>CM076574.1:1103647136-1104342166 GCA_034641835.2 Pinus albicaulis
TGATCAGGAGCTCATGTCCAAGCCATGGAAAAAGCTGAAAATTGAAAGTTTTCAAATTCACTTGCAACCTGAACGACCGGATAGGTCTCGGTGATACGATCCTAACGCCGTGAACGGCACTCAAATCTGACACTATATGTGAAAGTTATGCAGCTTTGAAGTTTTCAGTAAACTACAAAAAGACCAGTTTGACCAGGTTTGACTTTCAATTTGAAAAATTAAAAAATGAATATTCCAAGGAATATTCTTGGAATATTCCACATGGGCCAGTCGTTTTGTGCCAAGTGTCAAGGGTAGGTTGGATGTTGGATTGACTTGGTAACCTGGGCCAATCTATGTTTGACAAGTGGCATGCGTCTATTTGATGGTTGTTTGACTTTTGAAGATTTTGGCTAATCAGAGGGATCCACGTGGAAAGCCCAGAGGCTGCCACGTGGCCCCAAGCCGTGGTGAAATATTGGCTATGTAAAATTTTGTATGGTCTGCAAGTTTTGAACCGACGACCTATCGGATGCAAGTACTCCAACCCGACCAACCGGACTACCGTTACAACTTAACACATGTGGTGGAAATGTTTTATTCAAGTTTTAAATAGGTTTTGGTTGGCGGAAAAAGGGGGCCAGCCCCCATACCACATGACCACAAGGCCGGAACCTTGGGCATATCACCGGCGGACTGTTTTGTAACTGTTAATCAACCAAAACCGTAATGCTTATGTTCATGTGACCGCTCCAATTGGAATTTTATGCCATGGTGTATTTCAACTTCGGAGTTTGTTTATTGCGGTGGTTTGTTAACCAAAAGGCCGGATGTTAATCCGCGTGAAGAAATGTGACCACTCTTACAAACTTTTAATGTCACCGCTAACTGTCTGCCAATTTTGGCACTAGTTCTGCCTAATTCGGTCAGTTTTCCATAATTTTCGGGCCTAACTCCAGTTAGCCAAGTTTGGTGGAGTTTGTTTAGGTCAGATTGGGAAAAAATGGATTTGGTCATAACTTTTCATAGGGAAAACATTTCAGAGCGAATTTTTTTTTATTTCATATCTTCTCAGCATTCTGAAGCCAATGGTATAGGTTTCAGAGCCATTGGAGCTGATCTTCGGCCTATTTAGCTTCGGAGAAGCTTTTTGAGCCAGTAGGGCCATTTTGGGTTTGGAGCTGTGTTGAGCTGTGGTTAACCATTTTAGGTGAACCAAAAGTCATTTTTGACTATTTACAGCATTCCAGAGCCATTGGGATAGGTTTTAGTTATGTTTGAAGACTTTCAAAGGCTGAAAACCTTCAGGAGAGTTTTCAGGGCTACTAGGGCCATTTTGGGTTTAGAGCTGTGTTGAGCTATGGTTAACCATTTGAGGTGAAACTATAGTCATTCCTTACTGTTTTTTGTGTTCTAAACTCATTTATACAGATATTTTTCCCTTTTTAGGCTTTATTCACACTGTATAACCATTTTCTGAGCATAATAAGAGCAAGGACATGCCCTTTTGGGGGCCTTGGACCCGGCAGATGTAGCCCAGGAAGGGTGAAATGCCTTATCATATGCTGTGTTATATTCTGTGATTTATTTTTTGTGTTTTTACAAAGTTAAAGATGTTAAACATTAAAAATAAATAAGCCTCCTACACACAAAAAGACTCATAAATTCACCAAAAGCATTTTGTTCCAATTGCAAAACATATTAAACAGTTTGCACACATAAGTTTATGGATAATGAATACCTTGCAACAGCAAACAAGTAGTTTCATTTCCAGATCATTAGTGATTTCTTCTATTATTTCTTTAGGCAAAGTTTGTAAAGGGCCATATAGCTTCTGGATCTCATCCTTTCTTTAAAGGTGACATATCCAGTAAATGCCCCTACAGCAATCTCTGTATTACAAATAAGAAGTTCTCACTTTTCAAATCAGATTGGTATCAGAGGTTTGGTTAAGCTTGGTTGTGCTCAGGTTGAGCATTGAATGAGCATTTGTTGTTGTGCAAAAGGTGTTAAAACAATCAATATTACTCTTTTATTGGTTGCCAAATGGTTGCTTGCATGAGTTTTCTTGAGTTGAAAAGATAGTTGTTGATAGCTAAGTCTTGGAAAGGAAAAAAGAGTTGTAGGCTATTTCCTTATCCCAAAGTACCTCAAGATTATATTTGGAAAACAAACTCCAATAGTTTGTGTTTTATGGTTGCTTGATTAAGAAGGGGTCTTTACTAACATTTGGTTAAAATCTTGTCATTTGTTGGAAATCTTTTAGAACTTTTCTTTGGAAGTTCCTTTTGTTTTTGACCATTTAAATAATGTCAACTTCTTCCACAAGTGAAGTTTCCTCTTTCACAAGATTCTTCAATGATGACATGAAGAATGAATTCATTAAGGTGAAGGACATGGTGCAGATTCTCATTTAGGATCAAAGAGAAATTATTAAGCTTCATGCATAATTGTTGGCTATGAAGGAAGAGAAGGAAATTATTCTCCAAAGGTTGCATGACATGGAGAAACAACTCCTTCAATCTCAAGAAGCTTTTTCCAAGAAAATTCCTGAGAAAGAGGTAAACCATTCAAACTTGTCTTCAATTTCCTCTATTGAAAAGTGTGTTGGTTCTTTTGAAAAACATACAAGTGACATTGGGTCCAAATTAATGTTTAAGATGGGCTATCATGAAGTCAAAGGTTTTGGAAAGCATGCACAAGGCATGGTTGACCCTATTTCAGTTGTGGAGCGACCCAAGAATGTTGGTCTTGGTTATGTGCAGTTTAATGGCGAAGACTCCAAATCCTTGAATGCATGTGATGCAAATTTAAAGAGAACCTTTATTCCAAGTTCTAAAATCCATATATGTCAAGATTGTTTTAAGGATGATTGCCATTGTTTTAAGCCATCATTGCAGCAAGTAGAGGGTAAACATGTCGCTTATGGAAAGCCTTCAAGTTCAAACATTTTTCAAGACAAGAATTGTGATGAAAGTCTGAAAAAGAAAGATGTCTCCTCTTCTAGCTCATCGTCTTTCGAAGACAAAAAGGTTGGACATTCTATGCAGCAAAAGAAGTATAATCATTCACATGATAAATTGGATTATGTTTCAGCAAATAATGATCATTTTTCTTGTTCAAATGAAAGAAAATTTTGTTGCACATTTTGTGGTGGAGTTAACCATGTTACTTCAAGATGTTGGTTGAAAAAGAAATCACACTGGAAGCAGAAAAGGGAAAGAAAGCTTTCTCGTAAAGTGTGTAAAAGTTGCACATTTTGTCAAAGGAAGGGACATGATGTCTCTCATTGTTGGACCTTGCATCTAACAAATCGTCGAAAGAACATGCAGCTAGAGGAAAATAAGTTTGGCGCAAGTGGATCTATGGAGTCCATTATCGATGTGGAAATGGAAGATTCACATGAAGGTGTATTGCAATAGAAAAAGACGCCATGGAGTCGGATTGGTAGGAAGTGGATTAACTTCTTAATGTATTAAGTCATCTTCATTTTGTACATGCAAATTTCAAATTGGTATGGTTAGAAAACTTGGTCGGGATTCAGCACAAGTATATGGCTCATTCAGCAAAATTCGCCATGTGATCAGTTGGAAATTCAGGAAACTTTTTGGAGGCTAAAGAGAAGAGGATGTTGTTATTCTCTCATTTTCTATACTATAGTTCAGTTTCAACATTTCAATGAGATTTTGGGGTCCAAAAGCTTCTCATTTGGGAGGTGTGATCATTAGCTCAAGTCCAAGCCATAGAAAAAGCTCAAAATTAAAAGTGTTCAAAATCACTTGCAACATGAACGACCGGATAGGCCTCGGTGATATGATCCTAACGCCATGAACGACACTCAAATCCGACACTGTATGTGAAAGTTATGCAGCTTTGAAGTTTTCAGTAAACTACAAAAAGACCAGTTTGACCAGGTTTGACTTTCAATTTTAAAATTTTAAAAAGGAATATTCCTTAAAATATTCCACATGGGCCAGTCGTTTTGTGCCAAGTGTCAAGCACAAGTTGGATGTTGGATTGACTTGGTAACCTGGGCCAATATATGTTTGACAAGTGGCATGCGTCTATTTGATGGTTGTTTGACTTTTGAAGATTCTGGCCAATCGGAGGGTGCCATGTGGCAAGCCCGGAGGCCGCCATGTGGCCCCAGGCCATGGTGAAATATTGGCTATGTAAAATCTTGTATGGTCTGCAATTTTTGAACCGACGACCTATCGGATGCTAGTGCTCCGACCCGACCAACCGGACTACCGTTACAACTTAACACATGTGGTGGAAATGTTTTATTCAAGTTTTAAACAGGTTTTGGTTGGTGGCAAAAGGGGGCCAGCCCCCATACCACATGACCACAAGGCCAGAACCTTGGGCATATCACCGACAGACTGTTTTTTAATGGTTAATCAACCAAAACCGTAACGCTTATGTTCATGTGACCGCTCCAATTGGAACTTTATGCCACGGTGTATTTCAACTTCGGAGTTTGTTTATTGTGGTGGTTTGTTAACCAAAAGGCCAGCGGTTAATCCACGTGAAGAAATGTGACCGCTCTTACAAAATTTTAATTCCACAGCTAACCGTCCGCCAGTTTTGGCACCGGTTCTGCCTAATTTGGTCAGTTTTCCAAAATTGTCAGGCCTAACTCTAGTTAGCCAAGTTTGGTGGAGCTTGTTTAGGCCAGATTGGGAAAAAATGGATTTGGTCATAACTTTTGATAGGGAAAACCTTTCGGAGAGAAATGTTTTTTTATTTCGTATCTTCTCATAATTATGAAGCCAATGGTACAGGTTTTAGAGCCACTGGAGCTGATCTTCAACCTGTTTAGCTTCGGAGAAGCTTTTTGAGCCACTAGGGCCATTTTGAGTTTGGAGCTGTGTTGAGCTGTGGTTAACCATTTTAGGTGAACCAAAAGTCATTTTTGACTATTAACAGCATTCCAGAGCCATTGGGACAAGTTTCAGTTCTTTTTGAAGACTTTCAGAGGCCAAAAACCTTCAAGAGATTTTTCAGGGCCACTAGGGCCATTTTGGGTTTGGAGCTGTGTTTAACCATTGGAGGTGAAAATATAGTCATTCCTTCTTTTTTTCTGTGTTCTGAACTCATTTCTACAGCTATTTTTTCCTGTTTAGGCTTTCTTCGCACTGTATAACCATTTTCTGAGCATAATAAGAGCAAGTACATGCCCATTTGGGGGCCTTGGACCCGGCAGATGTAGCCCAGGAGGGGTTAACTGCCTTATCATATGCTATGTTATATTCTGTGATTTATTTGTTATGTTTTTATGAAGTTAAAGATGTTAAACAGTAAAAATAAATAAGCCTCCTACACACAAAAAGACTCATAAATTCACCAAAAGCATTTTGTTCCAATTGCAAAACATATTAAACATTTTGCACACATAAGTTTATGGATAATGAATACCTTGCACCAACAAACAAGTAGTTTCATTTCCAGATTATTAGTGATTACTTCTATTATTTCTTTAGGCAGAGTCTGTAAAGGGCCAGATAGCTTCAGGATCTCATCCTTTCTTTAAAGGTGGCATATCCAGTAAATGCCCCTACAGTCAATCTCTGTATTAGAAATAAGAAGTTCTCACTTTTCAGATCACATTTAGTCTCATTATAATAAACATGAACTTAGTTACAGAGAAAATTGAGGGTTATGTTATAGAAAATTCTTCTTGTTTCTCCATGTATTGAATTTGTTGTATTGGTTTCTTTAGTGAATTCATTATTTTTTTACATCTAATACATTATTTCTTTTAGAAAATTGACGCCCATGTTTGAGGTGTAAATGACCTTCCTTTTTCACGTCCCAACAAGCAATTGTGTATTGTTACCTATGGAGATGAAAAAACAATAAATGTTTGACATGAAACTCTATTTTGTGACAAAGTACAAGGCTCTGGAATTTTAGGGTTGATAAAGTTGGTTGGTTCAATAGGCATGGGATTTTATGCATTATAGGAAAATTTGAGCTCTTGAATCCACCATTGCAAAGTGAATAAGGCAAAAATAGGATAACATGGAACCCTACAATCCATTGTAAGTATAGATTTGAAAAATCATCTTGTTTTTGCAGGATATGGTCATTTTCTTCACATTTGAAATAATTTTGTGTCAAAGTTGAAATAATTGTCAATTTAGAAAATATGTATGCACCTCGTGTTGGAAAATTGATTTTGCTTAGGTGACTTTGGGTGGGGATGGTCGTGCACTACAAACATCTTGGTTTTAGTAGGCAGTTCTTTACATGGTGAAAATTTGAATTTATGAAGTAAATTTAATGTGGCTTTGGGAGAAATTTTGGATTTTTGCAGTTGTTATAGGTCAATTTGGGCACCATTCCCAATGACCTGGTTAACTGGACATCATCTCCAGAACCAATGAATAGGGTCTATCATTCCCTATCATTGCAGTTGCTACATGCCCTAAGACAAAGAACAAGACAAATCATCCGTGATTTTCATTTGCAAAGGTTTCCAAGATTTGAAGTTTATAATATATCATATGAGAGCTCACCAAAGCTGTCTCTAAAGGGACTAAGTGTGTTTCATATGCAACTAACCCCACTCAAGGGTGCTCTGCAAAGAACTTCCCGACATTCAAGGGTGCGTTGGTCACATTGGGAGAGAAATTCCCATTGTTCTGGAATCTCCACTTGAAAAATGCCTTCTAGAAGAGTTCACATGTGTCAATCTTTGAATCCATGTGTCCATTTGATACCTTTGAGACTGGGAACATGTATTTCCTATTATTAGAAAGTCATTTATTGTAAAACTACCTTCATCTCCTCTATAAATTGAGCACAGATCTTAGTGTTTGAAAGGGAAGAGATTGAGTAGAGAAATGTTGGTGGAATTTCAATTGAGGAATTGATTTGAGTGACATGCTACTGGAGAGATGTGCATTGTGATGAGGCTGGGATGCTGCTGGAGATGGTGACACTAAATCAATCACTGGGTTGTAACCTCCCCTTCTATCCATTAATAAAGATTGTTTCTTACTTTCCCACATATGTATCTGTATAAGCTTTTGCCTTTCATATTATGAATTATTATTTGATGCATATGGTTCATGTTTTATTGATTTAACTAAATAACTTGAATAGACATCTGTATTATTGCTATCTTTTGTTGTTTAGTGTTCATCTTTGCTGGAAATATTTTGGCGATCTAGCTCAGATTTGAAGCTACAGCAAGAGTGAAAGAAGGAGAATAGGAAGCGCTTGGACTCCAAGTAAGTTCTTTGATCTATTCTGTGTGTCTCTTTACTGTTAGGAAAAGTAGTTGCAAAGTCTTTAACCTATTTTTCTAGATGAGCACTACATCTAGGGAAGAAGTTTTATCTGTAATCCATAATTCCGCATAACAAATTGGCAACTCCTCTAGGGAGTTTACCCTTCATCCTTAGTGTATTTTCATATGATTTTCTGTGTTTATTCACCATGTAGCATTTACTCAGAAAGATTAGGCTTTTTGAAATAAAAATTTTCATTAGAAATGTGTTAAACACTTGTATTTTTCCTTATACATTGTGCCCAATGCACTATTAGACAAGACACAATGCTTTGCATAGCATTGTCTCCCTTTCAGACCTGTGTTGCAATGCACTGTCTCCCCTTAGAGACTGTGTTGCCCTCTGAAACCATCCAAATTCCATTGAATTTGTCATTTCATATTACTTTTAGTTTGTTGTTTGATGTGTTTTAAAGAGCCTGATACCTCAGATTGACCAGTGACCTTACCTACCTCTTCCTCATTTGAAAGAAAAGTTTGTTCAATGTTTATTTAAAGTGTTTTTCTTTATCATTGACGAATTAATTTCATAGTATTTTCATTGCTGCATTAGATCCATTTGCTTTTGAAAAAGGAAATTGTCGTTTAATTCTTCATTTCCTGATAGGAAAAATTGTTGTTAAATTCCTCATTTTCCTTCAAAAGAGAAATTTTTGTTTAAATTCTTCATTTCTCAAAAGTAAAAGGCATTTTTTTTTATTTCTTTGGTGCACTTAGTTTCTTTTCTGCATTCATAATATTAAAGGGACTAAAAAGAAAAACATGCATTTGCATGTAGTAGGATTGTGTGTTTTGCAAAAGGAAAAATTAGGAAAGCTGCATTTAGTTTGTGCTCTTTGATTTGTTTGCTCTCAAATTTATTGCTCTTTCCCTTTAGTAGCTAGGATTTTCATTGAAAAAACAAAAAGTGAAAGATTGCTTATCATTTTAGTTTTCATTTTAGGAATTTCCATACATCATCGCAGTGAACCTTGAAAGGAAAATTGATAAACAAGATAAACTTAAAATTTATCTCAATTTACCTAACAAAGCATTGGAACCATAATGATAACATTTAGAAGGTCTAGGCTAGAGACATATTCTGGCGTCGTAAAACATAGAAGTTGTCGTTAATTTTCTGCAATACATTCTCAGTGTGATACGTCACTCCATGTACGTAAGTATATCGTAGCTCGTCCATGTACTTTCGGGTATATTGGGCGGTGTTACAGTACAAAAAGTATAAAGGGGTGCTCTCACTGTGCGGTTTCGAATCAGACAGTGCTAATACAAACTTGGGCCTCCACGTACCTTCGGGTATATTTGGGAGGACAACTTTAGGTTGCTATCCATCCATAGTGAACCGAGTCGGTTGCCTTGTAAATTGTGATACACCGAACACAACATTCTGGGAGATTGCCTGCCCATACTTCTTGGTTCGCCAGGAGGTATTCTGCATTTCACATTTTCTTAGTAAACTTTTTTTCCTAGCAATACCCTTTTATTTTGTTTATTTTTTTTTAGTTAAAATAAATTAGTAATCGTGGAAGAACAAAATCCTTTTCCCCGTCGTTCACGTAGATTGGCATTAAAACCACCTTTACCACCAGAAGTTACTCCTGGTCGGTGAAGGTGACAACACTCTACTGAATCATGTACTATTCGTACCTCTAGTGAAACATCATTTTCCCATATACCAAATTAGCTCAAGTTGTTTCTACATATCCTAGTTCATCTACTGTTGTCGAGACGGAGTCCTCATTGCTACTTGTGGTCACGATTCATCCAAATAGTGAGATCATACCTCCTGGACCTGACGTTGTTCAAGTAGAAGTTGATCCAAATCCTGTCTCCTATTTACCAGAACATCTGAATCCTGAAGTCAAACAACCAGAATTTGTTCCTGCATTGGTCATCCCAAAAATTTCTATAGCCATTGAGTCTCCCATATCACACAGTCAACCACCTGAAATATACTTTGGGCCTGACAGTGAAATATTTCCACCTGGTAAAATTTCGATTGAATAAATCCCACAAGACGAGACAGCTTTAACCCCAACCCATTTTGGGGAGGATCTTTACCTGTACGATTCTTTTCCTCAATCACCACCCTCTGCTTTTGTTGATCTTGTTCCTAATCAAAATCCCGTCGATCCAAAAGGGTATACATTTGGTCAAGTAACCATGCCTGAACCAACATCTTCGGTTGGGCCATCTGTTCCAATTATGTTAGCACCTGCACTCGCTACCCCGTCGATGTTTACAACTTCACCATAGTCATATTTTCGTGGTGGCCCTATGGGCCCATCAGGTTATAAAGCTTTATCTGGAATTTTCTCTAGTGCATCTTCAAATTCATGGACTTTACCAATGTCATCGTCTGGTATTCTAACTGGTAAACCTATAGTGAGTACTAAATGACTTGATTCTTTATACACATCATCAGGGAAATATCAAGTTGGTCCTTCTAGGTCTATTCCATCAAGTACCATATCAACTGGACTCCCAACATTTGGAGAGAAATATTTTATGTCTTATTATCCTCTTCATGTTTGGGGGCAACCTTTGGTCACCCACTATGACAGTACTCCGTCACTTTTTGGTAAACCTAATTTCGAAATGAATGTTTGTCAATGGCAGCCCACTCTGCCTATCCAACCACAAACGGTTGTACACTCGTATCAACCAGTTCAACCTGTTACACCCACATCATTTCCACTTTTTAATACATATTTACCCCTGTTACAAAATCAAAATTTTGTACAACAACCTTTTCAAGCGAGTCCTTCAACTCAATATCCTCAAATATTGGGTCCATGAACTCCAAATCCTTCGGTTAATTTACAGCAACCTGTATTCGGAATCATATATTCACAAGCTGGCTTACAATTTTATGGGATGTCATAGCCACAACCTGGTTATACCTATCAACCGAATCCAAATTATTCTAATTTGGGTTATAACATTGGTGGACAGACCCCTTGGCAGCCTCAGGCACAAATAACTCAAACTTCATTTCAACAAGTATCATATCTAGGTTTTGGTCAACAGAATCCTCGAGCGTTTGCTTTTCAAAACAACCCCTATCTAGGTTACCAGCAGTAGATCCCTTATGTTGCTGCTCAAAGGCCTGTTGCTCAAGCAATTCCATCATACCCTGGCTATGCTCAACCTGACCTTAATAGATAGTTGCCCTTTGTTGCAACTTTAGAGTTACCAGATTTAAATTGACTAACCAATGATCCAATCAACTATGCTCCTTGGTGGCCAGTGATACCTCACAAATTACCCTCGGATATTCCTAAGTTTAATGGAAACCCTGGGGAAGACCCATCAACTCATGTCATGAATTATCATTTATGGCATTCATCAAATTCCCTAAATGATGATTTTGTTCGACTACATCTTTTCTAGCTTACACTCACGGGTCCGGCTGCAAAATGGTATATTGAGTTACCTAGAGCTTATTTTGATAATTTCACTGCCCTAGCTTGTGTATTTTTGACTCAATTTCAGTTACCCATCTGATATGAAATTGGAATGGAACTCTTAACCAATTTCAAACAGACTAATGCTACTCACATTTCTGATCATATTCATGAGTGGCATCATCATCGTAGAATGGTTAAGACATTTGTTCCAGATCAACTCCTTGCTAGGTGGTTTATTAAGTCCCTGTTACCATATAAAACTAAGGATGTAGCTAAGGGTGGCGTCGTCACAAAAGAGTAGGTTATTTCTCGTGCCCAATATTTAGACTTGATTTATACTCAGTCTCGCACACTTTATGAAAAAATTCCTAACACCTCGAGATCTAATTTTACTGTTCCTCCTCAATTAAAGGACTCTCATGCTGGAGACGGCTTGATTGGCACTGCAAGCACACAACATACTACTGCATTTGATTCTGCACCTTCTTCCAAAATTAATGTCATGTCGTTTGACAAGGGAAAAAGTGACAAGCAACCCAGAAGTAAGAAAAAGGGGAAATCTAAGAAAAAGAAAACTTCTAACCAGCAGGAAAGATCATATGATCAATCGTCTGGACCTAGGAAACCTCGTTATCCATGCATAATATGTAATGAGGAACACTTTGTTCAGGATTTTCCTCACCGTGCTGAAGTCTCAAAGATCATTAACACTTCCAACGCGCCAACTGTGTTGGCAAATCCATTTCCGAATCCGGACACAAATTTGGTTGCTACGGGTCTAACTTCTATTTCCCAAGTACCTATGCTATTTGTCACAAAAAATTCAACAGATATTTTGGTGTCAACGCGTAACAAAGATTATGGTAGTCAGGCCACTAATCAACCTACTACCTCGACTACGAATCCATCTACGGAATCGGTACTGCCTACTGTTATTCCTAAATTGACAATCAAGCCACCAAAAACACTGTTACCGATGAAATAGGTAACTGCACTGGTACCTACTTTTTGATGTAGCAAGAAAAACACCCGATTTTGAAAAGTGGTGATGCAGAATCAATTTTTATTTTTTTTTGAGCATGTAACTTTTTGGCACCTTTTTTTTTTTTTTTTTTTTTTTTTTGGAATAGTGGTGGCGTATCATCACCAACGTTTTTTTAGAGGATTTATTTTGACACTATACATTTTCTAATGCCTTCTTATTCCGTGAAATGTTTACTTTTAAGTGCATTTATGTACTTGTGTTTTAAAAAGAAAAAAACAATTTTTTAAAAAATAAAAATTTGTAATGATATCTTCACTTTTTCACATAGATAAAAAATGAAAAAAGGGTCAATTTATAAAGTTTATATTTTCTACAAGTTTATGTATTGCTGATTAATTTTTCAATGCACATCAAATAATTGTCGCTAAAAAACCAAAATTTTGAACGATATGACAAAAAAATTCAAATAGAATGCAAAAAATACACTTTTAGAGACTTTTTGTTAAAAAAACATGTTAAATAAACTAATTTTTGGGAAAATCTTAACAAAAAAACTAAAGAAAATAGCATTTTTATTGAATTTTATGTCAAAAATAATAGTAATTACATGTTTTTTGCAAAAAATAAGGATTCTTCTCATAAAATATCAAAGTCTAAAATTACAAGTAAAACTAATTAATAGATCTCAAAAATGAGCTTTGTTTGCAAGCATAACTTAAAGATTATCAACAATATCAACTAATACATGTTCAACATCATCTAGAACATCATTGATGGCTTCTTCCGCAACATTTTCGACTTCATTTTGGTCATTGCATCTTCTAATGGATCTTTCATGTCTGCAAATCTTCCAAAGTGTCCCTTTCCAATCATTCCATATAATGGTGGTTGAGGTTTTTTTGCCACACGTGATTCATTAAAATCCCCTTTCCTCAAACCAACTTTTTGCTTTGCATTTGGAAGGAATTCAAGAGCGTTAATTCTTTGTTGAATAAATTTGCATTGCACTGGGTATTTCTCAATGGCAATGCAATTTCTTCCTTTTGGTAGGAAACATGCTAGTGTTGTACCTAATCATCAAGTACAAAATAAATAAGTAAGAAAATTAGTATAAAGACATAAAAAGTAAAAAATAAAATATTTAAATTTAATTTTGTATAATAAAACTTACCTGAACCTGAAAATAGATCTAAAACCCAATCTCCTTCATTTGACAGCGTCGTCTGGCCTGCCTTCGGCCCCCAGCTGGGCGGAGGGAAATTCCGAGAATCGCCCTCTACCCAATTGGGGGCCGGAGGGAGGCTAGGCAGCCCTCGACAACGCCACCCGATCAGCTTTCACTCAGCCCGGGGGGCAATTCTCGAAATGGCCCTTTGCCCAGCCGGGGGTGATTCTCGGAATTTCCCTCCACCCAGTCGGGAGCAATTCTCGAAATCGCCCTCCGCCCAGCCGGGGGTGATTCTCGGAATCACCCTCCCCCCGGTCGGGGGCCGGAGGTAGGCTGGGAAGCCCTCGATGGCACCACCCAGCTAGCCTTTGGCCCTCGGCTAAGTGGAGGGAGATTCTCGGAATCACCCTTCACCCAGCCAGGGGTTGGAGGCTGGTCGGCAGCACCGTCAAGGGCTGCCCAGCCTGCCTCCGGCCCTTGGCAAGGCAGAGGGCAATTCAGAGAATTGCCCTCCACCTAGCCATGGGTTGGAAGCAAGCTAGGCAGCCCTCGATGGCGCCGCTCGGCATGCCTCCAACCCCCAGCTGGGCGGAGGGCAATTCTGAGAATCACCCCCGGCTGGGTGGAGGGCGATTCCTAGAATAACCCTCAGTTGGGCGAAGGGCGATTCCGAGAATCAACCCCGGCTGGGCGGAGGGTGATTCCCTCGACGACGTTTCCTGACCTGCTTCCGGCCCCTGGCTGGGTAGAGGGAGACTCTAAGAATCACCCCCGGCTGGGCAGAGGGTGATTCTCGGAATCACCCTTCACCCAAGTGGGGGTGATTCTCGGAATCGCCCTCCGCCCAGCTGGGTGTGATTCTCGGAATCGCCCTCCACCCAGCTGGGGGTGATTCTCAGAATCGCCCTCCGCCCAACAGGGGGCGATTCTCGGAATCGCCCTCCGTCCAACTAAGGGTGATTCTCAGAATCGCCCTCCGCCCAATTGGGGGTGATTCTCGGAATTGCCCTCCGCCCAGCTGGATGTGATTCTTGGAATCGCCCTCCACCCAGCCAGGGGCGATTCTTGGAATTTCCCTTCGCTCAACCGGGGGTGATTCTCCGAATCGCCCTCTGCCCAACCGGGGGTGATTCTCGAAATCTCCCTCCGCCCAGCTGGGGGTGATTCTCGAAATCGCCCTCCGCCCAACCAGGGGTCATTCTCAGAATCGCCCTCCACCCAGCCAGGGGCTGGAGGCAGGCTGGGCTGCACCATCAAGGGCTGCCTAGCCTGCCTCCAACCCTTGACTGGGTGGAGGGCGATTCTCGAGGCTAGCCGGATGGTGTCATCGAGGGCTGCCTAGCCTGCCTCTGCCCAGCTGAGGGCCAGAGGCAGGCTGGGCAGCCCTCGACGGCGCCGCCCAGCCTGCCTCCGACCCCTAGCTGGGCAGAGGGAAATTTCGAGAATCACCCTCGGCTAGGCAGAGGGCGACTTCGAGAATCACCCCCGATTAGGCAGAGGGTGATTCCGTGAATCACCCCTGGCTGGGCAGAGGGTGATTCTGAGAATCACCCCCAGTTGGGCGAAGGACGATTCAGTGAATCACCCCCGGTTGGGCAGAGGGCAATTCTGAGAATCACCCATGGCTGGGCAGAAGTCAATTACGAGAATCAGCCCCGACTGGGCTGAGGACGATTCCGAGAATCACCCCTGGCTGGGCGGAGGGCGATTCCAAGAATCATCCCCGGTTGGGCGAAGGGTGATTCCGAGAATCACCCTCCGCCCAGCCGGAGGTGATTCTCGGAATCGCCCTCTGCCCAGCCTGGGGCCTAAGGCCAGCCGGGCAGTGCCGTCGAGCGCTGCCCACCCTACCTCCGGCCCCCAGCGGGCGACAATTTTTTTTTTTTTTAATTTTTTTTTTTCAAACACAAACTATTTAAAAATTTTAATTTTTTTTTAAACAAAAACTATTATGATAAAAAATAATGTATTGTTTAAGAAAAAAAAATCAATTAAAATTTTAAAATATAAAAACATAAAAACAAATTAAAAAATATGTTTAAAAAATAATAATAATAATAATAATTTTACCTTTTTTTAAATTAAAACAATTATTATTTAAAATATAACAAAACAATAAAAAAAAAATATTTAAATATGTTTTAAAATATAAACAAACATATTTTAATTTTTAATTTTTATTTTCTTAAAACTAAAACAATTATAATTTAAAATATAGAAAAACAAAAAAAAATATGTTTTTATATATAAACAAAAAAATATATGAATAATAAATTTTTCATTTACTTGTTCATTTTTCAAAAAAATTTAAGTCATATAATTTCTCCATAATTTCATGGTTCAAGTATCTTGAAAACTTAAGAATTAAAAACTTCAGATTTACAACTTGTCATTAAGGTTTTTATGCGCTCCGAAATTTTATCTTTAAATGTTATGGTTGAAAATAATTACAATTTTAGAGTTGTTTAGAGTCAAGATATTTTATGTTTAACAACATGGATAAAAATTATTCGAATTGATTAGCCCTTCAGACATGATTTTGTTTATATTTAACATCATCTATGAAAAAATTTAGAATTTTATGATTTTTCAATGTCCTAATATATTGTCTTTAATTCCATTGTTACAATGTGTCAAAAGTGTGACACAATGTTTTTTTTCGTTATTCCAGCATCAACTCGTTTTGTTTTGAGGGTGTTTTTTCAATCATTTTTTCAAGAAAAAATTTCGTTGTTAGCATAATTTTATAAAAAGGTGAAATTTGACCTTGAGAAAAAAAACAAATGCGTTTTGGAATACACATCTTTTGTTTTTGGGGTGTTTTTACATGTTTTTTGAGTCTTTTGGGCTAGAGTTCCCGTTTTGAGGTAATAGTTCCCGTTTCATTGGTAACATTTTTCAAAGGGAGTAATTCAAAAATTGACATATAATCTTCGACCAAGAGCTGCTCAAAATTATAATAGAGTTGAATATTTGGCTCAATCCCCTTCAGCTATGTCTGCTCTTGAGGTATTACAAAATTGTCCCTCTCAAAAACAAGATTTATTGTCAGCTATTGGTGGAATTGATCCGATTGATTCTAATCTTGTCATCTTTAATCATACGGGCTATGTGCCGAAACTACCAGCAGAATTGGCATTCTCCATACAAGCAAATGTTCTCAATCACCTTGTTCATTGTATTATTATTGATGAGGGAGCATCTACATGCATTATGTCTCTAAATTGTTGGAAGTCACTTGGCTCACCGCGCTTATCACAATCATCAACGACGTTGAAGGCTTCTGATGGACGTACATATAAGCCTTATGGTATTATTAATAACCTACATGTTGAACTAGGGGAAAAAATAGTGAATGTTGGTGTCGATGTTGTTGATGGACCCCTTCACTATAATATTTTACCTGGAAGGCCATGGGTATATGCAATGACGGAAATTATTTCTACATATTTTATAATGATTGCCTTTCCATATAAAGGTACTATCACAGTCATTAATCAGCTATCCTTCTTTACCTCTGCTTTGTAGGTAACTGGAAGTGTTTCGTTCATTCACGCACCCCAAATATCACTTCAAAACATTGGTGTAGGACTTTTAAAGGATTCCACTCTCATGGGAACCTTTGTATTATCGCCGCCCGCGGCGTCGGCAAAAATTGCAAGTATAGAGACCTGCTACATGATCTCTTCCACTCCATCTAGCTTAAGGGAGAGTACGGATGATTCTGAAATTGTTACGTTGGATGAGTTTCTGCCACCCAGTCCTATTGAGCTGGCATAGCAATCAATCTATCTGGCTTGGGCGGCGAACCTGAAATCAATGTCGCCGGTTATATGGGTTGATCGTTCCTTAGAATTTGGTACTCCATATGATCCATTTTCCTCAATTTTCTTGACAGATGAGAATATTTTGGAAGCCATGATGTCAGAAGGAGAACCATAGGAAGATTATCATCATCATTCCCATCTTCCTGATTATAAAGAAAATCATCTTAGTGAACTATATCACCCATCAATAAAAAATTTCTTTTCAAATTCTTTACCTATTAATGCAATCGATTCCGAGAAAAATCTATCAAATATTGAAGAAAACATTTCTATCGATATTTAGACCAAACCTAGCATTGTAGAAAATATTCATGTTGGTGTATCTTGTTCTCCATCGAAACTCGAATCATATTGCTCTCTATTTCGTGAATTCCGTGATGTATTTTCTTGGTCTTACGAGGAAATCCCAGGCATAGATACTAGTATTGTTGAACACACTATTAATATGTATCCTGATGTCAAACAGGTGCGTCAACGGCTTCGTCCTGTTCATCCAAAGAAAACTACTGCCATCAAAGCAGAAGTTGAAAAACTTTTGCGTGCTAGTTTTATTTACCCTATTCCACTAACTGAGTGGGTTTCCAATATCATTCCTGTCATGAAAAAACAAGGAACCATTAGAGTGTGCATCGATTATCGGGACGTCAACATTGCTTGTCCAAAAGACAACTATCCTACTCCCTTTATCAACCATATTATTAAAGATTGTGTTGGATGTGAAATATTTTCATTCATGGATGGATTTTCCAGCTACAATCAAATCAATATCTGCCTAGAGGATCAACATAAGATAGCATTCATCTGTCCTTGGGGCACATTTTCTTATAGGAAACTACCGTTTGGTTTAAAGAACATTGGGGCAACTTTTCAGAGAGCAATGGGCTATGCTTTCAATGACATCAAGCACATTGTTCAACCTTATCTAGATGATTTACCCGCGCATTCATGAAATCGGACTGATCACCCGATGCATTTGAGAGTCATATTCTTACGCTGTCGACACTACAAAATATGCCTCAATCCACATAAATGTGTGATTTGTGTTGGTTCTGATCTTTTGCTTGGATTCTTAGTCTCAAAATAAGGAATTCGAATCGACCCATTGAAGGTTCAGGCCATTCTTGATTTTCCTGCACCATCAAATTTACTTCAGATACAGAAAATTCAAGGAAAGGCTAACTTCCTAAGAAGGTTCATTCCAAACTATGCCGAAATGGCTAAAGGATTTGCTCGACTCTTGAAAAAGGGGGTTCCCTTCCATTGGGACCAAGTTATGCAAGCTCCTTTTGATGTTGTCAAGGATACTCTTATCCGAGCGTCATTAATGTATCCCCCTAATTATCAAAATGATTATTTCCTATATATCTTGCAGGTGAAATGACCATTGCTATGGTTTTGGTCCAAGTAGAAGATGGAATTGAATATCCGATCTATTATTTGAGTCGTAATCTCAATGATACAGAAGTTAAGTATTCATACATATAAAAACTTACATTGGCAGTTGTTCAAGATGTCCAAATATTTCGCTACTATATCCTACTCCGAAAGACCACTGTCCTTTTGGATTGCAACCCCATGACTTATATCTTATCACATCAATTACTAGGGGGGGAATATTCAAAATATATTGTCATTTTGCAGGAATTTGATTTGGAATTCATCAAATCCAAGTCAAAGAATTCTTTAGTTTTGGCTGAGCTTCTCTGTGACCTTCCCTCTGATAGTACTTCAACTACGTCAGAACCATCAATTCCTGACGAGTCTTTGTTTCTGATCGGATCATCTAATCCTTGGTATGAATATTTCATCATTTATCTCAAAATTCAAACTTTTCAACCTGATACCTCTCACTTTGAATAGCGACGTATTCGATACCAAGCTGGCAATACACTATATTGTCGTGGTGTCGATACCATTTTAAGGGGGTGCCTCACTCATGAGGAGGTCAAAAAGGTTTTAAATGATCTTCATGCTGGGGCTTGTGGTGGACATTTATTTGGATACGCTACCGCGTAGAAGATGCTCTGCGCTTGTTACTTTTGGCCTACAATATTTCGCGACTACATCCTCGTGGTCAGAAGTTGTCATGTGTGCCAGATTTTTTATCATAAAATCCGCAAGCCGCCAGCACCAATGGATCCTGTTGTCTCTGTGGGACCATTTTCGAAATGGGGTATTGACTTCATGACCTGTAACCCTCGTTTTTCTGAGGGGCATGGTTATATTATTGTCACAGTCGACTACTTTACCAAATGGGCCGAAGCGATGCCTACATTCAACAACACAGGACAGACAGTTGCATTTTTTTTCTTTAATAATGTTATTGCACGGTTTGGAGTCCCGCAGGCTCTAGTTATAGATCATGGGAAGCATTTTTGCAACCATATGATGACTGAATTAACTTCCAAGTTAGGATTGTCACATGATAATTGTACTCCTTATTATTCACAATCAAATGGACAAGTTGAGGCTATCAAAAATATTCTTAAATGTATGCTTCAACGAATGATATGAGTTCATAAAAGAAACTGGCATTTGATCCTGTACTTGGCCTCGTGGGCGTACCGAACCTCGATGAGAAATGCAACCGGATTTACTCCCTTTCAATTGGTGTATGGTCTAGAAGCTATCTTGCCAATCCAATAAGAAATACCATCATTAAAACTCGCAATCGACTTGTTACCTGACACCTCAGAAGAAGAAGTGCATCTTTTTAACCTCATCCATCTAGATGAAACACGTCGTGAAGCCCAATTGGCCAACGAAGCGCATAAGAGACATATAAAGGCACAACACGACAAAAATGTCCAGCCTCGCATTTTCTCAGAGGGAAACTTAGTCCTACTTTATGATCAAGAAGCTGATGTAATAGGTACAGGAAAATTTGAGCCATTATGGCATGGCCCCTATATTGTCAAAAGAGTTCTTGCTAAGGGTGCCTATGAGTTAGTTTATTACGATGGAATTCAGTTGGCGAAGCCTATAAATGTGTTGTATCTGAAACGTTACTATGCTTAATCATGAGCGTAGTAATTTTTTGTATTATATTGATATATATGTTGTTCATTTGCATTCACTATCTTAGTTTGTTTTTAGAGTTTTCTTGACATTATTAATCCACTTTACATTTCATCGCAGATGTCTGAATCTTCAAAACCGTTTGTTAGATATGCTGATGGTGCTAGTCGTAGTACGCAGAATCTATCCTCTGCAGCGTGGGCCATTTTCACTCCAAACGGTGAGTTAGTGATTTTTCACTATGTTAGCGCTCAAGTCTACCTTAGGCTGAAATAAGGTAAAACTCAAGGCAACATCAAACCATGCTCAGCCTCGTAGCTAGCCCTACGAGGACAGGAGAGGGCTCTCTCCGAGTCTATCTCGGCAAAAGGTTTTCAAAAGGGGCTGGTAAATAGATAGGAAATTTTGATTTTGATTTTTTGGGTTTTTGTTGAAAAAATGGGAAAAAAAAATTTGGGCTCAGGGATGAGGCCAGATCTTTGCAGAATTCGAGTTGGGGCAAGGTAGGCAGTAGTCTTGATGCTTTTTGATTATGTGTATGGATGGATCAGAATGACAAGGAGCTGAAGAGGGCAAGGGAGCACAAGGATCCTCTCCAAACTGGCGAAAAAATATAAAACTAAACAAATTTAAAGGCAGAGCACTGGAATTAATGGATTCTACCTCATTTACTCATTGATTTAGTTTCAGAAGCAAAAGAAGGGAATGGAATACATTAAACATTTAAATAACTTACAAATAACTGAGATAATACACCATCAAAACTGAAAGCCACAAGAATCCCAACAGGTGCTGCAAAACCTCTGATCTTTCCTTAGCCAAAATGCAGAAAATATGTACAATAGTGTGCCAAACTTTTCCCAAGAGTCCAACCCTGAAAGTGTCTCAGAAAATATAATAAATAGACAAGTCTAACCCCTTTCCATGCCTCTAGGGGTCGATATCATTCTTCTAGGAGCAGTTTGAACCAATTCTAAACAAGGAGCTAAAATCTAGGCAGCCAAACAACTTGCCTCTAAAAGGAAGGAAACTGATTCTTTCACTTGATTTTCACTTTTTTGGGAGTGAATCATCTAGAACAGGTAAAAGTGAATCAAAGTTACATTACAACCACAAAATTATATCAAGATAACTCAAAAATTACATCCACAATCAAAACTGGTACAACTGGCCGAAATCCTAAGCTGGAAAATAAAAAATTGACCAAAAATCTCTATGCGTCGCGCGCCTGAGCTCTATGCGTCGTGTGCCTGTAAGCCTACCTTTAGGGCACTTCCCGGCATCAAAATCAAGCTCATGATAGCTTGTTGGAAAGCCTTGGATGTCTACTATCCAACCCAAGTGGAATTTCCCAGTTTGGAGCTCATTTTCCCCTCCAAAACTTCATTCTCCCACAAGTACTTCCTGCTAGTGCAAAAGGTGGCAGAAAGGTGATTTTCATGGTGTTTTTGGCCCTTTTGATCATCCAGAACTTGGTGAAATGCTTCAGCCATTTCTGAGCATGCATAACTTACCATGAAAAATCCAAAAATACAAATTTTTCCTCCAGCAAGTGTCCCAATCATAAGCGCGCGTCGTGACGCGCTACGCGTTGGGCTGAAAAACCTGTTTTGAGACCAAAATTTTCCAAAATGACAAAAAATTCTCCAAATTTGCTGAAATTCGGAGCGAAAATTCCCCATCATACCTCATGCTCAACTAATGAAGCCTCGGCCAAAATCCGGAGTGGATCAGGCCTCTTTCGCCGTTTCAGTGCTCTGCTCAACCTTCTCTTCAGAATCTTCATTTTTTCTTTGCATACGTGCATGCGGGCCCAATAATGACCTTTCATATGACGGAGCATGTCTTTGTCTCTATTGGCCTTTGCCAACAACTTCTCCAGATGAATTTTAACATGCGTGAGGCAAGTATCTCGATCAGCCGGTGTCATGTCACCTGGTCTCTTCCGGGCCAATTGTCGATCTTCACGGATTCGCCGCAGCTCTACAAGTGTGTGCTGATCCTCCAGCTGTTTGTTACGCTGCTCCAGGTAGTTTATCAACCACTGAGCTCTCTATAATTTCACATTCAGCGTGTCAATCTCAGCTTTTTTCTCCTGGATGATCTCTTTCAGTTTCGAGCTAGGAGAGCTCGCATCAACATCGATGAGTGTAAAATCAGTGTCTCGGCCTCCTGAAGGGCCATCACCGTGCATAGGCCTCTTGCCTCTATCCTGAACTAGTACCTGTGCTGATGAAGAAGGCGAGACCCCTTCCACACCATGTGGAGATAATACTCGCTCTACTCATGAAGTCAACGAGACCCCTTCCACCTCGGGTGGAGATAGTACTCGTCGTGTAGCTGCAAATAAGGCTCTGTGGCCTCGCTGATATGTCACATACATTGGAGCGCTGATATGCTCAGTCTCAGGAATATGAAACTGGTGTGAAGGCCCTCCCTCATCCTGAACTACCTCGGGATGCGGCTGTGATGCTGTGAAGAAGTCACGGGAGATGAAATCCTCCCAAGAAATGCCCTGCTGTGTCAGCTGATGTACCACCATGATTTTGATCAACGCGTAATGATATATGCTGCTATGCTGGGGTCTTCTTCTGTACAAGAAATGTCATCCGCTCTATGTTGCGGTACATGAAATATGGAATGCTCATCATACGTACCCTCGTGAAATGCATCAACAAACGGATATGGTACGCATAGAGGCGCGAGAATCTGCCCTCACAACTGAAATATCGAATGATGAGTTTCATCAATGGTGCAAACTCATCTTTCAGAAATCTGAATGGAAATACCCTGCTCAGCTGCCTCAAATACCTAGGTTTGATGTATGGCTCATAGTAGGATTTCCCTAGCTGCTATCGTTTGTTCCATTCCTATCCTATGTTTGGTATCCCGGTGGCCTGAGCAATGGTCTCTAGTGACAGAATGAAGTTAACTCCGGCAAGGTTTATACGGCCATCATGTAAATGTAGAACAAATAGGCGAGCTAGCTCATGATAACGTTGGGTTTGTGAAATCATCTCACAGTACTAGAAACATGACTGATGCTGAAAACAATCCATTGCAAGCAGGCAAGCCTGCAATTGAGCCAAAGAAGTAGGCTCCTCCCTGACATGCCTACCACTTTTGCCACTTTTGTGAGAACTCCGTGGCACATTAATTTCTGCTGTGGAATCACTGTCATACTCCTGCTCATAAACTGAATCCGTCTCTGACATGGTGCTGAAATCAATGTTTGACAAATATATGCTGATATAGGTATGGTGAAAAACAAGAGTTTCAGTGTATGCTCAAATCCCAAATGTGTCACATGTGTATCAAGGTGCTATAGGAAAACCATAATGATAAAGGTATTGTCAAATAAGTTTGAATGGAAAATAGCCACTGCTTGACTACATGGGGATTTTGACTAGTGAGTAGGAAGGAGTATAATTTAGTGTAGGACAAAGAAACAGCCCTTGCAATGATAGTTAGGCTTTGTCAATGGAGAATGGGGAATAGTGAATATGGGACTGTGTTACAATATAAATGATAAACAGTGTGACAATGACAATGGTAATGACAGCAGTGATTTGAATAGGAGAGAGAGAGCGTGAGGCTATGGTAAACAATAAGCGATGACACCAATAATAATAGAGAGCATGGGCATATATATCAATAACACAAGTTTGGAAACCCCACAATATTACTAACATGTCCTTCAAAACCCTATGGAGTGATTTTGGCAATGAACATAGGGTTTACATTTCACCACATCAAACACTTGTTTTCTCCACTTTCAAAACACCACAGCATGTTCATAAGTCACTAAGCAGGCATGAATAAATTACTTGCAAGTAAATGAAGTGATTTGATGTGAATTTGGGTGGTGAACTGAAGTTTTCCGGCCCTGAAACTCTATGCACCACGCGCATGCCCAGTGCGTCGCGCACTGTGTGTGCGTCACGCGCGTTCAAAAATGCACAGGCCTGTGATGCCTAGTGCGTCGCGCGTCGTGTGTGCGTCGCGCGCCGCTTGTATGCGCCGCGCACACTTCCACTTCAACTCCATGGCTCTGAAAACGAGTTTTTTGCTCTCCAACACTCCAAACTTGACTTTGCTTTGGAAACTTATGAAAATTATTTGTCTTCAATGGTTTATATAGGTTGAGAAATATCTCACAAGAATGAGATTTGATTTTAATTTTCTCCATAACCCACTTTGTAATGTTTGGCAATCTTGGCACTTTGTCATTTAATGCAATTCTGTCTTTTGGCTTTTCATTGTTTTTTCAGTCTTGGACTGAAGTAATGATTTTATTTTTGCAGGGATTTTGGCATTTTGACTTCAGCAAAGACCAGAGGCTGCTTTGAACTTTTTATGGTGGAAAAAATACATAATTATTACAAAAAATAAATTTGACAGTTTCTAGTTTCAAAACAGGGTTTTGAACTAAAAATGTCTTCAAATGTTTTTGATGATAAAAATATGAAATAGGAACCTTTTCGAAACCATCCTCATGGCCTGCGGGCTTTTATTACATGTATCAAAAGACTGAAAACCCTAGACTCTAGGACTAAAGACTCTTGTTGACGAAAATAATCATTTATGACCATGAATGACGTGACCTGAACTTTGATGATTTTTGAGGAGTTTTAATGAGCCCTGCGGGTAAAAGCATGAGGAAATACAAGACGACCAAACCCTCTCGTCAGTCAATGGCATGCCCCTAGCGAAATGCAATGAAGTGAAGTGAACGAGACACCTAAAAATGATATGCAAAAAGCGAAATGATCTCTGACGGAGGGCTGTAAGGGCCGACTCTAACATTGGCTCCAATGGGGATGGTGGGTCCAAGGAGATGCCAAGAACGGAAGATCTATGGAGGAGTCAGACAGTGCCTTCATCCATTGGGCGATGGAGTCATTATTTCAACAAATAACACAAAACTTTTGACACATTTATTGACTAAAAACTTGACTAAAAACTAACTGAAACTTGACTGAAACTGACTCGATTTTAAAACTGAAAAGACTGATAAGACTAACTTGACAAACTTCAAACCAACTAACCTCCTTCTTCAGAATTATAGCCTTCGCTCCGGGCCCCAGACTGAAGACACAAGATCAGTACACACTTGCGATAAAACAGAAGTAGAACGATATATACAATGATGATGAAATCAGCAGAGAATACTCAGAAATAGTATCGCTTGAGCAGCCGACCATTGATCGGCCCTCCAGGACAATCATCCCCGTTCATTTCCTTGAGAAGAAAGGCGTTCTGACCACGATACGCTGCAATCTTAAAAGGACCCTTCCAAAGGTTTTCAAATTTGCCGTGCTTTCCCTTATCTTCATTTCGAGCATCCCACTTCAAAACCACCTCATCCAGCTGAAACTTATCTGCTTTCGCCTTCCTGTCATAAATCTTCTTAATGCGCTCCTGCAACTTGAATGTATTTTGAAAGACCTCCTCCCGTGTCTGCTGTAAATGAATCATCTGATTTATCCTTCGCTGCATGGGATCTTCCTCACTACCAGCTTCCTGAAGCAATTTGACTACCGGGACAGCAAGAGAAGTGGGAAAAACTGTGTCTACTCCATACACCAACTCAAAGGGAGACATACCAATAGACTTTTTCTGACTTACCCTATCAGCCCAAAGCGCATTCACTAATTTCTTGTGCCAGCCTTTCTTATTCATTTCCAGCAATTTCTTAATGATATTTACCAAAGACTTATTTGAATATTCCACCATGCCATTTCCTTGCGGATGGTAGGCAGTCGAATGTCCCAAGCTGATGTTATACTTATTGCAAAATTCAACCATCCTTTTAGACTTGAAGGTCGCTGCATTATCTGTGATTATCTTGCTAGGACAACCAAAACGTGACAGAATGTTATTTTCAAGAAAGGAAATAATTACCGCATCCGTGGCTTGTCAGGTGGGAATCGCCTCGATCCACTTCGTGAAGTAATCCATTGCTGTCAATATCCATCTATGCTGACCTGACGATGCCGAATGGATTTCCCCAATGAAATCCAATCCCCGCTGCTGAAATGGTGCACTAACTTCAATTGGTTTGAGAGGCAAAGGCTGTAATTTCTGCTTCCCTTCGAAAATTTGACACTCGTGACAATTCTTAATAGCCTTATATACATCAGAAAATAAAGAAGGCCAATAGTAACTCGCTCTCAGAATCTTATTCGCTGTGGTTTTCCAAAATAGATGGCCCCCGCAGTCTCCTCTATGAAAGTCCTCCAAAACTCTTTTGGCTTCTTCCTCTACCAAACAATTCAATAACATTCCACCAGGGTCTTTCCAATATAATGCAGAATTCAATATGAAAAACTTTGCAGCCCTCAACTTCAAGGTTCTACTCTTATTTCTAGGCATCCCGGGAGGTGGAGACAAATTTTGAAGTACATATAATATGTCAGCATGCCAAGGGGAAGAAACAAAAATATCAGATACCTGAAATGATGTACTCTCTTCATCTTCATCAGACATGGCAGCGATCAAATTTATATCTAGAGCATGCAGATTTGTTTCAGCCATGAGCTTGGCTAGTCCTTGTCCTTTTATCAGCTTGGTCGGTTTAATCTCCACATCATATTCTAACAACGAAGCGATCCACTTGCCCCGTCTTCCCTCTGGATCCGCCTGTACCAAAACATCTTTAACTATTGTGTTAGGAACGTAGGCTATAATGTGGGAATGCAATATATACACACGAAAATCCTTTAAGGCCTTCACAAGAGCAAGTGTTTGTTTCTCAATAATGTTATATTTCAAAGCTTTGTCCCTTATAATTCGACTGAAAAAGGCAATGGGCTTCTCAACTCCATCCCTTTTCTGCATTAAAACAGCTGCCAAAGTGTGCTCAGAAGCAAACGAAAACAAAATGAAGTCCTGTGTGTAATCCGGGCTGATTAAAATAGGGGCTGAAGAAAGAGCTAGCTTTACCAAATTGAATGATTTCACCGCCTCTTCTGTCCACTTCACCTGACTGTCCTTTTTCAGCATGTTTGTGATTTCTCTAAGATGCTCAACCAGATTTGGAATGAAACGACGCAGAAAATTCATTTTACCATTAAATGACTATATTTCTTTCTTGTTCCGGGGCTGTTCAATTTGCTGGATTGCTTCAACACGTGTAGGGTCAACACGAATGTCGTCCTTCGATATGATGTGGCCAAGGAGTTTGCCTTCATCCATGGCAAACAAACTCTTTTTCAGATTCAGCGAAATGCCATATTTTTTGCACTTCTGGAAAACAAATTTCAAGTGATACAAATGTTCTTCATCAGAATTTGAAAACACAGTCAGATCATCAAGGTAAACAACCAAAAATACATCTTTCTCATTGGCGAAAGCCATGTCTATTGCACGCTGAAAAGTGGCACCTGCATTTTTCAAACCAAACGGCATCTTGGCGTAATGAAACGTTCCCCATGGAGTGGTGAACGCAGTTTTGTCACGATCGTCCTCATGCACTAAAATTTGATTATATCCTGAATAGCCGTCGAGTAGTGACATCCTTGATGCTCCAACTACTCGCTGCAATATATGGTCCATTTTTGGCAGCAGATAATTGTCCTTCAATGACACCTTATTCAAATTTCTAAAATCAATACACAAATGGATCTCACCTGTCTTTTTCCTCACGGGCACCAAATTTGATATCCAATCAGAAAATCTGATAGGTACAATGATTCCTGACTTATACAACCTATTTACCTCCTTTTCAATCGATGGCAGCAGCTTCGGATTGATTCTCCTCAACTTCTGACGGAAAGGCTTCAGATTTGGTTTAATAGGGATCGTATGTTGAATGATATTAGTGTCATACGTTTTTAAATCTGAGTAATCCCACACGAAAGCATCAACAAATGAAGACAACAATCTCACATACTCAGCTCTTACCTTCGGTGACAAGGACTTGGATATCTTTACCATCTTGGGGTTTTCAGCGGTCCCAATATTTACTTCTTCAACACCTTTTTCCGTCGGCCTCAATGTCGATTTGCGGGCTACATCGTCTTGATCAAAGAGTTCCTCTAAAGGAATCAATCCTTTAGGAATGATGTTATCCTTAAGTTGCAGCACTTCCATTTGATTTATCTGCATATCATCATTACCATCATCATGTTCTGTATCTATGGAGGTATCTTTAAACTTACCCTTGTTTTGCAGAAAACCACAAATCTCCTCATCGTCCTGAAAAACTTGCCAACATCTCTGATTATCCGGAACGGTAGGGCGGTGCTTCACATGGATCTCGAAATTATTGCTGGAATTCATTGGGATTTTTAAATTGCTTGCTGCCTTAGCAAGTCCATCAGCAACACCATTTTGTATGCGAGGCACACACGTCAAGGTATAATCTAAAAATAACTTCAAAATGTCTAAAACTGCATTACGGTAAGCCCTCATGCGAGGATGCTTGGCTTGAAACTCACCCTTTACCTGTTTTATCACCAACTCAGAATCACCATAGACTGCAATTCTTTTCGCTTTCAGCTTTCTTAGAATCTTTAGGCCAGCAATCAGAGCCTCATACTCAGCCTCATTATTAGAACAATCAAATGCTAGTTTGTAGAAACATACTCGCACATTGCTCGGGACCTTATTCGGAGCGGAAAATGGACTGCGTATCCAAACACCAATTCCAGCACCATCAATACCCACTGCGCCATCGAAATCCATGGTCCAAAGACCATCTTCATCATCCTCCAAGTCTTGAAATTGCGTCAGCTCTGTTTTTTCTGTTTGTTGCCCATCGTCTTTAGCTGATTTCTCAACAATAGCTTGCTTTTCTTGTCTTTCTTTCTGCAGAACTTCTCTAAAATTCTTGGTGATCTCTATTATATCTTCTGCCTGAACTAACTGACTATCTATATCATTAAAACTATCAACAAACAAAACAAAAGACTCTAAGTATGTATGTACATAATTTACAGGATGATTTATTGGTTTCTCCTTGCTTGTTATCATGTATTTCATCTTCTTCTCTCAATATAACTTTCTCATTTGGCCAAAGACAGGAATTGTTGCATAGGAGAAATCTAACTGTAGTTTACCTTTCAACTTTGCTCCCCAAGATCTAGAAAGGAGCATCCCAAATCGAGGAGGAATGTCCGCCACAACCACGTCCATCAAGACATTCTTCGCAGGAATCTAATCTAAAATTACAACCAAATCTTTGATAAGTCCGATACATCTCACTCGGTTGGAATCAAATGAGTACAAATCATGGTACTTCCTTGTAATGTCTAAACCCAACTTTTCCATGATCGCTTTTGGCATAAGATTGTGCAAAGCACCGAAATCGAACATGGCATTATGCAATACATATTCATGCAACCTCAAACTGATATAAAAGGGAGGAACATCGCTGTCCGGAGACTCACCATCTAAAGCAGGCCCAAATATCAATTCAGGCTGATCATCTTCAATATTTACCGTGTCAAACATTGGATCAAAATTCAGAATTTTAGAGACTTGACCTCTATAACTACTGTTCTTCATAATTTTTGTCAAAGGAATAGATACCTTTAATTTAGAAATTTCATTCTCTAAACTAAAAGCTGAAACTCTTTCAACCTCTTTGACTGGAACTTCTTTCCTTTCAGCCTTATCCTTCATTATGCTTGGCTGATTTGACTTTTCTGCTGATGATGATTTATTAGCTGCGGATCAATCGTCTCTTTTCCTTTCTTCTGTGGTATAGGTGAATCCATCTTCGGTGCTGAAGCCTCTTTTCTCTTCTGAATTGGGTTTATGGGCACATCTCTGTTTCTCAATGAGTATTGCTTCTGTTGAGTGGACAAAGCATTCATATACCCTCTTTGGTATTCATCTGATTCTTCCTCCAAAGCTACATCATTTGCTAAGATGAAATCCTCATCTTTCTGTGCAGCTGAACTTTCTGCATACTCTTCGTCTTCAGTGATGTAAATGGGCAGATCATCGGGAGTAAAGAAATGGTTTTCCTCCCCTATTACATCATCGTCATCGTCTGAATCTTGACTCACAAAATTCTACAGAAGAGGTGTTTTAACTTGCTGCTGGGCTGTCGGCTCTTGTGCTCTTTGTTCACGCTGCTTAATTCTGAACTGTGGCTACTGCTGGCCACGATACTTGGGATTCCGAATCTGCGGTTCTGGCTTGTCAAGCGTCATTCTTTTGAACATTTTTTCCATCTCACGAAGCAAGTGTTGTTCTGATGTAGATGTGGAAGCTTCTTCTTTTATGGTCACTCTCTTCTCTGCTTTCAACCTGGCTCTCTTATCATTCAGATTCGCCTCAACACTAACAGCAATCTTCTGCATATCATCCAAGGTAGGCAGATCTCTGTCTCGTAATGAATAAGCCATTTCCAGATCAAAACCATCCGGGAATTTAAGGAGAGCTGACTTTCTAGATGGTCTTAAGTCATCTGGAATTACATTATAAACTGTATTGAATCTGACAATATAGTCCTGAACGGACTCACTAGGATTGCGCTTGATGTTGTTATACTTGGCATTGATCTGAAGTGGATCCTTTTTAATTTCCCAACGATCCAAAAACTGCTGGTGAATTTCTACCATTGTAGTAATGCTTCTTGTCGGCAAAGCTCTAAACCATTTTCTTACCTCCCCTCCGAAAGTTTGCACAAAAATTCTCATGGTTACATTCTCTTTGTCGATCTCATGAAGATCGAAAAAGTCTGTCATCTTATCTACATGTTGTTGTGCCGGAAGACTCTACGGAGTGCCATCAAATATTGGAATCTTGCTCTGATAATCTGCAGGCATATCATTCAACTTCTGCGGTAACGCGAGAGGAGAAAATCAAGCTGCCATGGCTCTCGGTGGATTTATAATTTGTCTTGGGGAAACAGGTGGAATGGGAGCAGTAGATGAACGAGGTGTATGCGGTGGAGATGGAGGAGGAACTACCGCTGATTGCTGATCAGAGATCTCAGGCTGCACGGGAATGGTAGGGATAAAGGGAGATTCAGTGGGAATCCGTGAACCGGATGCAATTTCAGATGGCCCAAGAGTTTCGGATGCAGATTCAATGAATTCAGGGATGTTGGTTGCCACAATGGAGTTTTGAAGATTCAGAATATAATTATCAATAGATCTATTTGCTTGTTCAACTTCTAGATACTTGATGAACTCGGGATTGATGACGGTGGAACCAGTAGCACTTTAGGATTTGGTTTCAAACAATGATAACTCGAACTGATCTTCAAACTCAATATCTTCAATGTATTCAAAAACAGTGGGGTATGAGTGATATTTGACCAAAGGAATGATGGGAGCTTCTCGACGAAAAATTCTTGGGATTAGGTTGGGGTTTTCATATACTGGAGGCGGATTTGGATCAGGATTTGATCTAGTATGCCTTTTTCAAGCCAGTGTATTGATCTATTCAACCAAAGGACACAACAGATTATTTTCAGCCTATCGACTTCTAGACTCAATCATCCAAAAGTCTAGAACGAACAAGTGTACTGGGGTAATTTGCAAACCAAGTGCTGCATTCACAAGCTAAACCGGAGATCAACTGAAGCAGCGTTTATCTACTTCCGCTTATGCATGGCAAAAGCGTTTCGAAAGCTACCTGGCGTGACTTCAGACTCCGTCTATAACTCATGAAACGAACACATCAAAAAGCAAACCATTGAGATTATTTCCCCAGTATGGTCGCCACTATGTTAGCGCTCAAGTCTACCTTAGGCTGAAATAAGGTAAAACTCAAGGCAACATCAAACCACGCTCAGCCTCGTGGCTAGCCCTACGAGGACAGGAGAGGGCTCTCTCCGGGTCTATCTCAGCAAAAGGTTTTCAAAAGGGGCTGAGATGACTTATGAGGGATACTGATCTTAGGCTAGTAAATAGATAGGAAAGTTTGATTTTGATTTTTTGGGTTTTTGTTGAAAAAATGGGAAAAACAAATTTGGGCTCGGGGATGAGGCCAGATCTTTGCAGAATTCGAGTTGGGGCAAGGTAGGCAGTAGTCTTGATGCTTTTTGATTATGTGTATGGATGGATCAGAATGACAAGGAGCTGAAGAGGTCAAGGGAGCACAAGGATCCTCTCCAAACTGGCGAAAACATATAAAACTAAACAAATTTAAAGGCAGAGCACTGGAATTAATGGATTCTACCTCATTTACTCATTCATTTAGTTTCAGAAGCAAAAGAAGGGAATGGCATACATTAAAAATATAAATAACTTACAAATAACTGAGAGAACACACCATCAAAACTGAAAGCCACAAGAATCCCAACAGGTGCTGCAAAACCTCTGATCTTTCCTTAGCCAAAATGCAGAAAATATGTACAATAGTGTGCCAAACTTTTCCCAAGAGTCCAACCCTGAAAGTGTCTCAGAAAATAAAATAAATAGACAATTCTAACCCCTTTCCATGCCTCTAGGGGTCGAGCTCATGCTTCTAGGAGCAGTTTGAACCAATTCTAAACAAGGAGCTAAAATCTAGGCAGCCAAACAACTTGCCTCTAAAAGGAAGGAAACTGATTCTTTCACTTGATTTTCACTTTTTTGGGAGTGAATCATCTAGAACAGGTAAACTCAAAAATTACATCCACAATCAAAACTGGTACAACTGGCCGAAATCCTGAGCTGGAAAATGAAAAATTGACCAAAAATCTCTAAGCGTCGCGCGCCTGAGCTCTATGCGTCGCGTGCCTTTCAGCCTGCTTTTGGGGCACTTCTCGCCATCAAAATCAAGCTCATGATAGCTTGTTGGAAATCCCTAGATGTTTTCTATCCAACCCAAGTGGAATTTCCCAATTTGGAGCTCATTTTCCCCTCCAAAAATTCATTCTCCCACAATTACTTCCTGCTGGTGCAAAAGGTGGCAGAAAGGTGATTTTCATGGTGTTTTTGGCCCTTTTGATCATCCAGAACTTGGTGAAATGCTTCGGCCATTTCTGAGCATGCATAAATTACCATGAAAAATCCAAAAATACAAATTTTTCCTCCAGCAAGTGTCCCAATCATAAGCGCGCGTCGTGACGCGCTACGCGTTGGGCTGAAAAACCTATTTTGAGACCAAAATTTTCCAAAATGACAAAAAATTCTCCAAATTTTCTGAAATTCGAAGCGAAAATTCCCCATCATACCTCATGCTCAGCTAATGAAGCCTCGGCCAAAATCCGGAGTGGATCAGGCCTCTTTCGCCGTTTCAGTGCTCTGCTCAACCTTCTCTTCAGAATCTTCATTTTTGCTTTGCAGACGTGCATGCGGGCCCAATAATGACCTTTCATATGAAGGCGCATGTCTTTGTATCTATTGAAATTTGCCAAAAAATTCTCCAGATGAATGTTAACATGCATGATTTCGGTCTCTCGCTCAATTGGTTTCATGTCACCAGGTCTCTTCCGGGCCAATTGTCGATCTTCACGGATTCGCCGCAGCTCTACAAGTGTGTGCTGATCCTCTAGCTGTTTGTTATGCTGATCCAGGTAGTTTATCACCCACTGAGCTCTCTGCAACTTAACATTCAGCGTGTCAATCTCGGCCTTCTGCTCCTGGATGATCTCTTTCAGTTTCGAGCTAGGAGAGCTCGCATCAACATCGATGAGTGTAAAGTCAGTGTCTCGGCCTCCTGAAGGGCCCTCATCGTGCATAGGCCTCTTGCCTCTGTCCTGAACCTGTACCTGTGCTGATGAAGAAGGCGAGACCCCTTCCACACCATGTGGAGATAGTACTCGCGCTGTTGATGAAGTCAACGAGACCCCTTCCACCCCGGGTGGAGATAGTACCCGTCGTGTAGCTGCAAATAAGGCTCTGTGGCCTCGCTGATATGTCACATACACTGGAGCGCTGATATGCTCAGTCTCAGGAATATAAAACTGGTGTGAAGGCTCTCCCTCATCATGAACTACCTCAAGAGGCGGCTGTGATGCTGCGAAGAAGTCACGAGAGATGAACTCATCCCATGCGATGCCCTGCTATGTGAGCTGATGTACCACCATGATTTTGATCAGTGCGTAATGATATATGTTGTTATGCTGCTGTGCTGGGGTCTTCTTCTGTACAAGAAATGTCATCCGCTCTATGTTGCGGTACATGAAGTATGGAATGCTCATCATACGTACCCTCGTGAAATGCATCAACAAACGGATATGGTACGCATAGAGGCGCGAGAATCTGCCCTCACAACTGAAATATCGAATGATCAATCTCATCAATGGTGCATACTCATCCCTCAGAAATCGGAATGGAAATACCCTGCTCAGCTGCCTCATATATCCAGGTCTGATATAGGGCTCATAATAGGATTTCTCTAGCTGCTCTCGTTTGTTCCATTCCTCTCCTATGTTTGGTATCCCGATGGCCTGAGCAATGGTCTCTGGTGACAGAATGAAGTTTACTCCGGCAAGGTTTACACGGCCATCATGTAAATGTAGAACAAATAGGCGAGCTAGCTCATGATGATGCTGAGTTTGGGAAATCATCTCATAGTATTGGAAACATGACTGATGCTGCAAACAATCCATTGCAAGCGGGCAAGCCTGCAATTGAGCGAAAGAAGTAGGCTCCTCCCTGACATGCCTACCACTTTTGCCACTTTTGTGAGACCTCCGTGGCACATTAACCTCTTCTGTGGAATCACTATCATACCCCTGCTCATAAACTGAATCCATCTCTGACATGACGCTGAAATCAAGATGTTGAAAAAGATATGCTGATATAGGTATGATGAAAAACAAGAGTTCAGTGTATGTTCCAATCCCAAATGTGTCACATATGTATCAAGGTGTTATAGGAAAACCACAATGATAAAAGTGAGTTTGAATGAAAAATAGCCACTGTATTGACTACATAAGGATTTGACAAGTGAGTAGGAAGGAGTGTAATGCTGGCGGAAATAGTTATTAGGAACAAAAGTGAAAATAGCCCTTGCAGTGACAATTAGACTTTGTCAATGGAGGATGTGGGATAGTGAATATGGGACTGTGTTATAACATAAATGATAAGTAATGAATAGTAATATGGTAATCACAGTGACAAAAGTGATGGAATAGGAGAGAGAGCGTGAGGCTATGGTAAATAATAAGTGATGACACCAATGATAGTAAAGGGCATGAGCATCTAGGTTAATAACAAAAGTTTTGAAACCCCCACAATATCACTAACATGTCTTTCAAAACCCTATGGAGTGAATTTGCAATGAATATAGGGTTTACATTTCACCATAACAAACACTCGTTTTTCTTCTCATTTGAAACTCCATAGCATATCCATGAATCACTGAGAAGGCATGAATAACTTACTTGCAGGAAAATGAGGTGATTTGGCTCGAATTCTGGGTGAAGTAATGGTGTTTTCAAGCCTCAGGGCTCTATGCGCCGCGCACATGCCCAATGTGTTGCGCGCTCTGTGTGCATCGCGCGTGTGCAAAAATACACTGGATGTTGAGGCCCAGTGTGCCGCGTGCTCCTTATGCGCCACATGCCACTTGTATGCGCCGTGCGCACTATAAGTTCAACTTCACGACTTAAAAACGAGACTTCTTGCCCTTCAACACTCCAATTAGACCTTGGCTTTGAAAATTTGTTAAAATAACTTGTCTCCAATGGTTTATATAGCTTGAGAAATATCTCACAAGAATCAGATTTGATTTTAATTTCCTCCACAACCCACTTTGTAATGTTTGGCAATTTTGGCACTTTATCATTTAATGCATTTCTGTCTTTTGGCTTTTCACTGTTTTTTCTGAGGCTTGGACTGATGTAATGATTTGATTTTTGCAGGGATTTTGGAATTTTGACTTCGGCAAAGACCAGAGGCTGCTTTGAACTTTTTATGGTGGAAAAAATACATAATTATTACAAAAAATAAATTTGACAGTTTCTAGTTTCAAAACAGGGTTTTGAACTAGAAATGTCTTCAAATGTTTTTGATGATAAAAATATGAAATAGGAACCTTTTCGAAACCATCCTCATGGCCTGCGGGCTTTTATTACATGTATCAAAAGACTGAAAACCCTAGACTCTAGGACTAAAGACTCTTGTTGACGAAAATAATCATTTATGACCATGAATGACGTGACCTGAACTTCGATGATTTTTGAGGAGTTTTAATTAGCCCTGCAGGTACAAGCATGAGGAAATACAAGACGACCAAACCCTCCCGTCAGTCAATGGCATGCCCCTAGCGAAATGCAACGAAGTGAAGTGAGCGAGACACGTAAAAATGATATGCAAAAAGCGAAATGATCTTTGACAGAGGGCTGTAAGGACCGACTCTAACACGCTGAATATAACGCGTTGATCGAACTTCTCTCTGATGTCATTTCATTTGGTATTAACCGCATCATCATAAGGTTAGTCTCACAACTTGTGGTATTACAGCTTACTAGTGTTTATACTATTAGAAATCCAACACTGCATATATTGTTCCTAAGAGTTCGACTTTTGGAAAGACACTTTGATTTTATTCAATATCAACACATTTCCAGAAATCTGAACACATTGACTAATTCTTTAGCTAAACAAGTTTTAGACAGAAATTTTCAACACATGTAAAGAAAACATTCACATCATTGAATAGGATTTCACAATAAACATAAGGAAAACACTGAAATCAAATAGATAGATAGTTATATGCTTTTACAAAAAATTGTGCCCAAGACACATTGGTCATCTGACCTCAAAATGTATGCAAAATGTCAAAAGTAAACTAGCGGTGCTCGTGGTAACATGTTATAGATCTAGCTGTCCTACATAGTAACCGCATCCAACGGTTAAGAACACTTATAGTGTGACATTGCAGTCGCATGGGTAACTCTTCGATCCGGAAATCTGGAATCACGAAGGTCAACCCCTCTATGTGTTGTCGAAGCTCAGCCAGAGTCTTAGCCATATCAAGATCCTGAAGGACTGCTCTCCCGACAACCCTCTCTGTTGGCTCATCTACTACATGCTCCAGTTCCTCCACCGGTTGAACTAGACCAACATCTGCATTACATCAAACATTTAGTTTAGTCTTGGGAAAACATAAAAAATACAAAAACATTGTATAAACCTTAGGAAAATAAAAAACATGGTCAAAATATTCTTACCCATTGCACCCCACTGAGCACCTTCTGGTAAAGCTATATCTGGATCTCCTCGGAAATCAACGCCTACGTATGGATACTCATCAATGGCAACAATCTGTCGCTGGAACCAGGTGAAGAAAGCAGTTGAGAACACAATGGTCGATTAGCTTGCATGCTTACCCATTAGTTCTACCCATCTCTACATCCGTGGATCTCTATGATTAGACACATCCAGTGTCACATGCTATGGTTGCATCAGTGGAATCTGTTCTAAGGCAAAAAATATGAGGATCGAACCATAACTGAAGTTCTTCTTCCTTCCTCCCTTTGCTTTATTCATTTGTTATTTTATCTGAAAAATTACAGCTTCAGACCAGTTGAAGACTGTTGGCTCCATACACTCTAGCGTGTACTGCATATACGATCTATTCACTACATATAGTGTAACGGTGCCAGCAATTTTTGCAATCGTGAAAAGGATAGTTCTCAAAGGAAAATCTATAACGTCCCGAATGTTTATATTTCCATATTTACTTGGCTCTTCCCCTGGATAGCAATGTTGCAAAAAATAATCTCTCACAGTCTCTCCTCCAACAATAGACCCTGAGAGAAAAATAAGCAAGCCTCTCCTTGACAAACCTTTAAGAAAGTATACATCCTCAACTTTTATGGGAACCACTTGGTTCTTAATATGAAATTCCTCGATAGATGGATCCCATGCTCGAACTAAGAACTCCAAGAGTTCTATTTTTTTCCTCATCCCTGACAACCGGAAGTACTTTAACAGTCCACAATCTCTTAGGGCTCTTACTATGCCCGGATGATTTAGGGAAATCATATCCTATTCTTCATGCTCTCTTTCCCTCCATGTAATCATCATTATAATATGATGAAAACATGAAATGTAACCATAAGAACCATTAGATTCCATTCAATGCAAAAAATTGGGCAAATTTTGGGCATAATGCAAAAAACAAAAATGAAGATTGCGCCCAACACAACCTAGGACAAGAGACAGTGCATTGTATATGCAAGTAGCCTTCATTTTATCTGCTATGCAACGCACTTTTTGATGTCCAAGGGTGTATTTCCCTCTTTGGGAGCAGAATTTACCCTAGGGCCCCCAAAACCATAAAAAATTTCAATGAATGGAAATGAAATGATTACTGAAGGAAAGAGAGGGTTCATGACACTAACTGGATCAAACGGAAATGAAATCCATCCACAGAAACGATCGCAATTAGAAACTGAACTTCGGGGGAAAAATCAGGTTTAGAGCTCCAAAATGCAAATGGTAACTATGGAATGGTAAAAATGAATAGTAAAAACTCTTTTTAATAGTCATTTAATTGTTTGCAAATCATATTTATTTCTATGACTATGGTTTTATTATTTTTTTATTATGAAACGGGTATTTTTAATCCATTTGATGTTGTTCTGAAAAGGTCTTACCACTAATGAACAGAATAGTCGTGCAGATTTATTTTAAGAAAGATTTGACCACAAAGCATACTTTTTCTCCTTATTTTTCGAGCTTTGTTAAAAACGAAAAGGATTTGAGGCACACTTTTGTCTCTTTTTGAGCTTCGATAACAGTGAAAAAGGAAACCCTTGGAGTCTTCTTTCAGCTCTTTTCAGGCTCCAATAATGTGAAAATATTTCCGACCACTTGTATTTTCGAGCTCGTAAAAGTAAATGAATTGATATCTACTCAGTATAAGTTTAATCCTTTTCGGTACTGAGATAGATTATTTACAAAAAAGGAATACCATGGTCAAACATGACTAAAGAGGTTCTCTCGGATATTATTTTACACTTTTTCGGACCTGAGCGAAAAATTTATGAAAAAGTACTTATGGAGTTTTCTTTTGTCCTCTTTTTCAAACTCTCTAAATATGAAAAATGATCGGGCTATCACTGTCGTTAAGCTCATTAAAACATAAAATAGCAACGGGCTTTTCAATCATGGCAAGAATCGAGTTTCATTCATCGCTAGACTCGTCAAATTATTAAACAACAATACATTATTCACCCGAAGGGTTTAATTATAGATCAAGAAAATGTTATCCTCCTCAAGCTTGTTAAGAAATAAAGAGGTACTGGTCAAAAAATAACTGGGGAAAATTTGGGAATGTAAACAAAAAATTTTACGGTAGCAGGTCGCTCTTGAACATGATACTTTACTCCATCATCATGACTGTTTGGGTTGGGTAATCTTCTTGACAGTTCATTCATACCTATGGTTCATTATACCTTCAGTTCGGTTTTGAGCCAATGCTGCCAACTCATGTCAGTGTCGCCGATATGTTCAAGAGAAGTCATCCAGTGAATACTCTTCCTTCTGAACCTTCATTCTCGTGACATTGATCCTTGAACATTGCTATATCAAGTCATAACTTTGTCTCTGAAATCAGTAACTTCCGTTTCGCAATAAGGTGGCTTCCTATTGAGGAAAAATCATTATCCAGGAAGTTCACTTAGAAACATTATATTCCAGTACCATGAGGCTTGTTACAGCATCGACAAGATCCTCACTTCCGAAATTTTGACCGAAAGATTTTTTTTGGCGTTCGACATCAAATCATCTATTCATGCCTTACGAAATGTACTGCAGTACCTTGAGGGCCATTGACATCAATGGTGGTTCTCTCGTGTTTTTTAACAGCTCACATCATTGGCTAGTAATCAAATGATGTCTTTCCATATTCGACTACAAATCATATATTCGCATGGCTAGACTTGTACCCGAATGATCTAGTGAATGAGATAAGAAGACCCCAGATCTAGTTTCAGACATCTGGTCTGCGATTTTAGGATTGTTGTACACATCATCTATACGGTGACCTTACATACAAATCGTCATCCGAACATGGGCAACATTACAATGTAGACGAATTTCTAAATTATGTACATGTTATTAGAAATTTTATGTGCTGAGCATGGCAATTCCTTCCCTCAGCAATTATGATCAAGAGGATATATCATGATGTAATTTATTGTAAGATTGATGCAGACTGCCACTCCACTTCATCTCCAGCCCATCATGGTGTAAAGCATGTCAATCAAAATATTTTTATTATTATTCTGACTTCATTCTTTAGGGGGAAATTGTTATAGTTCAATTTGGCCACCATTCCCAATGACCTAGTTAACTGGACATCATCTCCAGAACCAATGAATAGGGTCTATCATTGCAGTTGCTACATGCCCTAAGACAAAGAACAAGACAAATCATCCATGATTTTCATTTGCAAAGGTTTCCAAGATTTGAAGTTTATAATATATCATATGAGAGCTCACCAATGCTACCTATAAATGGACTAAGTGTGTTTCATATGCAAGTAACCCCACTCAATGGTGCTCTGCAAAGCACTTACTGACATTCAAGGGTGCGTTGGTCACATTGGAAGCGAAATTCTCATTGTTTCGGAATCTCCGCTTGGCCAGTGCCTTCTAGAAGAGTTCACATGTGTCAAAATTTGAATCCATGTGTCCATTTGATACCTCTGAGACTGGGAACATGTATTGCCTATTATTAGAAAGTCATTTATTGTAAAACTACCTTCAGCTCCTCTATAAATTGAGCACAGATATTAGTGTTTGAAAGGGAAGAATTTGAGTAGAGAAATGCTGGTGGAATTTCAATTGAGGAATTGATTTGAGTGACATGCTGCTGGAGAGATGTGCATTGTGATGAGGTTGGGATGCTGCTGGAGATGGTGACACTAAATAAATCACTGGGTTGTAACCTCCCCTTCTATCCATTAATAAAGATTGTTGATTACTTTCCCACATATGTATCTATATAAGCTTCTATATTTCATATTATGAATTCTTATTTGATGCATATGGTTCATGTTTTATTGATTTAACTGAATAAATTAAATATACATTTGTATTATTTCTATCTTTTTTTGTTTAGTGTTCATCTTTGCAGGAAATATTTTGGCGATCTAGCTCAGATTTGAAGCTACAGCAAGAGCGATACAAGGATAATAGGAAGCACTTGGACTCCATGTAAGTTCTTTGATATGTTATGTGTGTCTATTTATTGTTAGGAAAAGTAGTTGCAAGGTCTTTAACCTGTTGTTCTAGATGAGCACTACATCTAGGGAAGAATGTTTTATCCGTAATCCATAATTTCTCATAACAGCAGTCTTTAAAACAAATATTTTCTTTAAGGTTTGATGGAATTATACTCGGACGGGAAAGAAAGAAGAACGATATTTTGGGTGGAGTTTCTTTATTGTTGGTGTGAATTTTGATGGTTTTATTCAAGTTACCAGTGTGAATTTTGAAGGGTTTTATTCAAATTTTCTTTATTTTTTGTGTGAATTCACCTTTGGATTGTGTAATTTAAGGAAAGCAGTATATATGTTGGAGGTTATCCAAATGGAAAGACTAATATACTGGTATTTCTAGAGTGGTGGCCTTTGTATGTATGTTGTTTACTTCTAAAGTAGCAAAAGGTTGATATTTAATTTGTAATTTTGAACAGGGTGTGGTAGTAATCTATTGCAATTAATAATTAGTAATAGGGGTTCGATTCAACCTAGTAATGTAAGACCCAATAATCCGGTCTTCGATCTCCAATTTTTGGAAAGCTAAATGGTTTTAGGGCACTGGACATATTTATAATGTTTAGAAGCCTATGTGTATCTATATTTTTCTACATTTTTTTCATTAATAATATCTTTTAATATTCATCTCATTTAATGAAGGTATGGTTTTGTTTTTGTTGAATCTAGTCATCACCTTCATGTCTCGTGATCTACAAAAATTAGGCATAAGTGACATATTTAATCCACGTAAATCTAAATTGAGAAGGAAATGTAGCTTACTTCACAGTTGTCCTTATCTCCTGACTAGCAAAACATTGGGATTTCATCATATTTAATGTACATAAATCTAAATTTAAAGCACACATTATTAGTTTCTCATATGGTGGTAATTAGTAGAAACATTGTCACAGGTGCAATGTTGATTAGGATATTGCAAATTTCCTTCTTTCATGTGGGTATTGTTGAAGGCTTGCAAAGAGTCACGTTTGGCAAGCAACTCAGGGAGTTTTAATCTGAATGAGTATGAAGGTGTTGCCTTTGTTTCCTTCTCTTCATTTCATAAAATATAATCCTTCACTGTCAAAGAGAGAAAATATGGAGAGGGAAATATATAAACCAACAACAAAGTCATCTCTACTTGCCTCAATGGTAATTATGATTCCCAAATTAAAGAAAAAAAATTTCCTCAAAGCAAAGTTATCCCCATCCCTAGGTTGCAATTGGTAGGTTAAATATACTAACCATGCAAGAGAGTAGTGGCTAAATGTTTTTACTTACAGGACTTTTAAGAGTTCCATTTTTGCTCGATATGATTGATAATTTTTCATTTTTTGCAACTTCAGTAGTCAATTGCGTCGACTTCTTCCAATAAATAACAAGTAATTATGGTTTTGTGTATCAAATTATTTAAAATCTTTTGCAAGGAACCAAAGTCTGCTCAGTGATCTTCTAGAAATCTTACTATGAAAAATTTGTATAATAATAGTTTTTCTTGGACATTGGCAGGGACTTGATGCAGCTCCCCTTGTTTAAAGATGGCATCAAACACCATGTAGAGAAAAGAGAATGAATATGTGAGTAGTTTAGATAATTTGGAAATTTTATGGACATATTGACTTCTTTAACAAAAGTTTAAGGAAAGAAAAATATGGTTGATGAGTTTAAGAATTTTGAAAATGTGAAATTAAGAAAATATTATTGTATTGATACGTTCGAAGTTGTAATGAGTTTCTTTAGAACTAAGTCTTTGCATGACAGATGTTATTTATACTTACATACTTGTGTACTGAGTGTTTTTTTGTAGCAATGAAGAAGAAATACGAGTTTAAGTTAAACAATTTATTGTTTTAAATATGTTGTAATTGTTTGATTTGTGTTGGGTGAAGTGAGAAGGATCAATGATGCATATTTGAAAAAGTTTCTTACGACATTTTTAAAAGGATAGAGAATCATTTTGAATACTTAAACTTTATCTTAGGTGAATATTTTAGTTGTAATCCATTTTTGTAAATAATTTGTTTTATTGGAGAAAGATATGGCAAATTTATTATGAAGTACATGTGAAGGTTCTTACTAGTAGTGGAAGAGTTAGTAGTGGAGGTGCGTGTGATATTGATAATGTTGGAAAATCATTTAATATATATCTTAATAATAAAAAAATTGTTGATATCTTAATTAATTTAGTGGATTTTTATTTTTTAAACACAAATTAGGAAATTTTATTTATATAAAATTTTTGGCCAACACGTCCACCATTTCTTCGATAGATGGTGATCGGGTGCTTTATTAAGGCAATCCTTAATGTGAAGTCACTAGTTCAATTCCCTTCTTGATTGGGGTGATATATTGGACATGATGAATATGTACTCCTTCCAAGCTTACAAAAAAAAAGTTGTGGCCAACACAAACAGGAAGTACATAAAAATTATATTCATATACCAAAATGGTGTCCACATATACCCATTTGAATTAGAATTATTTGAGAGCATGTAAATGAGTTGTTGTTGGAGCTATAAGGACCAAAACACTTAGTTCTAGATGGTCATAAAATTATTAAGAGGCCAAAGAAAACAACAAAGACTAATAACAAAAATAAATCCAAGAAAATTTGGCAATAAGATTATTTATAGTCCATGACCTATTACTTTCAATGCAAATGAAAAGGAACTGAAGGGGTTTGAGATGGCATAGAGGACTCCCCAAGGAATATTTAGGTCCCTATAATACTAATGTAGTCCCTATATTGGTATTATTGTGCCCTGTATAACCCCACTATTGTTATTGTTGGGCCCTGTTGTGGCCAGCAACAACCCCCCTTTCTTATTTAGTATTAGTCATAATACTAAATAAGAGGGGACCCTTAGTCAAAAAATCCAAAAAAGATTAAGTATTTTTTATTTCATTTCTCAAATAAAAGTACTATCTTAACTTAGGAAAATTCCTTTGAAAATCTTTAAAGTAAACCTAAGTTTATGATAGATCAAAGAATAATCCTTCTTTGAATAGAAATACTGCATCCATCGCAAAAAGTGGATATCATTTATCAAAACATAATATTTTAAATTTGCGATTCCGCGATATTGCGATAGCGCGATCCCAAAGAACTAGACATTAAAGTATTTATCGCAAACCGCATATCGCAGAAAAGTTGTTTAATAAGTTACATTTTGTGAAATTGCAATTTCACGATTTTGCGATATTACGATTTCGCGATGATATTAGATTGCGATTTGGAAATTGTGATTTGCGATGATTGCGATCCGCGATATTGCGATTTTGCGATATTGCACACCAAATCACAGATCGCATTATCGCAGATTCTCCTAGCGCGGTGTCCAAAGTAAATCTCTTCATAAATAAATATCTGTTATGCGCTTTGATGTCAAAATTAATGAGTGGATTGTTAATCATTGATGGAAAGGATTTTATTTTGATTGAAAGGTTGTTTCACGCTTTTATCCACCTTCAGCATTTAAAACTATCCCATCACCTTTCTCATCTCATTACTCTCACTTAATTCGTAACACCGCAGGCGCGAAGGAGCAAAAGACTATACAAAGAATTCACAGAGCATTATGGGTAAGAAAGAGAAAGTTTCGAGTGCTGAAAACAAAGAGATGGCTTCCCTGTATGCGGATACTGCTTGCAATAAGGACGCCGGTATCACTACCTGGGAGGGCATGCATAACCTGCTCGAAGAAGAAAATCCCAGGGTAATGGAAGTCGCGGCTACTGCTGGATCAAGTAATTCATCTAAAGCATCTCTTACAAAATTGGCTTGTTCATTTCTTCACAGAATAGCAGCAAGACCGAGAATTCTTCCATATACAGATATGATAAAATGGGTGCTGGATAACACAGATATTTCGGACAGGAAATTCAGAACTCTAGGACAAGAACTCATCGGGTCATTCACTACAGAAGATTTGAGGCTTATGTATCACTTACCAGAACCTCAGGCGACCTACAACAAACAATTTATGGAGAAGTTCACCAGATAAAATGTAAATTTGGTGGAATGCACCAAGGAATGGACCAAGAGAGAGGAACCATTGAAGAAAAACAAACATGGTATGTATAGTACTGGTTCGCTCACCTCTCCATATTGTTTTGCTGCTGCTATGTTATGCAGGCTTTTTAGAAAGCCTGACATAAATATGGTCTTGCCTGAATGGCTCCCTTTGTTAATTTCTACTGTTAATGCCACAATTGTAGACTGGGCCAAAATCTTGTCTGATAATTTAACCGCTGCCATTTTCAATTACCGGTCCAAACGAACTATTTCCCAGAGGATTTATCCTCCTTTTTATCTATCTACCTATGTTATGGGAATCAAAGTTTGTTCCTCATTTTTACAAAATTTTCCATGGAATAATGCTGCCTCTGTATAGAATATTGTATAATAAGGATGCTCCAAGGTTATCCCCGGAAGCAGAAGTCAACATTCTCCCTGTCGCAAGATGGTTCGGGGAAGAGTTGTTTAATTATGTGAGGGTTTTTGGAAGCTCTGCTTCCCCCCATGTTTTACCCCTGTATGTTCCGGATAAACTTGTAGCTCGGGAGATTGCTTATCAAACCTGTGGTGAAGGAGGTTTGACAAAGGAATTAAAGGAGAAGAAAAAGGGCATTTGGCCACAATTTCCCATAGCCTGTGGAGAATTTTCACTGTTTGATGTTGGTCACGCAGTCAAAGAGGTAAGCAATATTACATGCTTGCAACTGTTCAAGTTTTCGAGAAGGTTATTTGATCCAATTGATATTGTTAAAAATTTCACCACTGCAATCAAAGTGAGAGTGTTTGTTGGAGAAGAAGATCCTTTTGATGATATATTTCAAACAAAATGTTCATTTAAAGAAGTTTTGCATTTAGCTCAAACATAGTTATCCCCAGAAGATTTTCAGGAATTTAAAGTTTACAGAGAGAGAAGACTAACTACTATCCCTTTGGAAAATTTACGCTTGGAACCTGCAAGGGAACCAACTCCTAGTGTCAGTCTTAGTGGCAACTCAAATACAGAAAATTCTAAGTCGAAGTCTGACAAAGAGACTTCTGAGCGTTCTAAAAAGATTTATAATGATGAAAGCTCAGTGAAGGATACAACTCAATCTAAAGAGCTTTCACAACAACAGATTTTTACCACTCCACAGTTGAACCTTCCACCTCTCAATGTACAACAACCGACAGTCAGGACTGAATTGGACAAAGAATGGGAAACTTTTAATAAATTGCTTAATGTAGAAGGACAGAATATTCAGATCCTTGTACAGACAACAAAAGTTTTGAGCAAGGGAATAGGTGGCACTATCACAGAAACTGAGCATATACCTATCACTCCCTCTTCTGAAATTATACTCAATATAGAGGACATTCCTCCTCTAGACGTATTCTACAGCCCGCAGTATAAAGCAGTAGTGAGAAAGCAGAGGAAAAAGAGAAAGCTAGAGAGCTCAATCTCTACTGAAGAAGAACAATTAGATGTCTTATGGAAGGATCCTACTACGGATCCAACTGACAATCTTGCCAAGCTATCTCAGATTACAGGAGCTTATGCCTCCGCAACTATTGATAAAGCATCTGAGGTAAAGCTATTATTAAATCAAAAATAAGATCAGATACAAGCTCTGCAACAAGAATTGCAACAAACCTGTGCTAACAATGAAGCACAAATAAAACTTGAAGAGTTATAGCTATTATCAAAAAAGTTTGGCAAATAAAGAGAAACAAATACAGATTATTCAAAAGAGCACAAAGACGACCCTAAGCTTCCAAAGTTTATTTCAGAGTCTATTTCCTTGAACAAACAACTACTGCATCAGCAAGACATACTATGCCAGAAAATCTCGCAATACAACTCTTTTTGTCAAGAAAGTGATCAAATCACTAATCATGTCGTAGAATTACAACATGATTATGATTTAACTAATGAAAGAGTTACTAATTATATGGCATGGCAAAAGACAGAGGAAGGAAGAAAAGCAGGAGCACCGATCATAAATGATAGTCATAAAGAACTACTCTTCAACAATTGGGATGTACAGCTCAGAGAAGCAGAAAAAGCAGCAGAGGAAGCAGCTACAGCAGTAGAAAAAATTACTGATTGTGTAAATGAAAATTTGCACAAAGTTAATTTGATTTCAGAGATTATTCCGGGACACCTTCCGCAAGCACAACAATTACAAACAGAATGGAGGCAAAAGGCTGATGAAAAGGCAAAGTCAATTCAAGAACTGACAAGATTAAACTGGGATTCTTACTGGACATATCTAGTAAAACCCCACAGTCAATGTAGTGCGCTTAGTTGCATCATTAATTCTGCCGAGAAGATTGCTCCTACACTTGCCGAATCTGTCTTTTCAGGGCAGTTTAAATCTGAAGTCAGCCAACCACCTCTTCTCAAAACAATGCTGGATGCTTGCAAGATCAAAGATCAAATTCATAAGTAGATAGCTGATGGTCTTTATTTTTAGATTTAGTTTTAGTTTTACTATATTTTTGCCTAGGAAAAGGACGGTCATTTAAACCGAATCCTAAATTTTTGTAATAAACTATTTTTAGATTTTAGTTATTAGTATTTAAACCCTTCTCGTGGATTTAGAGAAGGGTCCTGAAATTTGTCAAAAACTTATCCTCAGAACATGCACTTCTGCACCCTCAAAGGAGGTTTTGATAAATGAATGGAACGAGATTTATTGATATTTGTGTCTAATATCTGTTACTGATGTTGCATTTATGTACTCTTGATAGATGTTGGATTAAGAAAGAGATAAATCATTATTGCTTCTAGCTCATAAGTAGAACCAGTTATAAATGGTATTTTTATCTCTTAATTGTTTCTGTTTTCTGTGTTAAAAGCGATATTTATGTTTAGTTGTTTATATGTTAATGTTTGAATATCTGAGTTATCATTTGGCATTTTTGTACAGTGGTAATTATTTATTTGTACTTGATATATGAATAGCTTGATATGCGATATGTTTTTCACAACTGTTTCATCTAACTTCTTATGTGAAATAGTTTATCTTTATTGAATTCTTTTCTTATGATAATTGAATGATCTTTATTATCAATTGTTATCTGAAATCCTTTTAGATCGCATATATTGAAAGATTACATCCCGGGTTAGTTTAGAGTTAGATATTTCTTAGAATACAGTTTGCATATGAATAGATTAGAAATAGATTAAAAGCATTTTAATTAGGAAGTTTAGAAAAGAAATATCAAATCTCAAACACACACACACACATATTGGGAAACTGGTCCCATTATATCCAGTCGGACCCACTATACCAAACGGAAAAGGAACTGCTAACCAAGGTCCGAACCGGGTGGGTATCCCCCTTGTTGTAGACCCGATTTTCGGGGCTTCAATAGGCCCTTACATTATTATTATCATGTAGACCCTAATTATAATTGGCCCTTTAGACTCCTATATATACCAAGGAGGTCTTTTCATTTGAATCATCCAAGAATTGTTCATTTATGTGATGTAAAGGAAGGTTGGCCAGTTGAAGTGGCTTATTATCAAGTCATTGATCTATATTTTCTTATTTTTTTTCTGTTATTTTGATCTATATGCATAAAATTTGGTATCATAGCTCTTGATCCTATGTTTTGTTGCTTCAAACGAGTCATTGTGGCATTTTCGCTATAATTTTTTTTTTGTAGCATAAAATCGTGGCATTGTTACATGTGAAGGCAAAATCTTAATGAAGCTATATTTTCGGAGATATGGTCAAAGGAATTTAGGTTTTTTGCATGCTCTAGAATTCAATCTCAAATAGGTGTCTCAGGTAAAATCATAATAACTTTCTCTTCGAGCATCAGATTTGAATTTCATAAATAATTGTTGAGAGTGCACAAAATGTAGTTTTTTGGGTACGAGTTTTAGGTCCGAAGGTTAAAACAAAAACATGTGGCCTTCTATACAATTTTTATTTATTTAACCCCTCCATATCAAGGTATCGTGGGATATTTGGCAGAACTTTACCTTGAAAAATCCAATATCAGTCTAACTAGTGGAGTTGGAAAGAAAATGCATAGGGATACCATAGGATGTAATTTCAGATTTTGGGAGGCCGAAACTACAAAGATACAATAGTTTCAATGTCAACCTTATCATCAAGCTCTAAATGAATCTATAAAAGGTGTTTATTTTTAAATTTGCATAAATTTTGTTTGAAAATTAAATTTGAATTAATTCAAAGGGCATAGTGAAGCATATATATCATAATTTGTTCCAAAATTTCTCCCAAAAAAAAAAAAAAATCACCCATTAAGCCCTAACACATGAAGAAGAGGAATAAATGCAACATTATGTATCAAAATTACAGGAACAAGTGAAAAATAATTCTCCCTCACAAAGAGAAGCCAAAAATGAATTGGGAGTGATGAATGTTAATATGGATGGTTTACAAGAAAAATTAAAAGGGTATATGGACAATTTAAAAGCATACATTGAAGGTTTGATTGAAGGTTTGGCAAATTTGCTAGAAGAAAGGCTTCCTAGTGGTGATAAGGTATTCCATGAAACTCATGATGAGAACAAAAGGAATGTGAATCAGGATTTTAAGGACTCCAACTTTGGAGTGTTTGGATTGAAGACCAACCACACTCCAAAGATCGATATGAGGAAGTTTGATGAGAAGGATTCGATAACATGGATTCTACAGATGGAGCACTAAATTCTTTAATCTACATGATGTGAAACACACACAAATGGTATGAATTGCATCTTTATATTTAGAACCCAATCAGTTTGTGTGGTATAGATAGCTTTGTTCTCATAAATCACTTGTCACTTGGACAACTTTTATAGATGAATTGATAGCACATTATGAGGATATAAAGAGAAAAAAATTCCTTAGACAATTGATAAATCTCAAACAAAGGGGTACAGTTTTGGAGCACATTGCGAACTTCCAAAGAGAGAATATTAAGGTAATTGATAGTCTATAGGAACATCTGATTGATTTCTTCATAGGGACTTTAAAGGATAACATCAAACATGAGGTTCACCTTTGGGAAACTACGTCATTGGATAATGTGTTCAAGGTGGCAACAAATTTTGAAAGAAAAATTATGGCAACAAGGAGGTATACCACTCACAACTATAAAGATGTAAGTGTTGCCTCTCTTATTCTCCCACAACCTACAAGGTTCACACCACAACGATTGGAGTAAAAAAGAGAAAAATGGATTTTTTATATTTGTGATAAAAAATACACTAAATTCCATAAGTATGCCAAGAAGAAAATATTTTAGATAGATTGTGAAGAGGAGGAAGAAAAGGAACAAAAAACATCAAAAGAAGAAGACATACGCTAAGAAACAACCCTAGCAGTTGAAATACAAGAAATATATCCCTCTATATCTTGTAATGCATTGGTGGGAATTACCACTCCTCAAGCTCTGAAGATAGAAGGTTATATCAAGAAGAAAAAGGTAATACGGTTGACTGATTCGGGTAGTCCCCATAATTTTATTCAATTTAAGATAATCAAGGATTTGAATTTATTTCTATTTCTAGCACCATATTTTCAAGTGATGGTTGCAAATGGAGGAACTATAAATTGCTCAGGTAAGTACCATAATATCAATCTAAACATGGGGGAATATGTAGCAAATAGTCCAATTATTTTCATTCAAATGGGTGGTGTTGATATTATATTAGGATGTTAATGGTTACAATCTTTGAGGATGGTGGATTTTAAATTTCCAGAAATTTTCTTGAGTTTTTCTAGGACGAAAAGGAAATTGAATTAAGGGGTACCGCAAGGAGTCCTGGGAAGATAATTTTCTCTAATGGCATGATAAATATTTTGAAGAAGGCACTACGAGGGTTAATTGCACAATTATGCTCACTATATGTTGAAACATTGAAACCATCCATTTCCCCATAGTCCTTGACAATCATTCCAAGGTATTTGAGAATCCCACATGTCTCCCACCTATTCGTGATCATGATCATTATATTCACTTGATTCTAGGAAGTGTTCCTTAAAACATTAAACATTACATATATCCCTATGCACAAAACAGTCAAATTGAATGTATCATTACAAAAATGCTAGATTCAGGTATAATTCAACCTAGCCAATGTTCTTTCTCTTCTCAAGTTGTATTGGTGCACAATAAGGATGGATTATGGCATATGTGTCCACATTATATAGAGCTCAATAATCTCAATATTAAAGATAAATTTCCCATTCTTTTCATTGATGAATTGTTGGATGTATTTCATAGATCAATTTACTTCACCAATCCGAATCTTCGTTCTATATATCATCAAATTAGAATGAAGATAGAAGACATTCCAAAAACAACATTCATAATACATGAAGGTCATTATGAATTTTTTTTCATGCCTATTGGCCGTAATGATGCACTTTCCACATTTCAAGGTTTGATGAATTCCGCTTTCAAAGCCTTCCTTAAAAAAAAAAATGTTAGTATTTTTGATGATATACTAATCTATAGCAAGTCATGGAAAGATCATGTTCAACATGTTGACAGGGTGCTTAAACTATTGGAGGAAAAACAATTATATACAAAACCCTCCAAATGTTTCTTTGGGGTATAGGAGTTGGAATATTTGGGTCATATTGTATATCATGAGGATGTTAAGGTAGATCCTAACAAAATTAAATCCATAAATGAATGGAAAATCCCCACAACCTTAAAGCGGATTCTAGGATTTATCAAGTTGACAAGCTATTATCGCAAGTTTGTTAAGAATTATGGGAAAATAGTAGAAACTTTGACAACATTACTTAAGAAAGATGTATTTTATTGGAATCCAGAAGCAACTGAGGCCTTTGAACATATTAAAGAGGAAATGTGACAAGCTTCGGTCTCAACTACACCAGACTTCACAAAAACCTTTATTGTGGAATGTGATGCCTTAGGAAATGGAATTGGTGATCTTTTAATTCAAGAAGGAATACCCATTGCGTTTGAAAGTTTTCAAATCAAGGGAAATAATTTACACAAACCTACTTATGATAAGGAAATGTTAGCAATACTACATGCCCTGCATAAATAACTTCCTTACCTAATGGGAAGAAACTTCAAGGTAAAAATAGATCATGATAGTCTTAAATACTTCTTGGAACAAATATTGTCTTTCAAAGAGCAGAAAAAATGGGTCACAAACATGTTGGGTTATGACTTTGAAATCATCTACAAAAAAGGGAAGAAAAATGTTATTACAAATGCACTTTCAAGAAGGGATGAGGATGTGGAGGCATTGCTTTGTTCCATTTCTATTATCCAACATAAGTGTATAATTGAATCAAGGGATGAATGGAATAATTATAAAGCGTGAACACTCATTCAAAGGTTGCAACAAGATCCCATTTCAGTTGATACATGTACCTCGAAAAATGATTCACTGTGGTACAAATATCTCTTACAACTATGTAAGAAATCCAAACTTAAACAAAAGGTTCTTGTAGAACTACACACCTCTCCTATAGGAGGGAACTCTGAATTTTTAAAAAATTACCACAAGGTCAAGAAGAATTTTTTTGGGATGGCCTTAAATATGATATTCAGAAGTTTGTGGCATAATGTTTGGCTTGCTAACAAAATAAAGTTGAGACAATTAAGACTCCAAGCCTTTTACAACCAATATTCATTCTAAGTTATTGTTGGGAGGAGGTATCAATGGATTTTATTACATGTCTACCCAAGTTCAAAGGAAAGTGTGTCATTATCGTGGTAGTTGATAGACTTACCATGTATGCACACTTTTGTGCACTATCTCATCCTTTTAAAGCTAGTATAGTAGTTATTACATTTGTGGAAATAGATCAAAAGCTACATGGAAACCTAAAGATTATTATAAGTGATAGAGATCTCATTCTCACTGGAAATATTTGGACATAATTATTTTCTTTTCTTGGTACTCAGTTGGCTCCTAGCTCATCTTATCATCCTCAATATGATGGGAAAACTAAGATAGTGAACAAATGTTTGGAAGGATATCTTCATTGCATTATATTTGATTAAAAAAAAATAATGAGTCAAGTGGTTACCTTTGGAAAAATGGTGGTATAACACTTCCCTCCATACCCCAATAAAATGACCCCATTTATGGTGATTTATGAATGTCATCCACTGTCCATCACATCGTCTCTAAGAGATAATTCTAAGGTTCAAGCAGTGGAAGATCACATCGAGCATCAACAACATATTCTCTGACTTTTAAAGGATAACCTGACTCGGGCATAGAACAAAATGAAGCAAAAACCAAATCAACATTGTAGTGAAAGAAGTTTTGACATGGGTGATTGGGTATTTTAATGGCTACACCCATACAAAAAAATGTTCCTCAAGCAAGCTAAGAAGGATAATAAATTACCACCCAAGTACTATGGTCCATAAAAGGTGTTGCAAAAAAATTATATTATGGCATACAAATTGGAGTTGCGTGCATTTTCACAAGTACACCCATTTTTTCATGCTTCATGCTTATATAAGGTTATAAGCGATAAGCTCCCAGAACAAACTATGTTTCCAAAACTTGATGTGGATGGAAAATTCATATTGGATCCTAAAGTAATCACAGAAACAATAATTCCTCATTAAGAGAAAGAAATTACCTACATTAAGAAACTTGATTTTAATGGAAGAGTATATACTTAAGTAATCATGGAAACAACTCTTACAAAATTTCTTTTGAAATGGATTTTGAAAGTAATCGATCAATTTCAAAGTATCTCATTAAGTGGAAGAAATTACCTATTGAAGATTCCACATAGGAGGATGAGTATTTTATATAGAATCATCTATAACTACTCAAGCGTTGAGGAAAACACTTTTTTGAAGCAAAGGAGCCCATTAGGTCCCTATAATACTATATATCCCTTATATTGTTATTATTGTGCCCCATAGAAGCGCACTATTATTAGTTTTGTGCCCTTACATTATTATTATTATGAAGGCCCTAATTATATTTTGACCCTTTAGACTCCTATATATACCAAGGAGGTATTGTCATTTGAATCATCGAAGAATTGTTCATTTATGTGATGTAAAGGGAGTTTTCCCCGTCGAAGTGGCTTATTATCAAGTTGTTGATCTATATTTTCTTATTTTTTGTGTTTATTTTATCTGGATACATAACAAGAACTGAGATAGGCTAGAGAAGGGAGGAGAACCAGAATTGGAGGTCACTGAAGAGTAGGCACCTGACATAGGTGCCTCATTCACTAAAATACAAGCTTGAACATAGAAACTTCTAGAACACTAACTCTCCTTTTCAAATGATGAGGGGTGGATAACCATACCTCACCACCAAGACCTCCCATTCGACTTATTATTTCCAGGGATGCCAAGTTCTAGTTAATTCCCTCAATTTCATATTGAATTTCCTGTAATGCATCACCATGTTTCCGAATTTGTGAGCCCATTTTCATTAATTATTTGTAATCCATGGCCTTTAACAACCAATATTTCCAAGAAAAATTTGAGAATGAAAAATGATTCAATGAGAAATGGATGGGAGATAAAGTAACCAAAGCAGCCTACACCTTCTTAAACAATTTTCATGATGAAGATCCATCAACCTACCTTAGGCCCAATTTCATCTTCAAGTAACAGTGTTTAACTCCCACCTAGATTATGTGTGACATGATTGGAGTGTTCATTTCCCATGGTGTGGCTTCATAATGCCATGAGTGGAAAGGGAGTGGAGACATGATATGAGCTGAGGACTTCATGCAAACTTAAATCATCATGTCACCTCTCGATGCTTTAGATGCGGTTGAAACTTGGAGTTTTGTTAGTAATTTTGGGGAGGGTCAATGATGTGTTGTTCATTAAAAGGAAAATTCCCCTTTTTTCCAAGGCATATTTCCAAGTTGTTTTGAGTGTTAGTCACTTTGTTATTGAGCCATCAAACATGAAACTAGTTTATTTGACATTCCATTGTGGTGATCGAATCTAAGATTCTTGAGAGAATGGCTTCTTATATAAGGTCCTTTTCATGTTTTATTTTACGACATGTGATGAATTAGGATTAAAAAGTATGCAAAGACACGTATATGTCGAAGGTGTAGAGAGTGGGATATGGCCATGACTTGAAAAAAAGAATAGAATCCAACAAGATTGTTGGACATGATCCCTAAATTCCATGGAAATTTGTGTTATAGAATTCCTCTGAGGTGAAAGTGAAAGACTGCCCCCCCCTTCCCAACACAACAAACTAATTTAATTTTTATTGTAAATATAATGTAATAATTATAAAGAAAAAATCCAACTATTTTTATTATATAATATAAATTTTCCTATGGGGCGTAGAACACATGGTGATGGGGTGTATTGTTAAGGCACTTTGTGATGTGAATTTCACCAGTTCGAAACTCCATGGGAAGAAATCTAGCCATCTTAATGGCTAGTGTGGCCCAGGCCGAGTGCAATCCCCAGGTGATTTTGACAACTTATATGCCCCTAGGTTGCGTTTTTTCAAGTCAAAGGTTAAGCATGCAAACATCTCAAGACTCACACCTTAGCAAAAAAAAAAATTATATGATACCAAAATTATTTAAAAAAAGGTTGATATGAGAACATTACTATATGTGTGTGTGTGTGTGTTTCAAATAACAAGAACTATAATAATACTTAGAAACAATTTTAATTTTTTGTTTTGTTTTTTATTTTTATTTTTGTGTGTGTGTGTCAATACCATATAATGATTTCTTAGTTAAGAAGTTGTAAATGAAATGTGGGATATTTATTAAGTACAAACTATCAAATACTTGTTCTTGGTTCTATTATCTTAAGATGATTTGATGATATGTATGAGATAACATTTCAAAAAAAAATTCATGCTCTAGATGATTTAAACTTTTACACGGGTAGGAAATATTGATATTTTAACTTTGTGTTAAAATGATTTAATTAGGTTAATTTATATTTATACATATGTAAAATTAAAAGTTTGGTGCAAAAGTCTTAAAAATGATGTTAAGTTTATGTGAAATTCTTATATATATATGAAGGTAGTCTTAATGATGATGTTAAGTTATGTGAAATGACTTTTCATTCATATATATATATATATATGGAGGTTGAGTGTTTTATTACATTCATATATATAGACACGCATTTCCTTGAAGGTGGAGTGCTTTATGATATGCATATATGTGTGTGTGTTTGTGTAGTGTCCCTTATTGGTGAGATAGCTTTGATGACACTTTGAGAAGGTCATTTTGATGCAGTGACATAAATGTTATGCATGTTATACTTTTGTATATGCTTGTATGCTATAGACCTGGTTTAGGTCATACGGTTGCTACGTGCTTATGATAAAGACTGATTTTGGTTAAGTGCATATTATCGGTGTTTTCTCTTTTGATATCTAGTTTGGACATAGGTGTATGACATGGATGGTGATATAGGATTGAGACACATAGATCCATGGATGATTGTGGTTATGTGGAACATATGGTTAATTATGATTTATGGATGATACATGATTTTTATGATTATAAATGCTTAATCTTATAATGAGAAGGATTTGGCAAGGGTCATAGTTATTTGCAAATAGAGATGCTCAAATTATAAATGATTGTGGAAGTCATGATACATGATTTGTATGATTATATATGCTTAATATTGTATTGAGCATGATGTGGCAGCGGACATGGTTATTTGCAAACAAGGATGTTCAAATTATAAATGATTGTGGAAGTAATTTCTTTAAAACCAAAAATGACTGTGGAATTCATGCACAATTCTTGGTCTTGGAACAATACCTTACCAAGGAACCATCAAATGGGTATGAGCTCACAATCATACCTTAAGGGGAAGCGCGGAGTTTTAAAGAAGCGTATATGAGAAGGCATGGAAATTATGGCGCGGAGTCCTAAATCCATGAAAGATAAAGATGTGGAGTCTTTGAACTATAATAAAAGGATTACGACAAAGAGTTTCAAAGAAGAGTATATGAAAAGGCATGGAAATCAGTGCACGGTGTCCTAAATTCATGAAATATAAAGATGTGGAGTCTTGGACCTATAATAAAAGGAGCAAGGTGTGGAGTCCAAAATCCATGAAAGATAAAGATGTGTGGAGTCTCAGATCTATAATAAAAATATTAGGGCGCGGGTTCTTGAATATTTAAAACATAAATATGTGGAATCTTGGATCCTTGGAGTAGATCAGAGTGCAGAGTCCTCAATATACTAAGGCACAACGATGTAGAAAATCTACCAATGGATTAAATCCAATCTTGTGATGTACTAAAACAATATATTGAATCCTTCTACATTATTTGTGGAATACAAAACACGATCTCTCAATCACATGCAAGTAAGAGAAAGAAGTAAATCAATTGCACAACACAAGATGTTCTTTGGGAAAGAAACTGCTCAAAACCCTTCTATCTATATTGTGTATTAAGTCAAGGAATCATGAAACAATGAAATGCTTAATCTCTCATGATATTCTCCAGCACTTTGCCAACAGTCTCACACTGATCTAGGAAAAATTGGTCTAGTACTTATCCAAATCTTAGCCTTCCTTCACCTTGCCTTGCTCACGCAATTTCTATGGAATTGGCTCCCTACTAAATAGGAAAAATAGCCTTCCTTGGTTGTGCAATGCATCATGGCATCCCAATGACTCTATAATTGCACATGGGAAATTTTCTATAAATACAACTTTTAGTTATGTTCCCTTTAACCTCTGTCTCAATTGGGTCTTCCTCAGAACTGACATGCATGCAACTATTTATAGTGAATTATCAGTTATCTGATTGATCACTGCATGTGAATTAAATCTAATTTAATTCACTAGACATATCACTAGCTCATCACTCAATTAGAACTAGTTAAACAGATTATAACTCAATAAGTTGAGTTAACTCACTCACACCACACACCCATTTATGCATCAACTTTAACTAGACCCCCAAAATATTAGAATCCCTCTACATGCCTCATCTTAGACCCTCAACTCAAACTTCTTGAGCTAACTCAATCATCATGACTTAGTTAACTAATGCAATTTTTTATGAGATGAAATTACAATTTATTGTCCAATATATTTAAGGGAAAAATAAATTATATGCTTCACATTCCAAGGCCAAAATTCTAGTGCATAAACATTCCACATTCCTGGCGCATCAAGATTCCATGGCCTTTGTGGGTGCATTTTTTGTCCTTTCTGGTTGCCGATTTCACTGTTTCTTGATGCCAATTTCAAAACTCCCTCTCAACAACAAAGGAATTCAATCTATCTCGATCCAGTACATTTGGAATTTTTTACATGCAACACTTCTCTAGTGTTGTTTACACCTGCAACTCCTGGAACTGAATAGCCTCCGAACAACTGAATCAGTGTAATACATTTGTCATTAGAGTCTTCTAACTGCTACTAGCTACTACACCTGTCTACTGGACCCTCTGTGTTGTTGCTGACATATGCATCTATTCCCTCTGCACTGCTTCCAACTCCTATATGTGCTCCAATATATGACATCTGTCACTCTGAATTATATCTTCCTAACATATGATTGCATCAATCTGACTGATACTTCCTACTACTGCTCTATTGTGGGCTCCTCATAGAAAGGTTAGATCCATGAGACAAGCCATCTCAACGAACCATGCCCAAATTTCTTCTTGGGACTATATTTACATATCGCCTCACCTCTCACCTGTAGGTATAGATGCATGCAATCCCTCTGCCAATATGGCTCGAAATTCCCCCCCCTAGAGGTTGTCTCTACATAAGTGGATGCTTCCACTCAATCTCCTCTCTGCTTATCCAATTGTGGTTGCTCCACAACCTTCTGAGATTGCATGTTGAGAGATAATTTAGGCTCCCTCTCAACCGCCAAGTCACCAACATCTGCTTTGCTCCTCAAAGCTTTGCATGCATCTTTGACCTTGAGATCATACAGTTTCTTGACTCTTGCACCGATATTTTTCTCCTGTTCCATGGCAATGTGTTTCCTTTTCTAAATATGACATCATAACCACGGTCTTCAAATACTGCTACAAAGACAAGATTCTTCCTTAGTCCTGGAACATATAAAACATCTGTTAGTCTAAGAGGGGAGCCAGACTCCCTCTAAAAGGTAATTGTAGCTATATCAGTCGTGTTATACCTCTCTTCATCTCCAAACTCTATTTTCTGATGGAGGTCCTTCTCCTCCAAGTCACTGAAGAGATATTTATTCCATGTCATATGGAACAAGGCATTGTTGTCTAGATACCACATGCATCATATTACAGTGCTAGCCATGCATGCAATGAGAGTAAAATCAATCTCGAACTGTGAAGCCGACACTTCACCCGCTACAACCGGAGACTCCTTCTTGCTTTCCTTCTTTTGTGCACAATTCAAGGCATAGTGTTTGTGCTCGTGACAGTGAAAACACTTGATCTTGGACAAGTATCTATTTCCCTCTTTGACTTGGGAATTATTTCCCTTGGCTTTCTTTCCTTTTCCGACTAATTCACGATCTTCTTCTTTTTCAGTGTCGAAGGTCCCATATCTAGTGCTCCGCCTTATTTCTTATGTTACCAATTCAGACCACAAACGCTCCCAGTCTAGTAGCTTCTCCCATCAATTCACAGAGTCCTGGTAACTATGCCAGCTCTTGGGAATTCCTATAAGAGCTAAGCTCACCAAATCATCCTAGGCTACTGCCACACCAATGCTTCCAAGCTCATCTCAACATCGAGTGAACTTCGCCAAGTATGTTGGTATCATCTTTCCCTCCTCTATATTGATCTTTCTGAGTTTGTCCTTTAGCACCAACTTCCTCTAGTCGATGTTATTTCGAAACATATCTATCAAGGCCTTCCATATAGCATATGGATTCTCCTTCCCATGGAGACTCGAGACAATATGATCTCGAAATCCCTCTAATAAGATCCTTCTTGCCTTTTCTACCTTATTCTTCCATACATCAAGAAGTTGGGCATTTGCTGATGCAGGCTTGGGAATATCAGCATCTATAAATTCCTTCAAACTGTTGTCCTCCATCCTGTCCTTCCTTGCTATATAATTTGAATTTCCCTCAAGAGAATATTTGAGTCTCAATCTATTTAAATACATCTTGATCTGTTTCTAGATCATGAAGAATAAATCTACAAATTTGAACTTGTTCAAGACAAACTCAATTTCTTCTCTTCTATTGTGATTCCTGGCACTTTGATACCATATAGAAAATCTACCAATGGATTCAATTTGATCTTTTGGTGTACTAAAAAAAGATATTGAATCCTTCTACATTTTTTGTGGAATACAAAACACGATCGCTCAATCACATGCAAGTAAGAGAAAGAAGTAAATCAATCGCACAACACAAGATTTTCTTGGGGAAAGAAAATGCTCAAAACCCCTCTATCTATATTTTATTTTAAGTCAAGGAATCATGAAACAATACAATTTTTAATCTCTCATGATATTCTCCATCACTTTTCCAACTATCTCACACTAATCTAGGCAAAATCAGTCTAATACTTAGCCAATTCTCAGCCTTCCTTCAGACTGCCTTGCTCGCACAATTCCTAGGGAATTAGCTCCATAAAAAATAGGAAAAATAACCTTCCTTGACTGTGCAATGCATCATGGCATCCCAATGACTCCATAATTTCACATGGGAAATTTTCTATAAATAAAACTGATAGTTATATTCCCTTTAACCTCTGTCTCAACTGGGTCTTCCTCAAAATTGACATGCATGCAATTATTTATAGTGAATTATCAGTTATTTGATTTATCACTGCATGTGAATTAAATCTAATTTAATTCAATGGACCTCTCACTAGCTCATCACTCAGTTAGAACTAGTTAAACTAATTATAGCTCAATAAGTTGAGTTAACTCACTCACACCACACACCCATTGATGCATCAGCTTCAAATTGACCCCCAAAATATTAGAATCCCTCTACTAGAATTTCTTGAGCTAAATTAATCATCATGACTTAGTTAACTGATACAAGTTGTTATGAGATGAAATTATAATTTATTTTCCAATTTATTTAAGGGAAAAATGAAATATAAGCTTCGCATTCCACGACCAAAATTTTGGTGCATCAAAATTCTTCATTCTTGGTGCATCAAGATTCCACGGCCTTTGTGGGTGCATTTTTTGTCCTTTATGGTTTCCAATTTCATTGTTTCTTGTTGCAAATTTTAGCAGGAGATGCATGCGATAGGGATGTGGAATCCCTATTCTCTGGAAGAAAAATACCACTCATGAATAAATCTCATTTCTGACAATTCTAAGTGACTTTCTAAAAATATAAAGTCATGTCTAGCATCCCAAGTATGACTTTCCAAAAATATTAAATCACCTTGCATCAATTGGTAATCGAGTATAGTAGAAGTAAAATAACTTTTCTTATCACTAATTAACCCTAATAGCTCAATCTTGACTTAATCGTCAATATTATTAATATTATTATTATCTTTTATGAGACTGTGATGTTATTAAAAGGAATTGCAAGTCACCTTCATCACCTCAATCACTTCACACCTCTCTCCTTGATGACTCTCATGGATCTACATAACTCTCTCTCTTAATGATACATTACAGTATCTCTTACGGACTCATCATAGACATGGTATATTCCTCTTACACATTAAAATCATGTCATAAAATATTCCTCTTACACTCTCTTTAATGCATATGTTACACTCTCCTTAACTAAGGCATGCATACCTCTCCTTAATAGCATGAGTTGTAGTCCTCCAAATGGAATATGTTACTTTTTCTCAAGGTATGCATATCACTCCTCCTTTATGACAAAAAATTATTTCTTTGCCTATATATGTGTCTCGTGTCTTCTCACTTGGGGGGAGAAAGAGGTGCATTGTGGTACCAAGAGTTGGAGATATTTTAATAATTTTGTGAGAGCAATAGACCTCGAGAGTAACCAAATGCTAATCTAAATTACTAAGTAGCTCTACCCAATGTAGTTGACCATGAGTGGTATTGAGAGGAGGTGAAACTTATCCTCCTCAACTTGCCTTATATATATCTCTACTGCTATATTTTGGTATTGCTTGTGAGCTTATACATCTCGGGGATTCCAGGTGCATAATTTATTTCTCGATATTTTTGGGAGGAAAATTGGATGGTTCAAATGAGTTGGTTAAAGAATCAGAGATGGATCATATTCTCAGTGATTGGAGTTTAACACCTTATTAGGTAGAATTTTAATTGTTCTAAAATTGTAGTATAGCATTAGCATAAAAGAAAAAGTAGAAATTTAAAATGTTGTAAGCATCTAATTTTGGCTTAAGCTTATGTTATCTGGAATCTTATTTGCTAGTTGAAAATGAAGACTAAGAGTAATCTATATGTATGGATGTTTGTATCTCAAGATTGGAATTATTATTGGTGTAGTTTATGGCACCAACATTCATATTGTATCATTTGAGAAAGGAAATAAAAATATTGCTAATTTTAATTATAATGAAGGATTGCAAAAGAGGTTGGGTAAGAGTTTCATGACTTATGGTTTTGTGTTGTTTTAATTGAAATAGGTAATTATATTCATTTTAGAAATGATTTCAAGGTATGTTTGCAAAGTATTTGACAAAATCCATGAATTAGTAATGTTATAAATTTATTTGTATATGAATAAGTGCTAATTTGCATCTTACAAGAGAAGTGAGAAAATGGAAATGTACCCAAAATATACATGGAGATATTACAGAATCAACCCTTAAACAAAAAAGAAAAAATAATGGCAGCTAAAATATGGTTTGGAAGATCAAAGGCTTGAGGTAAGTTTGAGTTAAATTTCAGTTATGGCTTATGTTTGATATTCTTATCAATAATTCAATGTTTTGTGATTCAATTTTTTGGTATAGTACTATTAGAATTTTGACATAAATCCTTATGGTTGTAGCATCCAGGGTTGCCATTTGTTTTTCAAATTGTAGAAATGTATGCAAAAATCTTGTCAAATTATGTCAAAGCAATTAGCTTGTGGATTGTAAAATGTTTCAAGAACTCATATGGTGGATTTAAAAATGTGTGAATTCAATGAAAATATCTTAGTATCATAACTTTGGGTTGTCTTTCCTCATGTAGAGTTGTAGATGAAATTTTTCATTCCATGTGTTTAACAAAAGTCACAAATGAGACATTAAGGATCTAAATTTTTGTTGTTTTAAAGAATCGTGTCCCTGGGTGTTTTGGATGTGATTCAACCCAACGTCAAGGGGTGTACGTGCCATATGGTCTTGTAACCCCTAATTTTATTCCAAATAAAAAAACACTTTTAGAACCTAGATCGTCAATCTATGTGATTTTGCAGATTACTATTGCCAACTGTGTGTGTCTACTGTCGATTTTTTGGTGAAGGATTAAGATTATTTAATTTATGTTTTAATATGAAAATAATTAAAGCTTTAATTTATCAATTTTATGAGTTAAATAGGTTGAGTAATAATTTTATATCCATGTTGCTGATGGTTGTCAAAATTGTCTTAAGAGATGATGGTCGCCAAGTGTTTGACAAAATGCCTCAATGGTTGTATATTGTATGCTTGCAAACTATTTGTCAATATGCCTCAATGGTTGTAGGTTTTATGCACATAAATTCTTAGAGTAAATGTCTCACTGACTATAGATTTTATGTACTAGAAATTTATGAATAGATTATTCATTGGATGTAGCTTCCTATTTCTGCAAGTTTTTGTATAAATGTGAAAAAGAATTTTAGTAAAGTTGTTGAAATGTCTCACTGACTATAGCTTTTATGTACCCGAAATTTATGAATAGATTATTCAATGGATGTAGCTTCCTATTTCTACAAGTTTTTTTATAAATGTGAAAATGAATTTTAGTAAAGTTACTGAAGTGTGAATAGATCAACAAGACACTGTTACTTTTATCATATAAAGCTATCATAAAAAAGGAGGTGTTGTTGGAAATAATTTTACAATGAAAAATTCTATAGGATTTAATTACTTGTGCAAATGAGAATAATAATTTCATCTCAATTGGATGTATTTAGGGGTGCAGCCTTATGCTTCAGTGATTGTAGCAAACAACTATTTCTACCCAATTTTGGCAGGTCCATTGTTTTAATTGGCAAATTTTGAAAAATAATATGCTTCTAAATTTATATCAGTAATTGTTCTTGTTGCAACATTCATTATACAATTCCCATGATTGAAGCAATACCATTTTGAAAATAATTTACCTTCCTTAATAATTGGGATTGGGAATTTATAATTGATGAATTTGGAAATGTTGTTGGGTGAATATCTTCTATGATTCCATTTTCCATTTCATAAACATATCATATTTATTATATTTTATGATGAAGAGAGGCATATTCCTCATTTAGTTACCTTGTTACATGTAGGTTAATATTCATACCCTGATATGCAACTTTTGTGATAGAAGCATAACATTGTAGGTTCTTGTCCAATAATTTTGTAGTTATGATGTCAAGAGTCAATAAGTGGAGCTTATTTAGCATAATCTAAGAGATCAAATAGGTTGATCTAGATTAATGCTCACACATGACATTATGGTCAAATTTATTTCATACATGCTTAGAGCTCTCATATAAGTATGAAAATAGCACATGCTTCTTTTAAAATTGAGGAGAAATGTGTTTTGGAATTGGCTTTAAGGGAATGTTATCCCTGACTTATTATGTTATATTGAAATAAATGAAGGAACATGATTACATGAAAACTAAGTTAGTCATGTTATGAAAAAAAAACTGAGTAATAGTGTTCAATGTGACCTTTACTTCTCTATACTATTGATGTTTGGTAAGGTGGGAAATTACATATGGTATCAAAGCGAGCTACAACACTAGGGCCTTATGAGCCAACATGCTTACTTGTAGGTTGATGATGTATGAATGTTGATTTTTCATGCATGTTGAGTAGTTGTATATGTTGACTTGGAAGCATATTGGTTGCATAAGTGGTATTATTATTATTTGTCATTTAGAAACTCATGAAAGAATAGGAATGTTTTCTAATATTCCTTAAGATTTTTGATAAGACAAGTTATTATAAATATGTTAAATACTTAAATACATGTTGAGAAAGGACGTGCTTGAGGAAGTTGGGGTTAAACCCAAGCATGTGAATGGCTTGATTGTTAATCGATGAGTGAGATAGGTGGAGTGCATGCATGGTTGCATATATGATTAATGCATCATTATCTATGTGATATGGGCTTAGTAGCCATGTTTACTAGCTAAAATTGTATCTACCAAGAAAAATATTCGCTTAATATGGACTATAGTATGATGACCTTGGTGTGTATGCTTTTGGAATGCAAAACAAGTGCAAGGTTGAGAATCAATTAACGCGATGCTTGAGTTCATCATGATAATTTTGACTCTTTTATTATCTACACTAATGGAAACTTAACAAAATTAACCTTGAAGGATGTCACTTTTAACTGTGAATATTGATTCATGAAATGTATGTGCATTAATTTGGTGTGTTAAAATATGATTTGGGAATACATTATTAATGGGTAAGAATGGAATTCCCATGATTTATTTGAAAATATTTTGTGTAGTTTGGGTTGACATTATGCATCAAATAACTTGAAATTACTCAAAGACTAGGTTGTGGTATGACCTTCCTAATAAATAAGAGGCTTAAATAACTTGCTCATGAATGGTTGTGGAATCCATTTTAAGGAATACTTGAAGGTTATGTTTTCCTCAAGTTATGTATGGGTCTAGAATCCATACTAACATATATCTATGATCTAATTAATGAGGTAAAGTATGGGCGTGGAATCCATACAAACATATATCTATGAGCTAATTAACTCTTCTGGTTAGAATGAACAAATTATTTTGTTGGAATCTCATAGACATGATTAAAGAGGATTGATTATGTGTAATTAAAGTTAAATGGATAGAGATTTGTAACATGAATTTGCTACAAATGAAGATACTAAGATTTCTATAGTGAACACCATTAGGTGGTTTTGAATGTTTGGAATAACTGATTTTGATATAGGTAGTCAAGTGTCAACTAGGTATATATCCTATAGTATTGTAATTCTTTTGTATGTGTTGTATTTTGGTAGAATTAAATTTATTTTCAAATTCTTGAAATGTAAAAAAATATTATTGTGATAAGTTGATGAAATATATTTTCTATTGGCTTAAGACAAATTAGGTCTAGGAAATTCCATAATGGTCTCCTTAGTGATTTTATCAATTGTATATTGGTTGAATTCTATTTAACTAAATTAATTAGAGAAATTATGAGGATTGAACTCACGAACCGCTCTAAACTATTGTTAGTTAGGAGATCGAGTCGAAATTCATATTGTTTATGAAATTGATGAACTTATTTTTTGAAATATGATTAAATTATAAATTGTTAAGTGAATAACGTGTTTAGAGATAAACATCTTTTGTGGTGAGAACTTTGTTTTATTTGAGCTTAAAGGAAAATTTATGTGATTAACAAAAAGCTTATTTGAGTTCTTGTTTTACAAGAATATGTGCTTGTGGTATTTTTTTAGGGAGAAATTTAAGGAGAGTGAAATCACATTTTGATACATTAGAATTGCTCCATGATTTAGAAACATAAGATGATTGTATTGTATGTGGAATTAAAGAGATTGTTGGATTTATTAATTTATTCTTGGATTTATAATTGTATGAGTAGTTATTAGGTGATCTGTATATGTAAAATTGAAGGTTTTTCATGAAAATTGCAAGTGAAATGTTTTTGTTTTTATGAATTTATGTCAATTACACTAACACATAGACATGATTTTAAACTCAGTTTTGCAGAAAATAATGAAAAAATCAGTACCATAACAACATACACAAGAGAAATAATGATGACGGAGTTCACCCCTCTTGGGCTACATCTCTTGGTCCAACTTCCAATGTTGGGCCTCTTTCATTATGCTCAAAAATATGTGTTTAAATCAAGTTATAGTGCTTAGAATGCAAAAATAATGTCTCCAATGGCTCCATAATGGTAAAAAACCCCTAGATGGGCTATTTTTGCACTCATAATTTTTCGTACTAATTGTCCTCCAAATCACACCCACCTGCTATCCATCCTATAAAATCTGCCTTTTTCGGCCACATGGGGCAAAAAAATTGCCCAGCGTTGATGAGATTCCCATCGATTCAGGTGCAATTTATCGAATCATTAAATTATCCATGAACCCCCATGAACTGATAAAATTGTGCCCCGTTGTGCATTTCAGGTTGTTGATCCTAGGCAATTTGAATCACTTCCCACTGAAATCCTTAACTCCACTTGGAATCGGATTTGGTGCCTAAAACACAGTTGATTTTGGTTCAAAACTCATGCCCATTCCATTTGACTTAACCCACATTCAACATGTGGTTCCCAAACATGGGTTCCTGCTGGTGGTTACCATAACCGTGCCATAACTTTAAACTTCATTTCCATAATTGTTCAAATGTCGTGACTGGTGTTGATTGTCGGGTTAACTGGCATGAACCGACCTGAAAACATAACTCCGCACTAACCATGCCTCCACCTGTTTACATGGGTTGTAAGGTATAGACCACCATGTTTTGACATTATATAAATATTCGCCCAAACTTTGGGTTATGACTATAATATACGGTTTGGAAACATATAATATGGTTCGACATTACAATCTGTGGTTGTGTTATACATAAGGTTTGGGGAATACATATTTCATATGGTGTTGGGGCCAGGGTTAACCTCGGGCCCCTGTATGCCCACCACGTATCGTGGTTGGGTGGACTGGGGGCTAGGGGTTAACCTCAGTCCTGGCCCCCCAAACGAAAACCCATGAAACTTAAAATAGAACCCATCACCCATACATGTTAAGTGATACATGTGGCATGGAGGTGGAGCATTGTGTTGCCACCCTAGAGGTTTGTTGTTCGAACCCCATATAGGCTCGCTTTAGCCATATACCAAAATTACAAGTAAGAGAAGGCCACATGGCTACCACTGATTGGCCCATGTGGCTCTCCCTCATTGGTCCAACATTCAACCAATGAAATCGTGCCAATAACAACAAATAAAAACAATACAAGTGTCAACACACCATTGCCCCAATAAACACAATCACTTTCCCAGTCAAATTCCTAGTCAGCATACTCATTGTTGACTGGGTGTACCTGCAACCCAGGAGGCCTATTGTTTGAACCCCATAAAGGCCTGCTCTGGCCATATACCAAATTTTTTCCAAGTAAGAGGAGGCCACGTGGCTGCCACTAATTGGCCCACGTGGCTCTCCCTCATTGGTCCAACATTCAACCAATGAAACCACACCAATAACAGCCAATAAAAATAATAAAAGTGTCAACTCACCATTGACCCAAATAAACACAGTGACCTACCCAGTGAAATTCCCAATCAGCGTACGAATTTCTAATTGGGTGTACCTGCAACCAAATTCCAAAAATTTTATTTGTTTGCAAATTCAGTCAGAATGTGATATCGGGAGCATACGATATCGGTTTTGAGTGAAATGAATTGCGTTGGATTCAGAGCAATGAGATCTTCTCTTTGGAGCTAGTTTCGAGCAATTTAGATCACTCTGAATTTTGAGCATTATACTAATACATCAAATCATTCCTCCCCATTGGAAGATTTTAGGCTTCCAAAAGCATATTTTCAGTCAAAAAATAAATGAGGGTACAGTTCTCTCACCCTTATAGTCTCAATCCATTTATATTTTCTTGGATTTTTCGCTTTCATATTTTCATGAAAGTACATCACTTTCTCTTATTTTGGAGTCCTTGTCTTGCTGTCAAAAAAGACATCTTGCTGCTTTTTTCCAATATTTTCATAAAAGAAAATTTCCCTTAAAGGAATCTGAAAATTTTCCTCCTTAATATTCATTCAAAGGGAACTTAAAAAATTTCAAGTTCCTTTGACCTTTAACACTATCCTCATGATGATGCTTAACATGTATAGCCTTGCACTTGGCTTAACTCTTTACCAAATGTGATCGCCATCACCATGCACCATCCTTCTTCAAAGCAAAAACATTATGAAACCCACAAAAATATGTTTAGGAATAAATGTCCTCTTTTTCAAAAAGATTTTTCATTCGCTTGTTGACCCCTGCATTCTTTAACATTGGCATCTTCTTCACACCAATGTTAAACAATGATGCATCATGCTACAATTTCACTTCATATTGTTTTCCTTTTTTAGGAGGCAACATGTTAGACCCCTAAAACATCTTATCACATGGATTATAAACCTCAATGAAATCAGATTTCAAATGTGATTCATATCCTTGAAAGGTTTTAGGTTCCTCAACATCTTTATGCTTGAACATTAACAATGCAAAATTACGACTAACATTAATAATCATCTTCATTTGTCAAGAGATCAACTCAATTTCTTTCTATGTGATCTAAAAATGTACTCAATCCCATTCTTGAACAAATGATATTTATTCTCATGGCGATGAAAAATGGCTCTCCTATCATAAATATATGGGCTTCCCAAAAAAATACCATATATATCAAGCGGAACTACATCAAGTTCAACCTCATCAAGAACATTTGTAGTGATTGCAAATCTAAGTATGCATTTCCTTGTCACCTACAATTTTGCATTGTCACATACCCAACCTAAAGGATAAGGTTTAGGATGAGGAATGGTTTCTAAATTCAACTTCTCGATAATGTCTTTAGAGAAAAGGTTTTCTTGTGAACCACAATCAAACAGTGTGTTTATCGTGGTATGTTTTGAAATAACTCTAATGCGGAAAAAATCAATTCTTGTTTTTCATTTTGAGTTTCATTGAGACAATTTGAAGAACTAGTACTTGCAATGTCCATACCTTTCAATCCCATGGTTGTGATCTTTGTTTCATCCCCAGAATATGATCCTAAATCATTTTGTATAGTTGCAGCAGATTTTTCTTTCTCCTTGTTTTTTAAATTTTTGGGTCTCATCTCACAATGAAATTTCCAGAAATGATCTTCATCATGTCCCTCTTTGGAACAGTGTTTGCATGTAATTTTTTCTTTCTCCATCTAGATGGCGGCATTCTTCTTTCCTTTTCCTTTGAACTTACTGTTTCCTTTGTCTCCAGACTCAAAGGTGTTCTCACTTGTTTCATCAGTAACATTCTTCCCTCTTGCTTCTAGATGTGTGGATTGTACCCAAAATTAATCTAAAATTATAGGGTTAAACATGAGAATAGTGTGTCTCAAGTAGCTATTTAAACCTCCAATTTATTTTATTAAAGTATCTTGAGATGATAAATCTGCACCCAATATTAATGTTCTTCTTCTAAACTTTTGGGTATAACTTTTCACACTTTGACCCTTCAATTGTCTAAATTTTTTCCAATCCATTATATCTTTTTTCATGTATGCTAAAGGATAAAATTTTATTCTTAATGAAGCAACAAAATCATTCCAAGAGGATAAAACCTTACCATGTTTCTTCATGTCCTCTTGAGTTTTGGCTTCCCACCAAATAAGTGTTTCAGTTTCCAACATTAATGAAGCAAGTTGAATCTTGGTCTCATCATCCTTGATCCTTTGTATCCTGCAATACACTTCAAGCTGACGAACCCAATTATCTAATTTCTTAGTATTTAGCTCTCCATTATACATAGGCAATTCAAACTTTATGTCAAGTTTCAAAAATGGAGTTATACCATGTCACTTTGGAGAATGTGGAGGTGTTTGTGAAGGGTTTGATGTAGAAGATGATGATGGTGAAGATGGTGGTGAGGATGGAGGTGAAGATAAAGGTGGAGAAAGAGGTTTTTGTCACCTTTCCCTCCATTCCATTTTGGAGGCTTTTCCCCATCTCCATTTCCTTTTGGAGGCTTATCTCCATCTCCCTTTGGAGGATTAGATCTCTCACCTTGAAACCTTGTCTTCCTTTCTTCATAGAGAAATTTCTCCATTTGTGTCATCTCAAATAATTCTTTTCTAAAATCCTTCTCATCCTCAAACATATTTCCAGGCTCTCCTTCATGTGCCATGACTGGTGAGGCTTTTGGTGAAACTTGAGGTGAAACTTGTGGCAGAGATTGTGGCAAATCTGCTCTCCTTGAACTTGCTTGAGCACTTTCTACCACAAGATTTCCTTATCCTATTTTGAGATTCAAGCTTGTAAGAATTAGAAACACTTGCAACAAAATTAAACCCTTAAAACAACCAAAGAACGTAAGCTTTGATACCAAACTTATCTTTATACGTAAACTTGAAGGTATTTCATGAAAATTGAAAGTGGAATGTTTTTGTTTTTATGCAATTATGTCATTTAAATTAACACATAAACATGATTTTAAACTAATTTTTGAAGAAAATATTGAAGACATCAGTACCATAACAGCATACACAAGAAAGTAAATGATGAAGGAGTTCACCCATCCTAGGCTACATCTCCTGGTCCAGCTTCCAATGTTGGGCCTCTTTCATTATGCTCAAAAATATGTCTTTATATTAATTTACGGTACTCAGAATGTAAAAAAATGTCTACAATGGCTCCAGAACAGTCAAAATCCCCTAGCTGGTCTATTTCTGCACTCAAAAAGGTCTAAAATTCACTGAGTTATGCTGCAAAGAAGTTTTCATGCCAATTGTCCTCCAAATCGCACCCACCTGCTATCCATCCTACAAAATCCACCTTTTTCGGCCACGTGGGGCGAAAAAATTGCCTCGCACCAACGATATTCCCACCAGTTTGGGAGCAATTTGTTGAACCATTAAATTTTCCATTAACCCCCACAAACCGATAAAATTATGGCATGTTGTTCATTTTAGGTCGTTGATCCTGGGCAGTTTGAACCACTTACCACTGAAATCCTTGATTCCACTCGGAACCAGAGTTGGTGCCTAAACTGAGGTTGAGTTTAGTTCAAAACTCGCACCCATTCCATTTGACTTAACTCGCATTCAAACCCATGGTTCCCAAACTTGGGTTCTCGCCGGTGGTTACCATAACTGTGTCATAACTTTAAACTTCACCACCATAATTGTTCACATGTCGTGACTGGTGTTGACCGCCAAGTTAAATGGCATGAACTGACCTGCCAACATAACTCCTCACTAACTATGCGTCCACATGTTTACATGGGCTATAACGTATAGACCGCCAAGGTTTAACATTATATAAATCTTCACTCGAACTTTGGGTTATGATTATACTATATGGTTTTGCAATATATAATATGGTTTGACATTACAATGTGTGGTTGCGTTATACATAAGGTCTGGGGCATACATATTTCATATGGTGTTGGGTTCGGGGTTAACACTGGGCCCCTATCTTCCCAACACCTATCTTGGTTGGGTGGACCGGGGGCTAGTGGTTAACCCTGGTCCCAACCCCCAGACGAAATCCCATGAAACTTCAAATAGAACCCATCACCCATACATGTTAAGTGATACATGTGGCACAGTGGTGGAGCATTGTGCTTCCACCCCAGAGTTCAGTTGTTCAAACCCCATAGAGGCCCACTCTAGCCATATACCAATTTTTTTCTAAGTAAGAGGAGGCCATGTGGTTTCCATTGATTGGCCCATGTGTCTCTCCCTCATTGGTCCAACATTCAACCAATGAAATCACACCAATAACAGCAAATAAAAATGATACAAGTTTCAACACACCATTTGCCCAAATAAACACAGTCACCTACCTAGTAAAACTCCCAGTCGGCATACAGGTTGCTGACTGGGTGTACCTACCTGTAACCCAAATTCCAAAAAATTTAGTTGTTTGCCAATTCGGTTAGAACATGATATCGAGAGAATATGATATCAGTTTTGAGTGAAATGAATTGTGTTGGATTCAGGGTGACAAGATATTCTCTTTGGCATTGATTTCAAGCCATTTCAAGCACTTTTAATTTTGACCATTATACTTATCCACCAGATCAATAATCCAACAAAATGCTATAATATTTTGAGAGGATGGTAATTCTTATTAAAAAAAGAAGCTTAGCTTTAGGCTAGAAATTCCCTTGTGATAGTCTAAATCTTATTTAAATTCAACAAGATTCCTCATAGTTTGAGAAATATATTGTTTTCATAGATTGTTTTTGTGTATGCGTTAATAGGAAGGAATAAGACGTGAAACCAAATGAATTGATTAATTATTGGATATAAATTATGAGCAATTTTATAGTGGGAAAAAAGGTTGACTTATAGTTATCAAGATATATTCAATAATATAGATATGGTATTTTTATAATTATGAAAGTTGTTCTTGATTACAAGCCACTTTTGAAAATATATCATTAATTTGTTTTTGGAATGAAGATATTCTGACAAAGTCATTCATAATTGATTCCCAAGTAAGGGAAGTGAATAGTAATGAATATTATGGGAACTTAAGGAATGGTCTATAATACAAAAGTGGGTTAATGAAGATTGTATGGAACCTTAGCTTCTTAGTTTAAAAAAAAATGGTGTCTTGAACCTCAAATTGTGATTTTTCCTAAAGAGTGAACATTTATTAAAAACTATAGGTAGATCCTAAATATTTTTATTGCAAGTATGTTTTATGGAATTAAAAGGGGAAACTTAGATTTAGAAGACATAAATCAAGTGGGATGTAAGAGTGGGTTTTATATATGACATCAAGTTTTTTTGCATAGTTTTATTGGCAATTGTTTGTGGATGATTTTATGCTTCTTATATGAAAATTTGACTGTAAGATAGTATGGGCCATTATTGATGCTTATACAACTAATGTGTGATCTATTTATAGCTTGGAAAGCTCAACATGCTATAGAACCAAGAAGTTGTCACATTTAGGATTCATGCAAACTATGAGAAAGAAAAACATGTAGAATGTCAAATTATTATAGATAACTTAAGTAGATGTCATATCAATTACATAAAAATAGTATTTGATATGGTACTATAAATTGTATGGTTGGTTTGTAGAAATATTTAGAATTGTATATGAAAACATGCCTAATATTTTGGTTTTCATGGAGTTGCTTCTAATTTAGAAAAAATTAAATTGTGGATTGGCATGAAGAAAAAGAAATCAAATAAATATACATAAGGTTAACACCTTATTTATAGGAGAATCGAAAATAACTAAGTATCGTATGACTGTAGGAAAAACTTCGGGCCAATTTTAGCCCAAGAGAGGGAGTATGTAGTGTCCCTTCTTAGTGATATATCTTTGATGACACTTGGAGAGGGTGATTTTGATGCAGTGATATAAATATCATGCATGTTAGACTTATGTATATTCTTGTATGTTATAGACCTAGTTTATGTCATATGGTTTCTGCGTGCTTATGATAAAGACTAATTTTGGTAAGACTAGTTTTGAGTGCATATTATTGATGCTTTCTCTTTTGGTATCCTAGTTTGGACGTAGGTGTATGACATGGATGATGATCCAGGATTGAGATACACATATCCATGGATGATCATGGTTATGTGGAACATATGGTTAATTATGATTTGTGGATGATACATAATTTATATGATTATATATGATTAATCTTGTACTAAGCACGATGTGGCAGGGGGGCTGGTTATTTGCAAATAGGGACACTCAAATTATAAATGACTATGGAAGTCATGACATTATTCTTATGATTATATATGCTCAATCTTGTATTGAGTGTGATGTTGCAGGGGATGTTGTTATTTGCAAACAAGGATGTTCAAATTATAAATGATTATGGAAGTCATTTCTTCAAAACCAAAATCACTGCAGAATTCATGCATAATTCTTGGTCTTGGAACAAGACCTTACCAACGAACCATCATATGGGTATGATCTCACAACCAATACCTTAAGGGGAAGCGTGGAGTTTCAAATAAGAGTACATGAGAAGGCATGGAAATTAGGGCGAGGATTCCTAAATCCATGAAATATAAAGACGTGGAGTCTCGGACCTATAATAAAAGGAATAGGGCACAGAGTCCTAAATCCATGAAAGATAAATACGTGGAGTCTTGGATATATAATAACAAATTAGGGCGTGGATTCATAAATATTTAAAAGATCAAGATGTGGAATCTTGGATCCTTGGAGTAGATCAGGGTGCGAAGTCCTCAATATACTAAGGGATGTAGATGCATGTAATAGGGACGTGGAATCCTTTTTCTCCGAAAGAAAAATACCACATCTGGGAAGCTTAGGGTTGAATTTCCCTAATAAAATCTCATTTCTGACAATTCTATAGCTACTTTTTAAAAATAGAAATTCATATCTAGCATCCCAAGTATGACTCTCCAAAAATAGTAAATCACCTTGCATCAATTGGTAATCAAGTATAGTAGAAGGAAAATCACTTAATTTATCATTAATTAATCCTAATAGTTCAATCTCGACTTAATCATAAATATTATTAATATTATTAATATTATTATTATCTTTTATGAGACTATGATATTATTAAAATAAATTACAAAACACTTTCATCACCTCAATCACTTCACACCTCTCTCCTTGATGACTCTCATGGCTCTACATAACTCCCTCTCTTAATGATACATTATAGTTTATCTTACGCACTCATCATAGACATGGCATATTCCTCTTACACTCATTAAAAGAATGGCATTAAATATTCCTCTTACGCTCTGTTTAATGCATATGTTACACTCGCCTTAACTAAGGCATGCATACCTCTCCTTAATGGCATGAGTTACACTCCTCTAAATGTAATATGTTACTTTTTCTCAAGGCATGCATATTATTCCTCCATTATGAAAAGGATTTTTTTATACTCCTATGTATGTGTCTCATGTCTTCTCACTTGGGGGGAGAAAGAGGTGCATTGTGATACCAAGAGTTGGAGATATTTGAAGAATATTGTTAGAGGGAGAGACCTTCAGAGTAACCAAATTCTAATCTAAATTACTAAGTATCTCTACCCAATGGATTTGAACATGAGTGGTATTGAGAGGAAGTGAAACTTATCTTCCTCAACTTGCTTTTTATATCTCGCTACTACTATATTTTGGTGCTGCTTGTGAGCTTATACAACTCCGGGGATCCAGGGAGAGAATTTCTTCCTGGATATGGTTGGGAGGAAAATCGGATGGTTCAAATGAGAGTTGGTTAAAGAATCAGATATGGACCATGTTCTCAGAAATTACTTTAGGCAAATAACTGACTACATGCACCACCTATACAACTTGGAATAGTTTATAACTGATAATACATTTCTCTTGGACTCCAATCTCAATTGGGTAACTGGAATTCTATGCATACATGAGTTAATTTAGGTTGATTGATCAATTAAATAATTTATCACTGATGTTACACCCCACTACCAGACCTTCCATTAGTTCCTCCAATATTTATAACTAGTTTAACTGACCATAACTCAATTTAAATTAATTAAATTGTTACAATTCAAATTAACTCAACCTAGGCTCCTAAAATTTAGGTATCACTGCACACAACTCAATTTCATACCCCTAACTTGAATTACCTAAGATAACAGAGTGATAACAACTATATCACCTCATTTAACTCATTCAAGTTTTCTGTTGATGTGGAATTTCAAATTTCTCCTAATTTAATCAAGGGAAAATAAAATTAGGAATTTCTTGCTGCATTTTCAACACTCCCTGTCAGCAAGAAATGGATTCACATCTAGCCTGAACCAGCACCTTTGGAATGTACTGCATGAAACACTTCCTTTTGTTGATTATGCTACTACAACATCTGCAACTAACAATCATACATAAAAATAAATGAAAATAATCATTGAATCAATCTGCAACTGTCTACTAGGAAAATTGTGATGTTGTTGACTCTGTTATTGAGCCTCATGCTCTATTGTCAACACTTCTCTCCACTCCTCGGCATCTAACTGACATTTATCCTCTTGTTACTGAATACCTTGGGCCCCTATATCAAGGTAATGATCCATGAAGAAAACACCTCAATGGACCCTGCCCAAGTTTCTACAACTCTTGAACTAAGTATTTACATCACTCCACCTCACTCCTAGAGGCATAGCTGCATGTGCTTCCTCTTCCCACTTGGATTTAACTCTCCCCCTACTACACGTCTATGGTTGAGTGGATGTCTCCAATTTTCCTCCTCTCTGCTTCACCATTTGTGGTTGCTCCAAAAAATTTTGAGGTTGCTTCTAAGGCTCCATTTTTATAGGTAATCATGCTCCCTCTCAACCACCAAATCTCTAGTTTATGTCTTGCTCCTCAAGGCTTTGCATGCATCTTATACCTCAAGTGCATACAAGTTCTTGACTCGAACAACAATGCGGCTTCACCTTGTTAGGGTCCTATAAATATAGGATTCATAATTTTGAATTGACTTTGATAGTCTTGTAAATATGTACATACCTTGCTTTCTGCAAGTTGTTTTCCCATATTTTAAAAAAATTTAAATTTAAATTTAAAAATTAAAAAAAAAAAAAAAAGAGGGTAAAAAGTCCTAAAAGAAAGATCAAAGGACTTAGAAAATATAGACCCCAAAAGAAAAAATATGAAAATAAGACCTGAAAGTGAGCAAGTTCAAATGCCACTACTTTTACTTTTTTGAAAAATAAATGATTATGGCAGAGTATCAATAAATTGCTTAATCCATGATAGGTTAAACTATTTAATATTAACTTGTCATGTTTTCAATTTTATGTTTTATATAGTGAATAAAGAGTTGTCAGACAATTTAATCCTGAAAAATCAGTAGATAGGTAGAGAATAATGAGGAGCTCAACAATTTAATCTGAGCCCTCAGATGAAATAAGGTAGATCTAGATAGTTTATGCTTTAAAAGAATAAATGTTTTAAGGTTGCAAGCCTAAATGCACCTGCAAAATGAAAAAAAAATGTTAGAATAAGGTTGGGTAGGTAGAAAGCAGTGGAAAAAGCATATGTAATAAATGATTATCGGGTAAAATCACTAACTTCCCATCCCCCATAAGTATTCAGTATTCTAGGCTATCAGTCAAACAGGCTCAGAGAATTTCTCTGACTTTTGTTGGGACCGGACCCAAGGCTCGATGACTGGTTAGTTAAAAATATTGAGTTCTTATGTTAAATGCATATTTATCATCATTCATCCTTCATTCATACATTAAAACCCCTTTTCCTAAGTAAAGACACATTCTTACTTAGCGAAGATTAAAATCCCATATAATTAACTTCATCCCTTCAGAAGCATTCATATAACTCTCAAAATTACATTTATCCTAAGTATTGGTAAAATAATATAAAGATGAGCAATGCTTTGCTTTTTACACTTAGAGTTGGAACACCTAATCCTACATGGGTAGGTGTGGAATATGAAAAGTCACAATGGAGTCCAAGTGACCTTGGAATGTGAAACCAAGAGTCACACCATTGTACTATAAATGTACATCTTTGTATAATGGAAAATAGGAAAGCCTCACGCTTATCTTTCATTGTGTATTTAGTCTCTTGTGTGTGTGCTCATCTTCCTCATACACCATGTGTGTGCTTCAACATGGTGTTTAACATGGTATCGGAGCGGGCGATTGCTGGCCCTGCTCCAAATTGAGTGAGCCATTTGTGTTTATGGCCTTGCATATCTGCAAAAATTCTTGACATTTTTGCAGCACTCAGAGTTTTTGTAGCAGTGTTTTTGACCGTATTCATCAAGCTTTTTGCAGCGTTCAGAAATTTGCATTGAGAAGAAGCAGCATTCAAAATCCGTGGCAGCATTCAGGCATTGGCGAAAAAAAGGCAGCACTGCCCATCTGAAGGTTTTCATTCTAATTTTTCTCTGCAATCTCTGCATTTTAAATTTCTGCACCATTTTGGAGCTGCTGGAAAAGTGTTTAATTTGAGTTTCTGAAGAAGAAGAAGTTTCTGGTTTTTATTGCAAAAGAAATCTGAGTTTTTTCTGCTGGAAAATTCTTCATCTCTACATTTTTGAGCTGCTGGAAATTTATAAGATTCTGAGTTTTTCTGCTGCTAGATATTTTACTGCTATAATTTCCTGGAAGAGAAAATTCTGCTGTTACAATCATTTTTACAATTTCTGCAAGCTGTTTACTCCTCTCTGCTGTTCTTATAAAATAAAAAATAAAAATAAAATAAAATAAAAAATAAAAATAAAAAATAAAATTTCCTTTGCTTCTTGGCCTTTCGGCCCCCCTGAAACCTGCACTTCTGCTCTCATCGCTTTCCCTTCTCATTCACGCGCCCCTCTCACCTCTCTTACTGCAAAACACCGCGGCTCCCTCGAGCTACACACTCCCTACCCAACCTGCGGTCTCAACTCTACACGCTCTCTCAGCCACCGCTCACACGTTTTAACCTGGCCTTTCGACCCTACTCTATCCTGTTCTCCCTCTATCTGTGTTTCCTCATCCGATTTAAACCCTCATCTACTACGCACCCCACTCCACTAATCCCTGCATTAAACGATCCCTCTTCCTACCTTTGTGCTCTCCTCCCTTACCGTTACCTTGCCCCAACTCATCACTGAAACACGTGCACTCACCCTACGGCTCTCAACAGTCGCCACTCCCCATCTCAAAGCTACGCCTCCTCCCAAAGCGGCTTCCCCATCCACTATATGACTCCGCCCCTCCATTGCAATACAATCCGTCCCATTCAACATAATACCACCCCACTTATTAATACCAACCTTTTTTTAAATCGATTTTTATTTCCCCCACCATATAATTTATACCCCCTCCTCTTTTTAATTATTCTCCCTCCCATCTTAATAAACTCCCCACGGCACTCCCTTTAAAATTTTAATTTTTTAAAATTTGTTTTTAATATACCCAACCCCTCCCCCCATATAATACGCACTCTCCTTTATCCCTAAAACCTACGGCCCCCATTACAATTCCCTTTTTAATTTTAATATCCCCCCCCTCACATTTTTTAATTAATTCCCATATTTTAAATCATTTCCCTCATTATTAAATTCCCCTCCTTTATTAATTAAAATCCCTCCCATTTTAATTTGTTTTTTTAATTTGATTCCCTTTTCCATTCAATTTGTTCCCTCCCATATAATCCCTCCCTATTTTAAAATATTCCCACATATAATACATTTCCCTCCACTACATTTTAAAATATCTTTTAAATAAAACCCCCCTCCTTCCTTACGATTTTCCCATGTCTCATTTTAATTTTAAAAGCCCCACTTCCCTTTTTAATTCCCCCCACCATATATTATCCCTTCCCTCATTTAAAATCTCCTCATCCCTTTTAAAGTAATTCCCTTTCATTTTTAATTATTTCCCATTTTTTTAATCAATTTTCAATTAAAAAAAAAAAAAAAAAACCAGCAGAGAGAGAGGAAAGACAGAGACAAGAACAGCAGAAATGAAATGAAGAAAATGGCATATGAGGAGCAGATAGATTGAATACATTGCAGATTTGCATTTTTTGATTTGTGGCATTGAAGGGTGATTTTTTTGAAGAAATTTACACTTGAAGACAAGTTTGCCATCATTTGAACAGCTATTTGAAGAAGAGAATTTCAGCTGCCTTAAAGGACCTTTTGCACAATTGTTTTTGCTGCACATTTTTGCAGAAATATTGTATTGAGTTGACATTGTATTGCATCTTCTTCATAGTTGCAATCAGTATTTGAGTTGTTGGATTGTTGTTTGCCCTCCATCATTTGAGGAGCACACTTTGTACTTTGAGAATTTCTTGAGTCATTTGTATTTGTTGCATCATATTGTAAACGGGTGCATTTTCGGTTGAAGCCGACACCCTTTCATTTTTTGAGCCTAAGTTGTTGAAAATGGCCAAAATCAATGAGGCATTAATGTTTTTGAATGACCTCATTCATTCAAATGTTCATGATATGATAAAAATGAGCAAGGATGCTCTATGTAACATTCAGAGTTGTTTGCTAGATGTACAAGAGAAGATTGAGTTTTTGCAGTTGGAATCTCAACTCCAACAAGACGAACTTCAGCAAAAGAGTCACCATTCTGAACCTGTTTCTGTTCAGAAGATTAAGATTGACTCCCATCAGCAGCATGTCAGTAAAGTTTCAGTTGATCCACATTCAGTTCCTTGTACTAGAGCAGATGTACATGCAGATGCAGCAGCTCAGCCTGCACTTCTCAAGCCCATCATCAGACCTTGGGAAGAGCTTGTCCACAACAAGCACCGCACTGGTCTTGGATATGACAAGGATGTGTCCTTTCATATTCCGGATTACACAAAGCCCATCATATTTCAGAGTGCCGGATTCATGTATGACAGTTCACCTACAGCTGTTCCAGATCCTGTTCCACTTCCACAACAGATTGAGAAATGCCAACACTATGATCGAGTTGGCCATATGAAAGATCACTGTTTTGATCTTCATCCATGCAAGCACTGTGGTCGGCACACCCATTCTTCAGACAGATGCTTCAGACACAAGCCTCCTGCAAGAACCAAGATTCATCTTGGATGGATTGCTTCTTGGCAATGGGCATCAGCAGCCAAGAAGATGTTTACGACACATGTTAGAACTTGTTCACGGATATTGAGCAAACTTGCAGTTGAGTTTTCGCCATCATCTCACCTTGTCCCTGACAGGGGGGGAAATGGTGGTCATGTACAAGCTTAGACGACAGATCAAGCGAGCCTGAGCCACAATCTCTCATTCCATGTTCAGAGTTGTAGCCAGCAGTTCAAGCGAGCCTGAGCCACAATTCGTCATTCCGGATTCAGAGATGTAGCCAGAGATACGGATGCCCATGAGCATACCTTCGGTTGGTGGATAACCTAAAACCATCATTTTTGGTTGGTGGATAACCTAAAACCATCATTTTCGGTTGGTGGATAACCTAAAACCATCATCTTTGGTTGGTGGACAACCTAAAACCACCACAGGTAGTAGACCTCCCTTCTTTAGGTCGAAGGTCTCCCTTTTTTATGAGGGACAATTCCTCTAGCAGAAGCCTTCAGCTTCTTGCCAGTTTTGGAAGAGTTCCGGGAACTGCAACATGTTTTGCGTTCCAGTGTTTGTGGTCATCCTAAAACCACCTCTTTTTCCAACATTTCAGAGAGTTGATTCAGCCAAGTGCTGCCATGCATACTTTGCAGATTTGTATTATAACTCTTTTCTTGGACTCACACATACCCCTTCGGATTAAGGGGGGATGTTGGAACACCTAATCCTACATGGGTAGGTGTGGAATGCGAAAAGTCACAATGGAGTCCAAGTGACCTTGGAATGTGAAACCAAGAGTCACACCATTGTACTATAAATGTACATCTTTGTATAATGGAAAATAGGAAAGCCTCACGCTTATCTTTCATTGTGTATTTAGTCTCTTGTGTGTGTGCTCATCTTCCTCATACACCATGTGTGTGCTTCAACATGGTGTTTAACAGATTTTATGTATTTTGTTTTACATTACACTATCCTTTCATATTAACTATTAACATGTTTTATTAAATCCCTAAGAAATACCCTATCCTACTTATTAATTCCCTATTATCCATGTGCTCAATTAAAAACCCAAATTATACACCCTTTGGTCTAAACTATCCTTAAAAAAATATCTCGCCCCTATGGTCTTTAAACTATTCAAAAAAGGTTTAAATACTATATAATAAAATAAAACACACCCATTATGTTTTTATTAAGACATCTTACAAATGTTTTGAATAAAACATATTAACCCCCACTTATAACCATTATTCCAAAGTTTTGAATCAAATAAAATATTTATAAAGTTCAAAAGCTTTAGTCCCTTATACATAAAACACCCCCCCCCCCTCGTATACTTTATAACCCGAGTCTTTGAAATAAACCAATGTTTTCATAAAGACTAAACCCTCGCCCTGTATGAATAAAACCCCGCCTCTTTATATAATCAAAACTTTACCCGCATATATTTCATAAAGGTTTAAACCTATGTTTTACCTATACGTGTGCATATATGAAAGCCCTGGTCCCACACCATCCCATTCAGCGCAACTCCCAGAGAAATCTCAACCCTTCGCTTTTATCCTTCTCATCCGATGGTTGAAATGCGATCTCGCATTGAAAACATGCCCGACCACCCAAGCTCTAAATTCCACGCGAAATAGGTGGTTTCGCCAAAACTCCTCCCCTCCACGTGGCCTCCATTTATTGGATCGCGTGGGTTTTTCTCAAATCCGTTTACCACCATAACCCCACACGATAACCACAGCCCATTTTTTCCATTTGAATTCCGAAACTACCCTCTCACCTGATGCGACTTGCATTCAATGCCAAGGGCTAATACAACCGAAATGTTTATTAAACCTTTGTATATGCATTTTTCATTCTTCTACCTTCTTTCGTTTAAAACCTATGCCTTCTGCATTACCTATCCCCATTGTATAAACTTTGTTAAAACCCCTGGTTGCCATTTTTATGCATGAAACCTCCGAAATTTACCAAAGGACACCTGTTAAGACTGATTGAGGAGCTGTGTCTTGCACCAGAAAAGATACTGTGGAACCTATCAAATGCCTCAGAGCCATTTTTGAATCATTTTGAAGATTGGAATTGAAGGATGAATTCAAGGATAGAACCATATTATGCCTAATTTTATCCAAGAACCCCTGTCTAAGCCAAAAATACTTCTATAAATAGTCTAAGCTTACAGAAGTGTACAAAAAACCTAAAAACAGAGTTCCTAAGACCTGAAGGTTAAAATTGTGAGAAAACCCCTGCTATGGCTAGAACTCCTTTCACTATATTCCCTGTTCCCTAAAAATAATTATTGGACTCCCTTGCAAACCTGGATTTCATTAACAGATTGTTTGATTTTTGCAGGTTATTATCAGAATATGGAATTGGGCCAACATTTTCTATACTAGTTGACAAAATTGTTTGCTCCAAATTCTCATATTTTAATTCAAAAGATTCATTCAACAAATAGTTTGTATACAAAGAAAGAATAAAATGAAGTCGGAGAGAGATCAGAATGATGAAATTTGCACAGTGAATAGTAAAATTAAAATCAGAATTCACAATGATAGTGAAAATAGAACAGTGAAAGAGCATCAGAGTTAAAATGTATCAGGTAAAAGTCAGAGTGAAAGATAAAACAAAGTTACAAAGCAATCAAGGTAAAACAATAAAAGTAAAAACAAAGGCATTAAATGGTAAATAAATATGAAAATACTTTCAACAAAAATAAATTTTATCCAAAGTGAAAGTAAAAACAGTTAAAAGAACAAAAAGGTTAAAAGATGAAAACAGAGCAAGAAGGAACATTTTTGCAGAAATTTCCTGTTTAAGTCATTGTTTTGCAGACACTATTGTGACAAATCCAAGATGAATTTTGCAAAATGGAAGGAGGTTTGTATTCTTAAGTTGTCCAGTTACAAAAACATCTCTCATTTTTCTAACAGCCATTATGGGTTGGAAAATATTAAACAATATTGGAAAGCATGTTTTGCAGAAAATTCATGTTAAGTCATCATTTTGCAGAGAAAAGTGTGGCCAATAAGAAATACATCTTATAAAATTGAAGGATTTTTTTGTTCCTAAGAGACCCATATACAAAAACCTATCTCACTTTGTGCACAGGTATTACAGAATGAGAGATACATGCGCATCTTTACAACCTATTTTTCAGACTCTATAAAACTCTGTTTTACACATCTTTTTGCAAAGCCTATTATGAACAGTTGGAGCATAATTTTAGGGAACTGAGAGAGGTTTATCTCACCCGCATATTACATTAAAGTAACCTCTTTCACTTTTTACATATCTATTTCGGATTGAAAAACACAAAGGTATCATTGGACCCCAATTTTACAGAATTGCTGGAGCAGAATGCACAAAGAAAGGAGACAGTTAATGACTTGGATGCCTCATCATCAACTAAGAGTTGAGATCAAATTTGAATTCTCCTCTTTTTCATCACCTATCCATAAAAAATAGTGCCAAATAGATGCATTATTTTTTAGTGTCCTTTACTTAAGTTCTATTTATGTAAAACAGTTGGAGATATTTGTCAACCAATCTTGATATTTTTTCAAGATATTCTAGTTTAGAATTTGTATAAATACTTCACCCTTTGAAGTATTTTTGGGTGGAATAAAATTTCTGGACTTATTATACACATTTTTTTTTAACATTGGAGGCTATTGTGTGTTTGAATTCGAAGTAGCAGACTGGACAAGCTGACTGGCATCATAATTCAGGATCCCTGTGATAAGTTGATGAGTGAAGTACTTCCTACTTGTCCTTGTTTCCTTTTTTAAGTTTCATGCATTCATTTTATGTTTATTCTATCTGAATGTGTAACTAGGATTATAACTACAGGATTAGTCAAGTGCTCTGTGTCTTTAACTAGTTGCTATTTTAATGTTTTCTTCTGATTTTCGGTGCATGGAACCCTTAATTGCTCCTTCTCTCGTTTGACCTCTGCCTTCTACTTCCATTTTCCAAATCAAAGGATCCTTAAGTGCCCTTTATCCCGATCATACCACCTCACAAAAAACCACTTTCCCAAATCTCTGAGGGTTATCTATCTTGCCCTGAATATATTTGTACCTTTTTTGCTTTGATTTCTAGTGCTGTTATTTTTATTTAGACCCCATAGCCCAATGGACAAGTAGATTTCTCTCTATCTTACCTCCAAGTGATTTTTTCCCACCAAACCCTTTAAACCAAAACCAAATTGTACTTTCATAACTAGCCTAATATTATAAATCAAAACAAAGTTAAACTTTAAAGCGAGAGCCCTCTCTAAACCCTAGGAAGGCTAGATCCTAGAGTTTCAAGTAGGTTTGTGGTTACCTCGGTGAGTTCTCTCTTGAACCTGGAGAAATTATTGAGTGATAACATAATGGCGACCATACTGGGGAAAAAATAACATTTTCTTCAGAAATATTTTACAAGTTCAGATCTGATCTATGATGGTGGATAGTGATTAGACATACAAAGGTTAAAATCATCCACCTGGTGACTCCAAATCAATTTCACAATCAAGACTCCACTGGAGGAATGAACCTGAAAGAACAATATGGAAAGATCAGGCTTTTAACTTGGATCTTAATCCAAGACATTATGTTATTTCTCATTAAAAAAGTTTTTCAATGTATATTGTATTTTATAGAAGATCTTAGATTAGTTTTTAGTTATTTTCCTTTGAATATTGTAAGTACTAGTTCTCTTAATCTCTTTGAGCATCTTTATTTTGAATCTAATGATGGTAATTTTCCAATTAAGAAGCCTCAAATAATCAAGACTAATCTTACAATCCTTGTACATAATCTTGTACCATATAAAGTTCCAGATAGATATAAGCCCCTTATTTTACCTCCTATACTCCATGATTTTCCTAATAACTATTACAAACATCTTCCTAGATTTGATGGAGATAATGGTATCACTGCCCAAAAACATATTCAAGGTTTTGAGAATTATTTGGACCTATTTGAGATTGATGAAGATGATGTTAAAATCAGACTTTTTGCTCTTTATTTGCAAAATAGAGTAAAAATTTGGTTCAAGAATCTGCCTAATGCTAGCATCTCAAATTTCCAACAGTTTGTTAAATTTTTCCTTAATAGATGGATAATCAAAGTTAATCCTTTTTTGATCATAGAAGAATATAATTAGTTAAAAAGACTTCCAAATGAAATAATACAACAATTTTCTGACAGATTTAATCAAGTTTATTATTCAATGCCAGAAAATATTAGACCTCCTCATGATTCAGCTCCCTTGCATTATCCAAGTGATTTTGATCCAGAAATAGAATTTCAGTTAAGAGAAAGAGAACCAAAAACACTTGTACAGATGCAGAACATTGCAGTTGATGTAGAAGTTAATTTTAAAATCAGACAGGAAAAATTGAAAGTAGAAGAAGAAGAGAAGAACAACATTGCAGAGGTAAAATTGAGTCTTTTGGTAAGAAAAATAGATAAAATCATACAAAAGATAACTATGAAAGATGAATTTTTTGTTCAAAATCACCACGATACACTTATTGAAGAAATAGAAGAGGTTGATAGCCATGAACAACTTCCTGCTAATTCCAATTATCGTAGATCAGAAAATGGATTTACAAATCAATATGTGGAAGAGGAATCTGTTGATCTAATGTGTATGTTTGATGACATTCCTTCTTTTGATGATTTGCCTAAGTATGATCATTATGATGATAGTTATTCTCTCAAAAATCAAGTTAACTTTACAGAGCAATCAGAAGCTAGTTTGTGGGATGAGGAAACTCAGTTTCAGCAACCAGAATACAGTAATTAGCTAATGCAAATCAGCTATGAAAGTCAGGAAGAAAGTGCACAAAATTTGGAAATAATTGAAGGTTCTTTACCTCTTTGTTTTACTTCATTTCAGTTCATTAGAGACAACTTTCATGCTATCAATAATCATCAGTCTTTAGATATTGTTATGGACAACAAAGAAGATAATCAAACTCTTGATCAAGATATTTCAGTTTCATAATTGCAGTTATCAAATTCCATTGAAACATCTGATCAAATAACACAAGAAAGTTCCATACCACTATGTTTTGAATCATTTCAGCTTTTAAAGGAAATGTGGTATAACATCATTAAAGAAAAGGATGAGCAACTTATGGAAGTTTATGAAGTCCCAGGGATTTCCATATCCAATAGATTGCAACCATCCTCACAAGTTTTTCATGATCCAATAGCATATATGTTGGATAATGAATACATTCAAAGACTTTCTCCATTAACTAACTATGATTTTTAGAATCAAGATGATAAAGGTTTCAGCAATCAAACATTACAATCAGTAGGAATATCATCGCAAAGTTTGCAAGGAGATAAAGATGAAAGTAAAATTTTAGTTTCATGGCATGGAGGTCATCCAGAACAGATGTACAGTTGTTTAGATCAATTAAACATCAGTGTATATATTTTAGAAGATCCTTTTGAAAAGTTTCTAGAGTCAACAAAGGAAATCAAGTATTTCTTTATCCTCTCATTTGTTGATAAGTTTATAATAGGTTGCAGAATTAAATTTTTTACAATCAACAAGTACATGCAACAAAATACCTCAATGTATATAATTCTTAAATGGTTGTATTGGTTGTTTCATTTTACCTAACCAGCAGTTGAACAGCTGATTAGAGTAAGTAGGTAGGATTTCATCTTATTACAGTTTTTCAGTTTTCAGCTAGTTTTGAAATAATTCATCAAGATTTGAAGCCAAGGAAAAGGCCCTAAGGTCTTGTTGACTTAGTAGTTTGGTTTGAAGTTTGCATCACCTTTTAGCATCATATCATATTTCAGTTTGCAGAAAAGGATGTAAATTCAGTCCAAGAGTTTCAGTCACAGAGATTTTATAACAAAGAAAATGCATGTTTGGAATTGGCTCAAAGGATTAGGCTACTAGTCAACGATGTTCTTGACGTCTCACCAGGATATGCCATCCCCATGTGAAGCCATTGTTAGGGTCCTATAAATATAGGATTCATAATTTTGAATTTACTTTGATAGTCTTGTAAATATGTACATACCTTGCTTTCTGCACGTTGTTTTCCCATATTTTAAAAAAATAATAAAAAATAAAAAAGAGGGTAAAAAGTCCTAAAAGAAAGATAAAAGGACTTAGAAAATATAGACACCAAAAGAAAAAAGATGAAAATAAGACCTGAAAGTGAGCAAGTCCAAATTCCACTACTTTTACTTTTTTGCAAAATAAATGATTATGGCAGAGTGTCAATAAATGGCATAATCATTGATAGGTTAAACTCTTTAATCTTAACTTGTCGTTTTCAATTTTATGTTTGAGATAGTGAATAAAGATTTGTCAGATAGTTTAATCCTGACAAATCAGTAGATAGGTGTAGGTTTTAACCCTGAACAGAAATTATCTACACACGAATCTTATAACAGAAAATAAACAATAGCGAGAGCATAAAACATAAAATAGATAAACACAGAGATTTTCCCCTGGATCCCAAATCGGGACGACCAACTTGATTTTTCATTATATTCCTTTTAGTGTTACAACACATATATATATACATGTCGAAGCATACATAAACCCCAATCCATTAACCCTGGATTAGAACATAACCATAGTTCCCTTGACCGGATCTACAAAATACCAGGGGCCGAAAACCATCGTACCCCAAAACCATGTGCAAAATCATGCACAAAACATGGGTGGGTCCGCTTCTGAGTGGGTCCACACACCAAACAATTTTTCACCGAGGCGCTACCCCAGACCCCAACAGTGGGGGCTGCCTCCCCCCTTGCGACCCCCCTGCTGCGCCCGGCGCAACGCACAGCGCGTGGGGCTAGTCATGGAAAGAATATAACACATACCCAAATTTCTCCCACTTGTTGTTTTCTTTCCACAGGGGGCCACAGGAGAGCTTAGTCATTAGGCCAATTCTTCAACACCCATTGTTTCTCTACACCAAGAGAACTTCTGAGTACTCACAGACTTCGTCAATGCATCTGCAACATTCTTCAAAGTGTCCACCTTTACCAGCAACACCCTTTTAGCCTCAACCATATCTCTAACAAAGTGATATTGAACATCAATGTGCTTTGTCTTTGAATGATAAGCAGGGTTCTTAGCCAAGAAAATTGCACTTTGGCTATCACAGTCTATCCTTATAGCTTGTTGTACCAACCCCATACTTGAACATAATCTCTGCAACCAAACTGCTTCCTTGCTTGCATGAGTGGCTGCTATGTATTTTGCCTCTGTAGTTGAAAGAGCCACTACATACTGTATTTTACTCATCCAACTGACTGCGCCTCCAAATAGGTTAAACACATACACACTTCTAGATCTTCTTTGGTCCAGATCTCCAGCCCAGTCTGCATCAAAAAAACCACGAATGTCCAACATTCTTTCCAATCCTGGTCTTCCCTGGTAGCACAAGCCATAATCACTAGTACCACGTAAATATCTGAAAACCCGCTTCACTACTGTCCAATGCTCCTTCCCTAGGTTTGACATAAACCTGCTCAATACTCCCACTGCATGTGCAATGTCTGGTCTAGTACAGACCATTGCATACATCAGGCTACCCACTGCACTTGCATATGGAACACGGGACATATACTCATCTTCTTCTTGTGTCTTGGGACACTGTTCAGCAGACAACTTTACACCTACAAGAATAGGAACATTCACCGGTTTACTATCCTGCATATTGAACCTCTGCAATATAGTCTCAACATACTTCCTCTGGTTTAACCAGAGCTTCCTCTTTGCCCGATCTCTCTTAATTTCCATGCCCAAAATATAGTTTGCAGCACCAAGATCCTTCATGTCGAATTTGGAGAACGGTTGGGTCTTCAAATCTTGGATAATTTCTTTGTCATTTCCAATCAACAACATATCATCCACATACAAGACCAAATAAATAACACGGTCACCAATTAATTTAAAATAAACACATTGATCCTCCTTGCTTCTGGTGAATCCAAGTCCCCGTATATAGGTATCAAATTTCTGATACCACATCCTTGGTGACTGTTTTAACCCATACAGAGACTTCTTCAACCTGCATACCAGTTCTTTCTTACCCTTCACCATAAATCCTTTAGGTTGCTTCATGTAGATCTCTTCTTCTAGATCCCCGTGAAGAAATGTTGTCTTCACATCCATCTGTTCTATCTCAAAATCAAATGCAGCAGCAACAGATAAAAGTAATCTAATAGAAGTAACTTTGGCAACAGGAGAGAAAATATCACCAAAATCAATTCCCGACACTTGGGAATAACCTTTTTCTACCAACCGAGCTTTGTATTTCTCCACCTTGCCTTCTACATTCATCTTCTTCTTAAACACCCATTTTCTCCCAATGGGATTCCTTCCAGCCGGCAACTCCACCAGATCCCATGCATCATTTTTGTGCAAGGATGCCATTTCATCAACCATGGCCTCCTTCCAGAGTTTTCCATCCTCTGAATCTACTGCCTCCCTGACAGTTCTGGGTTCATCATCAGTTATAGTTAAGGCAAAACCTGAACAGAAAGCAGATGGACTATACCTTTCTGGTTGCCTTCTTTCTCGAACTAATCTTCTCAAAGCTGGAGTTTGTGGCTCTTCATCTTCTGAGTCTTCTTCTGTTGTAGAGTCTGATTCATCCTCCTTTAGCTCAAACTCTATCTTCTCAAGTTCCTTTGGTATGATTTCATGTTTAACAACATCTTTCACCTCTCTAAACACCACATCTCGGTTGTACACAACCTTCCTTGTTTCTGGGTTCCAAAGCTTGTAACCCTTTAAACCATCCTTATACCCAATAAAGATGCAACTTTCAGATTTATTATCCAGCTTGGTCCTTTTCTCCTTTGGAACATGTACATATGCATCACATCCAAATACCCTTAGATGTGAAAGAGAGGGTTTCTTACCAGTCCATACCTCATGTGGAGTCTTATCCTCCAACGCTGATGAAGGTGATCTGTTAACTAAGTAACATGCAGTCTCCACTTCCTCTGCCCAGAATTCTTGTCCTAACCCAGTACCACTAAGCATGCTTCTTGCCTTTTCCATCAGTGTTATGTTCATTCTTTCTGCAACTCCATTTTGCTGAGGTGTGTATGGAGTAGTCTTCTGTCGTGCTATGCCACACTTCTTACAGAACTCTTCAAATTCCTTCTTGCAGAACTCTCCACCATTATCTGTCCTCGGCGCCTTTATCTTCTTCTCTGTCTAGTTTTCCACCAGAGCCTTAAATTCTTTAAATTTGTCAAAGACTTCAAATTTATTCCTCAAGAAATATACCCATGTATTCCTTGAGAAGTCATCTATGAATGAAACATAGTACATAGACTTTCCCAATGATGGAACTGACACAGGTCCAAACACATCATTGTGCACAATTTCTAATATCTTGTTCACCCTCTTAGCACCAGAAGGAAAACTCACCCGATTCTACTTCCCATATACACAATTTTCATAGAAATCGAAATCTAGAGAGAAATTAGACATACCTTCTACCATACCATTTCTATGTAGTATCCGAAGGCCCCTCTCTCCTATATGTCCAAGCCTTTGATGCCATAGCATGGTCTTTTCTCCAGAGACAGCTAGGCTTTCCGCTTTACTTTCAGGAACCACATAACTGTTACACCCATCAATAAAAATGCTACCTTGTAGCTTGTACAGAGTTCCAGTCCGAACTCCCTGCATTAATACCAGTGCTCCCCAAACCATCTTGCAGGCATCTTTCTCGAACACTGTTTTTACACCCGCATCATCCATCTTGCTTATAGAAATCAGATTTCTGGCCAATGCAGGAATATGCAGAACACCACGAAGTGTTCTAATCCTTCCACCTTGCAACTTCAGCTTGACCTTTCCACGTCTGATGATTTTGGCCTTCCTATCATCCCCTAGGAAGACATCACAATCATATTTCTCATACTCGCAGAACCACTCCCTATGGGGAGTGAAGTGAAAGGATGCACCTGAGTCAATCAACCATGACTCATGATCTACATGTGTATTTGTAGAAGAAGCCAAATACACATCCCCACCTTCATCCGAGGTGGTTTTTGCCTCTGCAGAAGGAGCTTCATCAGATCCCTTTCCTTTCTCAAGAGCTTTAGATCTGCACTCCTTTGTGAAGGCCTTTCCACATTTCCAAAGATACCTTACAAACTTTCCAGGAGATTTAGATCTCCCTCTAGATTTAGATCTCCCACTCTAAACCTTATTCTTGTTTCTGTTCTGGGACCTTCCTCGTACAGATAAGGCATCTCCATTCTGACCCTCCATATTTCTCCGTCTCATTTCCTCTGACAGCAAGGCTGAGACAATGTCATCAAAATTCAAGGTAGTTGTATTGCTACCTATTGCAATAACCAAACTGTCCCACGAGTCTAGTAGAGAACACAACAAACTGATGCACTTATCTTCATCTGAGATTTTAATATCAACAGATGACAGCTGACTTACCACAGTATTGAAGGCGTTCAGATGCTCTGTCACCGAGTCTCCATCCTTCATCCTCAGGTTATACAGCTTTTTCCGCAGGAGCAACTTATTCACCAGAGACTTAGATTGGTACAAAGTCCCAAGTTTTTCCCACAAATTCTTCGCCGTAGCTTCCCCAGATACATTCAACAATACTGAATCTGACACACACAACCGTATTGTGCTCTTAGCCTTCCGATCCAGTTTCTTCCAGTCTTCATCTCACATTGCCGTTGGTTTAGTACCTGGATCTACCGCGATCCACTGATCTTTATCCACCAGCAGATCCTCCATCTTGAGCTTCCACAACTCAAAACTCTGACCATTAAATTTCTCGATCTCTATCTTTCCGCCGCTCGCCATATTCTTTCACCGCAAGAATCGATCCTGCAGATCTCCCACTGCACAGGGTCTACCACAGGCCCGAGCAAAAAACCCTCAACAACAAAGGCGTCCCCTTGAAGCCGAAATAGCTCTGATACCAAATGTAGGTTTTAACCCTGAACATAAATTATCTACACACGAATCTTATAACAAAAAATAAACAATAGTGAGAGCATAAAACATAAAACAGATAAACACAGAGATTTTCCCCTGGATCCCAAATCGGGACGACCAGCTTGATTTTTCATTATATTCCTTTTAGTGTTACAACACATATATATACATGCCGGAGCATACATAAAACCCCAATCCATTAACCCTGGATTAGAACATAACCGTAGTTCCCTTGACCGGATCTACAAAAATACCAGGGGCTGAAAACCATCGAACCCCAAAACCATGTGCAAAACCATGCACAAAACCATGGGCGGATCCGCCTATGAGTGGATCCGCACACCAAAAGTGGGGGCTGCCTCCCCCCTTGTGACCCCCCTGCTGTGCCCGGCGCAACGCACAGCGCATGGGGCTAGTCGTGGAAAGAACATAACACATACCCAACAATAGGTAGAGAATAATGAGGAGCTCAACAATTTAATCTAAGCCCTCGGATGAAATAAGGTAGATTTAGATAGTTTATGCTTTAAAAGAATAAATTTTTTAAGGTTGTAAGCCTAAATGCACCTGCAAAATGAAGAAAAAATGTTAGAATAAGGTTAGGTAGGTAGAAATCAGTGGAAAAATCATGTAATAAATGATCATCTGGTAAAATCACTAATTTATCATCCCCCATAAGTATTCAGTATTCTAGGCTATTAGTCAAACAGGCTCAGAGAATTTCTCTGACTTTTGTTGGGACCGGACCCAAGGCTCAATGACTGGTTAGTTAAAAATATTGAGTTCTTATGTTAAATCCATATTTATCATCCTTCATTCATACATTAAAACCCCTTTTCCTAAGTAAAGACACATTCTTACTTAGCGAAGATTAAAATCCCATATACTTAACTTCATCCCTTCAGAAGCATTCATAAAACCCTCAAAATTACATTTATCCTAAGTATTGGTAAAATAATATAAAAATGAGCAATGCTTTGCTTTTTACACTTTACTTAGAGATTTTATGTATTTTGTTTTACATTACACTATCCTTTTATATTAACTTTTAACATATTTTATTAAATCCCTAAGAAATATCCTATCCTACTTATTAATTCCCTATATTTAAAATACCCAAAAAAAAACCCACTATTACAATGATTTAGACCAAAGTTTATTATCCATGTGTTCAATTAAAAACCCAAATTATACACCCTTTGGTCTAAACTATCCTTAAGTAAATATCCCGCCTCTATGGTATTTAAACTATTCAAAAAAGGTTTAAATACTATATAATAAAATAAAATACGCTCATTATGTTTTTATTAAGACATCTTACAAATGTTTTGAATAAAACATATTAACCCCCGCTTATAACCATTATTCCAAAGTTTTGAATCGAATTAAACATTTATAAAGTTCAAAATCTTTAGTCCCTTATACATAAAACACTGCCCCACATACTTTATAACCCAAGTCTTTGAAATAAACCAATATTTTCATAAAGACTAAACCCTCGCCCCGTATGAATAAAACCCCGCCTCTTTATATAATCAAAATTTTACCCGCATATATTTCATAAAGGTTTAAACCTATGTTTTAACTATACGCGCGAATATATGAAAGCCCCGGTCCCACACCTTCCCATTCAACGCAACTCCCAGAGCAATCTCAGCCCTTCACTTTTATCCTTCTCATTCGACGGTTGAAACGCGATCTCGTGTTGAAAACATGCCCGACCACCCGAGCTCAAAAATGCACACGAAATAGGTGGTTTCGCGAAAACTCCTCCCCTCCACGTGGCCTCCATTTATTGGATCGCATGGGTTTTGATCTAATCCTCTTACCACCATAACCCCGCGCGATAACCACTGCCCTATTTTTCCATTTGAATTCCAAAACTGCCCTCCCGCCTTATGCGACCTGCATTCAATGCCAAGGGTTAATACAACCGAAATGTTTATTAAACCTTTGTATATGCATTTTTCATTCTTCTACCTTCTTTCGTTTAAAACCTATGTCTTCTGCATTACCTCTCCCCACAATATAAACTCTGTTAAAACCCCTGGTTGCCATTTTTATGCCCAAAACCTCCGAAATTTACCAAAGGACACCCATGAAGACTGATTGAGGAGTTGCGTCTTGCACTAGAAAAGACACTACAGAGCCTATCAAATGACACCCATGAAGACTGATTGAGGAGTTGTGTCTTGCACTAGAAAAGACACTGCAGAGCCTATCAAATGCCTCAGAGCCACTTTTAAATCATTTTGAAGATTGGAATTGAAGGATGAATTCAAGGATAGAACCATATTATGCCTATTTTTATCCAAGAACCCCTGTCTAAGCCAAAAATACTTCTATAAACAGTATAAGCTTACAGAAGTGTACAAAAACCCTAAAACCAGAGTTCGTAAGACTTGAAGGTTAAAATTGCGAGAAAACCCCTGCTATGGCTAGAACTCCTTTCACTATATTCCATGTTCCCTAAAAAGCATTATTGGCTTCCCTTACAGACCTGGATTTCATTAACAAATTGTTTGATTTTTGCAGGTTATTATCAGAATATGGAATTGGGCCAACAGTTTCTATACTAGTTGACAAAATTGTTTGCTCCAAATTCTCATATTTTAATTCAAAAGATTCATTCAACAAACAGTTTGTATACAAAGAAAGAATAGAATGAAGTCAGAGAGCGATCAGAATGATGAAATTTGCACAGCAAATAGTAAAATTAAAATCAGAATTCACAATGACAGTGAAAACAAAACAGTCAAAGAGCATCAAAGTTAAAGTGTAGTAGGTAAAAGTCAGAGTGAAAGATAAACAAAGTTACATAGCAGTCAATGTAAAAAAGTAAAAGTAAAAACAGAGGCAGTAAATGGTAAATAAAGATGAAAATACTTTCAACAACAATAAATTTTATCCAAAGTGAAAGTAAAAATAGTTAAAATAACAAAAAGGTTAAAAGATGAAAACAGAACAAGAAGGAACATTTTTGCAGAAATTTCCTGTTTAAGTCATTGTTTTGCAGAAACTATTGTTACCAATGCAAGATGAATTTTTCAAAACTAAAGGAGGTTTATGTTCTTAATATGTCCAATTACAAAAACCTTTCTCACTTTCTAACAGCCATTATGGGTTGGGAAATATTAAACAATATTGGAAAGCACTTTTTGCAGAAAATTCTTGTTAAGTCATCATTTTGCAGAGGAAATGGTGGCCAATTAGAAATACATCTTACAAAACTGAAGGAAATTTTTGTTCCTAAGACACCCATATACAAAAACCTATCTCACTTTGTGCACAGGTATTACAGAATGAGCGATACATGTGCATCTTTACAACCTATTTTCCAGACTCTGTAAAACTCTGTTTTACGCATCTTTTTGCAGAGCCTATTGTGAACAGCTAGAGCAAAATTTTAGGGAACTAAGAGAGGTTTATATCACCCACCCATTCATCTACCATAACCTCTTTCATGTTTTACATATCTATTTTGGATTGAGAAATGAAAAGGTATCATTGGACCCCAAGTTTGCAGAATTGCTGGAGCAGAATACACAAAGAAAGGATACAGTTAATGACTTGGATGCCTCATCATCAACTAGGAGTTGAGATCAAATTCAAATTCTCCTCTTATTCATCCCCTATCCATAAAAAATATTTCTAAATAGATGCATTAGTTTTGAGTGTCCTTTACTTAAGTTATATTATGTAAAACAATTGGAGATATTTGTAAACCAATCTTGATATTTTTTCAAGATATTCTAGTTTAGAATTTGTATAAATACTTCACCCTTTGAAGTAACTTTGGGTGGAATAAAATTTTTGGACTTATTATAGACATTTTTTTTTAACATTAGATGCTATTGTGTGTTTGAAATCAAAGTAGCAGACTGGACAAGATGATTGGCATCATAATTCAGGATCCCTGTGATAAGCTGATGAGTGAAGTACTTCCTTCTTGTCATTGTTTCCTTTTTTAAGTTTCATGCATTCATTTTATGTTTATTTTGTCTGAATGTGTAACTAGGAGTATTACTATAGGATTATTCAAGTGCTCCATGTCTTTAACTAGTTGCCATTTTAATGTTTTCTTCTGATTTCTGGTGCAAGGAACCCTTAATTGCTCCTTCTCCCGTTTGACCTCTGCCTTCTACTTCCATTTTATGGATCAAAGGATCCTTAAGTGCCCTTTATCCCGATCATACCACCTCACAAAAAACCACTTTCCCAAATCTCTGAGGGTTATCTATCTTGCCCTGAATATATTTGTACCTTTTTGGCCTTGATTTCTAGTGTTGCTAGTTTGATTTAGACCCCATAGCCCAATGGACAAGTAGATTTCTCTCTATTTTACCTCCAAGTGATTTTTTCCCACAAAACCCTTTAAACCAAAACCAAATTGTACTTTCATAACTAGCCTAATATTATAAATCAAAATAAAGTTAAACTTTAAAGAGAGAGCCCTCTCTGAACCCTAGGAAGGCTAGATCCTAAAGTTTGAAGTAGGTTTGTGGTTACCTCGGTGAGTTCTTTCTTGAACCTGGAGAAATTACTAAGTGATAACACACCTGTCCCATGGTGATGTGTCTCAGAAATTCCTTTCCTTTGTTGCATATAACATCATAGCCACGGTCTTCCAACACCGCAACGAAAACCAAATTCTTTTTTAGACATGGAACAAACATCACATCCTTGAGCCTATGAGGGGAGCTAGACTCCCTTTGAAAATTAATTGCACTGATATCGTTCATGTTATACCTCCCATCATCTCCCATCTCGATGTGCATATGGAGTTATTTCTCCTCCAAGTCACTTAAAAATAATTTGTTCCTCGTCGTGTGGAACGAGGCACCACTATCGAGATACCACATGCTTCCCATCACCATTCTTGTCATGCATGCAATAAGAGTAAATTCAAGCTCAAAAATTGAAACCAAATCTTCACCTAATGCTCCTACTGCGGGCTCCTTCTTGCCTACCTTCTTCTGTGGACACTTCGTGTTGTAGTTCTCGTATTTATTTGAGTGAAAGCACTTGATTTTGGACAAGTATTTCTTCTTCACCTCTTAGCAGGAATCAACCTCACCTTGGAACTTATTTCCATTGGATTTATTTCCTTTTCTTACTAATCCAAATTCCTCTTCCTCTTCTTTCGATGAGGTCCCATCTTTGGTATTCCGCCTTATATCCTCCTGTGCCAAATTGTACCATAGGCATTACCAATTTGGTAGCTTTTTCCTCCCATTTACTGAATCTTGGTAGTTGTGCCATATCTTGGGAAATCCTATAAGTGCTAGGCTTAACATATCATCTTCTACAACCGTAACACTAGCACTCCCAAGTTCCTCATGACCTTGTGTGAATCTGCTCAAGTATTGTGGCATTGTGTAGCCCTTTTGCATCTTGATATTTTGAAGCTTTTCCTTGAGTGTCAGCTTCTTGTGGTCACTATTTTTTTGGAAAAAATATCTCAATTCTTTCCAAATTGCATACAGAGTCTCATTCCCATGGATATTAGAGACAATATGGTATCGTACTCCCTCCAATATGATCCTCCTCGCCTTGGCTACACTCTTCTTCCAATATGCTAGATTTTGAGCATCAGTTGTTGTCAGTCTCTGGAAATCATTATCAAATAATTCATTCAACCCATTATCTTCCATAATTTCCTCCATGTGGTCCTTCCAAGAAATATAATTCGACCTACCCTCAAGGGAATACTTATGCCTTAGGCCATAGAACATCATCTTGTTAGCTCTAAATAATTGATCCTGCAAATTCGATCCTCTTGCAAACACAAATCTTAAGTATCTTCTTTAATTTGAATCTAGCTCTAATACCATTTATAAATTTAATGTATATTGATCATGTAATTTACTATAACATAAGATCCAAATCTACTCTAGTCATCTGCGGAAGCAAATTCACGATTGAGAACACATATCAAAAAAATGCATCATGGTTCAACATGCATACAAAAATATTTATCTAGGGGAAATCAACTGCTTAAAAACCTTTCTTATCTGTATTTCATTAATCAAATAATCTAGATGAATACAATATGCTTGCTCAAGATAAAGCACAACCTGCAAGTGTATCTTCTATCATGATTCTTCACTTACTAGCTCTAGTTAATACTTAACCAATTTCTTAGCTTGTCAAGCTCATATTTCCTTTTTTTGTTCCTCAAGGAATTAGACCCCTATTATTTAGGAAATTCCTCAATATAGATTGTGAAATTCCTTTAGGCTAATCTCTGACTACATGCACCACCTATGCAACTTGGAATAGTTTACAACTGATAGTACACTTCCCTTGAACTCCAATCCAACTAGGTAACTCGAATTCTATGCATGCATGAGTTAATTTAGGTTTATTGATCAGTTAACAGGTTGATCACTGAGATTACACTCCACTACTAGACCTTCCACTTGTTCCTCCATCAGTTAGAACTATTTTAACTGACCATAACTCAATTTAACTTTCTTGAATTGTTACAACTAAAATTAACTCAACCTAGGCTCCTAAAATTTAGGAATCACTACACATAGCTCAAGTTCATTCCCGTAACTCGAATTAACTAACCTAACTAAGTGATAACAACCGTATCACCTTAGTTAACTTATTCAAGTTGTTTGTTGATGTGGAATTTAGAATTTCTCCTAATTTAATCAAGGGAAAAATAAATTAGGAATTTCTTGTCGCATTTTCAACATCTTATCACCCTTAATATCTTATATAAATATGATCTGTATATCTAGAAAATCTTGGAGAAAGATAAAGCATATCTAAAAGAATTTTATCTTCTAAAAAGTATAGGCAATACACCCTATTCTATCCTCCTCATAGAGGAAAGCCTTTCTCCGAATGAGAGTTTGAGTATGGCTAGGTACCTAATGTATAGGATTATGATCAACCACATGAAAGACAAGAGGCTTGCCAAAATTGTTTCAAATTCTAGCCAAAACAACCTACGGCTAAAGCGAGAATGGCTTAAATATGCCAACTCTTAGCTAAATCATTGCAGAATAAGTAAAGAGATAAGTTCATCAACCAATGAAAATATTAAAAATGTTGCTACTTCTAGATTTAAGGAGAAATTGTGTTGATTTAGTGGTTAAAAGAAACTAATTTATTATAAGGCGGTGATCCACCATAATTTAGAAGTTCAAAAATATCTCTTTGTTTTAAATGGTGCAAAGAAGGATATAATTATTACCAAAATAAGAACAAACTCTTATGAACTCCATGGTGAAACTAGCGTTGAACAATTCCCAAAATGTCATAGGTTGAAAGGACTTGCTATATTTGTGACACTAAAAGGGTTAAAGATGAAAAGCACTCTCTTAAACTTTATCAAGTATATCAATATTAATTACAATTTCAAAATATTTATGACAATGGTAACCTTTTTTATCAAAAATCTTCTGAAAAAACACATTATAATTTAAAGAGCCTCTTTAAATTATAATGTGATATTCCAAAAGATTTGTGATAAAGCACATATGGATCACAAAAGTTTACACTCTAAAATGCTAACCTTCTTAACCTTTTAAAACAACAAAACTACAATGATCTTGAAGCACTTCTCTAATCACTTTTCAAATATATAAATAAATTTTTAAAATATCCAAATAATTTTTTACCTTCTCTAAAATCTATTAAACCAAATTTAATGTCACCAAGCCTTACCATCATCAATGTGATGCATAACTTGAATGACATTGTTCAAAAATATAACTTGGAATATTATTATGTCGAGAGGAGTTCTCCAACCCAGTATGGTAGAGATGTTGTAACGTAATGTAATGTAATGTCTTGTAAATAAAAATAAAAAATAAATTAAATTAAAGGATTAATGTAATGCAATGTAAACATTTTAACTCAGTCAAAATAAAATAAGCATAAAAGTAAAAATTAAAAAAAAAAAAATAACCCTATAAAAATAAAATAATAACAAAAATAAAAATGACCCATGGTATTGAGAACCCATGGTATTCTTGTGGAATATAGTCTATTTAAAGGGGAGAAATAAACCAGCCTAGATTCATCTTTACTTCAGATCTACGAAGCGCCGAGAGGGATCAAATCTTTTGAAATTAAAACCTATTTTAGAGTGAAAAGAGATTTGATCCCTTTAGGCACTTGGTAGATCCAAAATTAAGATGGATTTAGGCTAATAATAATAATAATATTGATATCTACCTAATGTGATGTGGGAAATATGGTGGATGTGCTATATAGAGTATGGAAGGATGATGAAGCATAAGTTACCTAGTACCAAATAATAAATTTGGCCTTTCAATTTATTGAACCATATAATCCCCTGAATATAGGTTCTCGTGGGAGGCCCAACATGTCCTCCTAGATTATTGACAACGCTCAACACACGGAGAAGGTAATTCACTAAATGGCGCACATGAGAATTAAATCCCATTGCACTCATTCCCTTGCCTTATACCACACTCTCCATTATATCCTCTCTGGAATTAAAATCCCAATAGGCATGGCCTCCTCATTGTTTCTCCCCATATTGTTTCTTCTTGCGGCACTCTTCGCTCCCTATGATCACCATTTTGTGTCGCCTGACTTCTACATTCCAACCATGAACTATGAAAGAGGTAAGGGGCGAAACCCATGCATAGGAAGAGGTTCTGTATATCCCCCCACCACCCTGGATGAAGCCTCCATTGCTACTATGTTTGAATACAACATTCTAGAGCACATAAGAAGAAAATTGATCACCATGGAAGAGGAGGAGACTCACAGGGGTCACACTTTCATATGCGCTCTCTACAATCTCCTCGCTCACCAGCTAAAGGAGAGGGAGTAGGAAAATTCTAAAACCATGGGCTAGATCGGTGAACTCTTTGCTTACCTTTGTCATTCCTCCTCCTCCCTCAAGCATTTGGCTAGAGACCTAAAAATTGACTATGCCCCCAACGTCTTGTCCCCCTCTTCCCCCACTCTATCCCCTCACTCTCCCCTCTAGTTGGTTCATCCTCTCTACTTCCCCACAGGGCTTCGATGTCTCCTCCTCCCTCCGCGCATTTCCCCTCCCCTCCTATGGCTAACTCTCCCCCCCTCATCCCAGCCCCTATGGATGTTACATCCTAGAAGAAGTTCTAGTGGAATCTAACAATGTCCAAGCCTAAGGAAGCACTCAAGTTCATGGAGGCACCAGTACGGCTTCAATTCCACTCCATTGTGGCATGCGCTAACCTCCCAAGCCCCACGAAAAGTATCAGGTTGGTAACCTAGAATATTTTTTGGTTCATTGGAAATCAACACGACATTGGTTTTTTGGCTTGGCCTATGTGAACTTAGCATGGAGCCACGTGACTCCCAACTACAATTTTGTTTGTTATCATCTCTGATTCTTAGGAAACTGACATGGAGCCACTAGGCTTAGTCTTCCATTTTAATTGAATTTCAATATGTTTTCAATTATAAACTACTTGAAAACACTGAACTCTGGTTTCCCCTTCTAGGAGCAAGGGAATATTTATCTCTCACTTTGGTTTCTTTACCCAAAAGCAGAGGTGGCTCCCAAAATTGTACATTATGTAATATTTGCTATGTTAATATAATGTAGATATGCTTTCTTATAAATAAATAAAAAACCAAGCATGTCATATTTTTGAATTTAAAACGATATTGCATTCTAATGAAAGCATTAAGGATCTAGATTAATAGGAATGAAATAAATAATTAATATTATCTTGCATAGGGTGCTCAATGGCCATTGTTGTGTATAGATGTGGACGTGATGTTTCTTGAAATTTAAACTAAAAAACACATTTTATAGGGAAACAAATCCAACTAACTTCCTAAGTAAATACACTAGTATACTTGCAAAGATTTTTATCTTTTAAAATTGCAAAATTGCAATGTAATGAGTTATTATTATTCTTCTTATGTTTGTGTTCTTTATAAAGTTCTATATATTTTATAGATGCAATCTCTCTTTATTACTTAATTTTACTAAATTTAAAATAATAATGATTATAATCAAATTATAATAGAGGAGTGAAAGCATGTAAAAATTTTGCTTAAAAAATAATTTCGGTTGACATGATTAATGATAAAGCTATATGATGTGGAGCTGCAAACATGGAAGAGAAATGACGTTTTTAAGTTTCAAGGACCAAGATCAAGCACGAAAGCAAAGAAAAAAAAGCATTAATTCATTAAAAGAAACAAGAAGGAACCCAAAATATGAAATTGTCCACCTTCAAGATAATTGTTAGGGGCAAAAGGTTAATTCCAAGAGGATATTGAGCAAGAAACTGAGATGTTGGCCTCATAAGGAAATTAAAAAATATTTCAAGTCACTTGAAGCCATTTTAAAGGGAAATGTTGGACCTTTCAAGCAAATCAACCTACCTCTATATGTGACGCCACTTTCTTTTTTTGGGTGTTTTATGACTTATTTTTTAACTTCAAAATTTTTTGCCATGCTTCACGGATGTGCCTTGACTTGTGGTATGGGCCTTCATTTGAAGCATATTTTGAAGGTTAATAAGAAATGTTTGAGGTTATATTAGAGCTATTTTGAAGGTGTCACCTCTTTTGGAATATTTTATCACCTTTCTTAAGGATTTTAACCAATGTAAATTTAATATTTTATTTAATGACTTAGTCTCCAAGTCTTTTGTGGATGACAAATCAATCTTTCTTGAAGTTTTGTAGACATCTCTAAAAAGAAAAAGGGGGAGAAATGTTGAGAACCTTATTTATAAATTGACAACTCTATATCCTCCCAAATCATTGTGAATTGTTGTGATCATCATGCCATAAATTAATATTTTCATGAAGCTTTGTTGTCAACTATTAAAGTCCCTCTTTCTTTGTTATTCTACACATTTTTTCTAAGATATTATTATGATCCATTGAAGGGAAAATTTTTCACTTAGAAAGAGATGTCAAGGTTTGTTCTCACACTTTTCCTTTGTCTGTGTGAGGTAAGCATTGAAACTCTTTGGTAGACCATACTCAAAGGGTCTTAACAAGGATTTTGATTACGTCGAGAGGCGCTCTACAACCTAGTAAATGGGGAGATATGTACGTGTAATGTAAGATGGTATGTCAACATTTTATAAATGTCGAGAAAAATATATATATAGAAAAAAAAGGTCAACTTCATATGTTTTCATTTAAATTCAAATGAAAACATATATAAATATAAAATGTAAAATGTAAACAAACATCAAATAATTACACCAGAGAATGATCTATCTCGTTCATCCTAATTTATAAATGAAAAAAAAATAATTAAAAAATTAATGAACAAAAATCAATAAATTAGATAAATATAAAGTGCAAAAGCATCGGTTATAAACAAACCATGGGTGATAACACTTCTCTCAAAATTTACTTGAACACAATTAAATCCAACGAAGAGAAATGAGTGGTTTAGTAAGTTATAGACTCGAGTGAGATATATATATATATATATGACTTTAAAAATGCAAAATAAATCTTATATGTATATGAAAGTCCCATTAGAATTTTTAATAAAAATCATAGAAAATAGTGTGTGTGTGTGTGTGTGTGTGTCCATCTCAATTTATAAATGAAATTTGAAAATTATAAATAAACAAATCATTAAACACTATAATTTATATATAGATTAATAATTAAATTTTATGACATTTTTTATCAAGATTATGAATTAAGTTTGGGTAGTCTAATTAAGACGAAATGGTCCTTTTTAGAGTATTTTTTGGTCAATTTTATTTAAAAATCCAAAACAATTTTTTAAAAATCATATGTTTAAAGTTTGTATTTGCATAAATCAAGTGCCTTAGGGGTTTTGGAGGGTGACAAATACATTTATGTCGTGAAAAGTAACAACATAGAATCACAATCTTGCTAGAAATTTTATTACCAGATTACGACCAAAAAACCATTTTGTCAATTAATTTAACTTTATTGAATTACTTTTAAGATAATAATTATTTTTTAATAATTTACAAGTTTAAATTTCAAAAATTAAAAATAATAATTAAATATTTATTTATTATTTTTCAAAATTTTCAACATAACTTACTATTAATATATTATTATTTTTTTGTTTATCAAGTGATCTAAGTTTATCAGTACATCAGGCTTGATCTGTGGTTAAGAAACCGCGACCCAGGGCATCTAAGAGGTCAAAGTCACTCAGGGATCGCACAATGCCTCGGCCACACCATTACTAAGCTAATTGGGTTTAACTAGTCTCCTCCCACTAGCACGGACACAATCGCCTACATGAGGTTTGATCCTGGGTCGCTCTTCTGACGAGGTCCATCCTCAACCAGTTGTGCTAGTGGGACTTGACACTATTAATATAGTATAATTTATATTAATTTATAAAAATCATAATTAGCAAACAAAATACTAATACAAGTAATTATATTTGAGACATGAAATAAAAACTTTAAATTATCTTATTTTTTAAATTAATTAAAAAAATTTCCCAACTAAATTGGTGATCGCCATATTATGAAATATTTTGTGTCGAGAGGCACTCTCCACCCTAGTATGGTAAATATGTTGTAATGTAATGTAATGTCATGTAAATATTGTGAACATTTTGACTAAATCAAATTAAAATAAAGTAAAATAATTGATAATTATAATTATCAATAAAATATTTTAACTCATTCTAATTACATAAAAAAATTAAAATTAAAATATAAAACATAAAATTAATAAGTGTATTTATAATTATAATTAATAATTAAACCATCCTAGATCCATCTTATCTTCATATCTACCAAGTGCCTAGAGGGATCCAAGATGCAAACCCATTTTTGAATGAAAATATATTTGATCCCTCTCGACGCTTGGTAGATCCATAGTTAAGATGGATCAAGGCCGGTTTTATTTCATTCCATAGTTGATCTTATGGTTGAAGGCTTTCTCAGATAGGGATCTATTTGTTTAGGGATTTGGTTTCATAACTTGTCTTAATGAGACAAGAGGTTAATTAAATGTATAGGGCTCTAGCATCTTTCCCTTATCCAAAATCATTGGATAACTAACTTTAAGAGGGGAATTCATCTTGACCCCAATTTCCCTAGTGGGGATAAGGATTTCCAACAAACTATCATTTATTTCAAAAATCCAAACTTCTTGTCTTTTCTTTGTCTTGTATTTCCCTGTCTTTTGTTTTTCAATAAATTCAACAAAAAATGTAATCATAAAAATAAAAGCAAGCTATTGAAAATCATTTATCATCTAGAATAAAATCCATAGATAACATTTTTGAGCTAAAAGTTTATCTTGGCATTTTTGCCATGATTAGTTATCTAACAACCAAAATGCAAGGAGAGCCTCTTATTTTATGCTTTAAAATTTTATCTCATGTAATCTTTGAGGGTTTGAAGGTGTCTTTACAATTCTAAAATTTTATTACAACAATATTTTCATGAGAATTGGTAAGACCTTAGGCCTATGGCTTATGAAAAAAGGTTGTTTCTAACCCTCTTAAGGCCTAGTTTCATCTCTAAATATATTATTGACGAATGCAAGTGATTTGAGATAACCTAAGTGATGTAAAATGTTTCAAGTGATTTGAGATAACCTAAGTGGTGCAACTACTACTAAAGATGAAGTTATACTTCCACAGGCATTGTACTTCCCTAACAAAGCTCCTAACTTTTATAGAAAATCTACCAACGGGATTCAATCTGATATTATAATGTACTAAAACAAGATATTGAATCCTTCTACAATTTTCTAAAAAGAAAAAAACACGATCACGCAATCACATAACAAGTAAGATAAAAAAGTAAATCAATCGCATAACACAAGATGTATCTGGGGAAAGAAACTACTCAAAACCTCTATATCTCTATATTGCATATGGTCAATATCATGAAACAATATAATGTTATTCCTCCATTGAAAAACCTATGCACTATGTTGATTGTCTCACTCTCATCCTACTCAAATATGGCTTGCAACCTAAGCAAAATCGGTCAAGTATTTAACCTCTTCTTGCTACTATTTTCCCAGCCTTCCTTACGCATTCCTGGGCTAATTAAGCCCCTATTATTTAGGAAATTCTCAATTAATGATTACGCAATCCTTCAAGCCCTTCCCGATGACCTCATCCATGACCTGTACAATTTTCTAATAGTACAACTAATATATCTCCTCCCTTTAAACTCGGTCTCAACTGGGTCTTCCTTAGAGCTAACATGCAATAAATATTTATAGAAAATTATCATTTAACTGATTTATCACTCATTGTGAATTAAATCAAATTTAATTCACTGGACCTATCTCTAGCTCATCTCTCAGTTAGAACTAGTTAAACTGATTTTAACTCAATTAATTGAGTTAACTAATTACAACTCACAAATAACTATAACTGGATCCCCCTAAAAATAGGAAAATCCTCTACATGCCCCCACTTTGACCTCTAACTCGAATTTCATAATCTAACTAAGTCTTCCTGACTCAGTTAAGTAATACAATTTGTCATGACATGAAATTACAATTTCCTTTCCAATTTAATTAAGGGGAAATTAAATTAGAAGCCTCATATGGTACCATTTCTGGGTGCCATTTTCTGGATTCCATTTCTGGTTTCCATTTTCAATGTTTCTTGTTGTAAATTTCAACAACTTTAGAGGAATTTATAGGAACTGGACACTTCATGATGGCCTCCATATTTGTAGGATATATCTTGAGCTCCCCTCCACTAATCACATAGCCCAAAGATACCAAATACTACTGGGAAAACTCATGTTTCTTGAGGTTAGCTAGAAGTGGTGCTTCTTCAAAATCTCTAACACCTGGATAAAGATGTGAGATATGATCCTCTCATGTAGCAATATAAACCAATAGAACATCCAAATAGACTATAACATATGAATCTATATATGGGTGTAATATATCATTCATCGGTCTTAAAAATATGTGTGTGCATTATATAAACCAGATGGCATGACCAACCATTCATAGAAACCTTGCCTTGTTTTGAAGGCAAACTTATAGGTGTATTCTTCTTTGACACATACCTAATGGTATGTACCTTCATTTAAGGTCCAACTTGGTGAAGTATTTTTCATGTTACAACTGATCCAACAAATCATCTATTCATGAGCTTAATCTTGTTTGATGTTTTGTAATTGATGCACATACACCAAGTCTCATCCTTCTTTAGTACAATTTTGTTGCGTCACCCATAAGGTAAGGGGCTTGGTTGAATCAAACCCTCCACCAGCAATTGTTGCAACTTCTTCTTCAATTTATTTGCTTCAAAAATGGACTATATATGTATCCAAATATTTGACAATGTAGAATCTAGAAATAATTGTATTCTGTGCTCCACTCCTTCTTAGAGGTATCCTTTTAGACTCTTGGAATGTAGAAATTATACAATATGCATGTATATTATCTAACTCCCCTGGTATAACAATTAAATCCACTGTTAAATACAAAATCCTTCTACTCAATTCTTTGTGGAAATTAAATCGCCAATTGCAAACATATGAAGAAAAATCAATCGCACATAACAATATGTTTTACCAGGAAAGCTTAAAGCTAAAAACCCCAACTATCATATATTATGTATATCATGGAATCATGAAACAATCTCATACAAAGCTCAGCTCATAGAGCTCTCAGTACAATATACAATCGTCTCACACTGTCATACAAAAATTGGTTCACACATGCACCAATTTACTGCCTCCTGACAGCCTGCTTCCACTGCGCAATCCCTGTTGAAGAAGATCCCTGAATAAATTTGATCTTGCCTTGCCTTGACTGCGCAATCCTCATTGGAAAATCCAATGTGTGTGTAGATGCATTGAATGCATCACTATAGTCACAACTGATAGTCAAACACACCCTTTCACCTATCTCTCCATTGGGTCTCCACTGGATCTGACATGCAAGTAGTTAACTGTTGTATTTCTTCAGTTGCAAGTAAGACACTACTTGTGAATTAATTAAATAATTAATTCACTCATCTTTCACTAGTGTATCTTTAGTTACAAATAGCACAACTGAGTTAAACTAAATAACAACTCCCATAACTACTCTTCCAACTCCGTTACAATTATGTCACACTCAGTTACAAAAAATTCCATCATGCATGAGTCACCAATCAACCTCGGAATGCGTAATTCCTTCAGCTAACTGGTTTGCCACATCAGTTAACTGAAATCAAGTGCTCCAAGAGAATAATTTATTATTTATTTTCTGATTATCATTAAGGGCTAATAAGAATCGACATGCATTCTATTTTTGGATATGCGATCTATAAATAGACTTCACCCATGTTCTAAAAATAGAAACTCATCTAAAGATAGAATTTTCTCAACCATATAGAATCAGCATCTTGCTAATTTTAGAATATGCTCACCATTCTAAAAATAGACATACACCTAAAAATAGCATGTGGGCCCCACCTAGTGAAGGTGCTTAATTTTCACTAGGATCATCATCTTGTTGAATCTCAACATGGAACACTCCTTTGTATGCTTGTAGAAACTCTTCCAACTGATGTTTCTACTATTTAGTACACCCCTCCATGGTGTAGAAATTTGAATAACTGAGATATTATTCACCGAGATTCTCCTGATCACACACTATTTTAGTTTCATGCATAATACAGAATCTCTTCTACCATTGATCATCACATGCAGAAATAAAATCAATTGCATGCACACATTAAAACCACAAACAATCACACATATGAACACAGTATTTAATGGGAAAGCTTAAAGCTGAAAACCCCAACTATCCGTATATTATATGTCATGGAGATCATGTAACAATCATAGTACAAAGCTCCTCACAACCTCTCAGCACCACCTCCAATTGCTACACATTGTCAAGCTAGATCTAGCAAAACACATGCTCCAATCTCTTTCCACTTGATAGCCAGCCTCTATTGCGTAATCAATGCTATGGGATGGCTTCATTAAATAGATAAACCACCTGGCTTGTATTGTGCAATCCTCATGGGCTTCTCCACCTATCTATGTGTTTCAAATAGCAACTGTATAGTCACAATTGATAGTTAACTTGCTCTTTCACCTATTTACGTGGTCTCAAGCTGTCCATGCACTGTAGTTAACTGATGTATTCTTCAGTTGATTAATGAGTTAATGTTTAGTGAATTAATTATTAATTAGTTCACACCACTCTCACTAGTGTATCAATCAGTTAGACTAGATACAACTAGCTCAACTGTGTCTAACTGAGTTAAACTGAACACAACTCCACCAACTACTTCTACAACTCCACCAAACTCTGTCACATGAGTTCTAACTGAAGTCTCTATGCAATAGCTCCGCTTAACCCTCAGGAATAACGTAATTCCTTCTGTCAACTCCTGTGCCACATACGTACATGGTGACTTGTCTCGAAGAATAGATAATGTTTAGAGTCTAAATATTATTAAGAGCTAATAATATTTGACATATCTATTTTTAGACTGGCAATCTAAAAATAGATTTCGCCCAGTATGTCTAAAAATAGAATTCCATCTATTTTTTCCGACTTGACCAACCATCCATAAATAGCATCCTGCAACTCATAGAACATGATCCATATGTCTAAAAATAGACTTTGCGCCAAAAATAGCCTGCGGACCCACTTAGTGAAGGCGACTTATTTCCACTAAGCTCATCATCTTGTTGCAATCTCAACACTCCCTCTCAACAAGATAAGGATTATATGCCACCCCTATCCTGCCTTTGTGGTATTCGAATTTGCTCCTGGTGAGCGCCTTCGTCAATATATCAGCATCTTGATCCTCCGTAGGAATGTATGAAAGTAAAATGATATTCTGCTGCACACAATCTCTGATATGATGATACCGGATGTCAATGTGTTTAGATCTATCATGAAACATTGGATTAACTGAGAGTTTGATGCAACTCTGATTATCACAATAAATCATAGTAGGCTCCAAGTGTGAACCGAATAACCCGACTAAGATCTTCCTCATCCATATAGCCTCGCATGTAGCCAAACTCGCTGCCATATACTCGGCCTCTACTGAACTGAGTGCCACTAATCTCTGCTTCCTACTGTACCAAGAAACTGCTATCGACCCGATACTGAAAATCCCTCCAGATGTGCTCTTTATGTTAGTTTGGGCTCGCCCGCCCAATACGCATCCGTGAAGCCACAGCTTCACCTCATCGGCTGTCACAACACCATAATCCATATCGATGTGCCTACGAGATATCTCAATACATGCTTCCCAGCCTTCCAAAAAAGAGCTTGGTTGGCTTAACCACTTAGCTTGTGAAAGATTGGATTACTGACATAACATATAAATAGAATTAGTGTATTGACCCGGATACATAAGCGACCCACCAGCGTAATCGATGCCAGTGGCATCCACTACCTCCGCCGAAGTAGCATCCTCCTTCCTCCATCCACCGGGAAGAGGAGTATCAACAGGCTTGCAGCCATGCATGTTGAACTTCTCCAGTATCTCCCGGGCATACTTACCCTGAGAAACAAATAGTCCACCACTGCGCTGCCAAATTTCCAATCCCAGGAAATAATGAAGGAGGCCCAAGTCCTTCATCTCAAACTCCTTTGCAATATCAGCCTTGCATGAGTGTATCAACAGTTCATCACCTGTCAAAATCAAATCATCTACATAAAGTACAATGATCAGCAACTTACCCTCCACCACAATCTAGTATAGGTTAGGATCCGCCTCACTCTTGGAGAATCCAAGTCCGGTGAAATAACTGTCTATCCATGTGTACCAAGCACGAGGTGCTTGTTTCAACCCATACAGCACTCTCTTGAGCCTACACACATGCGACTCGCTACTGAAGATCTCGAAACCTTCGGGCTGCTCTATGTACACCTCCTCCTCAATGACTCTGTTGAGGAATGCAGTCTTCACATCCATCTGATGAATGTGCCACCCCATCTGCGCTGAGAGATCAAGAATCATCCATATGGAAGAATACCTTGTGACAGGTGCAAAGGTCTCCTCATAATCGATCCCCTCAATCTGTGAAAAGCCTCGGGCAACAAATCTTGCCTTGTACTTCTCCACACTCCCGTCAGCTGCCTACTTCACTTTGTAGATCCATCTCGAACCCACCACTGATTTCCCCTCTGGTCTCAGGACAATCTCCCATGCACTATTTCTGACAATCGAATCATACTCTTCCACCATGGCATCTACCCATGCGGGGTCCTCCACAGCTTCCTCGAAAGAGGATGGCTCTGTCACGATACTCTTGCTCATAAGAGCCATGTATCTAGTATACCGGTCAGGTGAATGTCTCTGTCTGTGCTGTGATGTAGGTGCTCCTACAACCTTCTCTGCATCTTGAGCCAGTCGCTCAGCTTCTGTAATGCGCTTCCACCCTCGGATGGTTGGCGCTGCCTGAGTAGTCTCTTCCACTCCATGACCCTCCTCTTGTGGCTGATCCACATCCTGAGACTCATCCTTAGGAACTAATAGCTCTTCATCTGCATGCAAGTGTGGCTCCCTCTCAAGCGACCACTTCATGGCTTTCTCCTCCTGAAATTTGATATCCCGTCGCACAACAGACTTGCGAATGTCTGGAAAATACACACGATAGTTGTGGCGTGTATCAGTGTACCCCACAAATATCCCAACCTCTGTAGTCGACTCCAGCTTCTTCCTGGCATCCTCTGTCACATGAGATACAAACAGATGAACCAAAATCCTCAAATGAAATAGCAAACCTCCCACGGAAACGCCTCCTCGGGTGTACTCATGCCAGTATCCTGTGAGGACAACGGTTACGCACATATCTTGTATTGCATGCCTCTCTTACGAGTAATGAGTGACCTGATCTTTTATTGCACCGTGCGGCACCACGATCGTTGTTCTTCCGCTCATCAACATGGCATGGGTTATGAAAGGGGTGCTATAGACTCTCTTGAGATTCTTTTTACTGCTTGCAAAGTCCTTGAATCGCCCAGAAGATGAATTCACCACCATTGTCGCTCATAAAGCCAACCTACTGCTTCCCAGGTCTTTCTCAACCAGTGCCTTGAACTCACAGAACTTTGAGTATTTCTTGCTCTTCTTCTGCATGAAGAAGATCCAGCACTTACGAGAAAAATCATCAACAAATATCACATAATACCTGTGCTTTGTTGTCGAAGCTACTGAGAAAGTTCCACACACGTCTATGTGAATTATCTCAAGGATCATCGTGGCGTGACTATCCTTCTCGTGAAAGGTGGCTTTCACAAATTTTCCCAAGGTACACCCCTTGCACTGATCTGACTGCGCAAGAGGACCCTTAGGAAGCCCAGTAGAAATCTGTTGCAGTATCTTCAAAGCTCCATGGTTAAGGTGGCCCAATCTTCGGTGCCACAACTCGCCATCATCCCAGCTCACCACTCCTTCTGCCTTGCCTGCCATTGCTGCGCAACCATCTACCTGCAATTGATAAAGGTTCTTAACTCGAACCCCTATCCTCCGGGTCTCACCAGTTGCCTTACTACGCAGGAAAGCCTTTCCCTCGCTAAAGACAACATCATATCCCTTGTCTTATAACATCACCACAGAGATAAGATTCTTCTTCAATCTTGGAACATGCATCACTTCCTTCAATTTGAAGGATTTACCATACTCCCTCTCAAAGGAAATGGTATCGATACCGGTCGCATTGTATCTACCATCATCGCCCATCTCGATGTGCACTCCAATATCTTTCTCATCCAGATCAGTAAACAAATCTCGATCTCCTGTCATGTGAAAAGACGCACCACTGTCAAGAAACCACACTGATCCCATCATACTTGAGACCAAGCATGTGATCAGCAAAAAATACAGCTCAAACTGTGAGGTTAAGGCGTCTCCAGCTGCAGTCCCAGCAGCCTGCTTATTTTTCTTCTTCTGTGGACAATTAGTGGCGTAATGTCCGTGTTGGTGACAGTGAAAGCACTTCACCTTGGACATATCCTGCTTCTTGCCTTTCGCACCGGATTGAGAAGCTTTCTTTCTCTTCCCCTTCTTTTCTTTGGCAGCCAAAGCGCAATTCTCTTCATCAGAGTTCTTTGATGAAGATCCGTCCCTGGTACTCCGCCTTATCTCCTCTTGCACAAATTTTTCCTCACGCGGCTCCCATCTGCAGCAATTTCTCAGACCATTGTGAGTCATTCAAGGTCACAAACTCTTCGAAGCCCAAGAGAGCCAAGCTCACCCAAGTCCTCATCATCAACTTGATCACCCCCACACTTCGGCCCTCATCCCTGCATTGGATGAACTTCGTGAGTACTTGGGCATCACATAAGCGCTTTCTCCATCTTTATGTTCTGAGTTTGTCCTTGAGCGCTTAACTTCCTCACAGTGAAGCTCTTGCTGGTATCTTCTGTCAACACTTTCCACATCAAGAATGGAGAAGCCTTACCATGAAGGCTGGACACTATGTGATCCTTTACACCTTTCAACAGAATTCTTCGACACTTTGTTGTCTTCTTTTGCCATGCGTCAAGTGCGGCAGCATCGCAAGAAGCAGGTTTTGGAATTTTTGCATCTATGAACTCCTTCAACCCATTGTCATCCAGCACCACCTCCATCCTGTCCTTCCATGCAATATAATTCGAGATGCCCTCAAGGGCATACTCCAATCGCAATCCGTTGAAAGACATCTCAACTTCGACACCAAGAAAACACTGCTGCAAATTCGAATTCCACCAGCACAAAACTCAACCGCTTCAATGTTTTGCAATTGCTCCAATGATCAATATCGCTATGATACCATGTAGAAATTTGAATAACTGATATATTATTCACCGAGATTCTCCTGATCACACACTATTTTAGCTTCATGCACAATACAGAATCTCTTCTACCATTGATCATCACATGCGGAAATAAAATCAATTGCATGCATACATTAAAACCACAAACAATCACACATATGAACACGGTATTTAATGGGAAAGCTTAAAGCTGAAAACCCCAACTATCTGTATATTATATGTCATGGAGATCATGTAACAATCATAGTACAAAAGCTCCTCACAAGCTCTCATGCACACCCTCAATTGCTACACACTATCAAGCTAGATCTAGCAAAACACATGCTCCAATATTTTGCCAACCTCTATTGCGTAATCAATGCTATGGGATGGCTTCATTAAATAGATAAACCACCTGGCTTGTACTACGAAATCCTCATGGGCTTCTCCACCTATCTGTGTGTTGAAAATAGCAATAGTATAGTCACAACTGATAGTTAACCTGCTCTTTCACCTATCTGCACTGGTCTCCACTGAAACTGTCCATGCACTGAAGTTAACTGATGCATTCTTTAGTTGATTAATGAGTTTATAATTAGTGAATTAATTAATAATTAATTCACACCACTCTCACTAATTGTATCAATTAGTTAAACTGAATACAAATAGCTCGACTATGTTTAGATTAGTTAAACTGAATACAACTCCACTAACTTCCTCAATCAACTCCACCAAACTCTGTCACATGAGTTCTAACTGAAGTATCCATGCAATAGCTCCACTTAACCCTCAGGAATAGCGTAATTCCTTCTGTCAGCTCCTGTGCCACATCTGTGCACTTAACTGAAGTGCTCCAAGAGAATATGATAATGTTTATAGTCCAAATATTATTAAGAGCTAATAATATTCGACATATCTATTTTTAGACTGGCAATCTAAAAATAGATTCCGCCCAATATGTCTAAAAATAGAAGTCCATCTATTTTTTCCGACTTGACCAACCATCCACAAATAGAATCCTGCAAATCATAGAACATGATCCATATGTCTAAAAGTAGACATAGTCTAAAAATAGACTTTGCGCCAAAAATAGCCTGCGGGCCCACTTAGTGAAGGCGACTTCTTTCCACTAAGCTCATCATCTTGTTGCAATATCAACACATGGATGCCTTTACTCTTATCAACTCATAATTAAATTTATTTTCTCTTAAGAAAAGTAAAATATATTTCTTACTGGAACTAATCAACTTCTTGTCTTGGTTCGTACTTACCAATTTTATTTTTTACTTTCCCTTATGCACATTTATGATGTAGGATTTCCCCTCATTGATTAGGAAATAGTAGTTGGATATTTACATGAATATTGTGTTCCTCATGTACATGCAAGGTCTTCTAAACATGATTCCACATTTGTCAAAAGGTGCAATGTTCAATCCCATTTCATCAATAAAATCAACACCTACTGCAAATTTAATCTTGCACCATTTTGTTACTTTGATCTATATGTGAGGCTTATGTTGCCTCTTGATATGGATTTTTTGGTCATGTATAATAGTTTTTAAAATTATTGGGTCTGATGTTATTATAAAAGTGGCAATATAGTTAAGTATTATGACATTACTTATAGAAGAAGTAATATAGCTAAGCACTCTAACATTGCTTAATAATTTTATAGGGTTTGTAATTTAATAATGTTTGTTAAGTTATTCCTAGATTACTATGCATCTTTCTCAACATGAAAGGATTTGCATGCAATTTTTACTTTATATTTCTTATTGAGGATTATATGAGATTTAAAAATGAATGTGCTTTTAAGGCGATATTGCATAGCAAAATGGATATGTGTGATATTTTGTAGTGTTTGGGCATGTGCTTGGATATCACCAAAATCTCTAAGTTTGGAGTTTTCTTGAATCATCATTGGAATCCACAATCTAAGAAATAAACTTATCAAGAGAGACTTTGATCTTTCATAACACAAAGGTACATGAATTAGTCTATCTTAACACAAAGTTATGCAGAATCATAGTCTTGCCATGACCATATACTCCCAAAGGATTTTTTTTTAAAGATTGATCTTCCTATTTATATTTAATGATTTGATGTATATTTGATAGTTCAATAATTAGAAATTTAAATTCCCTATTTGAATATATTGTATGTTAGGACCAACATTAAGACAAAGTAAGCAAATTCGAGAATTGTGGGATGTTTCTTCTATTCAGTGAGAAAGAACAAAAAGGCACACCCACAGCTAAGCCATAGCTTAGAATCCATTTCTTGTTGTGGATTAATGAAGTGGTTGTAGCAATTGATAGCTAGAAACTTTGAGCAACCCAGTATACCCCCCTTTTCTTATCAAATTAGGGAATATAGGAACCCAAAAATTTTATCATCAAGGTGCTTCTATCATAAGATCCTACATATTGAATCTTTAAAAAGTATGCCATGTATTAAAATAAATATCTAACGCACAACCCGTCATAGAAAGAAAGATGTAATTACTTTTATCAAAAACAATATACTACTAAATAAATGATACATGAAAAAAACTCAACAGCAAGCCCAACATTTATAGAGTTCTTCAACTGACAAGTTTACACATTTAGGATTTGTGATTCTCAAAGTGATGTATCCAATGACCATATGTAGAATGAAAATAGTAAAGCACCCCAATAAGTATAGTCCATGACCATAGTGGTGGTGGAAGTGTATGTTGGTGGCCATCAATACAAGTGATATCCAAAAATACCAATAAGATTAACGTCAGAGATTTGCATTTAAAGTATACATTCCAATGTTCAAGATACACTCTAAATACTGATAATATGATAAAATGAAATTTGACAAAGGCTACATATGTTAATCAATATGTAGCATAGTTATTGAAAAAAAGTTTGATATAATCAATGTTTGATCAATGAAGGAGTCTCTTGAAGCTAAAACTTCACGCCTCCCAATCTCGGCAATTGGATGGGCCAAATTGAGCTCTTAAAATATACTTTTGTGGTTATCCATTTCATGCACGTATACAGGGATTTTAATCAAGAGGCAGATAGGTTATTAAAGGTAGGTATATCAAATGCACCCAGTATTACATTTTACAGGCTCAGATTGGATGATGTGACGTTGGACGAGGAAGAGAATGCCTTCAATTGATTTCGTTTGTTCAACCATAGACATATATTTTCCTGAAGCTCCTTTTTTGGTTTATATTTTTGATAGTTTTATTATTCTGGAATCGATTTTCCATCATTTTATTCATATCACAGTTTAGTTGTTTTTGACAAATTAATAATGTTTATGAGAATGTAGTTGCACTTCCTTTATTTTTTCGTGCTTACTTTAACATCATAGTATCTAAACTATATTAAACAATATTACAATTTTGATATATATTAATATTTTTTCTATTAAAAAATTATCCAATATTTTTTTCTTCAGTTTTGATGAATATGTGATTAATATTCATTATTTAAAACTATTTAATTAAAAACTCAATTTTTAATAACTTAACCGCTAACGTAACAATAAACTTTTAATAAAAAAAATTGAAATTATCAATAAATCAATCGCTATAGTATCTTAACCTTCAGCGGAAAATAATACTAATATACTAATAGATGCTCAACCAAAAGCCTCAAGCTCCACCTAAGGGAATTGAAGCATGCAATAATTCGAGGGTACATTACAAGGAGGTTTGAGTCAATAAAATTTAGGGGTCCACCATAGTTTTGACGGAATAAAATTTCAATCAATGTTGCCTTATATAAATGCGTAAATGGTGTCGTGTGTGTTATGTGTATTACAAAGGAACCAACCTAACCCAAGTTGACTACATTCATCATCGGCATTAAACAAACGAGGGGAGGGGTGCAATCAATGTCACACATTTATTTGGAATGAATACTGGTTAGGATAACTTCAAACCATTTTTTATCTCTTTTTAGTTTAACTAGCATGTTTTTTTTTTTGAAAATTATGGAAATTTCAGTAATATTTTAAGAAAATTTGACATAGATTTTTGTAAATTTAAATTATAGTTATAAATTTCAAGATTTTGAGTGTTATAGAGGTTTTTGATGATACTGAATTCATTTCCACCATCAAAAACATAATTCAAATTTTGTTATTACAAAATTTCTTAAAAAACAAATTCTCCAAATTCCAACAACTTTTAACCATCCAAACAATTCTTCCACGTCTATAAACAAATCCATTTTTTATTATTTTAATTAAACCATTAATACTTAAATCTACCATGATAAAATAAAATTTTGCCATTATTACCACATATAAGATACCACTCACAAAAAAGGAATATAGTGTAGAATGATTGAAGAAAGGAAAACCATTAGTACTTCTCAATTTCCTAGGGAGACACATGCGTTTATGTCGTGGGGTATGATAAGTAAAGTTGATAAAGACCTCAATGTGACATCAACAATAAATTCACTGATATACCATTTGTAAGGGAATATATTTTTAAGAACATAAAATAACATTTTTTTATTAATTTTAAATCAAATATATTTATAATAAATAAACTAATATATTATTTGTAACGGGAGTATATTTTTAAGAATATGAAATAATACTTTAAATTAAATATATTTATTAAGAAGATGTTGTTTTAAGAAATAATAGTTTATCATAAATATATAATAAAATTATATTGTTAATTGAATTAACAATGAATTTATTTTGGGTGGTTAAAAGAAATGATGTTATTCTCTCCATTTAGATTTAGGTGATATGTTGAGCTCATGATTTTGAGTTATATTTTTATATAGTTGTAAGCCCTATGAAATATCTTATACTAGCTACGTATTATTGGAGATTGAGGTACTTTCTTACATGGAAAAAAGAAATCATATAAGTAACGAGAGTATAGTTGAAAGTTATAAATTCTGGAGTGTAAGTAGGGAATGTGAAGCATTATTTTTAAGTTAAAAATTTTGATTTTACTAATTATATTATATACAAAAATAGAGTATATTTATTACTATTGGAGGCCTACCACCGGGGAAATTATTGTAATTTAGCAAAAAATAAGCATTGGTTACCAATGGGAAAGACAACAAATAACTACATATCCATATGCATCACAAGGAAGAAAGAAGAGACACAAAGTAGTGGAGAACCAGTAAAGCAATACTTATATTCTATATTCTTTACATTCGATTAGAACCAGTATATATATATATATATATATATATATATATATATATATATTGAAAATGGTTACAGCAATTTAATTGTCAAAACCGACTTTACCTCACCGATTTTGACAATCGACGCGACTAGAGAGTCAGTGGACATTATAGGAAATTTCAACTCAACATAGCCACCTACGAAAAAATTAAGAAATTAATAAAATAATGTCGTGTAGACAATTTTTCAATATATTATTCTTATTATTATCCAATTTTAAGGTCACATCCAAGCCATACATCAAATTGGTGTATGAGATCCTCTTGTTTGTGGGACAAGAGACCCACCTTCGCGCAACGATTTGACTGTTAAGTCTACGAAGGCATACAATACAGTGATATGTGGTTTAACGGTAAGTTTCGTTGGGTGAAACCAACGAGACCGCGGTTCAAATCTCATTGAGTATACGGCTTCCTATGATCTTGGCTCATGGAGGAGACTCCCCCCTTTCATGAGTCTCGGCTCTTGCTAAACCATAAGATCTAGTATATCTGGATTGTAGGTTGCTGGATGTACCATTGGTGTTATAAGGCAGTCACGAGGATTGATCTTGGGACCTCCCTTAGATTAGTCAAAAGAGTTACCGATTCACCATGGCAAAAAAAAAATCTACGAAGGCATACATACTCTACCCTCCTCTAGTTTTGAACCTATGACCTTTTATGAGGAAAACACATGCTCTTAACCATTAGGCCCACTCAAATTGTATATCATTTTTATTATTTTACATTTATCAAGATTACCCAAATAAATGTCACACTTATCAAAATATATATATATATATATATATATATATATATATATATATATATGATGATAATGATGATGGTTAACGTCCACTGAGACCTATATATATATGATGATAATGATGATGGTTAACGTCCACTGAGACCAATATTTTGTCTATTGGACCTAAAGAAAAGAGTTATTTAATTTGATTTAAGATTTTATTCCTATGCTCAAAAAACTTGGAGAGAAGCCTCCCGAGCTCACTACAATTTTGACATCTTAAAAGGCTAGGAAGGTCAGTATTGCAACAAAGATTATGAAATTGAGCTCTAATGTGGTTGTACGCAGGGCAGTCTAAGAGGAAGTGATTTTCATCCTCGATGTTCATATTCTCACAGAGATGGCAGATCCTTTCCATACATGGTGTTTTAGGAACTGTCCAATGACCTGTTTCGCTATGGAGCTCATGAGAGTTTGTTCTAATATTGGCTATATTAATTTTCTTCTTTGAGCTAGTTAAAACAGAGAGATACTTTTGATCTTCTAAGGTGGGGTTGATGACCTCCTTATAATACCTTAATTTTCTTTTAGTTGCTAGATCTTTCTCGCACCACATTTTTTCTTTGAACTTAGAAGTAACAATTTTTTTAATGTTATTGATGTTTTGCAATGCAACATTCTCGTCGATCTCCCAATGGTTTAACCAGGCCCTGGTGTCTTTATACCAACCTTGTTTAAGCTTTAGGTGATTTTGGCTGGAATTTAAAGCTAGCTTAGGAAGTCTATGGTCTCCTATGCTATTGAGCTTGTGCTTGTACAACAGAAGCCTAGTAAATTTAATTTAAATTACCTAAATTTAAATAAAAAAATAGATTTAAATTACCTACAGAAATGTCACTTATTTATTTATTTATTTATTTATTTATTATAATTAATATTATATATATATATATATATATATATATATATATATATATATATATATATATATATATATATATTAGGGGACAATGACAAAGGAAAAATGAAAGCAACCATAAAAATCACAGACCGACCCTTAAAAAAAGAACACAAGGCAGAAACAAAAGACACTTAAGAATATAAGGCAAGGATCCAACACATGCTGATATTCCAGTCGTCATCTCTATTGAGATTAACAAGTCTTTTTTCAATCTCTAAGGCCTCCCTTAACTTACGATGCTAGAAATGGTCAATCCTAGCAATGACCTTAGCTTCTTTGATTCAAATATGATGATTAGTCTTTTTTGCATGCTCAGCTAAGGTGGAGGAGCGGGATCTTCCATGTTTAATGTCAACAGCATGTTCACAAATCCTTTGATTTACAGACCGACCAGTTTCACCAATGTAAGGTATCCCACACGAACACAGAATAATGTAGACACCTTTCCCATATATAGGGTCTACCGGATCTTTAACTGATTTGAGAGAGTTGTGAATGGTGTTAAGGGGCTTGAAAGACGAGGCAACCATATGTTTCTTAAGGATCCTAGCAATCCTATCAGCGGTTCCTTGAATGAAATGAAGGCGCACACTGCAGGACCATTCACTAGACTCTTTTTTATTTTTAACTAAAGGACCTTTTTCTACTTTAAGGAAAGCTTTAAGGCCCTGCGACTTACTATAACTATTTTTATAAAAAAACATTTAGGAGACGGGTCTTTTCTCCTTCAAGGTTAAGTTTATGGGCTAAATACTTTGCAAGAAGATAATTCGGACTTCCTATGGTATTAACAATGGGCCGAAGTGGGGCACCATCATTATGGATTTTTGGAAGGCCATAGATCTTAGGAGTAAGAGGGTTGCTTTCAATCAACTTCTTACATAGGGAGCTCATCGATAGTGATTTTCATCCTTGCCTTGCCATTTCTGGATAGGCATGGTGTGATGGGGTTCTCTTTTACTCGATTGAGATGGATTTTTGGATGGTTTTGAAAGTGAGTGGGCTGGTCTCTGGAGACAAACACAAGGCCTAGGAATCCTTGGACCGATGAAGGTGGTATTGCAGTAAAGTCAGATTGTGTGTACCTCAGTGGGCGTAGGAATCCTAGACCGATGAATGGAGGGATATACGGTAAATCCTAGAGGTGTATTGCCTTGATTAGGCCTAGGAATCCTCAACTGGTGAATGGCAGGATATAAGGTAAATACTATAGGGTGGAATCATTATTACGCCTAGGAATCCTCGACTGGTGACTAGCCAGATATATAGTAAATCCTAGAGACTGGACACAGACAAATTAATCATCGTTTACGTGGAGAGATCTAGAGGCATCCATGCTTGTTTAGGGCCTAGTAATTCGGTGGGATTGTAGTAAATCATGGTTGTATTGATGACGATTTTGGACCTAGGAATCCCTTGGCGGGATATAAGGTAAATCCTGTGGAATCCTTCGGTGGTTTTTTGTGAGTCCCACATTCATGCTTGGAATATGGCACGAGGGGGAATGGCTGAAAGAAATATTTGGTTTAGCTCAATCTATGGTCAGGTGGTTCGTTGAAGTCCTTGACTTGGTTGGCTTATCCATTCATTAATAAGAGCTCCTTATCCTTTGGTATTCCATGAGTAAATGTAGTTGTTCGTAGGTGGTTTTATGGTTATTATATAATTGTTATTTCTTTTGGTTATATGTTCATTATGAGTATGTTTTATGACAAACTTGATGTATGGATATTATCATATGTTGATTAGAAAATGAATTAACAATGAATGTGTGACCTAATAGGTGATAATGAAACTATTGTGATAAGTAATCAATGCTTCTTCATGAATCTCATACAAGTATGAGACCCCTAGGCTCAGATTTGTTGTTATGACCTATAGATTACATATTTGTGATATGTTTGACGAAATTCCTCTCGTGGTTAGTAGGTGAGAATCAATAATTCGTACCAATTAATTCATTAGTAACCTAATTCCATTTTTGTTTATCATTTCTCAAAGTTTCATGGAGTTCTGGGAAGTGGCCTGGCCCTGAAAAAGTCGCTCAAAGTGTGGGATCATGGGCTCAAAACTGCCTCAAAAATTCCACAGTCATTGGCATTCCTTGTTGTGGGAGCGACTTGAATGCCTCAATCGCATGCATGGATTTTCATGGGAGTGGCTGAGGTTCCAGATCAGCAAAATGACAAGTTGTCTCAAGAGTTAGGCACTTGGAAAGATTAGTTACCCCCTCAAGAGTCTATAGCTCCTGAGGAAGGTTAGATTAGTTATGTTTTTTCAGTTCCACTTCCTTAAATGTACATGGTTAGTTGAATCACATCATATCATCCACTCGTCACGTATTTACCCCAGTGGAATGGTTACCTTGGGTAAATGTGGGAGGATGGTGTTACAACAAGTGATTTAAATTGGTTCCCTTGGAGTGTTCTTAATTGAATAACTCTCGAAGAATATAAGGGTCCAAACCATGCAATTTATAACTTATTAGGCTAGACTTTTATTCAATTATAATAAGGTAGTGCTAAGTCTCCAACTTTTATATTTTTTTATCGCATATTCCTACCATGCCATGCTTTCTGTTGACTCTTGCTAGCTTGTTGTTGGTGTAAAGCATCGATCTTGTCTTATTCCAGACATTGTAATTGATGGAGTTGTTCTTTTTCTGATTTTCTATCATTATATTTTACTACAGCCAATGCATTTGCAACAATTTTTTTTTTTTAAGTAAGACTAATTCTATTAAGAAAAATCATATGGTACATTCAGAGCTTTTCAAACAAGCAAAGTATAGAAGCAGGGGAGCCGGAAATTATAGATTATCAACCTCGGTCCCAAAATGCAACCTTGGAAAAAGCAGAAGGTAACAAGGATAACTGAAAAATAGAGAGCGAGACATAGGGATCTACCCAGAGTGGGTAGAAACTTCCAAACAACATTTTTTCACTTTCTTCTTGCTGACTTTAACCCAGCCATTGTGACTTGGCTAGACAGGAACTAGTTGTTGACTATTCTATTCTAAAGGACGATTTTGCTTATCTGAATCAGAGGAAGAGGGTGCATGCGTGTGTTTATGCGAGATCTGAGGTGCCAAAGCATCCTCAGGGAAAGCCAAGGGCGAGTCCTTCGCGTGCTCAGCATTTTCTTCTTCCGCTTCTTTTTCCTCCTCATCCGAGCTGAAGGAATCTATGTCATCCATGGAGGGTGGATCACATGGTTTACAGCTCTTCGATTTGGATTTACATTTTTTATTCTTCTCTTTGTCGAGGAACGTGGCACATGAGTTTTGGAGATGCCCTGTCTGATGGCAGTGACGACACCGGAAGGCAGTGTTCTCATAGTCCAAGGTTTGAGTCCAATGGAAGTCCCCAATTTTGAGATTGATCTGATCAGGTAGCCCGTTGCTGATGTCTATTTCTGCACATATTCTACCAAAGGTGTATATTCCTTTCTCCCCCCTTGAGGTACTCGTGGCCAAGAAGCAGCCTAGGGTATTCCCAATCCCTTAGAAGACTGCGAAGTGTTAGAGATGCGCAGGGAGGTTTGGAAGTCTGACCCAAATGGGAAGCTTGGTGATGACAGCTGTGGAAGGGTCGAAGTTTGGAAAAAATGGAGTAAGGAAGAGCCTCGCTGATCCCTAGAACCAGGGGCCTTCCGTTAAGTCTTTCTGATAGTCTTCATTGAAGGCAAAGGCCACAATGAAGAAGCCTTTCGAGCAAAACAAGACCTTGCAGTTGTTGGTCCAGTTGGAATGGATCCACTGGTAGAGATCTGCAGATCGAGGCCATAGTCCATTAAACCTGCAAATGATGGCTTTTTCTGCAAACGTCTGAAATTGATCATCCAATGTTGGATGAGGATTTCAATGGAGGCGTTTTCCTCCCTTTTGTCCACCAGGAAAGGCTTGGGAGCCTCAGCTGGTTGAGCGGCTCTCTTAGAAGACTGCGTATGAACTGCATCCTTATAGGAGAAGGCAGGAGCCGAGGAGGTTTTCCCAGATGCTCCTCCTCTCAAGCGTAGGGAGATCACAACTGAAGCATATTTTTTAATATTGTAATAATACAGAGGCAGAGGGTCCTTGAGTTGTTTACCTCCATAAAGCAATCTTAGGAGATCTAAGGGGATCCCCAATCTGAGTTCGATATCTCACAGAAGGTCCTGCACCAGATCCGTGGCTCACACCCAGAGCAGCTTTGTTCCACCAGATAGAAGAGAGATCTGGATCTGATAAGCAGAGGGTGAATGATCTGAAAACCTCTGCTCTCTGCTTCGAACCTGCTTCTAAACTGTGCATAGTCCTTGTATCCCCAGATCCAGAAAGCTTTTGGCATTGAAAATAGTTGGATGAAAATTAAAGCCCTCCTGAAGCAGTCTCCGTTCCCATTTTCCCTGTTTATCCGTGATGCTGAGACTAGGCCTCTACAGGGAATCGGTGATAGGTAAGGCTGCCGGAATGATTGAGCCTGTAGCCTTGTGCTAGCTGGCGTTGATGACGGCTCATGTACCTATTCGTCGGCAGAAGGAGGCAGTAGTGTGTGCGTATATCCTTGCTAAAATATCTTCATAAATGCTTGTGGGATTAACCCCAAGACCTGCAACCTAAGACAATTTGGCGGCCGATTGGATGGGCCGAGTCTGCGTCCAGTGCAGTTTCGGGCATGAGAGGCCACATGAAACTGCGGTGGTGAAGCTCGCAAAGCCTACTCGCCCTGTTGTGGTGTCGGCGGCGGCAGAGCCAAACAGGGCAGAGGTTAAGATAGCATCGGCGACGAGGCCTGCGGAAAACCTAGCAGAGTCCATATTCGTCATTCCTCAGTCCATATTTGCAACATTTGATGTATATTGGATTAGTATTATTGCTTATTTTCCATAGACCAATTTGAATTGTGTATACCTGGTCCACTGCTTATATGTCGTACAGTATGCCCACAAAACTGCTAGAATTTTTTTATCCCATTGTCTCTGTCTAAATTGTGTATTTTGGTTATTCCTTTCTATAATATTTTATCAAATGATTATATGGTGTTGTTTTCTTGTCGGTGGTAAGTTGTAGTCTTTATATGCTCAATCATGAACTTTTTCATCATTGCCTAAATTGTAGCATTGATAAATTGATTTCCCTTATTTTTAATTATGGTTAGGGGGTGGTTGAGTCTTATTGTTGTATTTTCATAAATGAATTTAGTGGCTAGTTCCTTTATGAAATATTTGACTGGTTCTACTTCTGCCCATTTCCTTGAGTACTCCATTGTTTTTATAATGTATTGTGTGCTTGTTCAACTAGCTCTTTTGGGAAAAAGGCTGACAAAGTAGATTTCCTAAATCTCAGAGGGTAACATTAGGTTTATTGAGCGTAGCGGCATATGATTTATTGCTAAAGTTCATCCCATTCTTTGACACAAATTGCACTTTTTGACTTGTACTCAACAATCTTGGAATAGAGTCAACCACCATAATCATGCTTGAAGGATTTTTCATGCAGTTGTATCACCTTGATAATGTCCATTGGCTCCTCCTTTATGAACTTCCTCTAAATTGGTTTCCCTTTCATGTACTATTGTTCATATTATGAGTAATTCATCTACTCATAGCTTATATAATTGACCACTTATCAGTGAAAATGGTGTCTCTTTAATTGCTAGGTTTTTTTCCTTCTTTTTCGACAGTCCATCAAGTGCCTTCCCTGAGTGTAAAAATTGGGTGATTTCTACAAATTTCATAGGGATTGCTGATACTTCAAATAAATGGGCATCATTTAAATCATATTCAAGGTCTATCGATCTTCCCATATTTCCATTTAGGATAAATGATCAGGTCCAACATTCTTTTTATTAGATCAGATTATTACTTCAAATTTGAATTCTTGAAATATTAGTGGCCATCGACATATCCAACCTTGATGGATTGGATTATGTAGAAATTATACAAAATGAATGTATATCTTGGATTCACCCGATCTAACAATTTACTAAAGTTAAATATTGAATCGCTTCTATAAATATTTTGTGGAATAAAAAACACAATGGGTAATCACATGAACATGAAGAAAGATCAATCACACAACACAGATAATTTTCCAGGGAAATCTTACAGCTAAAAAACCCCACTATATTATATTGTATATTAAGCATGGATCATGAAACAATTACATACAAAATTATTCTCACAAGATCCCTCCAGTACTCAGTTAATTATCTCACACTGTCATATGCAAAACTGACCAACACATAGCCAATTCTCAGCCTCCAAACAGCCTGTCTTGCTTGCGCAATCCCTGATGGTAAAGATCCCTAAAAGATAGGAATTCTTGCATGCCTTGACTGCGCAAGTATCATGGGCACTCCAATGGGTGTTTGGTTACAAGTGTGCAAGCCAATAATCCTACAACTAATAGTCAACTTCCCTTTCACCTAGAACTCAACTGGGTCTCCACTGGATCTGACATCCATGCAGCTAATAATAGTAAATCCTCAATTGCATGTGAGATCATTAATTGTGAATTAATTAATATTTAATTCACTAGATCTCTCACTAGTGTATCTTCAGTTACAATTACCACAACTGAGTTTAACTCACTTAAATGAGTTAAACTGATTTAAAACTTGCACCAACTCATGCACCACTGTACTTCGAACTCTGTTACAACTAGAATTACTCTACACGCCCCACCAACAACCTCTAACTCTAAATCCACTAGCTAACTGAATTTATCACTTTCAGTTAACTCATTCAAGTCCACATTGAGAATATATTACAGTTTAATTTCCATCTTAATTAAGGGATAATAAAAATAGACATGCACCCAAAAATATCACTATGGGCCCCACCCTAGTCTGGATGCTTAATGCACTAGGCGTGGGTGTTGAATCTTCTTGTTGAATCTCAACACTCCCTCTCAACAAGAAAGGGATTATCCTTCACCCTAATCATGTATCTATGGTATTTGAATTTTCTCCTGTTGTGCGCCTTCGTCAGAATATCTGCATCCTGATCTTCTGTGGGAATGTACTGAAGCAACATCATCCTTCTCTGAACACAATCTCTGAGATGATGGTAGCAGATATCTATATGCTTGGACCTATCATGAAACATAAGATTAATCGAGAGTTTAATGCAACTCTGGTTATCACAATGAATCACGATCGGATCCATCTGAGAACCAAACAAACGAACCAAGATCTTTCTCATCGAGATAGCCTCACATGCAGCTTGACTAGCTGCCATGTATTCCGCTTCCACTAAACTGAGTGCCACGGATCATTTTTTCCTATTGTACCAGGAAACTATTGTCAATCCAATGCTAAATATCCCCCCTAATGTGCTATTTCTGTCTGACGAACTACCAGCCCAATCTGTATCCGTGAATCCATGCAGCTTCACTCCATCCATCCGTCTGTACCATATAAAATACTCTGATGTGCCCCTCAGGTATCTCAAGACATGCTTCCCCGCCTTCCAAAAGAGCTTGGTAGGCTTAACCATAGCTTGACTCAGCTGGTTAATTGCATATCAAATGTTAGGTCTCATGTTCACTAGATAAATTAGCGAACCCTCTAATTATCGATAGACAGTAGCATCCACTACCTCTCCAGAAGTAGCTTCCTCTTTCCTCCAATTTCTTGGAAGAGGAGTATCCATGGTTTTATAGCTCTCCATGTTAAACTTACCCAGTATCTCCTTTGCATACTTTCCTTGAGACACAAAAATTTCACCATCCCGCTTCCATATTTCCAATCCAATGAAATAATTAAGGATTCCCATATCCTTCATTTCGAACTCCCTTGCAAGATCCTCCTTGCATGAGTGTATCAATTTCTCATCACCAATGAAAATTAGATCATCAAAATAAATAAAAATGATCAATAGCTCACCCTCAACCACAATCTGGTAAAGGTTTGCATCTACTTCACTTTTGGTGAAGCCCGGTCCAGTGAAATAGTTGTCTATTTGAGTGTACCAAGTATGGGGTGCTTGCTTCAGCCCATTCAATGCTCTTTTGAGCCTACACACATGCGACTCACTGTTGAAGATCTTGAAACCTTTATTCTTCTCTACATACACCTCTTCCTTAATGATCCCATTGAGAAACGCAGTTTTCACATCTATCTGATGAATGCGCCAGCCCATCTGTGTTGAGAGTGCAAGGATGGATCTTATGGAAGACTACCTTGAGACAGGCGCAAAAGTCTCATCGTAATATATCCCCTCGATCTGTGAGAATCCCTGGGGCACAAATTTGCGCTTGTATTTCTCCACACTCACATCAACAGCTTGCTTTACCTTTTAGATCCATCTTGATCCAACCACTGATTTTTCGACCGGTCTTAGGACTATCCCCCATGCAATGTTCTTTATAATGGAGTCATATTCCTCCACCATTGCATCAATTCAAGTTGGTTGTTGCATTGCTTCCTGAAAGGAATATGGTTTAGTCATAATACATTTTCTCATAAGAGCCATGTATCGAGTAAATCGATCAGGAGATTGTCTCTATATGCGCTTCCAAGTAGGGGCTCCTACATTCTCTACAACATCAAGTTTCAATCTATCAGCTTACATGGTGCACCTTCTGCCATTTCTGATGGATGCCTCTACATGAGTGTTTTCCTCCACTCCATGAACCTCCTCATGCGGTTGATCCACATCCTGAGACTCATCCTTGGGAACTAGCAATTCCTCCTCTGCATGAAAGTCCAAATCCCTCTCAAGGGACAACCGCATGGCTTTCTCCTCATCAATTTTGATATCCCGTCACACAACAGTCATTCTGATTTTTGGCAAATACACACGCTAATTATGGGGTGTTTCAGTGTACCCCACAAAAATCCCAACCTCAGTTGTTGGTTCCAGCTTCTTCCTGGCATCCTTGGTCACATACACATAAATAGATGAGCCAAAAATCTTAGTGTGTGAAACATCAGGTTTCTTACCAATGAAAGCCTCTTCAGGTGTAATCATGCCAAGTACTCTATGAGGACAACATTTTTGCACATGTATCGTTGTATTGCATGCTTCCACCCACATATGCATTAGTAGGCCTTGATCATGCAACATCACTCGTGTTGCACCCACAATAGTTATGTTCTTTCACTCTGCGACCCCATTCTATTGTGGGTTATGAGGAACTATGAGTTCTCTTCGATTTCATTCTTTGATGTAGAAGTTCTTGAGTTCGTTAGAGATGTATTCTCCACCATAATCACTCCTAAGAGCCTTCACTTGCTTCCCCGACTCTTTCTCCACCAGTGCCTTAAACTCATAGAACTTAGAGAATGTTTGATCTTTCTTCTGCATGAAGAAGATCCATCACTTACGAGAAAATTCATCAACAAATATTACATAGTACTTATGTTTTGTTGTTGAAGGAACTGATAAAGGACCACACACATCTGTGTGAACTCTCTAAAGGATCCCCAAAGCTCGATTTTCCTTCTCATGAAAGGTGGCCTTTACATATTTTCCCATAATACATCCCTTGCATGTGTCTGACTGCGCAAATGTACCCCTGAGAAGACCAGTATAAATCTGTTTCATGACTTTCAAGGCTCCATGGTGAAGATGACCCAATCACCTGTGCCATAATTTGCCCTCATCCCATCTCACCACTTGATATGCCTTGCCCATCATTGTTGTGCAGCCATCTACCTCCATCTTGTAGAGATTCTTAACTCGAATCCCTATCCTCTTGGCTTGACCCATTTTTTTATGTCGCGGGAAAGTTTTTCCATCACTAAAAACAACGTCATAGCCTCTATCCTCCAACATTGCAACTGAGACCAATTTTTTCTTCAGACCCGGTACATGCATTACATATTTTAATTGAAATGCTTTACCTGAATCCCTCTGAAAGGTAATGGTACCAATCTCAGTAGCACTGTACCGTCCATCGTCGCCCATTTCAATATTCATCTGAAGATCTTTCTCCTCCAAGTCACTGAAAAGTTCCTTATCTCCTGTCATGCGAAAGGAAGCACCACACCCGAAATACCACACAGATCCTAATGCACTTGACACCATGCATGCAATCAATGAGAATTCAAGCTCAAATTGTGAGGCAAGAGCCTCACCAGCTACAGATCCAACAGCTTTCTTGTTCTTCTTCTTTTGTGGACAGTTAGTAGCAAAATTCCCATGCTCGTGACAGTGAAAACACTTCACCTTGGACATGTCCTACTTCTTGCCGTTTTTGGACTCGGATTTAGAATGGAATTTATTCCTCTTCCCCTTCCTCGTCTTGGCAGCCAAAGCACAATCCTCTTCATCCTCATTCTTAGATGAAGATACATCTCTATTCTTCCGTCTGAACTCCTACTGCACCAAATCCGACCACATTCATTCCCAATCTGGAAATTTTTCCCTTCTATTGACAGAGTCTTGATAACTATGCCAAATATTGGGAAGTCCTAAGAGAGCCAAGCTCACCAAATCATCATTAGCAACTGTTATTCCAACGCTCCCCAGTTCATCTTGAAATTGGACAAACTTTGTTAGATATTTTGGAATGGTGTCACCCTTTTCCATCTTGATCTTCCTGAGTTTATCTTTGAGCGCCAATTTCCTATGGTCATTGCTGCTTTGGAATAGATTCGTCAAAGCCTTCCACATTGCATATGGTGTGGATTTCCCATGGATTATTGAGACAATGTTGTCTCATACTTCCTCCAACGGGATCCTCCTCACCTTTTCCACTTTCTTTTTCCATGCATCAAGATTTGTAGCATCGGGTTTAGGAACATCTTTGTCAATGAATTTCTCCAACCCATTATCTTCGAGTACTGCCTCCATCCTATCCCTCCAAAAAATGTAGTTCGAGCTACCCTCGAGTGCATACTCTAACCTCAAGCCATTGAAATCCATTTTGATCTTGAATCAGTTGTAGCACCAAGAAATTCTTTCTACAAATTCAAATTCTATCCAGTCACAAACTCATCTCCTGCTTCACTTCTGCAATTTCCTGTGTTATGATACCATGTAGAAATTATACAAAATGCATGTATATCTTGGATTCACCTGGTCTAACAATGTACTAAAGTTAAATATTGAATCGCTTCTACAAATATTTTTCAGAATTAAAAACACTTGCACTTCTAACTCTGTTACAACTAGAATTACTATGCATGCCTCACCAACAACCTCTAACTCGAAATCCACTAGCTAACTGAAATTATCACTTTCAGTTAACTCATTCAAGTCCACATTGAGAATATATTATAGTTTAATTTCCATCTTAATTAAGGGATAATCAAAATAGACATGCACCCAAAAATAGCACTATGAGCCCGACCCTACTCTGGGTGCTTAATGCACTAGGCGTGGGTGCTGAATCTTCTTGTTGAATCTCAACAGCTTATTTACAAAGTATCTCAAGGCTTGATGATCTATGAAGAAAATGAAAGGGTCCATAAGGAGATAATTCCAAGAAGTGAAAGTTCATGGCAAGTGTCTCTCTTTCTTTTGACGAGTAATTCCATTTGGCCATATTTAATTTTCAATAGGTATATGCATTGGGATGGTCTATGGAGTCATTGTCTATTTGTGCCAACACAACCCAAACTGCAACATTAGATGTGTCAACTTGCACATGAAATTCCTTAGCCCAATTAGGGAATTTAATATTAAATTGACATATAATATGTATATATTAAAAATTAATATAAATTTTTATTTATCATAAATCTTTAAAGATTATTTTTTTAAAGAGAGATTTGTGTTTAGGAGGATTTTTTTTAACCTTAAAAAGGATATATATTAATAATAATAATAATAATCTCAATTTAAGAAAACAAAACTTGATACATGAGACTTATTTGTAGGATATGGTACTTACCTTTGAATCTATGATCTATTATAAGGAAGCACATGTTCTTAACCATTCAAACATTTTATTGGTGTGTTGCATCTCTAGCAGAAAGATATGTAATTCCTTTTATAATGAATATGGAGTTAATAATATATATATATATATATACATACATACATATATATATATATATATATATATATATATATATATACATATATATACATACATATATATATATACATACATATATATATATATATATATATATATATATATATACATACATACACATATATATATACATATATATATATACATACATATACATATATATATATATATATATATATATATATATATATATATATATATATATATATATATATATATATATATATATATACACACACACACACACACATATATATATATATATATTCAATTTTTTAATCTATAAGTTAAGGGAAAAAAATTTGGCGAAGTAAGAATTTTTTAAACTCAATAGACCTCAAAATAATAAATTTGTAATCAAGATCAATTTAAATTAATTTGATTTTGAAAATTTTATAACTTTTATTAGATAACTAAATCTATTAACTTAAAAATTATTATATATTAAATATTAATAAAATATGTAATATTATATATCTATATAGAATATTAAATAAAGAAAAAATATATAATTTATTAATATCAATTATTTTTTATTTATTACATAATTTATAAAAGTATATTTAAAATAATTTAGTCATGTGAAACCATGCACTTTAAATCACTAAAGTGTATATATTTTAGATTAGACAAAATATAGAGCTCATTCTTGGGGTCAAGCTTGTAGTTCAGCAAAGTGATCCCTTCACGTTGATCAAAGTTGTAACTAGGTTCGGTCTTCATAATTCTCATTGTCATTATGTATTTATATATTTTTATGTAAAAGCGAAAAGAAAGAAAAATAAATGGTTGATAGTGATAGGTGTATATCATCCATGAGATCTCGTCTCTACACAACGAACTACACCAAGAAGGATACTTGCAAAGAACAGTGATCATATACACTTCTGTGAGAAGCAGTCATATATATAGAAGAATAACTTACTCCATCAATGAGGCCCACGTGGAAGGAATATTTTTGGATCACATTTGCAAGCACAAAATTTGAGTCACCTTGTTTGAAGAAGAGATCATAACTATAAAGACCAAGATTTTGAAATATTGTGACATGAGATTTTGAAAAGGAAAATTAATTGAGACATCTATGTTGAAAAATACATTTGCTTAAGGATAATTAGACTTGAAGAAGAATTGAATCTTCAAAAAGAATAAATAAGGTAAAGTGGCAGAGGTATGTATAATTGTTGTGTGCATTTCCTGAGATGTGTCATGTTCTCTAGCTCATAATCGTAATTTGGAGAGTAAAGGGTCTAAAATTTATGTTGCCTAAGAAGGTTAGGTCCTGTAATCATATGAAATGCATGAAAATATCATTAGGGTTTTTCATCTTGACAGTAATGCATAAATGACATGTCTTGATAATTGTGGAGAATATAGGGTTTACATAGAATTTGTAGTTCCTTCGGTGACAAACCTTGAAGACCTTGAAAATTTAGGGTTTTGCAAATAACTTTTTTCTATGGCTATAGATATTTACAATTTATAAGTAACATGTAACATGTCTTGGCATCTAGAGTTTGTAAACCCTAGAAAAGTATTGAATGAAAAGATACACCCTAGAAATAAAAACCCTAACTAATTGTTTCTATTGTGAAAGAAAAAGGAAACCCTAACTAATTTCCTTTGTTATAAAAAGAATCTAGCTTTTGAAAATGAGGGGTATTATATCATGTTAATGTGAAAACAAGGCGAAAAAGGGTCAAGACTAAGAGGGACTTAATCTTCCTCTAAAGATAAGTATTTAACATCTTCTCAATTATTACTAATATTATTATATTTATATTTTTTCACCTTGTTCTTTAATAAATCTTGGAGGTCAATGCAAGTTCTATCTAAAAGCATGACTAAGAAAATGAAATTTGAAGGAACGTGGCACGAAGACTGTGAAGAAAGGAGAATTTTGGTATATAATACATTTAGATGGAAAAAGATTCACTAACCTCAGATGGAAATAAAAGAGTTATAAACACCCTAATAATTGTTAGGATATTCTGACACGTAGGAAACTACATGGTATATACAAACAAGCTCCTCGGGCTTGGTATGCCAAAATGAATAGATTTCTCTTAGATAATGGCTTTTCTAGGTGTCATTCTGACAACACTATCTACACCAAGAAAGTGGGTAATTCCTTCGCCATCCTTGTCTTTATGTTGATGATCTTATCCTTACTGGTAGTGATCCAAACCATATAAACCATGTGAAGTCTAGCCTCAAAAAGAAGTTTGAAATGACAGACTTAGGACACTTGCAATATTTCCTTGGTCTTCAAGTCTTGCAATCCAAGGAAGGCATTACCCTCTCTCAGTCCAAGTATGCCTGTGATCTTCTACACCACTTTCACATGAAAGACTGTAAGCCTGCCCCTTCTCCCTTTCAGTCTGGATTCAAGCTTTCAGTAAAATGTACTACCTCTGAAGTTGATGCTACCTTATACCGTCAACTTGTTGGTAAACTTTTGTATCTAACCCATACCCGTCCTGACCTTTCCTTTGTCGTTGGTCTTTTCGCTCGGTTTATGCACCAACCTCATGAAAGTCACTGGAAAGCAGCTAAAAGAATACTTCGATATATTCGAGGTACAGTTTAGTTCGGGATTCATTACAGTGCAGGAGCATATCCCTTGTTGATTGGTTTCACTGATTCTGATTGGGCTGGTGATCCTGATGATCGGAAGTCCACTGCAGGATATGTATTCACTCTTGGTTCAGGACCTATTACTTGGTCTTGTAAGAAATAAAGTGCTATCTCCTTTTCTTCAGCAGAAGCAGAGTATCGTGGTGTAGTTGAAGCCGGCAAGGAAGCCATGTGGCTTCGTCAGATCCTGTCTAAATTTGGTCTTCATCAGTAGCATCCAACTACACTTTGGTGTGATAATCAGAGTGAAATTCAGCTATGTAAAGATCCAGTTCAGCATCAGCGTATGAAAAACATTGAACTCCAAATACACTTCATCAGAAATCTCATTCATGATCGTGTTCTTGAAGTGCAGTATTGTCTGACCAATGATCAAGTAGCCAATATCTTTACGAAGGCTCTCAAAGAAGTGAAGTTTACTAAAATTCAATCCATGCTTGGAGTTCAGGAAAGTTATCATTAAGGGGGGATAGGCTCTAATGCCTCCTTCCTTCTCCTATTGTGTCACTTTTGTAAATCCTTCAATCCTATCCCAATTTGTTCTTAAGGGGGGATGTCAGGATATTTTGACACATAGGAAATAGGCTCCTTTTGTGTCACTTTTGTAAATCCTTCAATCCTATCCCAAGTTGTTCTTAAGGGGGGATGTTAGGATATTCCGACACATAGGAAATAGTTAAGAATAACTTAGTCTAGTGTAGAGTTAGGTAAAGTGTGTTTATTTACCATGTACATTTGTAACTTATAATCCGACGATCATGATTTGTAGTGATCTGACGGTTATCTCTCACCTCGGTATTAACGGCACTTGATCCGTGGCTTAACACCCGATTGGTCCATGATCTCTATTTAAAGAGCATGGAGGGTCATTTTTCCAGTAACCATTTATGAGAGAAACATATGTAACTTTTCTTTTTATATTAATAAATTCCCTGAAGTGGCCACATTGGCTCAGGGCGTGGACTGTTTCCCTCTTTGATGGTTTTAACCACCTGATTATACTGGTGTACTGATTTGTGATCTGTTTGTGAGCAGTGACCTTTGGTTATTGATCTACGGAACTTACCTTTTATATTCCTACAATAATCATGATATGCGAAGAAGTTGACAACTGCTTGATTCGATTTAAAATACATGGATTGAGTAAGCAATGCTAATAATAGTTTGGAAGAGCTTGAGGGAATAATTCCTATTTGGAAAATTGATTGAAGAATATATGTCAGAACTCCATTATGAAGGAAAGAATACATGTGCTAAAAATTGTGAAGAAGCCTGACTTGTTGAAGATGATATATGAAACTATTTCATAACAAAATTGCATTCAGATTGTAATGATCAAGAAAGGTTGAAGTTTGATATGGTGTGATGTTATTAGGATCCGAGAAACCATGTCATGAACATAGAATATGAAAGATCGAATCTCAAGAATGATATGAATATGCAAGAAGAAGAATCCATGTAAATATTATTTAAAGATCTCCATAATAGAACATGTACCTAATGATCGAGATAAAATAAAGTTTATAGTTAAAGTATCCCTCATTGAGAGAAAGCAAGGAATACCTCCCTATTTAAGAGGGAGTGATGAGGGACACTACATTCTCCATGTGCCATGCACTAGACCAAGACTAACCGTTGTAAGTCTTAGTGAAGGAACTAGTAAGAATAATCAAGGATTGGATGAGCATCTATAATCGACACCCTTTGAGGATCTGATAGGGTATCCAAGATAAGAGTGGTTGAAGAGGACCGATATTCTTTGAAGATTAAAAATCCAAGATTATTCCTTAGGAAATTCCCGGTGAACATCTGGATGGGGTATGTTCCTCGAGAGTATGTTTTTATTTTTAGCATTCGTATTTGTTTAGGTGTCACTAAACATCGAGGATGGTATCCCCTCAACGGGGAGGGTTTTGTAACAAACCTTGTCAAAATTCCATGTAATAAAGTTAATAAATTCAAAATAATAACTAAGGTCATGGGACATGTATTCCTAAAGATGAATGTTGGGAAAAGAATCCTATTATGGGTTATTGTGGCTAAGGAAATTGGAAAAGTAAATGGAAAAGGCTTTGGAAAGGAAAAATGGCATTGTTGACAATTTATTTATGAAATTAATGGAAATTGGGAGAAAAGGAAGGAGAAAGATCATAAGTTGCATGTGAGGAGGAAAATGAAGTAAAATAATGGAAAATGAAGAAAATAAAGACCTCATTAATAAAAAGGCTTATGAGGATCAATTGGTACATTTTTGTCAGTTTAGTTTTGGAGCTCTCTCTCTTTCTACTCCCTCTCTCTCTCATACTCTTGGACACTTAGAGCATTCTTGCATCACTCTAGAATTGGATCAAGGAAAGAAAAGGAAGGAAAAATAAGGAAAAGGGAAGCAAATATCAAGCAAGGAAGAGCAGGATCAAGCGGCTACAATGATATTACTTGCAGGTATCAATTTCCATGTATGATTCACTTATTAGATGTCGCATGCATGGTACATTCATGTGTGCTCTTAATTCGCTTGTTTTCATTGGCATGGGTTTTTCGAGGTGTGATAGTGATTTTAAATATTATCTTTCCATTTCCCGAAAGCCATGGTGTGATGGGTTCTCTTTTACTTGGTTAAGTTAGATTTTCAGATGGTTTCAAAACTGATTGAGGTAGTATCTAAAGAAGAACACAAGGCCTAGGAATCCTTGGACTGGAGAAGGTGGGATTGCGGTAAGCCATAGTTTGTGTACCTCAGTAGGCCTAGGAATCCTTGACCAGTGAATGGTGGGATATATGGTAAATCCTAGAGGCATGTTCCCTCGATCAGGCATAGGAATCATCGATAGGTTAATGGCAAGAAATATGGTAAGACCTGGAGGGTGGAGTCTCGATTAGGCATAGGAATCCTCGACCGATGAATGGTGGGATATATGGTAAATCCTAGAGACTAGGAGGCAAGAAGATTCCTCATGGTGTAGGTGGAGAATTTCGGTGGCATCCATGTTTTTTTAGGTATTCGTGATCCAATGGGGATTGCGGTAAAGCCTAAGGAAACCTGGATTGGTTTTGTTGTGAGTCCCGCATTAAGGCTTGGAATATGGCATGGGGGTGACTGGATGAAAGAAATATTTGGTTCAGCCCAATATATGGTCGAGTGGTTAGTGGAAGTACCTGAATTGGTTGGATTTTACATTCACCAATAAGAGCTACTTCTTCTTGGTATTTCATGTGTAAATGTCTTGGTTTATATGTGATTTTTATGGTTGTTATATCCTTGTTATTTTTTTTGGTTATATGTTGGTTATGAGTATGTTTTATGACAGACTTGATGTATGAATATCATCTTGTTTTTATTATAGAATGAATTTACCATGAATATATGACCTAATATATGATGATGTAGTTATTGTGACAAGGAAACAATGCTTCTTTACGGAATTTAGAAAAGTATGAGACCCCTATGCTCAGACCGGTTGTTATGACCTGTAGATTGCATATTTGTTACATGTTTTATGAAATGTTTTTCATGGCTAATAGGGGTCATATCAAGTACTTGTACTAGTGATTGCATTAGTAGCTTTGTTCCATTCTTATTATTCATTTCTTAAAGTTTCATGAAGTTTTGTGCAGTGGCCTGAGACCTAGCCCTAAAAAAGTGGCTAAGAATCTCGGGTCGTTGGCTCAGAACTACTTGGAAAAGTCCATATTTTATCACATGCCTTGTTGTGGGAGTGATTGGAAGGCCTCATTTTCATGCATGGCTTGTCATGGGAGCGGTTGAGCGTCCAGATCAGTAAAATTTCAAGTTGTCTTAGGGGTTGGTCACTTTGAAGGGTTGGTTGACTCCTGAAAGTTCTGTAACATGTGTGGAAGGTCAGTTTGGTTTTTTTATGTCAGTTCCACTTCCTTAACTATACATGGGAAGTTGAATGATATCATAGTATCCTCTCATCACATGTTTAACCCAGTGGAATTGTTAGCTCGGGTAAATGTGGGAGGAGGGTGTTACATAAACAAACCACAAGACGACTACATTAGCAAACTGAACAATCAAGATATGATTGACAACAAGATGGTAAGACCCCACAATAACACAAAGAAACAAGTTATGAATGATGACCGGAAGGTGAAATCCCACTTGAACTCTAATCGTAGGCTCAACGACAACTCCATAGAGGATTAAGTATGGGCGGAAGAGAATTACTTTAAGCACGTGACCATCCAAAACCACAATCAACCTCAACTATCTAGAAACCCAAATTTTATGAGGATGAGTGTTCCAAAGTTTGAAACATTTGATCTAGTGAGGAACTAGTGGAGCCATAAACATTTTTAGAACCAGATGGAGAAGGTACTCAGGTACCACACTCCAAAGACCAGCACTGGACAACTAAACAAAATGCTAGTTGGTTCAAGGGTCTAAGGAGTCGCTGATGGTAACATTGCCACCAATTTGAAGGACAAACTAGTCATTGAGATATGTAAGAATAACACAAATAAAAATGACACACAATGTGAAGCAGAAGACACCCCAGTGTAGAGCCAGTAACCACACAACAAAAGAGCATGGGACAAAGTATTATCCATCTCTTTAAAAAACAATGACGCAACCCTACTATGACTAATAATGATAATAAGAATGTAAACATACCTCCTTGGTTCCTAAACTAAACTTTTGATCCACTGAATTGAAAAATTAGGGTTAGGCCCCTTACCTACAACTAACAGATCTCGATTCCAATGGTCGGTTTATCCACTATGATCACCGCAAGATTTAGGGCCTTTTCTCCTCTCTATATTCACAACAGCTACACTTGCAAATGAATCAAATTGGAGGGAAAATGCCTTATTAAAATAAACACACCATATTTTCTTTCGCCAGCTGCAACCAAACCGTAGCTCAGTTTGACAAACTGTCAGCACCGTTGGAAAGCTCTCATCGAGCTCTCAAATGGGTATCCTTTAGTTTTTGGTGATTTGATAACTCACCTTGACATATTTTTTCCAAGATAGGTCACTTCACCACTCCTCAAAATCGAATTTCTTCACTTGCAACACTTGTACTTGGGGCACCACTTTCCTTTCATAATTTTCCTTGCTCGTGTCAATTTTCGTCGTGAGTAACCATCTTGTACTCATGTTTTTATGGTCCCCACTAGACCTATTCTGTGTGGAAGCATCATCAATTCGCCCTTGTTTAGAGCATTCGAGTTGAGTCATCATCGCATCCATGGAGTCTGTCTCGAGTCCCTTTATATCCCGCCACAGTCCTCCATCCTTAATTTCTTTGTTCCTCTCTCGTGTCGCACATTTTTTCCTTCATTCATACTGTCCCCTATCCCCTATGGTGTTGAGTCAATAGTTTCCAGGTCATCCATGCCCTTTATGCTCTAACAAGTGAATTTGTTAGCCTGCTACTTAGTACCCCTCCATTCCACCATCATCCCTTGTGTCAATATATCAGTCACTCTACTATTATCCCTTGTGCCTTAGTTGAGGATCCCTTATTACCTCACCTATGGCGGACCTCCTTTTGTCGACATCATCTTACTCATTCCAGAAGATAGGTATAGAGGGAAGTGTACCTTGGTTCCAGCTTCCACTCTTATTCGGTGCCTCGGATCAGGAAAAATGACTCTTTATTTCCCTTTGACTTTATTGTATCTTAGCTCTAGCTCCTTATGGAATGATCGAGATCTGTATACATGATTTTTCAGTGATGTAGCAAGTTGTACCGATGATTCCCAGGTGTGTGTGAGATGTTTCAGACCTCGTGAGGGGGTGGCCCTTCAGGTATCCCCCCACATGACTGGATGACTTCTCTACTACAGCCTTTGATGCAGCTCCATATATTTGATGGTTCTGCCCTGAGCCACTTGCAACGCCTTTTAGTTTTCATGTGTCATTCAGATTTTCAGAGCCCTTTCCCATTTTACAGGGCCTCTTTGGTTGTACTTAGATATTATTGTATAATTCTTGGCTATTGTCCCAGGCACAGTATGTATGTGGGATCCATTATCATGTTTTTATCTGGCCCATGTTTATGCCAGCATGTACTATATATTTCAGTCCCCTCTTTGTTGGACGCATCATTATTCTTTGTACTTTGTTATCTCGGTGAGCATAGGTATGCCTCCCCTGCCTCATGTAGAATAGGTACTCACTCATAAAAGAGACTTGTCACACTTGTAAGTCTCGCCTCCTCAGGTTATTGTCCTCTCACGCTTTATTCTACCTTATATTTATCTCTCTTTGACTCCCCCTTCGGTGTTTAGTGATCGAGTTCTTAGAACGTACTTCAGTCATACGATTAGCTCCTAACACTCGCATGCTGGGGGGCAATCTGTTACACCAATTTTTGGTCATCTAACCTGTTACTATTAGGTGGACTAAATTACACCATGTAAGACCAATTTTACCATAGTAAAATTTCTTTCACTATGAAAAATAACTTAGTAATCCATAATTTATTAAGTTGTTTATGGTCTAAACAGGAAACCCCATGAGGAATAATTGAATAAATCCTTATTTGCTTGATTTTCCTTAAGGGATAATTGATTAAATCAATGTCTAATTAATATTCTTGGTCATATTCAACCCAAAACAAGAAAATTAATTAGATAAATCACTATTTATCTTATTATTTTCTAGGAATAATTATTTAAAACATTATTTAAATGATATTCCTTGTTAAATTTGACTAAATCATTTATAAATAATTGAATAAATCACTATTTGTTTAATTATTACTCAACCACATTCTTAAAATAACACATAAATCGTTTATTTATTTATTATTTACAAATAAAGGGATTTGACCAAATTCAAATTCTTTTTCCCTCCAACAAAAATAATAAAATATTCCATAAAAGTTGGATCTAGATTTGGTTAATAATATTTTAATTATGCACCAATATCTAGACTAACTCAATATTTTGTTTTTAATAGAAGGGTTTTTCCATTCATTCACTACCTTTTTTGCCTAAATATCACTCTGGATCTATACTCTTGGTTTGACTTTTATCCTCCATCATTGTCATATTTTTCTACTTTTGCTTGTGAACTCCCCTTGAGTTCCATTTTTTGGCTGCGTTTTCTACACCATCAAGAGAGAGAGATCTTAGATCTGAAGCGTTGAGGACATACAAGAACCCATCCCATTGAGGGGGACTAGTAACATCTTTCTATGTTCCCTTCCTAGGTGTCATAATACAAAAAATTCATGTCTTGTTCATTAGATGCATGGAGCAACTCTTGCTTATTATTTGTTGTTTAATGTCTTTAACTACATAGATCTGGAATTTTGTAGCATTTTTTCTGATCACTAACTACAGATATAAGGAAATTGATAGGCATATTTCATGTTAGGGTTGTTTGTTATGCATAGCTAAAGTGGGCTTTTTTCATACGCTTGCGATTAGAATTCACACTAACATAGGCATACATTTGATCACTTCCCTCTTAGGCCAATCATTGAGGCCCATGTGTGGATGTGGGGGAAGATAATGCCCAAGAGGGGCATGCCAAATTTTACAGCCAGGATTTCGGATAAGGCATTGGAGCTACGGGCTAGTGTGGATGACCATGTGTTTTTCGTGTTGGTGTATCTGTATGCAGGGATTGATTGGAGAGGGCGTCCAATAATCTTCTTCACCGTGGTTGAGCGTCTAGATGATAGGTGCAATATTATTGTTTTCCTTAAATTAATATAGTTTCATTTTCTTGTTTTAATTAATTAGAATAAAATTTATTCTAACATGTTCTTTAGCTTGTTTTATTAAATTGTTCAATGAAATTGTCTAATTGTATTTTTGTACTATATATGTTGTAAACAACAGCCCATATGATGGGGACATTCCTCCTCCCCCACCGCCATATGGAGGAGATGAGGAGATGGACGAGGCATAAGAGGTTGAGGGTGAAGCACATCCTCAGGGGGGCGTGGGCGTTCGAGGGCGGAGGACTACTCTGCAATTTTGGATGCATTATTGTGATAAACTTCCTAGATTTTTGGTTCGAAAATGATCTAAATTGGATCATTATATTGTTTTTCATCCATATCTATGCATTTGGAGTGGAAAAAGTGGAGGAATTAACTCACGAGACTGTTTTTACTAGCGGGACCCATTTTGGCAAAACAAGGTCAGAAACCTTTTCGAGCATTTTGAGGAATAAAATGACATTTTTTGGTGGTAAAACTTTGTCGCATTAGTGCAACACATTTTCATGCTATTATACACACATAGATATTTTGAACGGCACAAAAAGTGCGTCAATCAAAGTACATATGCAAACGTTATGGCAAACCTTCCTGTTTTCACACCTATAGTTTGAGAGGATGTCGCGTCAACCCCCATTATTCATGGAAAAGGGGCTAGCCACATGTTTTTGATGTAAAATACTCTAGAAGATTCTATATTGTAACTCTAGTTAAGAGTTGATGTAGTGAAAATTAACCACTACTGGGTTATCGAGTTGTGTAACCGGGCCACTAGGAGGAAGAGGCATTTGATTCTTTCGAGAGAATTTTCTTCCATAGCTAAGCAACGGTGTCCAGGAGAGATAGGAGGCACAGCACACAGAGCGGATTTGTGCACTGTAGCAGCCCACAGGCCACAAAAATTACTTCTTTGTACCTGTAGCCATATTTCCAGACAGAGAAAGAGAGCAAAGTGGAGTCACCTATCAGTTGGTTTTTCTCTCGAAAGGGTCTCCCAGAGAGCATATCTTGTGTCTTATGTGTGTGTGAGATTATTTTTCCATTCTCTAATTTTATGCATAATTTATATTCGCATTCATGCATTAATTACAGTAAAATCTACATATCTAGAATTTTAATAAAACTATAATAGTGTAAAAATATGATATTTTAATATATTATTATCACATATTTTGTGACAAACTGTCCAGTCGAATATCCATGGCAGTTTACGGATCAGTGGTATTAGAGAAATTTTCTTTGGGTAAGTTGTGGAGATTGCAGGTATCTAGATCGACAGGACCAAAAATCGTAAAACACTAATCATGGCCGACGAATCTGTAAATGAACCTCGTGATCTTGTAAAGGTGAGGATTTTGCAGCTCGAACAACTTCACGGATACAAACTGCAATTTAAACCTCCTCACGGATGCCCTGAGCAATAAGATGGGGATATTTGGAGAAGATGGGGGTTCTGATGTAGAGAAAAAATTAGAAGGGGGATCTGGAGATCGGGAAGACATAGAGAAACAATCGAGGAAAGAACCCAAAAAATATCAACCAAGTTCGAGTGTCGTGAATCAATTACCTATTTAAAGTGGAAGCAAAATTTGATATTAAGTCTTACCACAACGAGATCGATGCTCTGAAGCTAAACCACTGGTTGTAGAAACTGGAAGTTTATTTGAGTTTCCATCAGATCGAGGAAGGGCAAAAGATATCATTCACGCGACTGAAATTGGAGGGCCATGTACTGACTTGGTGGGAGAGCCACATGGAAACCCTAAGGTTGGAGGGAGAACCTCCAGTGTCTAAGTGGGAATATTTCAAAACCCTCATTAATTCATAGTTTTATCTCATTGGGTTAGTGGAGGACTAGTGGATTTGGTGGCATTACTTCAGGCAAAATTCAGGCCAAAGTGTGCAAGAGTACACCACATAATTCAAAAATATGGCTATAATGTTGGGTATCTCTCCAAAGAACCCAGATGTACTCCTCAAGTATTTAGGGGATATGCACCACCATCTGCATGAGCAAGTGATGTTTTTCAAGCCCAAATCGATGGAAAAGGCTTGTGTACAGGCACAGTACCTAGCGAACATAGGCCTGAAAAGAGAGAAATCAAGTGGATCGAAGAAGAAGAAGCAACAGGACACTTATAAGGAGAGGAAGAAGAAGCAAAAAGGAGGAAAATATAAAAATACCACAACCACTAAACACCAGTGTAAATATCCTAGAAACCACTGCGACCACTGTAACATTGATGGCCATATAGAGAAGTGTTGGAAGTTGCATCCAGAACTAATCCCAAAGAACAAGAAGAAAGATAAAAATAAGAAGAATCTCATGGCCACTGATTCAAGAAACCTAGTTGAAATAAGCTCAGATGTGGATGAGAATATCATCTATACGTCAGTATAGAAGGAGGTGAATTTGAGTAGCCTTCAGCAACAGGAAGAGAAATAAATGACCAAAATCTTCCATATAAAGGCAGAGATTGATGCTTTATTTGACTCAAGATAACAGGAAAATATCATTGTAGCAGATTTGGTCAAGAAGTTGGTGTTGGAAGTTCATTATCATCCAAACCCATATCCATTAGGATGGTTAAATTAGGATGCATAGTTAAAGTTAAAAAAATAGTATAGAATTAGATTTGTTATCAATGTTGATTTTATTGATGAATTAGATGTAGATGTGGTTCCCCTTGATGTATGTGGAGTTGTATTTGGGAGTACATACATGTACATGTGAGATTAAATATTTGTGAGGAAAGCCAATCAGTATCGGCTCATCAAGGATGGAAAATCGTTCATCATGAATGTGCATAAACAAAAGTCAAAAATTTCACTAGTAAGTGCCAATCAAGCCAAGAAATTGATTAGTTCAAAAAGTATGTTTTATTATTTTTATGAGATAGTCAATCTAAAGAGGATTCAATAAGAGGCAAGGAATCCCTGGAGGGGTGTACTAAGAAACAGAAACAATAAAACGAGGAGTTTTTATAGGCATACAAGGATGTGTTTCGATAGCCTAAATGATTACCAGCTAAGAGAGAAGTGGAGTACGAGATCCAAATATTCCCAAACTCCCCATTGCTAAATATGTGGATGTACATGTTGTCGATTATAGAAGCAAGTGAGGTGAAGAAACAATTGTAGAAGTTCTGGAACAGGGTTTCATTCGAACGACTACATCACCATGTGGGTCACCCACCATCATTGTGCCAAAGAAGTATGGGACTTGGTGTATTTGTATAGATTAAAGGGTGTTGGATAAAATCATGCTCAAGAACAGATACCCCCTGCCCAGGATAGATGATCTGCTAGATCACTTGTATCAAGCAAATTTTGTTGGTAAAAATACTAAGAGGGGGGGAGTGAATCATTATTTACAATAATCATAATCTTTTTCTTTTCTCTTACTGATTTCTATACGCGACTTTGATTATCCCAGCTCGCATATATACGCAACTATACTAACAAAAACTTGCGTATACTGAGATAACTTTACTTATTAGATAAACTTTCAAAAACATTTTTAAACCCATCTTATCAATTATGCATAAGATAGTTAAGCAGTAAATTTTTTCAGTAATAATAGAATAAATCATCACACATGAACACTAAGATTTAAGGTGGAAACCCAATTCGGAAGAAAACCACCGTTGTTGTCATCTCTGTCTTCAATATTTATTATATGGAAAATTGCTTACAATATTGTACTGATGCATACTCATATCAGTACGTAGGCATATACCTGCAGAAGGCTGCAACCTTCTCTCGTTCTCCATCTTCTACCAAAAGGTAGCTCTAACCCCCTGATCTTGTTTACCAGCCACTACTGGAAGGGAGCTTCAACCCCCTGATTAGAACACCAACTTCTACTCTTTGGAAGCTTCTACTTCCACACTGAAGGCTTCAACCCTCAGACCCACTGCAGACCGCATTTCATCAATTTTCACACTGCATCACACAGCTTCAACACAACTCAGCATAAAGATCAACACCAATAAACTTAACCCAAACTTTAATCAGAACAGTGAGATTACTGTAACCAGAATACAGTAATAAACCCAGATTTCAGAATCAGCATGCAGAATCAATCTCAACCCTGATCATTTATTATCTCAAAATTCATACGCTACTTTACTTTACTGAACTCAAATGTATATGCACTTTCCTTCACACCAATCTGCGTATAGATCTTAGAATACTAAATTTCCAGAAAATGATCAGTCTTAGAACCAGATCTGAGGCTTTCAGTCAGATATCTTTTCAGATTTGCAGAACCCTTATTCAGTCAGCATCATTAATCATATTTAATCACTCATTGATTAGACTTGTACACATTCAATTTAGTAGCATATACAGTATTCAAACAACCCAAATCTACATGAAGACTTCATTGACAGAAAACAGAAATATAGCAGTAATAAACAGATAACCTCTCCATCAAGCTTAAAAAACCCTTACTTCCATACGCACTTTATCTGAGACAGAGCCATGTATATACGCGCTTTCACCAAGACGAACTAGTGTATAGATCTATAAATAATAATTTTGCAGAATGTTTCAGATCTTATAGACTTACCCAAATTTCTTCACTTCACTTCAGCAAACATGCGCCAGGTCACGACTCCAATCATCTCATCAATAGATCAAATACATAGTCATTTAAGGTCTAGAGATCATGATCCATCATTGTAACCAAGGGTGCATCATAGTTTCAAATCTACCAATAAACAGAGTCCATCCCATGCAGATATACTTTAGATAGAAGTATTTAGTAACAACCCTTACACATGCACACACTTTCACTATGATCTTCTTCTCCTTATATATTTTTAGCTTTTCCTAATACCATGAGCCAAAACCATACTAATGTCAATGGTATTCCTTGACGGAATCAAATATATTACACAGCGCTCAATACTGTGGGCTAAAACCATGGTAATTCCCCCTGGTATCATAATTTTAGAGCGTAAAAGTCATACACGACTTGGCTTCTTCATACCCACATGTATACGTGACTTTCTTCATAAAAATTGGAAATATACTAATTCTGGATGTATACGCAGGTTGCCTGTATACAAACCTGCGTATGTACGCAGGTTGCCTTCATCAAACCTGCATATACATTATGAAATATTACCTTTATCATTTCTCTATTACTAACTGGAATTCCTTTTTCTGTCACATCTGAACTTACTTGTAGATACATCATTTTTACATCTTTAAAAAAGAGGCTTCTATCAAAAGGAAACTCATCAAGTAGGTTTCCATCAAGGAAAAATTCATCAAGTAGGTTTCCATCAAGGACAACATATTGCATCATATTGCCAACAATCTCCCCCTTTGCAATTGATGGAAACCATGATGGTGTTTGATCACCACAACAGATAGATACATTAATCATAACCATTATTCAAACACTAAAATACTCTCCCCCTTTGACATCAAGGGAAAAGGGTGGATCAATACCAAAACAAGGTTTCTCTTTCCTTGTAGAAAGAAGAGCTCTGCAGATCTAATGTGCACTATATTGACCATGCTCCCCCTGAGTTCATGCTAAATCTGCAGACATATTTTTCAATGAAGTACATGACTCTATAACTCAACCGAGTATGACCTTTCCTATCACCAAGGACTCAAGTGGAATTACATATTTGACTCAACTACCCAACCAAGTGGGTTTACAAATTTGAACAAGTCCTTACATGACTGAATATAAAAAATTTACATCATAGGTCCCAACATGACCTTTTTCATCAAATTACAAATATGAACTTTTATAACCATGACCAACGAACCTCAAAAGGGAGATCCTAACAGCAACCAACATAGTGCCAACAATGCACTCTTTTCAGCAAGGCAAGTGCTCCCCCTAAACCTGTGCATCCTGAACACCTTCAACAACCAATTCATCAAGGCATCTTCATCAAGGAGATAAATATCAAAGAAAGGAATTGTAATATGAATACCAGAACAATAGAGTTTACCCAACAACACCACAGACTGTTATGAAAGTTAACCCATAGAATTTCTATTAGCAAAAACCATACATGGTTTTATGCACAGGAACACGTGTGTATATGCGATTTTCCTACATGCAACCAGCGTATCGAATTTAGTCTTCTGGTATTAAGCAGATTTGATAAGAGAGGCAGAGACAACTCCCAACTTCTATCTAAGATATTCGAATGCTTCCCTGGGAAGAGGTTTAGTAAATATATCAACAACTTGTTCTTTGGAGGGAACATACTCCAATTTAACATTTTTCTCAAGCACTTCTTCACGTAAGAAGTGATACTTGATAGGAATGTGCTTGGTCTTGGAATGCATAACAGGATTTTTTGAGATACTAATGGCACTTGTATTATCACATAAGATGTAGATGGGAGGAGAACATTTAATTTGAATATCTTGTAGTGTCTTCATCATCCAAAGAAGTTGTGTGCAACATGATGTGGAAGCTACATATTCTTCTTATATTGTAGATAAGGCAATAGAACTTTGTTTCTTGCTGAACTAAGATACTAATCATGGCCCCATATAGAATGCACCACCACTAGTGCTTTTTCGATCGTCAACATTTCCAGCGGAGTCAGCATCTGTGTAAGCATGAAGAGTGACATCAACATTCTTTGGATACCATAGATCAAAGTTTTGAGCCCCTTGTAGATATTTGAATATACTTTTTACAGTTTGAAGGTGTGACTCTTTTGGATTAGCTTGGAATCATCCAACAATCCCAACTACATGCATAATGTTTGGTCTTGTCCCAATAAGATAAAGAATACTTCCAATCATAGATCTATACTCTGGTTGATTCACCATGGGAGAATCATCATGAGAACAAAGGTTATATCCAGTTACCATTGGATTACTTACAGGTTTGTAGTCTTCCATCCCATACTTCTTCAGAATTTTCTTGAGATAGGAATATGCCATATGTTGCTTGTTGCACTTGTAAGCCAAGAAAATATGTTAGTTCCCCAAGTAATGACATTTAAAATTCTTGTTGCATTACAGAAGCAAATTTCTGACTCATGGACTCTTCATTACTCCAAAAAATGATGTCATCAACATACACAATAATAATTAACAGTTTATCATTCTCAATTTTTGTGTGTAAGTTACTGTCAGCGGATCCTTTTGTGAAACCTTGTTGTTGAAGATATTTGTCAAGACAGTAGTACCATACCCAAGTAGACTGTTTGAGACCATATAGAGCCTTTTTAAGTTTGCAAACAAGTTTTTCATCATTTCCTAGAATGAATCCTTCTGGTTGTTCTATATAAACTTCTTCTTCTGGATCATCGTTGAGGAAAGCAGATTTTACATCCATTTGATCAACTTTGAATTGTTGAAAACTTGAAAAAGCAAGAAACATTCTTATGGCTTCAAGTCTGGCTACAGGTGCAAATGTTTCTTCAAAGTCTATACCTTCTTGTTGAGTATATCCTTTACAAACAAGTCTAGCTTTGTTTCTAATAAAATCTCCATTTTCATTTAACTTGTTTTTGAATATCCATTTTGTTCCAATAACATTATTATCATGAGGTCTTGGAACCAATTCCCAAGTATAATTCTTTTCAATCTGATCAAGTTCTTCATTCATGGCTTGAATCCAACATTCATCTTTACTAGTTTGATTTACATTATGTGGTTCAATAGTGGATAAGAATGCCAAATAGCTAGGGGATCCTACAAGAGTTATTCTTGTTTGGACACATGATCCCTTTTCTCCCAATATTTGAGAGTCTAGATGATTCTTTTGAACATACTTGGATGGAGCCTTTTCTGATATAGCTTCTTTTGGTGCTTCATTGGGTTCTCCTTCTATATTTTTGTTATTTGATGAGGGAAAGTATACATCCTCATCATCTTCATTCATTTTTGTTATTTCCCTTCTAGGAGTTGTGAGAGACTCATCAATTACAACATCAATACATTCAACAATCTTCCGAAGTCTTTTATTGTAACATTTATATGCTTTACTTCTAGAAGAGTAACCAAGAAATATTCCTTCATCTGCTCTAGGCTCAAACTTACCAAGTTTTTCATCATTGTTCTTGATAAAACATTTGCTTCCAAAAACTTTAAAATGCTTCACATTGGGAAGATTACCATACCAGAGCTCATAAAGATTTTTATCACTGTTCACACGAACATGTGCCTTGTTGAGAATATTTACTGTAGTATGCATTGCTTCTCCCCAAAAGGTATCAGGACTTCCCGATTCATAAAGAATAGCACGAGCCATTTGTTGAACAGTTCTATTCATTCTTTCTGCCACGTCATTTTGTTGTGGAGTTCCAGCTACAGAAAATTGTATTTTATGCCATATTGTTCACAGAAATTAAAGAATTCATCTGATATGTATTCTCCTCCTCGATCAGATCTGATACATTTGATTTTTATATCTAATTCATTTTCAACCAAAGCTTTGAAGATCTTAAACTTTTCAAATGCTTCATCTTTATGTTTCAATAAACCGGTCCAACACATTCTAGAAAAGTCATCAATAAATATAATATAGTATTGTTCTCCATGAGGTTACTTTTTCCTTACGGGCCCACATAGACCAATATGTATAAGTTCAAGAGGCTTACTTGCTGATCCTTATTTGGCATTGAATTGCACCCTGGTTTTCTTACCAAATTGGCATGCTTTGCATATGATACTTTCAGGCATAGTGGTGTTGGGAAGATCACGAACAGCTTTGAGTCTGGTAGATTTGCTTATTTGAGAAAATCTCCAATGTCCCAATATTCTGTGCCATAACCAATTTTCTGTAGATTTACCTAAATAGCATTTCTCTTGGCCACCTTTCAATATATATATATATATATATATATATATATATATATATATATATATATATATATATATATATATATATATATATATCTTAGTGTTCTAGTTCTTTTTATTACGGTTTTTCCTGTGTCAAGTTCACGAACTACAAATTATTTTGAACTAAAGAAAACTTCATTTCCTTGATCACACATTTGACTCGCACTCAATAAGTTATGCTTTAATCCATCCACATACATAACATTGTTATCTTTCACTTTTCTTTTAGAAAAACAGAACATTTACCCTTAATGACAGCAGGAGAGTTATTTCCAAAAGTAACATTATTTTCCTTCTCTAATGCATTGTATGAAAGGAGTTTATTTTTATCACCTGTCATGTGTTTTGAGCATCCGCTATCAATGTACCATTGATTTTCTTCCCCTTCTGCAAATAAATCTATGCCACGGCTTTCAACCTGTGAGTCCTTCTTTCTCCATACATTGGAATTTGTGGGTATATGTTCTTTTGGCTTAAGTTTGCTCATGCATTCAGATTCTTCATGTCCAAAGTTATTGCAATAAGAACATTCAATTTCGCCTTGAAGAGGAGAAAAATTGTTGTAATTATTCTTCTTTACTCCAGCCTCATTTCTTTGCTTTCTAGCTTCTCTGGTCATGATGGTTTTGTATGCAACACATTGTATAGCTTTATGACAAAAATTATGACATTAGAAACATTGTCCATTGAAGAAAAAAATTCTATGATCATGAAACCTTCTATTGATGTTTACCTACTGATTGATATTTCTGTTATTTTTCATCCTTGAATTTAAGTGGTCATGCTTTACCTGGGAAGTCTCTATTCTTTTGCTGAGCGACAAAGTGTTGTTGGCAGGCTTTAGCTGCATTTAGATAACTTAGTTCTAAAGACTGAGAGGATTCTCCGATATATCCAAGACCTGTCTTTACATGAGGAGAGTATTATACCTTGATAATTTCATGTAAGGTTTCAAGTCCTTTAGAAAATCTAAGATTTAAAGTTTTCACTTTCTCAATTTCCTTTCTTAGACTTACTATTTCACATTCTAATTTCTCATTGTGCTTCTCCTTTTCTATAAGCCGATTCTTTAGAGTATATACGGACATTTTGTTTTCTTCCAAACATATTTTGAGTTGATTTATTTCTTCAAGAAAATCATTTTCTTCTAATGCATCCATAAAAGTATCTTTAACCTCACTAGAGTCTTTTTCAAAAGCCATGAGCAGTCTAATATCTTGATCAGATTCTCCTTCTTCACTATTTGATATACAATCACTATCTTCATGAGTATAATAGCTTTTTCTCTTGATTAAACGTTTCTTATTTTTGTTTTCCACTTCCTTTCCCTTTTCATGATTATCTTTATGGGGACATTTAACAACATAATGACCAACTCTTCCACAAGAAAAATAAATAAAAGGAAGCTCACCGTTCAACCTTCCAGTGCCAAGTTGTAGATTTTTTACAAAATTTATCTCATCTTATTCTAAAACATACTCTGGTCCTTCTTCTTCTTCTACTTCCTTGCCTTTTGCAGCAGCTCTAAAGACAGCTTATTTGACTTCAGATGGACCTCCTTTCCTCATTTCACATGTAGTCAGAATTCCATGAAGCTGAACAATAGTAAGAGTTTGTAGATCCTGCTTCTCTTCAATAGCAGACACTTTTGACTCGAATTTGGGAGTTAGAGATCTTAAAACCTTTTTTACTAGAGTAGTGTTAGTTATGGTTTCACCTAGATTTCTCATATGATTTACAATATCATCTAGACGTAAAAATGAACTAGCAATTCTTTCATTGCATTTTGTGTTTTTCATATTGAATTCTGAGAGTTTGGAGTTTAGCACTTTTTACCTTGGCATCATCTTCATATCTCATAATGATTTTGTCCCATATCTCCTTTGTTGTATTCAACTACATGACTTTAAAAAAATTTGATTCAGTCAAACTTCCCAATAATGCATTGAACGCCTTTACATTGGTTTCATAGTTCTTTCTTGAGCCTGTTGGATCTGCTGGAACTGAGGTTGGATATTGATAACCTCCTTCAACTATAGCCCATACATCTTCTCCAAGAGACTGAAGATAGGATCTTGTCCTTGTCTTCTAGAAGATCAAATTGTTTATGTTGAAGAGAGGAGGCTTGATAGATGTTGTCCCATCTTGATTGCTCATCTTAGATGATCTTCCTTCTAGTGATTAAGCTTCTTCAGAAGGACCGGCTCTGATACCAATTGTTGGGAAAAATACTAAGAGGGGGGGTGAATCAGTATTTACAATAATCACAATCTTTTTATTTTCTCTTATTGATTTCTATACACGACTTTGATTAGCCCAACTCATGTATATATGTGACTATACTAACATAAACTTGTGTATACTGAGATAACTTTACTTATTAGATAAACTTTCAAAAACGTTCTTAAACCCAGCTTATCGGTTATGCATCAAATAGTCAAGCAGTAAATTTTGTAGTAATAACAGAATAAATCATCACATAAGAGCATCACACATGAACACCAAGATTTAAGGTGGAAACCCAATTCGGGAGAAAACCACCGTTGTTATCATCTTTGTCCTCAATATTTATTATATGGAAAACTTCTTACAATATTGTACGGATGCAAACTCATATCAGTACGCAGGCATCTGCCTACATAAGGTTTCAACATTCTCTCGTTCTCCAGCTGCTACTGGAAGGGAGCTCCAACCCTCTGATCTTGTTTACCAGCCACTACTGGAAGGGAGCTTCAACCCCCTGATTAGAACACCAGCTTCTACTGGTAGGAAGCTTCTACTTCCACACTGAAGGATTCAACCCTCAGACCCAATGCAAACCACATTTCATCTATTTTCACACTAGATCCCACAGCTTCAACACAACTCAGCATAAAGATCAACACCAATAAACTTAACCCAAACTTTAATCAGAACAGTGAGATTATTGTAACCAGAATACAGTAATAAACCCAGATTTCAGAATCAACATGCAGAATCAATCTCAACCCTGATCATTTATTATCTTAAAATGCATACGCTACTTTACTTTACTGAACCCGCGTGTATACGTGCTTTCCTTCACACCAACCTACGTATAGATCTGAGGATACTGAATTTCCAGAAAATGATCAGTCTTAGAACCAGATCTGAGGCTTTCAATCAGATATCTTTTCAGATTTGCAGAACCCTTATTCATTCAACATCATTAATCATATTTAATCACTCATTGATAAAATTTGTACACATTCAACTTAGCAGCATATACAGTATTCAAACATCCCAAATCTACATGAAGACTTCATTGACAGATAGCAAAAATACAAAAGTAATAAACAGATAGCTTCTCCATCAAGCTTCAGAAAACCATGACTTCCATGCATGCTTTATCTGAGACAAAGCTGCGTATATACGCGCTTTCACCAAGACGAACTAGAGTATAGTTATGTAAATATTAATTTTACAGAATGTTTCAAATCTTATAAACTTACCCAAATATCTTCACTTCACTTCACCAAACATGTGCCAGGTCATAGATCCAATCATCTCATCAATAGATCAAATACATAGTCATTTCAGGTCTAGAGATTTTGATCCATCATTGTAACCAAGGGTGCATCATAGTTTCAGATCTACCAATAAACAGAGTCCATCCCATGCAGATATAATTCAGAGAGAATTATTCAATAACAACCCTTACACATGCACACACTTGCACTATGATCTTCTTCTCCTTATATAGTTTGAGCATTTCCCAATACCATGATCCAAAACCATACTAGTGCTGATGCTATTCTTTGACGGTATCAAATAAACGACACAGTGCTCAATATTGTGAGATAAAACCATGGTAATGCCCCCTGGTATCATAATTTTAGAGCGCAAAAGGCATACATGACTTGGCCTCTTCGTACCCACGTGTATACATGACTTTTCTTTATAAAAATTGTGAATAAACTAATTTTGGATGTATATGTGGGTTTCCTGTATACAAACCTACGTATGTACGTAGGTTGCCTTCATCAAACCTGCATATACATTGTTAAATATTACCTTTATCATTTCTCTGTTACTAACTAGAATTCATTTTTCTGTCACATCTGAACTTACTTGTATATACATCATTTTTACATCTTTAACAAATAGGTTGCTATCAAAGGACAACTCATCAAGTAGGTTTCCAACAAGGACAACTTCATCAAGTAGGTTGCCATCAAGGACAACATTTTGCATCATATTTCCAACAAAGTACTTCACCAAGTTGGACTCAAAGTCTAGATATCACAAGGTTTAAGTCAAATAAGAAGATACAGGGAAGATTGCCTTCAAAACCAGGAAAAGTTTGTATGAGTGGTTAGCTATGTAATTTTTCCTATGTAATGCACCAACTGCATTTATGAGATTAATGAATGATCTATGGTGCCCTTCTATAGATTCATTTGTTATTATATATTTGGATGATATACTGGTATATAGTGCTACCTCGGAGGAGCATATTTCACATTCTACGTAGGTGATGGAAATATTGAAGAATCACCAACTGCTACCAAATCTTAAGAAGTGCGAGTTTGCGCCGCAGTCTTTGATGTATCTTGGGTATGTGATTGATGGAGGAGAGATGAAGATAGATTCTTTCAATATGGAGGCCATCATGAAATGGTAGGTGCCTACTAATGTTTCTGAGGTCAGGAGCTTCATTGGGGCAGCACAGTACCTGAGGAAATCATAGCCTCGTTTTCAGCGGTAGCAGCACTACTCCACACCATAATAGAAAGTGGCAAGAGTTTCCAGTGGGGAAAAGGTCAACAAAGGACTTTAGAGGAGTTAAAGAAGAAGATCAGTCATGCACCAGTTCTGGAATTACCAAAATTGCAGTGGCCTTTCGAAGTGGAGATAGATGTGAGTCGGTATGTTATGGGAGTTTTCTTGATGCAGGGGGGAAGGCATGTTTGCTACCATTCTGAAGTATTTCATGGGGAAGTTCTTAACTACCCTACCTACGATAAGGAGCTTTATGCCATGATTCAAGCTGTGAAGAAGTGGAAGCATTATCGAATGGGAAAGGAGATAGTAATCCACACAGATCACTAGTTGTTACTGTACTTACAGGCCTGGAGTAAGCTACATAAGACCAGGCATTACAAGTGAATGGGTTTTTTACAACAGTTTCATTTGGTGATCAAGTATAAGAAGGGTAGCACAAGCAAGTTGGTCGGCGTGTTGTCAAGGCCACCCACATCAAATATTATAGCTTTGGTGACTCTTATGCACATGGAGCCATTCACCCGTGATGCATGCACAGAAGCATATTCAGAAGATGAGGACATTAAGGAGGCGTATCATCAGTTGTAGATTCAGATTCATGTGCACAATGGTGATAGCACGATTGACTACCATCTCCAATATGGGTTACTCTACAAGCTGGATAAGTTATTTGTGCCTAAGGGTGATCGATTGCAGTTGATCAGAGAGGCTCACACCTCTAAGGTTGCAGGGAACTTTGGTGTAGGGGAGACCGTGGCTAACTTGCAGAGGTGTGTGTATTAGCCCGAGATGAAAGAGTGGGTAGCAAGTTCATAATAGGATGCATGTTTTGTTGTACCAGCAAACCTAGCAATAGGAAGTAGGGTCTATATCATCCCTTGTCTGTACCTACTCATCCTTTGGAAAGTATTTACTTGGACTTTGTGGGAGGTTTACTGAAAACTAGGAAGGGACATGACTACATGTTCGTGGAAGTTGACAAGTTCAGAAAGATGTGTGTTATAATGCCCTATAAAAATACCATCAGCAGACACGAGGCAGCAAAAATTTTCTTTGGATAGGTATGGGTGCACTTTGGGATACCAAGGAGCATCATTTCAAATAGGGATACAAGATTTCATAGTGCATTCTTTGTGGGAGAATATGGATACAAAGTTGAAGAGATCTACAACATTCCATCCACGGATAGATGGGTAGACAAAATTAGTCAATAGGACTTTGATGCAGATTTTGAGGGGATACAACCTAAAGCATCCGAAGACCTAGGATGAAAATTTGGTATATATACAACATTCTTATAATAGAGCAGTCCACGCCTCTACAGGAAAGTCCCCATTTGAGAATTGTTTTGGATATTTTCCACCTACAGCTTTGGATATTGCATATGGGCAACAAAGAGTGAGGGAAGATCTTACAGGAGATGCTTTAAGGGCTGTAAATTTTATAGATAACATCAGTAAGATCCATCTACAGGTATAGGAAACATTGCAGAATTCACAAGAGAATTATAATGCCATGTGATCAACACAAAACAAAGAATTCATTCAAGGTGGGAGACAAAGTATGGCTACAGTTGAACAAGGAGAGGCTACAAGGGCCTAGTAAGAAAATCAAGGCTCTCAGATATGGTCCCTTTGAGATACTAGAAAATGTGGGTGATAATGCCTATCGACTTAGTTTACCACCATATATGCGCATTTACACAGTTGTGAATGTAGAGAATTTGAAACTCTATGAGCCTTCCATGCTAGATTAGGAAGAGGGACAGGTCCTACAATATGCGGAGGATTTGGCACTATATTCTCAGCCAGAGTTGAAAGAATATACGGTTTTTCAGAAGAGGTCCATAACTACAAGATAGGGGCAGCATGACCTTTGGAAGATTGGGTTGAAGGGACAACTTCCAGGCAAAATTAAATGGTACACTAGAGAGAAGGTGGAGGAAAAATTTCATCACTTCATTCAGTAAAATATTTTGGGGACCAAAATCCTCCCAAAATTGGGATCTGTGATCCGAATTGGATCAATGTATTTTTTTTCATCCATATCAATGCATTTGGAGTTAAAAAGGTGGAGGAATCATCTCAGAGGACCATTTTTACCAACACGACCCAGTTTGGCAAAACGGTGTCTGAAACCTTCCGGGAGTGTTTTGAGGCATCGAATGACATTTTTTGGGGGCACATTTTCATGTTATTCTACACACGAGTATATTTTCAACGGTGCAAGAAGCACGTCAATCGGATTTTGTATGCAAAAGTTATGTCACTTAGAAGTTGACCTTCATGTTTTCACACCTATAGTTCGGGAGGATTCCACGTCAGCCCCCATTATTTATGGAAAAGGGGCTAGCCATGTGTTTTTTATGTAAAATACTCTATAAGATTCTATATTGTAACTCTAGTTAAGAGTTGATGTAGTCAAAATTAACCACTAGTAGGTTATCAGGTTGTGTTATAAACGAGCCACTACGAGGAAGAGGCATTCCATTCTTTCGAGAGCATTTTGTTCCATAGCTAAGCAAAGATAGCCAGGAGAGATAGGAGGTAGAGCACACAAAGAGAATCGGTGAACCATAGTAGCCCATGATCCACAGGCATTACTTCTTTGTACCTACAGTTATATTTCCGGACAGAGAAAGAGAGCAAAGCGGCCTCACCTTCCTGTTGGGTTTTCTCCCAAAATGGTTTCCCAGAGAGAATATCTTGTGTCTTATGCATGTGTGAGTTTATTTTGTCCTTCTCTAATTTCCTGAATAATTTATATTCTCATGCACGCACTAATTACAGTAAAATATACAGATCTAGAATTTTAATAAAATTGTAATAGTGTAAATATACGGTATTTTAATATATTATTATGAGATTTGTTGTGACGAACTGTCCAGTGGAATATTCACGGTAATTTATGGATCATACAGGGAGTCTTCCATGTGATGCCTCGAGATATCAACACGAATTCGATGTTCGTGGATCTCTATAGGACATGTCCATGGGATTTCATATCTCTTATGTGACATGTCATCGAAGCTAGTACTTTACTGACAGCGATGAGGAATGCAGGGAATCATGTAGTAGCACATCCATCAAATGAGGGTAGTCATGATGATGAGGGTGATGATCATGATCATGATGATGAGGATAGTGATGATGATGCTTCTATTGGTGCCACTGCATCGGATCATGGTCTTAAGGGTGTCAATGATCCTTCTGGTGGTATACTTTCATGTTAGTCGCCTGATGATGTTGAGATGCCAAAGCTAGAGGATGTGTCGTATGTTTCTTTTGACAGATCATAACGTGCACATTCTCTTGCATACCAGCCATGTCCTTCTACTTTAGACCAGCCACCTCTTATTCCACCACCTCAGCTGAGTTCGACAAACATACTTGATCAAGCGGTAGTTGACCATCCATCATCTTCTATTGCTAATCAAGTTGTAGGCACTAATAGGTCTATTGTATCAGATATTTGATTGCACTTATTTAACTTCATGATGTAGTTATTTGACTTCTTTGTGTGTGTGTGTGTGTGTGTGTGTATATATGGTGCCTTTTTTATGTTTATGTTTATGTACTTAATTTATATGTTGGTGTTGATGTGTATATGTTAGGTCATGTTATATATGTTCATTTAATGTGCTTTCATGTAGATGTGTATGTCATATATGTTATTTGACATGATATTTATATTAATTTGAGGATGTGTGTGGTGATGATGCAATTTAATGTGCTTGCATGTAGATGTGTACGTCATATATGTTATTTGACATGATATTTATATTAATTTAAGGATGTGTGTGGTGATGATGTTTATGTTTGTTAGATTATTATCCTCATGATTTTATGAAATAATGTTTATTATAGATTATGTATTGGTGAATTTATATCAAACTTTTAAATATGAAATTGCATGTAAAACGACTTTAAAAAAAAAATGCGAAGATATTTTTATAAATTACAAAGTTTAGTATTGTTGAAACTATGATTGTAAAATTACGATAAATATTCAATCTAAATTAATAAAATATTTCAATACTCACAACGATAAAATAATTTATCTAGTTCTTAAAAGGACGAAAATGTGTAAATCATATATTATTAATAATAAATTATTCAAAAATACAATTTAACTAATTAAATATTGGTTTATAAAATTCAATCTATTGTTAAATTTTAAAAACTTAAGTCAATTTTTTTTACAACCTCCAACCTAGATCCATCTTAACTCTGGATCTACCAAGCATCAAGAGGGATCAAATCTATTGATATGCAAACATCTTTTTGAGTGAAAAGAGATTTGATTGCTATAGGCGCTTGGTGGATCTTTATAGTAACTCTTACCAGTTTAAATTAAAATTTTCTCTCTCTAAAGATGAGGATAAAGAAATGTAAAATAAGGTGTGTGATCAAGTTACTTGTAGTTGGGGATTTTCTCTATTGGAAGTTATTTCTCAAATAGGCAAGTGAAATTTTTTCTAGTAATAAATATATAAAATTTTGATGTTATTTTGGTTCTTTAATTTCTATTGTACTGGTTTAAATTTAACCTATTTTAATAATAAACATGAGCTAAATAATAAAAATTAAATTATCACGAGATATTCACTCAAATTCATTTTTTTCACATTTATCCTAGCTAATATTACATCGTGTTCACAATGATAAAGACATGTCTACTTTAAATAATTTACTTGCATATACATAAAAAATAGATATTTGAAACTCAAACGAATTTCTCTTGATCACCATCACAAATGTGATGTGCTTGGCATGTTCTAATTACATCGGTGCTATCATATTTACCTAACGCACCGCCTAAATAATATTTGAAAATATAGCCATATATCGATGTGTTCGATAATGTGAACGTTCCATCCCTGTGCGAAAATATTATACTTGCACACTGGTGCATAAGTGTTATGCACTGCTACAAAAATTTAAATTTGTGAACCAACAGTGGTGAGTCATAGGTATGTGTGCACCATTTGCAGTGCAGTTGTGTTTTACAGAGCACCGAAGCCGGTGCATGACTGTGTTTTTTGGCACACCGATATTTTTTTTTAATTGAAAATTACGCTTCCATATTAATAAATATATTTTTCATTTAATAAAAAAAAATGGTATTTTATTTATGAGGCTGATGTATTTTATATGTCAATCATGTAGCAGAGACGTCAACAAAAGGAGCAGCAGCAGGAGCAGGAGCAAATGGCGTACCCATACAATATGGTTAGACCATGGGAGGCGAGAGAGAGGGAGAACACCTAATTGTTTTCCTACAATACACACTCTAGGTGTCCTACCTGAATCTTAGAGGTCCTTGTTACAAACCGCCATGGCACCATGGATTTCATAAATGGAACTGTGACAAATTTTTATTTTGTTAAACATTGTCGGTTCAAATGGTAAAATAAGGGTGAAATTCGAAGAAAGTGTTACAGAGAAAATATATCATATTAGGGTTTCATGGGTCTTACCAGTCACACACCAAACACCGTGAAAACTTTCAGGTGTGTATTTCACGCCACTATCGTATCGTACAGTTGATGTCCTTCAAAGCGGCGATGTGATGTATATGGTTTAGGCTCATGACTTTCAATAACATGATGTATATGGCTTGGGCTCGTGACCTTCAATGATCATTTTGGGCACAATAGATTTTAATAATATATCACACACAACACCTTATTAGGTAGCTTTATCACTTATTATTACCGAACTTATAAATACATGTCTACTTTAAATAATTTACTTATAAATACATTAAAATAGATATTTATTTACCATAATCTAAATAGGAAATAAAATGCATCACCAAGTCTATTTGGAAGTCAAACAAATGCTTCTTAATCACCATCACATTATTAATCATTTAATTCTTAGCCATAAAATATTTATAGATTCAACTTTTATTTATAATTACCATTGAAAAGAAAATTCAAAATTGTTCCATTATCCATGAAGAAAAAATTAAAACCTCTCATGCATCCATGTAAGCCCATTTGTTTCTCTTATGGTCCATAAAAATATGTAATCAACATTTTATACATGCATAAGACCTCCTTTTAGTTTATAGTGGTGCGTCATAGGTATGTGTGCATCGTTTACCGTGCAGTTTTGCTTTACAGAGTCTCGAAGCCTGTGCATGACTGTGTTTTTGGCACACCGATAATGTTTTTTTTTTAGTTTAAAGTTATGATTCCATATTAATAAATACATTTTCATTTAATAAAAACAAAAATTGTATTTTATGTATGGGCCTGATGTATTTTATATGTCAATCATGTAGAAGAGACATTAACAGAGGGAGAAACAACAATTGGAAATACTTAGCGAAATAATGAAAACAAAAACATACAACAATTATAGTATAAATGACAAAATAACGGAAGTACATATCACTCTCCATTGTCATCACCTTGATTTTCTTCCTCGACGCTTGACATGATAACATTTTTGTTCTCAAAAACATGTTTTGATATAGGGTTGTGTCTTAATACGAACCACCATTCCCTATATAACACATCTGGGTAAAAAAATATGGTTGCAATGTTTTGGTAAAACATGGGGATCCCTAGCTTCATGCCACATCTTTCTAATAATAAATAATTACCAAAGATATTAACTTATTTACCGAGAGAAAAATTAATAAACTCAAAAACAATAAAACATACACAATTCACAAAATATTTAACAGGGAAAAACCCCAACTCTAGGGAAAACCCACCCTAATAAAATTTCATTAGCCTTGGCCAAAACCTTGGCCAATCCGGCCAAGTGAGCCTTTTCCGCTTACCTCCTTGGTCTGCCTTACAATGAATTCCTCTCAACCTTTTATAGGCTCCATTACATGTAATACCACAAGAAGAAAACCATGAGCGTACAATACCATGTGCCCCAATACCGTCATTGTTTAACATGGTCAACTTTTGACTCTATCCCGAGTCAAATTTACCTAAAATTCCCCCCTTAAACTTTACTTGGGGTTCCTTGACTAAATCTAGCCAAAATTGCTAAGTGAGACAACCCTACTCATCTAGCCCTTTTCCCCCTCAAAGTTTTTACGTGGGATATTTGTTAACCTGACATCCCCCCTGTAACCTAGGTCTAACCCAGTCTATACCAATGATTACCCAGGGGTACACATGACTTACCAGGTCTTACAGTAGTATGCCCATTTACATGCAAGAAATTTGTCTCCATTTTAATAATTTTTTCTTTATACCTTGTTTCTATATTCATATAACCACCCTCTCAACTTGACACACTTTGTGCCTGATGCTCTCCTAGTGCAACGAAATTCAGTGGCTTCCCTTATCCAAATGGTGACTTCATATCTTCATGATTACCCTTGGCATATGCTTCCTTGGATCCAATTGTAAAACATTGTAAGACTCCTTCTAGAAGATCATCGTCAATGTCATTTACGATGATGTCCAACTGTTTTCTGATGCAACACTTAGATCTCTCCTTCGCCAACACTACCTCATTGTAGCGTTCCACCTGCTCATGGTGCTTCATGGCTCTTACCATAACATGCCATTAACTAATGAATTGATCACATTAATTTCACCAGTGACCATATCGATGGGCCTATGTATCACCTTTTCTATCACATAACCAAAAACTCTCCTCAATTTTTTTTTCGCAGCTGCCATTTCTTTGAAGCTCTTCCATTCCTGTTGTGACTTCAGGTGTTATCCCACTACATTTTCACTCGAGTTTGTTGCGATGGCCCGCATTGGCCCTCCAATGCCACACCTAGCATCAAGAACCTAGTCCTCTAGCTTCATGCTTAGCATATATTTCCCTCCTCATGCATGCAAGTTTTCTTCTCAAATCTTAGCTAACCAGATTAGCAATTTTGTGCTTTTCAATTCCTTTTCAAAGTCTCTTCCCTTGATGACAGCATTGATGCTAAGCCTCTCGACATTGTGATAGATCTGGAAACAGTGACAAAACCCTCAACCTTACGCACGCTCCTGCTCTTTCTTCCATGCTCCACTCATTCTCTAAGGTTGAGTTGTTGTCTAGTGTGAACAAAAGCTTCCCTCTCACACTGCATATGCGTCCTTCAAGCATCCATTCATCCAAGGCCCTCTAAGGCCCCACGTACACCATGTATAATTCGCCTTCATCACCAACGAATTTTTTTGCCTACAACTTGTTGGTATCTCACTCTTATTGCCAAAACTACCTATGCCTCTTCCTTATTCTACGACTGCATGAAAACTGAAGAAAATTCAAATGAAGCGTTGATACTTCTCCCAAATTTGGCAGTCTCGTTGATGTTCCAATTTCATCTCCCTCTACACATCTATAGAGTGCCTCCAAATATAAATACACAACTCATTCAGGATTGTGTCCTTTGCACTCCAACACCTTGACAGTCTGGCGGTGTTGCTTGGCTTGCAGGCCATACCAAGATTTGAATATTCTCGGATCTCACTGTGAAACTCACTTCCTCCATGAAATCCACTAACAAGGAATGTGTCGACTTAGTATTCTCATATTAATGGGGTTTCTAAATCCATATCTGCATTAGGGTAGCAAATCAAACCTCCTTCAAGCCATCCCAAAAAAAAACAAAACATGGATCTCGTCCTTAGTGATCTCATCTATCACTAACCACGTCATATTGGCCATGCTTCTTTCATGGTCTGCGATTAGATATTTTCAACCACTGAGCCAAATAAATATTTGTATTAGAAGCGTCCTTCTGAAGCTAAAATACATCAACCTTCGTCTCTGATACCAAATGAAGAAATAATTATTGGAGAAATTAACTTATTTACCGAGAAAAAAATTAATAAACTCAGCAACAATAACACATACACAATGCACAAAAAATTTAACCGAAAAAAACCCCAACTCTAAGGAAAACCCACCCTAATGAAATTTCATTAGCCTTGGCCAAGTGAGCCTTCAACGCTCACCTCCTTCGACTTCCTTACAATGAATTCCTCTCAGCCTTTTATAGGCTCCATTACATGTAATACCACAAGCATAAAACCATGGGTGCACAATACCATGTGACCCAAAACCATCATTGTTTAACCTGGTCAACTTTTGCCTCTATCCCGAGTCAAATTTACCTAACATTATAGAGTTGATAGATATCAACCCACTATCTTGATCTTCCTTTGCATTATTTCGATCAAAGGTGTCCCACCACTTGCACTAAAAAAACACATTGGAATGAAGAGAAGTCCACTTTAATGATCTCTTGTATCTTTCTAGTGTAACCTAATGTCCCCTGAATTAGGTTATGATCGTGGTGGCTAGCACGACTAGATTGGTCAAACATGACTTCCATTCCAAATTCTTGTGTCATGTGTCCATCATCGACATCCTCTATGAAAAAATGTACATATGCCCACATATATGGGAACAAATTCACCTATAAAAAAGTGAAAAAATCATAGTGTCATGTGTCTAATAACTCGAACGTAATTAAAAGTATTATATATATATATATATATATATATATATATATATATATATATATATATATATATATATATATATATATATATATATATATATATATATATATATATATATATATATGTTACAATTCAAAGGTGCAATATGAAATTAAAAATTGTACCGAAAGATATTATAATTACCGAGCTGCTGCACCCGATCCCTATGTTTAGCGCATCCTCTTCAGCGCGTGGGTAACGACCAAATACACTGTATTTCTCTCTGACTTGATTAACAACCTAACTATTAGAGCATGTCATTGGCATATTTTCTTTTAAATGATCAAGATAAGGCATGCTTCTATCATTCAACCATTTGAATTATTTCTTGTCATTTTCCCATTTCCTCCTCTTCTCTTCATACAATGCGACCGACAGTTGTGTCGCTTCCATATTGTAAATATTGAATTTGTTGATGGCTTCAATATATAAATTCGCTAATGAAAACAAACCAACATATGTATAGTACATATGAGATAAAAATATGCATTAATATGAAGTTAAGTGTGAATAGTTATTGTGTAGTAATTTGACAAATGATAAGCCTCCACTTACTCTTTATCATGCGCTTCTTTCCATTCATTTTGAGAAGCTCCCCTTTTATTTTGTATTCATCCCTTCCATCGTCCCAAATCATTGCATATGGTGTGTTGTCAATCTGCTTGATGTAATCACTAGCATAATAGAAAGACTCATACGATATATACCCATCAGCCACAGACCCCTCGGATTTTTCCTTTTGTTGAACAAAACCTTTCAATTTCTTCATGTACTTGTCTAAGAATAACAACCAACGAAAGAAATGACCCAAAATAATTCAACCTCGTCTACTAGGTGAATTAGAAGATGAACTTGGAATCCCATCAAACTCGTTGGCAAATCCTTCTCAAACATAAAAAAAATCTCAGTTATCTCTTGACAACATCATGGAATGTTAGCCATGTGAATCTCATGTCATGTGATCCAACATACAAGTGCAGATAATTTAGGTATGGAAAATCGTAGGTCTTGGGGGAAGTCATGGTTCACATACCCATGCATGATCAGATGATAATGACACTGCACAATAAATAGTAAACTATACAAAAAATAATTATAAAATATCCCATTACATAAAATAATAATAATAATAAAATCATGTTTTTGACACACTTACTCTTAGAAGGTTCAAATAGTCATGCAATTTCAACACTAACAAACTGTCACCCATAGTGAAGCAGCGTTGTAGTGAAGACACATATAAAGAGGGTACCCTCACATTCTTTATAGCTTCCTTTTCCAAAGAAATGTCATCTTTCTTTAAAATCCACGAGACATCACCTTCTTTGAATGACCAAGAGGGGCTAGCATCTCCTCAAGTTTCTTGTCTTAACAAATGTTTTTATTTTTTGAAGAAATAATATCTCTCCTAATAGCCAATGTGTCTCTTTCTTTCAATGATATGTGCCTCCATAAAGAAGATGAAACATTTTTAAATATATACATGGGATCTAGTAAGTGGGAAATATTAAGATGCTCCCAATACGAGAGCTCATAAAAGACAAATTTCCTTTTCATCCCAATGGGGAATTTCTCAACATAGTTATCGAATACATCTAGATCATCGAACATAGGCTCCCCATTTCTGAAAACTCCTTCTCCTTCTCTATCTCATATGCTCTAAGCCATCCAACTAGTGTTATTATTGCAAGCCTTTGGGTTCTCTCTGGTTTACCATTGAAAGCAAATGTTTCTCTTCTGTAAGGGTGTTCTTATGGGATGAATACCCTCGATTAGTCATACACTGGATTTTCGTAGGTGTTTGAACCACCTAGCCTTCAAAGAAGGTCCACAACATTTACATCCATGATACCCTTTTGTTATAAGACCTGGGAAATTATTGTATGCATGCTGACATGTTAGCGACCATGAATATCTGAAAATTTGCAACGAATTAAATTAATGTGCGAAACAATATTGTTACTAAACAAATCAATAAGAATGTAATTTACCAGAAAAAACTCCTAATCCTAGATAATCATGTATGGTGTAAGCATATATTCCATACAACGTAAACCTCCTCTTTGTTGCAATGGGTCTTGATACATCGTACACATGTATCCCTTCCCATAATTCCTTAAATTAATCTACCAATGGTTGTAGGCATACATCCATATTCTTCACTTGTATTCTACCAGGGACTATAAGAGCCAACATAATATGTGCATTCTTCACAAACAAACATGGGGGATATTGTTATTGATTACTACTACAATCCAAACAGAATACTTGGTGTTTTGGAGGGAATATGGGTTGATGCCATCAATGGATATGCTAAGTAATATACTTCATACTTTATCCTTGAATTTTTCAGGCCATGTATCCTCTATATGCTTCATGGCTATTGAATCTGTTGGGATTCTCATAACTCCTGAATCACTTCTGTGTGAGGCATGCCATCCCTGCAACATAGCTAATTCTTTGCAACCAAAGAGCATTTGAATCCTTGGGATTATAGGCATGTGCCTCAATATATTATGAGGAGGACCATGTGATTACCCATTTTTTTAATTATGGTACCTGTCATGCCCAAATTCTAGACATATATCTTTGTCTACATATTCTCCTCTATATAGAATACAATCATTCGGATATGCATGATATGATATGTACTCAACACCCACCATTTTTAACAACTGATTTTCCTTTTCGCAACTACCCAACAAGACATTATCACTTTGAATATCCTGCAGTTTGTGGGGAATATAATTATACAATGTCAATATTTAACATTAATAAAATCGACCATTTTTAAATTTGATTTTGTGACAAAATATAAGGAACTTGATCGATCATGCAAGTCAATTACCTTAATATTGTCGAGAAACATGCATTCTACATGTCAAACGTTTCTTTCATGTTGTATAGCAACATCATTTTCCTTAGTTGAGTAAAATTTGACTTGCCACCAGGTCCAAAGAGAGGGGTGGTGGAAGCAAATTTTAGGCTTTCGAATAAGATATCAGTGATATGAGCATCGTACCCTAGATCGTCATTCTGGAATGCATCTAACAGCATTGCCTCCCTGGACATCATATCCCGTAAGTAATCATCCATACCAACCTCCATCTGAATGCCTCCATTACCAACTTGTGATGAGGAACTACTATTGCAGTAGTCATCCTAATTGGTGAATCTGGACATAGTGGGAATTGAATAGGTGGTTGATTCAAACATTCTTTGTATGCTTCCTCTCTAATTCTTTCTCTTAATGAAGCCTTCTCTTGATTTGATATTGTAGTGGGGTGCACCGGAAGATGGTAGGTGCATTGTTCATCATCACAAGAATCCTAATTTCAAAAAATATTGAACATCATAGTACAATATCAATGATATTAGTAAGCACAAAAATGCAATTGGTTTATTGAAATTTCAGTATACCAAACAATTATTACCATCGTTGATCAAGGAATGCGGCTAGAAGATGCCATGTTCCAATTGGTAGGTGAAGAGGCTATCCATTTTCATCTACCAAATACTTGTGATATGTTGCTCCTGATAAGAGCTTCCGACGTTTTTGAAAATAATATGGAGTAATATTTTATGCATCTGAAATTGATTCTAAATCTGGATCTTGCATATAATTTGCATACATTTTTATTCAAAATGACATGGACTAAAAAAAAAAAATAGATAATCGAAATATAAGTAGAATCTGTACTTACTCGAGATGGAAAGGGAGAACTCCGCGAAGGACTTTGACCAACAATATGGAATGAGCTATAATTTGAAGAATTGTCCATTTGATATTATTGAGATTTTGTCCATGTACTTGAGAAAAATAATAAATAGAATTATGGGTGAATATCTAAAATTTATCTCAAGAACCATATAACCTAACCACAATGTGAATTTCAATATAGTTTTGAAACCATTTTTCAAGAACAAAGAGACTTTGAGTGGAAAATGTATACTATGAACAATTTAATTGAAGTGGATGTGTCCTAAACTATAATTTGAGATTAATATTCCAATTTATGTGAAAATAAAAATACATGTAGCATTTAAACCCCACCAATGCGCTAATTAAAATAACCCACACAAGTTTGTTTAAATAATAAGAGCACCGAGGTGTTTAAATAATACCCACACCAGTTTCCGCCATTCCGAAAAAATAAAAAAAATAAGTTATCATATCTATGCTCTTCCACATAAAAACGCACTGGTATTTTTAAATAAAAAACAACACCAATACTCCCCGTTGGGGGTGTCCAATCACTTGGACAAGTGGGCGGGGGGAAGTTAAGCCCCGCCTGACCCCAAGCCAGGTGCCTGCTGACTCCCTATGCTCACACGAGCAAGGGGTAAAGAGCCTCGGGGCAGGCAAATTTTCAACAGAGTGGTCATGATAAGAGGAATGAAGGACATCGCTTGGCTCATTTCTATCCTGTGGGCGATGGTGAAGGTGGGAGAAGAGGCTTGTGCTGACGTTCACCTGGTGGATCTCAAGCCCTAGCTTGAGCTCTTCCGGCTTGGACAGCGCAAAGGAACAGACCCATCGGGGAGTAAAGGAAATCGGTGGGAAATGGGAAGGTATCCCAGTAGTGGCTCTGGCACACGTGAGGTGCACCATGAAGAAGATGAGGGAGGAGGTAAGTAATTTATAACGGCGAACGTGGTCTCGACAGGGCGACTTGGGCTCACCGCCTGGGTGCCAGCTCCAATTCCGCAACCGAAAGATCAGCATCCCCTCAGTGTCGCATCTCCTATGTGGTTCTGACTCAGAATAGCGAGGAAATATAGCATTCTAGTAGTGTTAATTTGTGGGTGGTGGCCCCTCTACACCTCCCTGGGAGATAGCGGCAAGAGTGGGGGTGGTTGTGTGTATCTCATCTACAGCACCAGGGAGACGTAGGTCATGGCTTGATCCAACCTTAGCCAAGGGTTAGGTGACGGAACGTGGGAGTCTCGGACAAGCAATTTGAAATGACTTTGAGAATTCGAGTAGACAACAGTGAGGTAGAGCGGGTAGTCTTCATACCGCGATAACGTGGATGGGCTCATTGTGGTGGTTTTGGCCATGGAATGGATCCCAGAGCGGCTCCTGAAGACCCCAGTTCCCCCTCAAAGTCAACAGAGAGCCCACATTTAGTAGCGGCCATCGCTATCTCCTCGACTCAATCCCCCGCCGACATTGAGGCGCTTGTCACCCTTGACGCCATCTCCACCCAGTTTCACCAGATTCATCTAACCTTGGACACCCTGCGTGAGCAGAGGTATGATGATTGTAATGAACTCAAGGCTTACATTTGCGTTGTTCAAATCCTGCAAACAGAGACCATTGAGGCCCTGGCGAGCCTACGCTGAATCCTGAGGCGCTCTCAAGACCACCTCCATGCCCTAGAGTCTCAGAAGGATCACATCAACTACCACCTGCACCACCAGGACCGTTTCTTTATGGCTCCTCCACCAGTTCCACTGCATCCTCCTCCTTGAGGATAACTTTGTTTTGTTTCTTTTTTTTAAATTTTGTGGCTAATAACCAAGTGCTTCGAATGCCTTGGCTAGCACCCCGGATCCATGTGCCTTGTTTGCCGCTGAGGGTGACTGAATGTAATCGAGCCACAGTGGCTGCTCTTGTAAATTTTATTTTTACGATGATAATATAACACTATTTTTTTACCGACCAAAAAAAAACAACAACATTAGTACGCAATTGTTTCCCGAATTTAGAAAATAAAAATGAATTCAACCATCTTGGTGCTCTTTTAAAAATAGACTGCACCATTGCGTTAAAAAAAATAATCACACGATTTTGGTATTTCGAAAATGAAAAAAAACTTAATCATGTCGGTGCATTGAAAAAATATGGCGCCACGGAAATGTAAGTGCTCTTTTTATATAAATTTTAAACACACTGGTGCGCTTGACTATCGAATGTACCGATGTGCGAAGAAATTGAATTTAAAAAAAAAAAAAAAACAACGACAATTGATTTTTCAAAATCTAATTTCATAAAGTCTTTTAAATAGTAAAAAATTATTCATCATTTTATTATTTTATCCAAAATTTCATGGAAGTGATTTGCAAGACAGATATACTAGGAGCATTGTGCAGTAGCAGCATAATACTTTGGAGCTGCAAAATTATTCAGAAAATCAAAAGCTGAAAGGTATGGTGATTCACTCAAAAACCTACATAGTAAGTTTTAAATTTTATTCTTTATTTTACTAATAAAAAATTTACAATTTTTGTTAGGGTTTAATTAAAAGTGAGATCATTTGCAAGAGAAAATGAGATCAGAACTGCAAAATATTTTGGATCCGCCGAAAAATCAGAAGTTGGAAGGTATGGTGATTTACGCAAAACCTTAGATAGCAAGAATCTTAAATTTTATTGTTAAAATATTTTTCAGTTTTTATTAGATTATTCACAATTAAAAAATAAATAAATAAATTTAAAAACCCCGTATATTTCAAGAAGATGAAAACAGATTGATGCAATCAAAAAAAACATTCCTCTAAATAACCCAAGTTATGGAACTAGCTCAAGCACTAACAACAATTCCAAAGAAAGAATGATGATCTATTTGGATATCAATGCAACCTCGTTGTTATTTTTTGAAATAATTGTCTGTGAAAATTAGATATTTTTTTTAATGTAATCATGGACATAGTGTATCAATTGAAAAAAAAGGGGTTACCGATAACAATCCCATTTTGTATGACAAAGAGCCTATTATTGACATATGATAAAATAAATTTTAATTTATTCTATTGTGTTCTCCAATTTCACTGTGAAATGTTACATCAATGATTAAATATAGGGATGATTAATATTATAATGAAGAGATGTGAAATCTGATAATCTAATAATTTAATCCAAACATCATATACAAATGCACTAATCAACTATTAATTTATATGAATATCGTTATAAGATATATGTTGATTTCTCAATGAATAACGGATTACAATAATAGCACAGTCACAGGTCGATGTCTCCAAAAAAGAGAAAATAGTATACAAAAACATCGGTGTGTCCATAACATAAAAACACATCAGTGCTTAACTTTAAATAAAAGCATGGTGACGTCATATTTTAGCATAACCGAAGCATTTTGGAAAAATGACAGCACTAAGGCTTTTAGGTCTGCAAGCACCAGTATTGCTTTTAATTAATGCCCTGGTGCATTGTAACTCTTAACGCACGAGTGATACAAAAAAAATTTATGTACATGATAATCTAACTCGTCATTATAGTTTCCTTGACTCAAGCTTTCATATACATCTTCAAAATCACTATCATATGCATATTTTTCAATGTAACTTTCATGCATAATTGAATTGTGCTTGAATATAATAGATGAATTTACAATAGGCCTAGAGAGCATATCAGCTATCTTATTGTAGTTTCCCTTTTTGTACCTGATAACCAAATGAAATTGTTGTATAAATCCCATCCATCTGAAATGCCTTGATTGCCGCAACTTTGAATGTGATTGTAAGTACTGCAATGGCTGATGGTCGGTATGGATAATGGCCTCTTTCCCCATCAAATAATGCTTCCATTTCTTTACACTTTGTACCAATACATATAACTCTTTGTCATAGGCGGGATAGTTAGTCACAACTCCATTAAAAATTTCATAATGAAATGAAATAGGCTTACCATGATGCATGATAACTTCTTCCATAGCAAAATCACTTGCATCTGTTTGGATCTCAAATGGCGATCTAAGATCCGGAGAGACAATACCGGTGTTGAACTTATCTTTTGTTTTAAAGCATCAAATGATTTTTGCTGCATATCTCCCCAATGGAATACTTTCTTAACACTTTTCAATGCATATAACAGAGCTGCAATGGAAGAAAAATTACCAATGAATTTCCTCCAATACTGTGCTACCCCAAGAAAACTTCTTACCTCTATAAATGTATTGGGCTTGGGCCAATTCAGAATGACCTCTACTTTGGAAGGGTCTATCTTCAAATCACCTCCTCCAACAATGTGTCCCAAATACACTAAATAATTCTTGCCAAACTCACGCTTCGACATCTTTAAAAATTATTACTCTTCTTTCAAGACATCAAGTACCTTATTCACATGCATGACATGTTCATCTCTTTATTTTCTGATTATAAGTATGTCATCTAAGTAAATAATGACGAATTCATCTAGAAATGGTCTTAGTACATCATTCATGACTCTCATGAAAGTAGTTGGAGCATTTGTTAGACTGAATGGCATAACTAGCCACTCAAACAATCCTTGTCTAGTTTTAAATGCAGCTTTCCAAATGTCCTCTTCAGTTATTCTAACTTAATTATAACCAATTCGTAAGTCTAACTTAATGAAATAGCTTGCATACTTTAACTGATATAGCAAATCATCAATGCGTGGGAGTGGGTAGTGATCCTTTACCGTGATTTTATTCAGTGCATGGAAATCTATGCACATGTGCCAAGTCTCGACCTTCTTTGGTACCAAAACAATTGGTGAACCGCATGGCGAAGTAGATGGGCACATGATACCTTTGTTCAGCAATTATTGAATTTGCTTCTCGATTTCCAAACTCTCCATAATTTACATGCGATACATACCAATGTTTGGAAGTGGAACATCCTACTGCAGTTGAATCTCATGCTAAATTTCCCTCTTGGGAGGTAACCCATTTGATTCTTGAAACATCTCGCCATGCTGACTTACCAAATCAAACAAAGCAGATTTTAATTTTTCATCACATCCTTCAAAAAATTCATAGTCAACATCATCCTTTTTCTTGATCATGAGAAGTGTTGTAGCCTAATTCAACTCAGCTAAAAGTCAAGAGAGGTTCTGAGCAATTCAAGGTTATTGAGGAACATTTGTTAAAATTTCAAGAAGACCTATAATATGCTCTTACAAGTCCAGTAAGAAAAAAATCACGAATTCTGGATTCATAGATGTAATACAGAATGGTGGTCTGTATTTTGGATTGAAATAGTGAGTAAGGCGTGCAGCAAGCGTGATAATCCCAAGTTGGAGTGAATAAAAAACAGGAGAACAAGCTTAGGAGAGATCAGCACTTTTAAATACTGAATAAAGCTCAGGAAGGATAGCGGAGTTGTGGAGTGGCGATGGTAGAAAGCTGAGAAATCGACTAAGACATAAACACTTAGAAGATTTCCAAAGGAAGAGATCGAACGGTGACGATCGAATCGCACATCTGAAGGGGAAAAGACCGACGGCTGAGATGACATCGCAAGTTAAACAATATATCTTGCTATGTGATGAGGAGAAGGGCCATGTGTCGGCATAGCGCAATTTTTCATCTGCGATTATTGAGTTTATGTGTTAAGGACTTCACAAGTTAAACAAAATAACTTGTGTTGCGGTAAGAATTGAAACTTGCGATGAGATAAAGGGAGGATCCACATGTTGGCACAGTGATCCAACGCATATCGCACATCGGCGGGTTTAGAATTTAGCATTAAGACTTTGCAAGGTAAAGTATTTTGGTTGCGATGCGACAAGAATGGGAGAAGGCAGTGTGAGACGGTACAGCGGAGTCGTTAGATCTGGTGAAGATCTACAATGGAGATTACGTCGCAACTTCACATCGGCATTTGTATTGTTTACCATTTAAGTTATATGTTAATTTCGCCGATATGCAATGCACCTTGATTGGTCACCATATTGTGGGACCCGATAACCACAGTTTTGCGTATAAGTGGTTTGATTTATGTGCGATCTATTTTAAACTAAATCGTTGTTAATTGTGCGCGTATGTATGTTGAATAAACTTTGCAGAGAGACTCGGGTAAGTGACCCGACGCAAATCAAAGGAGAAGAGCAGACCAAACATAGCAGCCACACACAGAAGACGCAGATTCAGGTAGCGGGTGACATGATGACAGCATTCGAAATGCAAAAGCATGGGCAGAGTCGGGTGGAGATGCGTTTATGCAGACTGTTAGGACATCACAGCCGAAACGGAAGGAGACACATCAACAACAAATCAGACTCAGGAAAAGGATTGTATTCCAAGTGTATTTTGTTTTCTTTGTTAAGATCGAAGCTACAATGGTGTCCTCGACTACAATGTAATAAGTAGTTTAACAGTATAGGAAGTTTAGGAGTTTCAAGAAGCTGGAGCAGTAACAAACTGTTTTTATTTGTATTTAAGAAAGAGATAAAGAGGGAAGGAGGTTTCTGAGTTCTAGACCTCTTGGGGGATTACATTTTGTACTTCTTTTTCTCATGGGTAAATGAAAGAAGCAGTAATTTTCCTACAACTATTGATGGTGATTCTTGTTTCTTGTGCCATTTTGTGTCCTTTCTTCTTTGAATGAAGTGAAGTAATGTAGCAGTCGGTCTCTTAATTACATCTGTGAGTAAGAGTTAAATATCCTTAATTTGCGCTCCTTCACTCCATCTCTTTTCCCTTCACAAATTCTCTCTGAAACTTAAAATTGATAGATTATGTGTTTACAACATATTATTTTGAGTTTCCCCTCTCTTCACAAACTCTTGATGAAACTTTAAAGAAATAGATTTTGTGTTTATAGCATATTATTTCGAGTTTCCTCTCTCTCCATGAATTTCCTTTGAAACTTAAAGTGCTAGATTATGTGTGTTCAAAATATTACTTTGATTTTCCCCTACAGTTCTTTTCATTCAGATATTAGAAGTGAATGGCATTATGTAATCTTTTATTATTCCAGATCATTAAGGGTTTTAGAAAACTAGTCTCCAGAGAGATAGAAAAAAGACCTCATGATAAAATCATTTATATGACACACCTTTAAAATGTCTTAAGCACTGATTCCTTTCACAACCAAGGGATTGTCTCTTAAGATACAACAAGAAGCAAAAAAAATTTACTTGCATTAACTAGCATCTTCATTTGCCCTGCATTAACTAAAGAAATATTCAGTTTTTTTGTGATGATCTCTCACAAGATACTCCACCCCATCCTTAAGCAAATGATATTTGTTCTCATGGTGATAAAACACCGCTTTTCTGTCATAAAAATATGGACGTCCCAATATAATCGCGGAAATGTCAAGTGGAACCACATCTAACTCGACTTCATCAACAAAGTTTGCAATAATAGCAAATCGAAATATGCATTTCCTTATAACCTGTAAATTGGAATTCTTAACTATCCAACCCAAAGGGTATGGTTTATGATGTGGTATGGTTTCAAGGTTAATATTTTTGACCAAGTCTTCTGAAATCAGGTTCGCTTGTGACCCACTATCAAACAATGCATCAATCTTTGTATGATTTGAAACCACTCTAACATGGAACAATTATATCCTTGTGTCTTCATTTGGAGTGTTTTTGTGACTATTTGAGGAACTAGTACTTGCTATGGCTTCCTTTCCTTTGTTAACCATGGCTACAATCTTGGTCTCATCTCCGGAATCAGATCTAAGATCTTGTTGTGTGGTGGCAGTCATCTTTTGTTTCCCCTTGTTATTTGGTTTCTTTGGCCTTAGTTTGGGATGTAGTTTCCAACATTTGGCTTCATCATGCCCCTCTTTGTAACAATGTTTGCATGTAGTTTTCTCCCCTTTTTTCTTAATGTTTTCATTCTTCTTTCCCTTCCATTTTCCTCCCTTCTCTTTTCCCTTACCCTTGAATGGATTCTTCTTACTACCCTCTTCCTGAATGTTCTTTACCCTTTCTTCAAGATGTGTGGCTTGCATGCATACTTCATTTAAGTTGTTTGGGTTAAACATAAGGATACTATGTTTCAAATAGGAATGTAAACCCCCAATGTATTTCAAGAGTGTGTCTTGGGAATTCAAATTTACTCCTAACAACAAAGCCCTCTTTCTAAACTCCTGAGTGTACTCTTGAACAGTTTGGCCTTTGAGTTGCGTAAAGTTTTTCCAACTCATTATTTATTTTTACATATAATATAATGGATAAAACTGTCTTTTAATGGAAGAAATGAATTCAACACAAGAAATGGATTTCTTTCCATGAATTCGCATTTCCTCTTGAGTATTTTCCTCCCATCAAACTAGTGTTGCTCCTTCTAGCCTTAATGAAGCCAACTAGATATTTATTTCGTCCTCTTGTAGATTCTAAATTCTACAGTATACCTCCAATTAAAAGATCCAATTGTCTAACTTCTCTGCATTTACCTCACCATTGTACATGGGAAGTTCAAACTTGATGTCCAACTTGAGTAATGGAGTTTTTCCTTTTCAGATTTTTTAATGAGTGTGGGCGGTTTTGTGGTGGAAGTGGAAGATGAAGATGATAAGGATGAGGATGGTGGATATGGAGGTGGCTTTCCTCCACTACCTTTCAAACTCTTCTCTTCATCCTTCTTACCATCTGAAGATCCTTCTCCATGTGGAGGCTTAGAACCTTCTCGTGCTCTTTCTATAGTGAATGCATCAAACATGATTTTAACCATTCTCTGAATTTCCTTGAAGTCTCTCTTGACATATTCTTCTTATCAATGTCCATGAGTCTCTCCAACACCTGACATAATGACTAAGGATTCAAGCTCAACCTCAGATGCTTGTACCTCTTCAATCATTTCAGCTTCTTGTGCAATTTATGCCTCTTCAATCTCAACTACTGGAGATAAAAATTGAGGTGCTTCAAGTGCAGATTTGAGTGGAACTTTGGTTGAAGATGATTCTCTCTCAACTCTCTTTCTTCTTGTCCTAATCTCAGGACTAACAACCAATAGCTTCCCTTCTCCTCTCAGCAACTTCAACCTTGTAAGCACCACAAAATTGCAGCTATTAAAACCATTCTTGCACAATCTCAAGAAAAGCAAGCAAATAACCTTTAGCAACATTTTGCTCTGATACCAACTTGATCTGAAATTGATTGTTAGTTAATGTTGTGCTAATATCAGTTTCAGATTTAAAATGAAAGTGCTTTGATTTGCTTCTTATACAAGGGTTTATACATGTGCTTATGATGGACAATTCAATAAACTTGGTGAGATTAAGTGTAATTCATGAGCATAAAAGCACGGAAACTCAATGTTGAACAGCAGCATATAAAAACACAGCAAGCACAAATAATTGAGTCAAATACACAAGTTTTTGATGAAGGATTTCACCCCTCCTAGGCTACATCTCCTTACTCCAGCTTCATAGCTTGGGCCTTTGTATTATCTTAAATTGTGCAAAAGTATTGTTTACAATCTCCTGTTTCCTCTGCAGCATTCTCCAATGGCTCCAAAACATCAAAATCTACCAAGAATGACTCTTCTTGAGCCAAAATTGGTCGAAAATTTCCTTAGTTATGGCAAAACCAAATTTTCCTAGTTTTTCTCCACTAAATCTCGAAGTCCGTCACTTAACTCCACTAAAAGTGGATATTCCCCGCATTTGGTGGGTCCGCCAAAAAATCCGCTAAGATAATCACGCACTTAATTAAGGAAAAGCAAGTATTAAGTGTGGTTAACATGCATTTTAGCGCAAAGCGCATTTTACAACTGATTACAGATTAGCATGACTAATCCTGGATTAACAAGTTAATAACATGGCTTAATCATTGTTTAAAACTTCGTCGGAACAGTCACTTGGCTCCTGGTCTTCGCGCCTTGGACATATGAGAGGGGGCTGGCCCTCTCTGGACCCCCAACTCTGGAGCCGACACAATTCAAACATCTGAAAAATCCTTATGGGGTAAGGATCATTGTCTATGGTGTGGCGGTAAGCGTGGGTGCTAGCCTAAAGGAGGTCACTGGGTCGACCCCGAGCTCCGCCCCTCCAGTCATAACATTTTTTTGAATAGAACTTTACAACTTGCCTTTGGACTTGGAAATATTTGCAAATATCCAACCTTTGATTCAAACTTTGCATATAAAATAATTGCATCTGTTGATATTTTTTGAACCTTGGTGTATAATAATATATACAAATAACATATGTGCGCCCATAACGTAAGTTCGACCCTTGGTTAAAATAAATGTGCCATCCAACCTTGCCATGGTGGAGGGCACGTGGAAGCCTTCGGTTGTGCCACGTGGCCCTTCTCCATTGGCCCAAAAATTCACCATAAAAAATAATAATCCACCATAGAAGAAAATTGCAACCTTAGGATTAGGAGGAAATTTTTCAACTTCCCAAGCAAAATTGGAAAATCTAATTGTGACACTTGTCACAGTGTCACTGGATGAAATCTGGAGAATATTCCCTTAAGATTTTTGAGGTGTTAACTTGAATGCCAAGTCATCAGTCTGTCACTGTTCTACACAATTTTTATTTGTTTGAGAAAATGAACAGCATACCATAACTTAGTCATACGAACTCGGATTTTGATGAAACAAGTTGCGTTGGAATCCTAGTGACGAGCTCTATCCGTTCATTCTAGTTTGGATCATTTCCGAGCACTTTCATTTTTTAGCTAAACATTGCGCCTACGATCAATAAAACACTCTGGAAACAAAGTATGGAACTATTCCAATAGAACAATTGTTGAAAGAAGGCATGAGATTTGGTTTTAAAAGAATGTTTATAATTCACAAGTCATTTCTTGTTGTGGTACATTTCCTTTCAATTTACATTTATGTATATTATTTATTTCAATTTTCATTTTTTCACCAATGTAAATACACTCATTACACTTTATTTTTATGTTTGCAAATGGAACAAGATCAAGAAGATGAAAACAGTCGATGCAATAAATAAATAAATTAAATTAAATTAAAATAATAAATAAATAAATAATAATAATAATAATAATAATAATCCTCCAAATAACCCAAGTCATTTAAGTAGCTCGAGCATTGACAACAGTTCTAGCGAAGAATGATGATCTATTTGGATATCAATGCAACCTGTTGTATTTTTTGAAATAATTGTCTATGAAAATTAGACATTTTGTTTAATGTAATCATGGACATAGTGTCCCAATTGAAAGACAAGGGGTTACCGATAACAATCCCATTTTGTATGACAAAGAGTCTATTATTGATATATAATAAAATACATTTTAATTTATTCTATTGTGTTATCCAACGTCACTGTGAAATGTTACACCACTGATTAAATATATGGATGATTAAATATTATAATGAAGAGATGTGAAATTTGATAATATAATAAATTAATCCAAACATCATATACAAATGCACTAATCAAATATTAATTTATATGAATATTTTTATAAGATATATGTTAATTTCTCAATGAATAATGGATTTAAAAAATTACAATAATAGCACTGTCACAGGTCGATGTCTCCAAAAAAAATAAAATCTCATACAAAAACATTGGTGCGTCCATAACATAAAAATGCATTAGTGCTTTAATTTAAATAAAATCACGATGACGTCATCTTTTAGCATAATCGATGCATTTTGGCAAAATGACAACACTGAGGCTTTTATGTCCGCAAGCACCATTATTTTTTTTAATTAATGCCATGGTGCATTGTAACTCTTAGCGCACAAGTTATTTCATAGAACTAACACCCCTCAGATCTACAAAATATTATTTGCATTCCCAGCACACTATTAAAATTAACAACACCAAACCCTATATTTAACAAACGCATTGGTGTGTTAATGTAAACAAGGTGTGTCGGTGCTACGTTTTTAAGAGAAAGCACCGGAACTACAATTATTTTTTGCATGCCCCAGATTCGTTCCTTCATCAAAGAATAACTGGGGATTTTTTTATATAAGCACCAATGTAGTATACATTTCAAGGTCTGATGCTCTTTGATTTGAACGCACCAGGGATTTTGTTGGTGTAAGCACCGAGGTGGTATACATTTCAGGTTCTAGTGCACTTTCAATTAAATGCCTCAGTGCTTTTAATTATGTATGAAGTCCGGTGTGTTTCTATAAGTAGTGCACCAGGGTTACTTATTCCATAAAGCACACTGAAAAAAATAAACATATGCTAAAACCTCAGGCCACCAATATTTTTTCAGTTGTGATGAAGTTCTGTTATAAGCTCTGCTAAAACATCTGTTCCCACAAACAAATGATTTTTTGACAATTTTTTCTAATTTTATAACACTAAAAACCTTCGTTATAACCTCCGCTAGAAGGACTTTTCCTTGCAGTGGAGTAAGCTCATAAATGAGCTTTCTCCTACTATCAAAACAATTCCCTTCCACATCCAAACTACCATGGAAGGGTTTATACATTGCAGAGAAGACAGAAGGAATTAAGTTGTTGAAACCCTTGACGTAAACAAAACCCCAATCTCCCACATCTTGGAAATTAATATGAATAGACCTTGGTAGATGGCTTTCGTTATGCGAACAGTGAAAACACCATGCACATCTCATGCAGTGCCAAGTGTAAAGCCATGCTCTCTCACTAAGGACCGCCACCTTTATCACCATATAAAATACCCGCATGCACATAATTACTTCGACCGAAAAATCCACCCTCGTGGGGCAACCTCATACCACACCAAGACTCTATTACCATTAAAACACCCCCATTGGGGATATATGCACTAATTTGATTATAATAATAATATGCACTAATTTTATTATAATTCAAATAAGTGATATTTGGATTTTGATTTTGGAACCTGACTTAAAAGTATATTAATTATTTAAGAGCATATTTTTTAAGATTAAAGGAATGATGTCTACGGGGTCTTGGATAGACCGTGATCGAGTGATTTGTTAAGACACTCCTTGATCTGAAGTCACTGGTTCAATTCCCCACCTCAATCGGGGTGATATATTGGACATGATGAAGATGTAGTCCTGCCAAGCTTACAAAACAAAATATTAAAGGAACGATATTAATGTCTTAAAACTTATACACATCTAATAAGAATGGAAGGGTACCCTTTTTGAATTACTAACTAATTATTTTAAATCTCCAAATTTGGTCAAGTCCCACTAGCGCAACCAGTTGAGGATGGGCCTCGTTAGCAAGGCGACCTAGGAACAAACATCACGAAGATTGTTGCGCCCGTGCTAAGGGGAGGACACGCTAAAACCCAGTCAACTTAGGGCTGGTGTGGCCCAGGCCGAGTGCAATCTACGGGTGACTTCGATGGCTTTGATGCCCTTGGGTCGCGGTTTCTCAAGCCACAAGTCAAGATTGGAGAAACACAAACAACTTCGCAAAAAAAAATGTCCAAATTTTATTTATACTTAATATTATTGAATAACTTATAAAGAGGTTTATCCTTTTGAAAATTCCTTATAACATTTCCATTATGCAAATTTCATACCTCAAATTTATAATTACAACAAATCTCTACAAGGAAATTTTCCCAACCAAAAAAAAAATCAAAAGATTTTAACTACAACTAATAATATTATTGCATAAGAAAGTTTTGAAAATGTATCAATAAAAAATAAAAATAAAAACCTTTTCCCTACAAAATGATATTTAGATTCCACTATTCATGAGGTAGTTGAATTGACAATTGTTCATTATATGCAATATTATGTAAACAATGAGATTTAAGGTTCAAATCCCTATGACTCATACCAATAAAAGCTCACGCTGTGTAGAGAAAATAGGATAGTGTGTTTGTTAAGGCACTCCATGGTGAAAAGGTCATATGTTCAAAACTCTAAGTAAAAATCCAACCATGTTAAAAGTTGGTATGGCCTAAAATAAATATGATTCTCAAGTTAGTGTGTTTTGTCAAGGCACTCCATGGTGAAAAGGTCATATGTTCAAAACTCCATAGATAAAAATCCAACCATGTTAAAAGTTGATATGACCTAAAATAAATATGATTCTCAAGTAATTTTGACAACTTAGATACTTCTAAATTATGATTACTCAAGCCACAAATTAAATATGCTAATCTAACACATCTCATGATCATCATTACTTACCAAACAAACAGAACAAATATTTAATTTTGACGAGTCCCATCCGTCTATCCATTTTTATATATGTAAGCCTGAAAATAGAGATGAATTCTCATCCAACGAGCAATATCTTAAAGAATACGCGTACCATTATCCTTTTATTAAAAGAAATTATTCTCGATTACACAACTTTGACTCGTAATCCCTATCGTATATGTTTTTAAAACGGACTTTGACTTCTGATTAAGTGTGTATACATTCATGCTTTTTCAAAGAACCTTCTGTTTTCAGGCCAAGGCGTTGGAAAACTCAACTATATGTCTCTAGGACACAAAACACAAGGAGACTTTAGCCTTCTTAAAGAGTGGAATGTAAATAAAATATGTATTTAAATCTGCATGCCAACCCACACACATTTTTAAGAAAGATTAAAAAAACGTTAAATTTATTGATTAATGTAGACGAATCATCCCCATCAAAATAAATAAAGGAAAGATAAACCTAAACAGATATCAAAGAAAAAGATATATAGATATTGCAATAATATTAAATAACATCATTAAAAAGACAAAACAATCTATTCAAAAATAAATAAAGGAATATTTTCAAATAATTTTATATTTTTTATATACAAAATAAATATTTATTTATATTGGTTTAATTAATCATCAATTTCTTTTATGATTAATTTATTTTTGTTAATAATTAAAAAAATAAAGGGGATAGTTATTAATATTAAAGTTAGAGATATTTATTGTGTTAATATTTAGTGAGTTGTTTTTAGTGCGATTTTTTAGAAGTTTTTTTGGTGGATATTTCTGGTTTAATTTTTCTAAAATCTTGTAAGAATTTATTGAAATCACAAGGTTGATGGGTAATCCTTGCACAATCAAAGTGCCCTAGAAGTTTTTTTTTCAAGGTGTTGAATTGATATATACAGCCAAAAAAATAGTTTAAATAACACATATCAAGATTTTAGGTCAGATTCCAATATCAAAAACTCCTAAAAGTAGCACTAAAAGCAACTCCAATATTTAATGAGTGTATTGGTTTGTTCAAAATGATCTATGAGCTTGGATGATAATTTCATTTTAAAAAAGGGTAAATGATCCATTATAAAATGTGAATTTTAGTGTGACTTTTGTTCTGGTCAAAATGACCTAAGCTTTGATAATTTTATTAAGGCAATTCATTATAGACTTAGTTTTAATGTGATTTATAATATGTGAATTTTGATGTGAATTTTAATAATTAATTAATGATATTTATATATAAGCTGAGTTTTAATGTAATTCCATCAATAAATTTGAATTTAATATATTTTTATTTTAAAAAGATTTATTTTTTTTTTAAATAAAATCTAATTGTATGAATATTATTTTTTTACTTTAAAAGTATTATATAATTATGTAAATAAATTATCATAATGTTTAATGATGTTTTTTATTTAACAAATAAAAAAATAAAAATAAAAATTTTAATAATTTGATTTTGTTTGTTAATTAATTTGCTTTCACTAAATTATTAATCAAATATACAGAGCAATTTCTCACTATCATGACCTACCACAAGGGAAACCATACCAATGATAGTGGAGGCGTTGCATTAGTTTGTCAAAATGAGCAAAAATAAACCTGTTAGATTGTCATTCTTATGAGAATGCAACGACATCACTTTACCAAATTTCTTCCCTTCCTAGCACTAGAATGAGTGCTCAATTTATAGGGAAACTGATGGTAGTTTCTCAATGAATGACTTTCTAAAAATAGGCAAGACATGTTTCCAAGTTCAGAGGTGTTAGATGGACACATGGATTTGAAGTTTGACACATATGGACTCTTCTAGAAGGCACTGGCCATGTGGAGATTCCTGGAACAATGAGAATTATGCTCCCAAGTGACCAATGCACTCTTGAGTGTCGGGAAGTGCACTGCAGTGCACCCTTGAATGGAGGATTTGGCACTACAACGCAGTTATTCCCTTTAGAGACTGTGTTGGTGAGTCAATAAGTGATATAACATATACTTCAAACCTTGGAAATCTCACAATAGAAGCTCTGAATGAAATGTTCTTCTTTTAGGGCATATAGCAACTGAAATATAAGGGGATGATAGACCCTATTTCATTGGTCCAGGGGATGATGTCCAGTTTGACCAGGTCATGGGGGATGATGCCCAAATTGAGCTATAACAAAGAGCATATTTTTTAAGATTAAAGGAATGATGTCCATGGGGTCTTGGATAGACGATGATCAGGTGCTTTGTTAAGACACTCCTTGATGTGAAGTCATCAGTTCAATTTCACCCCGATCGAGGTGATATATTAGATATGATGAAGATGTAGTCCTACCAAGCTTACAAATAAAATATATTAAAGGAACGATATTAATCTCTTAAAACTTATAGACATCTAATAAGAATATAAGTGTACCCTTTTTTAATTACTAACTAATTATTTTAAATGTCCAAATTTGGTCAAGTCCCATTAGCACAATTGGTTGAGGATGGGCCTCATTAGCAAGGCGACCCAAGAACAAACCTCACGAAGGTTGTTGCGCCTGTGCTAGGGGGAGGAGACACGCTAAAACCCAATCAACTTAGCGCTGGTGTGGCCCAGGCCGAGTGCGATCTACGAGTGACTTCAATGGCTTAGATGCCCTTGGGTCACAGTTTCTCAAGCCACGGGTCAAGCCTGGAGGAACACAGACAACTTTTCCAAAAAAAAATGTCCAAATTTATTTATACTTAACATTATTGAATAACTTATAAATAGGTTTATCCTTTTGAAAAATCCTTATAACATTTCCATTATGCAAATTTCATACCTCAAATTTATAATTACAACAAATCTCTACAAGGAAATTTTCCGAGCCGAAAAAAGCTCAAAAGATTTTAACTACAACTAATAATATTATTGCATAAGAAAGTTTTGAAAATGTATCAATAAAAAATAAAAAACCTTTTCCCTACAAAATGATATTTAGATTCCACTGCTCATGAGGTAGCTTAATTGGCAATTGTTCATTATATGCAATATTATGTAAACAATGAGATTTAAGGGTCAAATATCTATGGGTCAAACCAATAAAAGCTCATGGGGTGTAGAGCAAATGCGGTAGTGTGTTTTGTTAAGGCACTCCATGGTGAAAAGGTCATAGCTTCAAAATTCTGTAAGCAAAAATCCAACCATGTTAAAATTTGGTGTGACCTAGAATAAATGTGATCCTCAAGTGATTTTGATGACTTAAATACCCCTAAATTACAGTTATTCAAGCCATAAATTAAACGTGCTAGTGCTAATCATCTCATAATCAGCATTACTTAGCAAACCAACAAAATATATATAGATTTGACTAGTCCCATCCAGATATCCATTTTATACATGTAAGCCTTAAAATAGAGGTGAATTCACATCCAAGAAGCAATATCTTAAACAATACGCGTACCATTATCCTTTTATTAAAAAAAGTCATTCTCCATTACACATCTTTGACTCGTAATCCCTATTGTATATGTTTTTAATCCCTATTGTATATTAAGTGTGTATACATTCATGCTTTTTCAAAGAACCCTCTGTTTTCGTAACTGACCTGACAATTAATCGTTGAAACTCAATTATATGTCTCTAGGGCACAAAACACAAGGAGACTTTAGCCCCTCTCACGGAAACCTATATTTACACCAAAGGTGTTCTTTTATGGGATTGACTGGGAAACACTATTCATCTCAGCCAATCCCTGTGCTCCACCTCTGCTCCAGATTCGCTCTTCTATCTTCTGAAAATTTGACACTTGGCAGCCTCTTTGAGAATCGTGTACAAGACCATGTCATCCATGCCCATACCTGTGCTTTACAGTACTGTGCTGCTATCCAAACCTTCGTTGGCCTCCTTCGGTGTCCTTTTGCTCCTTTTAATGAGCAATTGCTAGTCTATATTCTATGCGAATAGTACCGTGAAACCCATATATATATGTGTGTGTGTGTGTGGGGTGCTCATTAAATTTTTAATGTGCAACATCGAGGAATATATGCATTGTACTATGTTTGAAATTTGAGCGTGTCTTTTATGCTTGAGAATATGTAATTAATTTTGGAAATTGCCAAATTCTATGTATGGTTCACCAAATTGACAATATTTTTATCGCATGGTCTAAAAAGGCCGTGTTTTCGCCTAGAATCCAGTAATGTTTTTCAAAAAATCCGGCAAAGATTTGCCAGAATCTTGTTACAGTTGTTAAACTTTAATATTTTGAGTGCCCTAAGGGTTTTTGATACTGCTAAATCCATTTCCAACATCAAAAATAGATTCTAAACACTCCAACCACATGATTTTTCGAGTTTTAGTTGACGAGATTCCAGAGATTTTTTGCCATCCGAGCTATTTCACGGACTTGGTAGACCACTTCTATTTTTATTACATGTAATCGACAATTTCGATGGGAGTGTATGGGCCCGTGGCTTTCTGGATAAAAGGATAAAAGTGGAATATAAAACAAAAACATTCCGGAATTGATTGTAAATAAAATATGTATTTAAATATGCATGCCAACCCGGAGACATTTTTGAGAAAGATTAAAAAAACGTTAAATTTATTGATTAATGTAAACGAATCTTCCAATCAAAATAAATTAAGGAAATGTAAACCTCAATAGATAGATATCAAAGAAGAAAAAGAAATATATAGATATTGCAATAATATTAAATAACTATCATTAGAAAAAGACAAAACAATCTATTCAATAATAAATAAAGGAATATATTCAAATAATTTTAATTTTTTTTAATGTATTTTATATACTAAATAAATAAATTTATATTGTTTTAATTAATCATCGTGATTAATTTGTTTTTGTTAAGAATTAAAAAATAAATAAATAAGATAAATGTGTAAATGTAATGTAAATATTTGACGTGTTGAAGTATAAGGCACATGTGTAGATGTAATAATTTAGTATAGAGTAAATGTAATGTGAGAAATGTAATATAAACATTTGACATGTTAAAATATAAGGCATATGTGTAGATGTAATGTGAGAAATGTAATGTAAGTAAACATTTGAAATGCTAAAATATATTTATGGAACACTCAAAAAAGAGGTATAGCAAATAAATAAAAAATATAAATAAACCTAAACTATGATAAATATAAAATACAAATTATTTTTATACTTACTCCAAGGTATGGTAAATAAATAAATTGGAGGTGTGGTAAATAAATATAAATATAAATAAATTGGAGGTATGGTAAATAAATAAAAATATAAATAAATTGGAAATATGGTAAATAAATATAAATATAAAGAAATTGAAGATATGGTAAATAAATAAAAATATAAATAAATTGGAGATATGGTAAATAAATAAAAATATAAATAAATTGGAAGTATGGTAAATAAATAAAACATTTTTTTATACTTACTCTAGAGATATGGTAAATAAATAAAACCTTTTTTTTTTATATTTACTTCATAAACTTTTTTATATTTACTAAAACTAGAAAATCAGGTTTTATTTAGGTGAAACCATGGCCAAATACCATGGAACAAATTATTATTAATACCATGGGATAAATACCATATTCATAAAAGAGGTATGGTAAATAAATAAATATAAAAGAGGTATATAGAGGTATGGTAAATACATAATAATATATCAAATATGATTAGAAATCAACATCTAAGTATATACCAAGTTTATGGGTTAAATATCATGGTAAATAAAACCCTGATAAATAAAAGAGGTATGGTAAATAAATATAAATATAAATATACTAAAAAAACTTCTTTTATATTTACTCCATACTCTTTTTTATATTTACCAACATTTAGAAAAGATGTTTTATTTAAGTGAAGCCTAAGAGTCAAAATGATCTAAATTTTGATGATAATTGTATTTTTTTTAAAATATAAATATAAATAAATATAAATAATAATAGATTAAAATGTGACTTTTAGTTTATTCAAAATGACTGAAGGTTGATAATTTTTTTTTTTTTTAAAAGAGAAAAGAAAAGAAAAGAAAGTGATCCATTATAAAATGTGACTTTTAATTGTTCATCCGATTGATATTAAGGAAATTCATTAAAGAATGAGTTTCAATGTGGTTTATAATATGTGAATTTTGATGTGATTTTTAATAATTAATTAATGATATTTTTATGATTCATCGTTGAATTTTAATGTAATTTAATTAATAAATTTGAATCTAATATATTTTATATTAATAAAATTTATTAATTTTTTTTAAATAAAATTTAATTTTATGAATATTATTTTTTAATTTAAAAGTATTATATAATTACGTAAACAAAGTATTATAATTAAATAGCTTTTAGTATCGACGTTTCTAATTGTTCATTATCAAAATAGAAAGTGAAATCTAAACAAAATATAGATCACGTAAGTTTGAAATCTGAAAAATTATCATAATGTTTAATGATTTTTTTTAATTTAATAAATAATAAAATAAAATAAAAATCTTAATAATTTGATTTTTTTGTTAATTAATTTGTTTTCACTAGATCATTAATCAAATATACAGAGCATATCAATAAGCTTTCTCACTATCATGACCTACCACAAGGGAAACCATACCAACGATAATGGAGCGTTATATTAGTCTATCAAAATGAGCAAAAATAAACCTGTTAGATGGGCATTCGTATGCCAGATGTTTGGTACCCTTGACAAAAACATTACTTATAGTTTGTTGGATGATACTGACATACCACAGTTGTAGATTATATAAGAAAATAAAATAATATTCCATGATCATAAATAAAACAGAAATCTTGTGCATGCATCAATCATTGGAGGTCTTTGTGAGGGTTGAATCCTGCGCATTTCGGCTTGTTGAAGAGTGACACCCACAGAAGATGCCTCTCAATGTGCGCCAGTTTGGCACCTAGGTTGATCAAACAAGAGCATTATTGTCTTTGAATCTTTTAGATGTTGTTGAGACATGCTATAATTTCATTGTGGTCTTCATGTTTCTCTTTGAGGATGTGATCTAACAGAGTTTTCATTTGTCAGTGAAGGGTGATGGAACGAATATATTGGCTCCTATGCCCCCTAGTATGGTCAGGGTCGGAAACCCAGTCAGAGACCTCAGCTTGAATTTCAAAAACTGAATGGGCTTATCGATCTGTAACAGTTAAGGGTTCAAGGCATTGGATTTCTTCTTGAACTTCAGGAGGAGCAATAGAGAGGTAAAATTCAGCATTTGACTAAGCTTGGGTTTGGGCTTTGGGTCTGCCCAAAGAACCACAACCCCTAGACTTGCGCCTTAGGCACATTCTCTGCATTGGCATGCCATCTAAAAAGGACCAAAACTCTTCACTAGGGGCTTCCGAAGAAGGGTGTGGGTAAAGGAAAGGCTATGGGGAGGATAGAGTATAGCAGGTCAGAGAAGAAGGGATTGAGACCGAGCTAAAGCAACAAGATAGATATGTGTAGTGGGAAAGAGCTTTGAATGAAGGGGAGAACCATAAGGATGAAAACAACAGTTAAAACTATGGAAAATTTAACCTCAGTAGCGCCACTTAGATTCTTAGGCTTGAGAATAAAAAACACAGTTGCAAATAGACAATATCAATGAGAGGTTATTACTAACATAGATTTTACTAACGCAAGAGTTGCATGCTCACTCCATTCATTGTTTGTTGGTTCGTGGCGATGATGCCCTCGAGGAGTATGTTCAATCTTCTCTCCTGCACCCCAAAGACTGTGAATGGGCAGCGAACTATCGAATAAATCATGCACTAAGAGCAATGGAGGGCCCGAGCTAGAAGGGTTTGGGTCTTCCTTCACTAAAACGTGAAGAAACCAAGCAATGAGGGGGGCAAATCCCACCTGCAGAGTGGTAAGAAAGTAGAACTAGTAGAATATGGTGGAGCAGGCTTGAACAAGGTAGGAAAACATGAATGGCGTGGGGTTTTGCATATTAATTTCTTGTGTTGTCATGACTTGTAGCATGTGTGACTACATGAGTGGAGTTGGTCATGTCATCCCCCTCTTTAATACCTTGAGAGGCGGTGAGGTGGTTGGTCTAGCCCCCCTCCACTTGTTGGATTTGTTTTCTAACACCCCCATCGAGGCTAATAATTTGATATTTAGGCAAAGAATAAATTTACAATTAAATTATATTTATTATATGTTATGAAACCAGGTCACAAAATAGAATAAAAGTTAGATCAACGACTTATAAATCAGCCTCTTCAAGGGGAAAACCTCCTTTACATTACATAAATGAACAATTCTTAGATGATACAAATGAAAAAACCTCATTTCTCTATATAAGAGTCCAATGGGTCACGCTATAATCCTAGCTGACATAACAATAACAATGTAAGGGCACGATCGAACAGCCTACTTTGGGAGATTATTTTGGTATTGATTTATCTCCCATGGACTATCTACCGGCTATTGTGTATATTTTTTCATTTTGCTATCTTTTTCCCTGCAAGTTATACACCGAACTTACAGGCATGATATATGTGACTGATACTTGTATCAGCAGTATTTATTTGTTAGTTTCTTATGGTTGTCTATTATGGACACTTGATGGTTTGATGACAGTTATGTAGTTTATACAACCAGCATATGTAACATGTAACTTATCATATTAATGAAAAGTTACGAATTTTTCCCTTGTGAAAAAAACAATGTAAGGGCACAACAATAACAATAGTGGGCTTCTATGGGGCACAATAATAACAATATGGGCGCTGCATGGGCACAATAATAACAATAAGGGGGTTATACTAACAATAGAAATAAGGGGATACACTAGTATTATAGGGACCTATCATGCCCCTCTCTTTCAAAAAAGTGTTGAGTCCTCAACACTTGAGTACTTCTAGATGCTTCTGTATAAAATTCTCATCCTCCCATGTTGAATATTCAACGGGTAAGTTCTTCCACTTAATGAGATACTCTAAAATTGATCAATTTCGTAGTTGTCGAGTTATTTTTTCTATGAAATATTGTTTCAACTGGGGGCTTGTCACCTATAACCTTCTTTAAACATAAAACATGGAAAAGTGGGTGCACTTGGGAAGATGCAGGAAGCTATAGTTTGTATGCCATAGTACCAATCTTTTGCAACACCTTGTAAGGACCATAATACTTTGGTGATAATTTATTATCCTTCTTAGATTGCTTCAGGGACATTTGTTCGTATGATTGTAGCCATAAAAATACCCAGTCGCCTACATCAAAACTTCTTTCGTTGCGATGTTGATTTTCATGTTGTTTCATTTGATTCTGCGCCAAAGTGAGGTTACCCTTTAAGAGTTGGAGAACTTGTTGTTGATGCTCGATGTGATCTTTTTCTCTTAAAATTGATGTGATGGACGGTGGATTATATCCATAAAGTGTCATAAATGGGGTAATTTTTGTTGTAGTATGGAAGGAATTGTTATACCACCATTCAGCCAGAGGTAACCACTTGACCCATTGTGTATGTTTATCAGATACAAAGCAACGAAGATATCCTTCCAAAAAAAAATTCACTGTCTCAGTTTTCCCATTAGATTGAGGATGATATGATGAGTTATTAGCTAATTGAGTAACCAAACAATAAAATAATTTCCTATAAAAATGGGATCTCTGTCTCTTACAATTATCTTTGGGTTTCCATGTAGCTTTTGAATTGTTTCCATAAATGCAGTAGCCATTGTATTGGCTTTAAATAGATGAGATAATGCACAAAAGTGTGCATACCTAGTAACTCTGTCAACTACCACCATGATGACAGTATTTCCTTCGGACTTGGGTAAACCTGTGATAAAATCCATTGAAACCTCCTCCCAACATTGACTTGGAATGGATAAAGGTTGTAACAGACCTGGGGTCTTAATTGTCTCAACTTTATTTTGTCGACAAACCAAACATTATATCACAAACTTTTGAATGTCAGATTTAAGGCCATCCCAAAAAAAATCCTTCTTAACCCTGTGGTAAGTTTTTAAAAATCTCGAAATCCCTCTTAAGCGAGAGGTGTGCAATTCCAAAATAATCTTTTGTTTGAGTTGGGAATTCTTACAAAGATATAAGCAATCTTTGTACCATAATGAATCATTTTTCCAGCTAAATGTTTTAGATGTACTAGGATATTGCTGCAAATTTTGAATGAGTGTCCACAACTCTTCATCATTCTTCCATTCATCCCTTGCTTCAGTTATCCACTCAGGTTGGATAATAGAAATGGTACAAAACAATGCTTCCACACCCTCATCATTTCTTAAGAGTGCATCTGCAACAACATTTTGCTTCCCTTTTTTGTAGATGATTTCAAATTCATAACCCAACATATTTGTGACCCATTTTTGCTACTCTTCTGAAGATAATCTTTGTTCCAAAAAGTATTTAAGACTATCATGATCTATCTTTACCTTGAAGTGGCTTCCCATTAGGTAAGGTTGCCATTGCTTTAGTGTATATAGTATTTCCAATATTTCCTTCTTATAAATAGGTTTTTGTAAATAATTTCCTTTGATTTGATGACTTTCAAAAGAAATGGGTCTTCTTCTTGCATTAAAATTGCACCAATTCCATTTCCTGAGGCATCACATTCCACAGTAAAAAAAATTGTGAAGTCTGGCGTAGCTAAGACCGATGCTTTGAACATTGCCTCTTTAAGATGTTCAAAGGCCTTAGTTGCTTCTGGAGTCGAAGAAAATGCATCTTTGGTCAGTAATGATGTTAGAGGTGCTGATATTCTCCCATAATTCTTAACAAACTTGTGATAATACCCTGTTAACCCCAGAAATCCTCGAAGATGCTTTATGGTTGTGGGGATTTTCCATTCCTTAATGGATTTAATTTTTTTAGGGTCTACCTTAACACCCTCATGAGATACAATATGACCCAAATATTCCACCTCCTCTACTCCAAAGAAACATTTGGAGGCTTTTGCATATAATTGTTTCTCCTCCAATAGGTTGAGCACCCTGTCAACATGTTGAACATGATCCTTCCAAGACTTGTTGTAGATTAGTATATTATCAAAAAATACTAACACAATTTTTATAAGGAAGGGTTTGAAAATGGAATTCATTAAACCTTGAAATGTGGAAGGTGCATTAGTAAGGCCAAAAGCCATGACCAAAAATTCATAATGACCCTCATGAGTTTTGAATGTTATTTTTGAAATGTCTTTAGTCTTCATTCTAATTTGATGATATCCAAAACGAATATCCATCTTGGTGAAGTAAATTTCTCCATGTAATTCATCCAATAATTCATCAATGACGGCAATGGGAAATATATCTTTAATAGTGTGCTTGTTGAGCTCCCTATAATCTCGACACATATGCCATGATCCATCCTTCTTGTGCACCAATACTACTGGAGCAGAGAAAGAACTTTGAATAGGTTGAATTATACCAGCCTCTAGCATTTCTACAATTCATTCTCACTCTTTTGAGCATAAGGATCTTTGTAAGGCCTGATGTTTGGAGGAACACCTCCTGGAATCAAATGAATAGCATGATCATGATCAGGAATAGGTGGGAGTCCTTTGGGAGTCTCAAACACCTTGGAATGATTGTCCAATACTTTTTGAAGATCTGGAGAAATAGATGATTTTTATGTTTGAACCTCTAGTGAGCATAATTGTGAAATTACTCCTAGTTGTTATTTCTTGATAAGCTTTGTCATGACATTAGAACTTATTATCTTTCCCGACTTCCCTACGAAACCCCGTAATTCAACTTGCTTTCCTTCTGCCAAAAGAAAAAAAAAAAGTTCTTGAAAATTAAAAGCTACCATCCCCAAATATTGTAACCATTATACTCCTAGTACAACATCAGCACCACCCATTGGAATGGAGAGCATTGGAATATTCAATACATATTCTCCCATGGTTAGATTGATATTATGGCAGTTTCCAAAGCAATTTATAGTTCCTCCATTTGCAACCATCACTTGACACTCTGATCCTGGGTATAGGAAGCAATTCAATTCCTTTGCTACCTTACAATGAATAGAATTATGGGTACTACCTGAATCAATCAAAACTATTAATTTTTTCTTCTTGATATGTCATTATATCTTGAGAGTTTGAGGAGTGGTAATTCTTTCCAATGCATTATAGGATATGGTTATATTCATTTCTTCTTCCTCTAGGGTTGGTTCCTGGTGTGTAATATTCCTTTTTTTGGTGTCACCTATGACAGGGATAGGAGGGACTTCCAGAGTTAGGAGCAGACCGGTCACAGGTACAGGTTGGTATCATCAGCGGGCTCAGGGGCTTTTTGGAGGAGTTTTGAGGAGTTTCTATGCAGTTGGGTGGCATTCGCTTGATATATTACATCATCCGAGCATTTTGGCTTTCCTTCCAGTGCATTCCGACAACTTTCAGAAATTTAAGTTATTTATGGGCTTAACTCAGCTAATTACGCTCAAGGTGGCATTCTGGGAAAAATACATGACAGAACACCTTAGTGTAATAGTCATTGGAACCGAGACGAGGATACCTCCATGATGGGACAGTTGGACATGAGTTTCAGTGACCGGAGGAGACGTGATAACCGATTTACTCTTTTCTGCATTAAAAAGGAATATTTTAATAAGAGCGAAAAGTGCTCCATGAATAAAATAATAATAAAATAAGACTCTAGAAGGCCCCAAGAGATCTATAAAAGAAAGGGAGGAGGCCATTGAGAGATATATTTTTAGATCATATAATTTTCTTGTATGAGAGGTTTGAGACGTGGTTCTCTACTTCAGTTGTAGCCCCAGAATGGAAACCCTCAAGTGATTTGTGAGTGTTGGACGGAAACCCAACTCTCCTTGAGGAGGCTTCATTCAGAAGTTTCGCAAAGCTTCAGTGATATTGGAGTGAGGATCATTCAGATCTTTAACAGGTGCTTCAATGGATTCAGTGGTAGCTTTTGCTGGAGGGAGAGTGCAGCAGTTCAGTTTTGGAGGCCATCGTTATGTAGCAGTGCAGCAGATTGTATTGTTGGCCAGTTTTCCATCTCAGCTCTTTCTGGGTCAGATCTAAATGTAAAACCCATTATTATTTATAATAAAAGCTGAGATTCTTCTTGTTCTATGTGGTGTTGGATTGCAGTATTTTATTTGTTTAATTTTACATGGCAATCTTCTGTTAAATGCATGTTGATTTTATGGCATTGTTGAGGAGGTAAATCCCCTCTGCGGACAGAGGCGATCCCTACTAGCCCAGCAGGGGTCTAGCAACAATCAAACAATGTTATGACGCAAGCTCCTAGTTACGAATGGAAATACTAGGAATTAGAAGCCTACCTGGATTCCAACGTTATAATCTGAAGAAGAAGCGTCCCCGTTCTTCAGCCCCGGCAGATCACAATCCCTCCACGATCTCCGCGGATGAACACCTACACATGGAAAAAATGAACAGATACAAGCATAGGAACCAGCATACGTAACTAAACATCAGTCAGAAAGGATGTTACTCGCATTAACATGATGGAAAACGGAGTGGAACCATAATCATAATCATCTATTAAATAATAAACGAAGAAAGATTACAACCAAGTTCTGACGTCGCGATCTCCTTCGGACGGGTCTCCGGTCGTCCACGTCTCGCAAAGCTCGCCAAGGAAAGGGAAAACCTCTCCGGAGTCTCTCGACAATGGTCTCCTTACTTGATTTGCCCTTAAGGGAAAGGGAGGATTCTTTACAGCACAAAGGCTCTTGGGAATATGGAGATACAAAGCTTAGGCACTTCAAGACTAGCTTGCCATGGGATTGAGCAGGCTTTTATAGATGGGGAAGGAGGGAGTTGGGATCCCTATTATTATGGGATTGGCCCTATCAACAAGGAAGGTTCCATGGGAGGTGGAAAAACCACTTCCCCTCCATAGAACTCCCACAGCCAAACCTCCCAACTCAAGATAGGCAATGGTTTGTGAGTTTGTTGGAACTCAACTTCCGCCATCTTTATTTAAAAAACAGTCCCTAAAATGGGTGGCACGACTGCTGCTCTATGACAGAGCGCCAGGTGGCGCGACCTCTTTGCAGGATTTTCCCCATTGGCGCGAGTGCTGAACTTCCTGCCCGCGCCAATGCCAAAAGGGATGTTTTTCATGATTTTTGCAAGGAGATGTCTCAAGGGAAAATAAAGCTCATGCTTAGAGGAATGCATTGATGAGGTTTTCAAGGCATGACAATGTTCACAGGTCACGAAATGGGTCCTCCATTGTGCGGGACGGGGAATGGTAGAGACGGTGACAAATTACTGTGTAACAGATGCCCCCTAAAGTATGAGGCCCGAGAGAGAGAGGGGTGAAATGCTTTACGATAACATGTTCAACTGAAGGCCCGCCGTCGGAAAACCTGCGCAGAAAGATACAACTGATATCTCAAGTACATGATATATATGTGGTATGGACGCAGCCATCCGAAACAGAGTATGCCATAATCCGGATCCAGGGTATGGGCGCAGCCATCCAACTAGGATCGAACAAATAGACTCAGGTATGGTCGCAGCCACCATCAATCGATGCGATCATGTCACATAAGTTAACACCACAATGTGAAGCACAGATACTATGAGACCTAATCCATGGGGGTCTTAACGTATCTACGACCCAAACAAAGTACAAGTTCAAGCATGCGAATATGTGAGCTGAAGTGGGCTGTCAAGAACTTATCGTGGAATTTGACCAATGATGAAAACATTAGCAGAGGCCTTGAGGAAAGACCACCAATAATGACAATGGCCCTCAGGTACTCATGATGCAATATACGTGCGAATAAATGGTGAGCGTATTCGAACACCAGCGAGTCACTCGTCGGAGGCCAATGATGTAAACCTCCGTCGAATGCGACGAACCTGCCATTGAGGCATGCAGGCTCCAAGGTACCATCAGGAGTCTCTAGACCAGCTTCCTGGATAATGAGTTGAAGTCGACAGGAAGTGACCTTGATCGAAGGTGGGCCATAATGATTCCCACATCATCGACACGAGACAGAGGAACATAATGTTTTGTTGTGAATTAGGATTGTATGAGAAACAGAGGAAGGTTGATATTTGCAGAGGCCAACTTCTCTTGAACACATGAACGGCACGACAATGGACTTGGCAGTATTTGACATCAACGGATCAGAGGTCATGGTGACGAGGCAGTGAACAGATGAGAGGTCAAAAGAGATTACCCAAACCCATGGATGCAAAGTGAAGCAACGAGATGAGATGTCCCCAACCCGACACGAATGCAGACAAGTGCCATGTTCAAGAGCGACATACTGCCGACGACAACGACGATGGTTCCATTTTTCCCCCACCATTTCTGGCGAGTACCCCAATTATTTTTTAATAACAAGCTTGAAGGGGATAGCATATGCTTGCGATATAAGTCCGCCCTTCGGGCGAATCCATCCTAGTGCATTTAACGAGTCCTAGGAAGGAGAAACTCGGAGAACGTCATTTCGACGAAATCCAATGTCATCAGGGTTTAACGAGTCTGACAAAGGAAGAACTCGGCGTCTTTTCATGTTTAGAGAGTTTGAAAGGACAGCGGAAAAGAAAACTCCACAGGTCCCTTTTCGTAAATAGTTCCCCAGATCCGAAAAGGTAGAAAACAATATCCGGGAAAACCTCCTAGTCGCGATAGGCTAGGGTATTCCTTTTTCGTAATCAATCCATCCCGGCCCGAAAAAGGGTTAAACTTATACCGGGTGAATGTCGATTCGTGTCCATTTTAACGAGATCGAAACGACAAGGGCCTCGGAAATCTTTTCATATTTAGAGAGTCAGAAAAGAGCTGAAAGATGACTCCAGAGTGACTTTTTCGTGTATTTACCGAGTCCGAAAAAGTATAAAATACAACTCGTTTCCATCGTTTAAGTCGCAAAACCTGCTACTGCACATACCAAGCAAGCGTAAAATCCATTTTCGACATAACATATACAAATATTTGATAAAAATAACTTTTAAAACTCATTTAACGTCGAAAAAGTTATAAATATGTCAAATTGGTAAAAATAAAATTACTTTTACTATTTACCTTGGTAGAAAGCAACAGTGGTCCATTTGGAGCAGAAACTTTCGTCGACGATTGCGACCAATCCAGGCAACCATTCAGCTTCTCGTCTGTGACAGGTAAAAGGCACTCCCTTGCTCTACATTTTCATTCATTTTTTAATGATTTTCCCTTAAGAATCAGTTCTATGAGGCCACTCTTAAAATTTTAGGGTTGCGCCCATTGGCGCGGGTATCGGGCACGGACCCGCGCCAATGAGCTCTTTTTTACAAAGGGCTCGCGCCACATGGCGCGACTGTTCGCAAAACAGTCACGCCAGCGGCCGAACCTTAAATTCCGCCCAAATTTTCGACATTTAGACCAAATTGCTTGGAATTTGAAGCTCATCAAAGATCTAACCAGGGGTTTTTGACCATGTGAATGCAGATAATCACTCAAAATGGCAATCGAATGGAAGGAACGAGAGCACGGAGACGAGGATGAACAGGCCATGCAAAGCCAAGCTTGCATGAATGCACTTAGAGACTGTGGATTGAAAAAGTTCTTCCTCACGCCATGTTTACGAGCTCAGCCCGAGCTCCTCCAATATCTAATCAGCATCTGGGATGAAAATGAACAGGTGTTCAGGTTACGAGACCAGGTGTTAGAATTGGAGGTTACCGATGTTTATTTCATCACTAGATTGTCCCGCAGAGGTCCAATCCCTTAAGGCCGAATCAAGTAAGGAGACCATTGTCTAATACAGATGTAATCTAATGTATCAGTTACATAACAAACGACCCAATGCGAAATGTACGCAAGCTTAAAAGCACACATGAAAACTCCACAGGTCCCTTTTCGTAAATAGTTTCCCAGATCCGAAAAGGTAGAAAACAATATCCGGGAAAACCTCCTAGTCGCGATAGGATAGGGTATTCCTTTTTCGTAATCAATCCATCCCAGCCCGAAAAAGGGTTAAACTTATACTGGGTGGATGTCGATTCGTGTCCATTTTAACGAGATCGAAACGACAAGGGCCTCGGTGATCTTTTCATATTTAGAGAGTCAGAAAAGAGCTGAAAGATGACTCCAAAGTGACTTTTTCGTGTATTTACCGAGTCCGAAAAAGTATAAAATACAACTCGTTTCCATCGTTTAAGTCGCAAAACCTGTTGCTGCACATACCAAGCAAGCGTAAAATCCATTTTCAACATAACATATGCAAATATTTGATAAAAAATAACTTTTAAAACTCATTTAACGTCGAAAAAGTTATAAATATGTCAAATTGGTAAAAATAAAATTACTTTTACTATTTACCTTGGTAGAAAGCAACAGTGGTCCATTTGGAGCAGAAACTTTTGTCGACGATTGCGACCAATCCAGGCAACCATTCAGCTTCTCGTCTGTGACAGGTAAAAGGCGCTCCCTTGCTCTACATTTTCATTCATTTTTTAATTTTAGGTATGAGGCCACTCTTAAAATTTTAGGGCTGCGCCCATTGGCGCAGGTATCGGGCACGGACCCGCGCCAATGAGCTCTTTTTTATAAAGGGCTCGCGCCACATGGCGCGACTGTTCGCAAAACAGCCGCGCCAGCGGCCGAACCCTAAATTCTGCCCAAAAATTCGACATGTAGACCAAATTGCTTGGAATTTAAAGCTCATCAAAGATCTAACCAGGGGTTTTTGACCATGTGAATGCAGATAATCACTCAAAATGGCAATCGAATGGAAGGAACGAGAGCACGGAGAAGAGGATGAACAGGCCATGCAAAGCCAAGCTTGCATGAATGCACTTAGAGGCTGTGGATTAAAAAAGTTCTTCCTCACGCCATGTTTACGAGCTCAGCCCGAGCTCCTCCAATATCTAATCAGCATCTGGGATGAAAATGAACAGGTGTTCAGGTTACGAGACCAGGTGTTAGAACTGGAGGTCACTGACGTTTATTTCATCACTAGATTGTCCCGCAGAGGTCTAATCCCTGTATTGACTGGAAGCAGACCATCCGGGGAAAAGATGGAACAGGTAATGGCACGGGTGTGCCGAGGGGCACAAACAGGATCAGGAAGCAAGAAAGTGGATATCCACACCATTCCTGATCTAGCACTGAGAGTAGTTCTCCATACCATTACGCAGGCTGCTGGGTCGCAAGCCCCGCACGAGGCCTCGAAGACCCAACTCTTGCTGGCCTCAGAATGCATGGGTCCCTTACTGTTCAACTGGGCAGAAGCAGTAACTATCAACATGAAAAGGCAGCTCACAAAGTGCAAACAGGGGAAACTGAAACAGTTCGGTTATGGTTCCATCTTGGTATCGTTCACTCTGGAACGTTTACCAATCTTCCAGGGCCAAGGGGCCACAGTGGGGAGTCCGATACCACGAGAGCCAAGAATGGCTCGCTGGGCAGCATTGATGCCCAGATCTGGAGGTGGCCAACAGATGTCCTGGAGGCCAGAGTTTTTTAGGTGGTTATGGCGCCAGCTGATTGTCGTGGAAGACTGGCCCTATTCAAGAACTGACTTTACCAGGGACCCAGATCTCCCACTACCAGAAGGAGACGACTGGGACGAGGAGCTGGGTAAGACCTCATATTTTTTATTTTATGCTTATATGTTTTTTTTGTAAATACACATTCGTCTTAACACAATTATATATGCATGCAGATGTAGGACCTGAGAGACCAGCCGGGATGTCTCCAATCTCCCGGAGGACACAACTCGCCCCTGAGATCCAGGGAGAAGGTACTGGAGGAGATGAACTGATCCAGAACCTCGAGGGGATTGCCCATGGGATTCCAGACTATTCCCGGCTGGCAGACGTACCGATGGCATACCAGCGCCACACGGTGGGAGTTCCGAATCGGATCCACCGAATCCTGAGGCGCCTAGTGCGTGCAGTCACGTGCTATCATGAGCACCATGCGGATTAGTCCTTAGGATTTATACCACATCTATTTTTTGAGAGACATAGCGTCTCCGGATGTACTAAGACGACTATGTATATTTTTTGAGTTTTGTGATGCACACTGTGCAAACATTTCGACACACACATATATATATATACATATGACTATTTTGGATGGATCTTTTACATGTGATGATGTTTTCTATATGTCATGCAAATGTCTAATACAGATGTAATCTAATGTATCAGTTACATAACAAACGACCCAATGCGAAATGTATTCACACAATGTATCTAATCACACATTTCATTTTTACGCAAGCTTAAAAGCACACATGAACACACACATATGCAAACTATGCTTGAAACGAGGAAGACGGGCATGCCCCCCAGCATGATGTCTCAATTCGAGGTGCATGCCCCCCAAGCTTCAGTCCATTGAAAATGGAGTGAAGGTTAAAAACAGAAAGTCGAATTGAACATGCTCGTGTTTCATTATTTTAACGAGGTTGACACACTTAAAAGAACTATCCTCAAACAACTTGTTTCATGTTTTAAGGAGCTTGGCACAAATGAAGGAACTATGCTCCGAGATCCTGGTTTCATTTTTTAAAGAGCTTGACCCAGGGAGGAAACCGTGCTCCAACCGACTTACATCAAAATGAACAAGAAGGCGGTGCTTCCAAGAGTTCCACTCCTGATGGAAGGGAAACATCCTGGAAGTCAGGACCCAATGCCCCCAACACATTATGCACAACGGCATCATCACTGAGCACAGGCACGGGGTAAGTAGCCACATAGTTGACCTGCGGTGGAGCAGATACAACGGGTGGATAGAAACCAGGAGGGGGTGATGGCAGACCAGATGCCATATTAGGACCAAAGAACGAAAGCTGATCAATGGTCACGATCCGTCCTTCATGTGGAAAGCACATCACGCGACAGAGGGAGGAGACAAGTGCTCCCATGGCATAGGTGTAATCGCGCCCCAGGAGCAGATTGAAATCCAAAGGGCCTGGAACGACCATCACGTCCATATGGACGATTTTACCTCCCAAAGTAACAGGTAACCTTGGAAGGATCCCCAACGGTTGACTCGTTCTTCTATTGAATGTCAACAGATTCTGCGTAACGGGCGCAAGCGGCGGCGAACCGAAAGCTTGCCAGGTAGTTGATGACAGAATGCTAACAGAGGCACCTTCGTCTATGATGGTGCTGGGTACAACCAGATCAAGAGCTTGTACTGTGATCTCGAAAGGCACATAAGACGGAAGGCGAAATCCTGCAAATCGATTCCAGGCAAAGGAAGCGACCAAACTACTCGGAGGGGCTACCATCGACGAGCGAAGGTCTTCCCCTGATGTTACGGTAGAAGAAGCATCCTCCATAACCTCCATCTCGAAGGCGGGAGGGATATCCTCTGGAGCCTCCATCATGGGAGGTGGAGGAGGGGCTTCTTGAAGTACAGGGACAGGAGAATCTTTCTCCAAGTCTGAAGAATCTGAAGAGATCAGAAGGACATGGGGGGTGTGAGATCCACTCGCGACATAAAAGACCTGGTGCACCATGGACGAGGCCAGTTCAACCGATCCGACGACCAATGGTTGGTCGGGGACGGATTCGTGAATTTGAATTTCTGGGGGAGCGGGATCGACTAAGGATGACTCTTGACCAATCGTAGGATCAGCTAGCGGAGGACTCAAAGAAAGCCGATTATAACCAGGTGGAAGGCGTGGTGTAGAACCGGATGGGTTGTCCAAGACTTGCTTGGCTTCATCCATATAAGGACAAAGGTGAATGGCATGGTGCGCTTCACACAACTTGCAGGGATTGGTGATCTTACCCTGCTTCTTAGAGTTCTTATCAACAGCAGCTGTAGACGTGCCCCCAACTTGGCTCCCGGAAGCCAAAGGCAACGGCGGGCGACCGTTGGACCATACTTCGAGCACCTTGGGAATGCCAGGGCAGTCTCGAAGTAGATGGTCTCCCGTGCACAACATGCAAGGGAACTTGACTTTCCGAGGAGGGTTGGAAGGACTATCAAGAGGAAGTGTTTCAGAGACAGCAGTTCCACTTTTAGCCTCTCGCTTATCAGACTTCTTCTTTTTTGTCTTCTTCTTCTTCTTCTTAGCCACCTGGTTACTTGAATCTAGACTTTCACCAGGTGAAGTAGAAGATGAGGACGCGGAAACAGGCGAAGAAGGGGAGAGGTCCACCTTGGAATCAACATGATGTTGTTCCGGTGGAGGAACTGACTGAACAGTAGCGGAGTTATTCGAGACAACAGAGGTTGAGAACAACCAAACATGCAACCCAACAGTTAACCCGGGAAGGGACAACGTCGCCATGTAAGGAGCACCAACATTTCCAAAAGGAGGAAAATGACCAGGATTCCCTTCTGAGGGGATTCCTTGGTTGGTGAACTCTGAAAAAGTTGCCATCAAAACTCAAAACCACACACGGGCTGAAAAAGAGTTAAGACACACGATCAAACGGTCAACAAGCAATGTCTAAACGGGTGTGTAATCGTGGGTGATTAATTTTACCACATTGGAAAGTAAGAAATTCTACCGTTTCATATTTTAAGAGTTGAGAAACGATAAAAAGATGACTCTATCTCTTTCAGAGTTGACACAAGCGTGAAAGGACAAGCGCTTGACGGTCTTTTCAAGTTTAGGGAGTCAGAAAAGACCAAATGACTGCTCAGGAAAAACTAGGCACAAAGGGTGTACCAAATATCCGTGAACTGCAATATACACCTTGGTTTCAACAATGAAACAGAAATCGACCAAGGACTTTCCGTACGTGCAGGTAGTCTCCCCGAATGCTGTGTTCGGTGTATCACGGGTATAGGGCGGCAGACTCGGCTTCCTGTGGATAAAGGATTGAAAACCTAGAGGGGTCTCCCTTTATATACGCGACGGTACGGGGAGCGCAAGTCCATACTAGTGCTGTCTAAAGCCAACAGGCGAACGACAGCTGCTAGGTTTAACGACGCCGGAACACGTCTCTAGCCTAGACCTTCTAAATATGTTTCGTTAAGTTCCAATGCTGCCTTAGGTTAATTGAATAAATTTTACAGCTGATCTTCAATTAAGTTTCAATTTCCAGGCCCTATCGTATGTAGTGTCTCGAAAGACTCCTAAATGCAAGCTATATGCCACAGTGCAACATTTCGTTCGATGAAAACTAGTTAAATAAGAGTTGAGAGCTTTTATACAAACGAAATGAACGGAAGACAAACAATGAGATCTCTAATGCAACTAATGCAATTGAAAACTCTTCATTCAAAACACTAATCACTAGCGATATGGAAAAGATCACAATTTACACTAATTAACAAAAGCAAAAGAGATTTTTTTTTTTTTTTTTTCAATGTCTAAGAGCTAATGTGCACTGAAAACAAAAGGAAAAATTTGAGAAACGATATTCAAGAGAGTGAAACAAACAAAATTCACTCAACAATGCAAGCAATCAGATCCCCAAATCGACCAAAGTCTCTCAAAGCAAAGAAAAGACTCAAAAGCTTCCAATGGACCGTGTGATCTAGGTCCAAAGCAAGGCCAAACGAATTTCGAATGAAGGAATGAACAATCACCCAAAAACGCAATAAAACAATCAACGACTACTAAGAGGATGTGGAGAATCAATCAGCAAGTTGACAGGACAATCAAGACACCAAAACTCCCAAGGAGGGCTCGATACACCAAGCCACTAGATGCCCTAGGGCTCAAAACGTGAAATCGATAGATAAAAGCAAACAACCAAAGGACAGAGGTGAATTCCCAGCCAAACAAGACTCCAACACACTCAGGCAGTCGGAAGATCAAGAAGAAAAACACTGATCAAATCCAGAGAGCTCAAAAATGAAGAAACTCAAAAAACTCACAGGGGTGGCGCGACTGTAAGTGTGAAACTGGCGCCATAAGTCAATTGGCGCGGGCTAGACAAGGGCAACATGCGCCAATTGGCGCGACTGTCGGGTTAAATACCGCGCCAGTCGAGTTTCTCAGCAAAAAATTAAAACAAGCTACTCCAGAAGCAGACCAATGCAAGCTAAGCAAACCAAGAAGCTAAAAAAATGAAAGAATCCAACCCAGAAGGTTCATCAAGTAAGGAAAAACAATCAAAGCGAAACAACATAAACGAGACAATGAAAACCGGACGATCCCCAGTGGAGTCGCCAATTTGTTGAGGAGGCAAATCCCCTCTGCGGACAGAGGCGATCCCTACTAGCCCAGCAGGGGTCTAGCAACAATCAAACAATGTTATGACGCAAGCTCCTAGTTACGAATGGAAAGACTAGGAATTAGAAGCCTACCTGGATTCCAACGCTATAATCTGAAGAAGAAGTGTCCCCGTTCTTCAGCCCCGGCAGATCACAATCCCTCCACGATCTCCGCGGATGAACACCTGCACATGGAAGAAACAAACAGATACAAGCGTGGAAACCAGCATACGTAACTAAACATCAGTCAAAAAGGATGTTACTCGCATTAACATGGTGGAAAACGGAGTGGAACCATAATCATAATCATCTATTAAATAATAAACGAAGAAAGATTACAACCAAGTTCTGACGTCGCGATCTCCTTCGGACGGGTCTCCGGTCGTCCACGTCTCGCAAAGCTCGCCAAGGAAAGGGAAAACCTCTCCGGAGTCTCTCGACAATGGTCTCCTTACTTGATTCGGCCTTAAGGGAAAGGGAGGATTCTTTACAGCACAAAGGCTCTTGGGAATATGGAGATACAAAGCTTAGGCACTTCAAGACTAGCTTTCCATGGGATTGAGCAGGCTTTTATAGATGGGGAAGGAGGGAGTTGGGATCCCTATTATTATGGGATTGGCCCTATCAACAAGGAAGGTTCCATGGGAGGTGGCAAAACCACTTCCCCTCCATAGAACTCCCGCGGCCAAACCTCCCAACTCAAGATAGGCGATGGTTTGTGAGTTTGTTGGAACTCAACTTCCGCCATCCATATTTAAAAAACAGTCCCTAAATTGGGTGGCGCGACTGCTGCTCTATGACAGAGCGCCAGTTGGCGCGACCTCTTTGCAGGATTTTCCTCATTGGCGCGAGTACTGAACTGCCTGCCCGCGCCAATGCTAAAAGGGATGTTTTTCATGATTTTTGCAAGGAGATGTCTCAAGGGCAAATAAAGCTCATGCTTAGAGGAATGCATTGATGATGTTTTCAAGGCATGACAATGTTCACAGGTCACGAAATGGGTCCTCCATTGTGCGGGACAGGGAATGGTAGAGACGGTGACAAATTACTGTGTAACAGGCATATTTTGGGGTTTAGATTGATTTATGCAAATTTAGCTAAAATATCCCATCCGGGATATTACAGTGGTATCAGAGCATCGAACTTGGCTCAACCTGTGGGGTTTCAGTTTTAATTTCAATTACAGGAAATTTGAGGGTTTTGAAGGTGCGAGATTCTCTTTGCTGGAGCTATTTTTATTACAGAAGACAAACCCAAGCCGCAAGGAAAAAAAAAATTTGAGCTCAAAATTTTCTCTGAATCTTAATTACTCTACAAATTTTCTTATGCTTGAATAATTCATAAAATAATTTGGAATGTCAAAGTTTATGAAGGCAAAATTGGGTTTTGGCCAAATTTGCATATTATTTTAAGTGGCGCCGTAAAATCATTTGAAGAGGAAAGGCAAGTTAACGTGCCAAAAAGTGCACATTACAAAATTTTTCAAAGGCTAAAGTTTCGAAAGCCAGATTATTTTATAGTGACAGAAAATGTTGTAAAAGGAGGCAAAAATTACTAGCCGAGGGCCAAAATCTTTTGTGAAACAAATAATATTTTATGGGTCCAAATATCTAAAACTTTCCAAGAGCGTGAAGCATTCACCAAATATTTGTTTTAGCAAACAAATTAATTCTCGAGAAAGAGGTCAAATTAGGAGACCGAGAGCACGAGTCTGGGATCAATTGCGGCATGAGATTCTCTTCCAAAAGAAATCGAATCATTTTTTTGTGCTGGCCAAGGTTTGCATCAAATGGGTCAAGTTTTAACAAGATTTCTCTGAAAGGCCAAATAGTAGATTCTAGTGCATAAGTTGAATATTTTGATTTTTGAATGGAAACCCTGCTCTTCCAGAATATGCTTGACAAATTAAAGGGTGAAATTATCCCATATTTAGAGGTCGAGTTTGATTAGTCTTGAAAGGCTGAATTGTTTTTCTCTAGAGGCCAAGTTTCTCCACCAAGGAGGGGCTGGAACCTGAACCCAATTGTTCTTGTTGAGAGGTCAGTTGGTGCCAAGGAACGCACACTGATTTCAGTGACTGAGACTGGTCCATCCATACTATTTTCCAAAGCCTTCTATAGGACATGGGCACAATTAAATAACAGAGGACGAGTTGAGATTCTTGAGTCATCCTGCCAAGCACACTTGTTCCAGACCTTGCAGACAATCATCCTTTGGGGCTAAGTCATTGCCACTTTAAGAGGCAAAGAATCTATGATTCATAATCATTTTGTGCACACTGGAAATTTCAGAAGATTGGTAACTCTAATATATATCGTAGACATGTTTTCCTCTAACTAATTGGGGCAAATTCACCAATGATCATTTGCTGAAATTTTCCAAGGTTATATTCATCGAATTAAGGCCGTGGGTCTCATATTATTTCTCTTCCAACAATAGGTTGACGTTCATTGTGTGCTGGAGCAAACTCAACTTAATTATTTCAGGCTAAATTCCTTGGTGAATTAGACAGATTTGGATACAGATTCCCTGTAGTAATTTGGGCGCTAGAGCTGCTTGTTTATTAAAACCCAAGAGGCCAGATATATCTAGCAGGCCAAGTACTGGAATTTGCATTCAAAATTTCATGGTTGTGACAGTCAATTTTGAGATCATTTGTTGAGTCATTCATCAGAGTCCCCTTATATATATCAAAAGACAGAGTTGGTTACAACACTTTGATTCTTCGAAAACTGAACCACTGGTATCCATGGTAACTGTTATATAAAGCATAAATTCACATCATTTGTAATGTGAGACAACAAATATACCTACAGCAGAATCAAGGTAGAGTGTTGTGGCGGAATTGTTTATACAGCACTGAGCACATTCAGAAGTATGTTAATTCATCATGGCTGAAGCGAAATATTGACCTGTAGTAGCCTTTCGGAGGAAGTCGAATTGGTTGCAAGGCATCATCAAGACAAGTATTGTTGGGTTGTGTCCCAGAATTTCTACTTGCTGGAATATCACCTCGAGTGGACCATGTTATATACTCCTGTGGCAGCGTACTCCTACACATATACCAGGTTCATCTTTTTCATTATCATTGTTATTTCTCATTCGAGTAGAGTAATGTACGTTTGTGGAATTTCTCCTAAAAACATAGCAGCATGATAACTGAATCAAGAAAAATTTTACCTACCCCAGTATGCACTTAAACTGTTTGAAAATTTTCATCAAAGGCAGATTCCATATAACTCAAAAATTTTGTTGGGGACAAATTGTGTGATGTTGAATTATGGGGTTTTTAAATCACCTATTTTACCCACACAACAGCACCCCAGTGAACCATGACCCCCAACCAGAAACTAAACAGAACAGCAGACCCTTTTCAAGAGGAATATATGTCATCCTTCAAAAATAACAGCCAAAATATATGCAGGAAGAATTGGGGATCGGTCACAGGATTTCTGCACTTGGGACAAATTTGAAACACATGAAGATGACATAGAGAGTTCTGTCGAAACTAGATGATGAATGAAATCTTGTCCACAATAAGCCAAGAAGAAGGGAGAAAACTAATTTGGGCATTAAAATCAGCTATGCTTGCTCTTATACAACCCAAATTCTTGGAGGAACCTTGTGAGGGGGTCAGACTTTTAGGTGCATCATGCCTTAGTAACATCATGAAGTTGACCGCACCTATAGCTCCATGCAATGATGACATTATGAGGATGATTATGAGATTGATAGTAGAGACTTTTCAATATTTGGACAAAAGTGCAGGCTCTACCTTTGGGAAGAAGCTTGAGATTCTATGGAGTATGGCCACATTCGAGACGTATGTCATCATGTTTGACCTTAAGTGTGATGACTTGATTCTGCAGATGTTCCAATGCATCTTCATCATTAGGAGACATCATCCTGACACCATCATAGCACACATATAGTGCATCCTGTCGTCATGTATGAGAGACCATGAGACCATTTTCCGAGAGTTGCAGACCAGGTTGTTGAGCATTTAGAGGAGAGAGCAGTTGGCCTCACCTGCTGCTTATGAGCTAGCCCGAGGGCTGGTTGGGCTGAATATTGGGCTATTTAGGAGACAGATGACCAGGGAGGAGCTGCTCCAATTTGGTGGATCGAGCAACAGAAATGAGCTGAGGAGGAAGGGACTTTGCTTCATCTGCAAAGAACCTTGGGGGCCTTATCACTCATGCTTGAGTGATGCAGATGATGCAGCGGAGGTAGAACAGAAGAGAATTCCTTATGTATGCCAGGGTGAGGACTCTTCTTCAGATGAGTCCATGGGATCAGTTGAGGATGCTTCTGTGGAGCGAGAGCAGTTATGCAGAGATGATGAAAGTAGGCCGGAGTTGTATTCTAGTATGCAGGGTGAGCAGTCAGGGGACTCTATGGGAGATACTCTGGGTGATGAGTCACTTGTGACGATTCAGCCAGAGAAGCATATGACGGAGTCTGAGTTAGCAGAGGAGGATACTCTGCACATCATGCATGATAGTCCTTTGAGGGAGAGCCATATGGAGGCTCACATTGAGTCTATGATGGATATGCAGCTAACCTTGGGGTAAACCATTGAGGAGCAGCATTCAGATGCACATACATCGAGTACGGTGACAGAAGTTGCAGACGCGTATCCTCTGGAGATGTTGGAGGTTGATGGGATCATTCTGCAGGGGGCTAGTAGACAGCAGGAGCATGATATTTCTGATCAGGAGTGGGACAATCTGTTGGAGATGGTGGAGCATCCATCTTTGGGCCGACACATTGATGAGGTGCAAATAGATGCACATGCAGTCAATAGAGCTGCAGGACTTTCAGGGAGTAGCACTCTCCAGGAGTACATTGATGGGGCTTGCGGTGTATATTTCCCACTTTGGCCCATTATAGAGAGAGGGGTTTTCTTCTACGAGCAGATTTTATCGACAGACGAGATAGAGTAGCGTGAGTTGATTATGAGCTGGCGACAGTTCTCTAGGCATGTTCTGTATGCAGTTGACACTCCATTGGATTCTTCTTCCAGAATAAATTGGCAGGAGATCATGAGATGGTACCCTCTTGATGGTATGATTGTCTTCGTAGGGAGTACAACAGAGCAGGGGCCCTTAGACACAGAAAATGTTACAGATTCTAGCTGAAAGTGGGGCACAGGTCGTCATTTCTTCAGCACTCCATCTCGATTTCAGGAGAGCAGGATCAGCATTGGATTTAGTCAGGGGTTGGATTGGAGAGAGGTAATGAGTTGGTAAGCATTTGGTGGGGCAGCTTACACAGTCATAGATGCAGCGCAGCAGGAGTTGTGGTCTTCACCTCTTAGAGCATTAGTTATAGCCAGATGCAGTACGCAATCCGAGCCGTGGGACTTGGGCGATGATTGGCCATGGTGGCTTTGGGATCCGGAAGGATTGTTTGATGACAGGTACAGGGAGAAGTCAATTTGGGATCCCAGCATTGAGGGGTCTATTTCGGGTGGCTTGACACAGGTGCATAGCAGCACCCATGGGTTTGTATGAGATCCAGGCATTGGGTCTCAGTTGTGGAGGGCCAATAGAGTGGCCCACATATTTGGATTGCTTGAGGGCAAGCAATCCTAGGGCGGAAGGTCTGTAATATTCCTTTTTTTGGTGTCACCTATGACAGGGCTAGGATGGACTTCCAAAGTTAGGAGCAAACCGGTCACAGGTACAAGTTGGTATCATCAGCAGGCTCAGGGGCTTTTTGGAGGAGTTTTGAGGAGTTTCTATGCGATCGGGTGGCATTTGCTTGATATATTACATCATCCGAGCAGTTTGTCTTTCATTCTAGTGCATTTCGACAACTTTCGGAAATTTGAGTTATTTACGGGCTTAACTCAGCTAATTACGCTCAAGGTGGTATTCCGGGTAGAATACATGACAGAACACCTTAGTGTAATAGCTCATTGGAACCAGGAAAAAGATACCTCCATGATGGGATGGTTGGACATGAGTTTTAGTAACCAGAGGAGACGTGCTAGTCGATTTACTCTTTTCTGCATTAAAAAGGAATATTTTAATAAGAGGGAAAAGTGCTCCATGAATAAAATAATAATAAAATAAGACTCTAGAAGGCTCCAAGAGATCTATAAAAGAAAGGGAGGAGGCCATTCAGAGATATCTTTTTAGATCATATCATTTTCTTGTATGAGAGGTTTGAGACGTGGTTCTCTACTTCAATCGTAGCCCCAGGACAGAAACCCTCGGGTGATTTGTGAGTGTTGGACGGAAACCCAACGCTCCTTAAGGAGGCTTCATTCAAGAGTTTCGTAGAGCTTCAGGGATATTGGATTGAGGATCATTCAGATCTTCAACAGGTGCTTTAGTGGATTCAGTGGTAGTTGTTGGCGGAGGGAGAGTGCAGCAGTTCAGTTTTGGAGGCCATTGTCGTGTAGCAGTGTAGCAGATTGTATTGTTGGCCAGTTTTCCATCTCGGATCTTTCTGGGTCAGATCTATATGTAAACCCCATTATTATTTATAATAAAATCTTAGATTCTTCCTATTCTATGTGATATTAGATTGCGGTATTTTATGTGTTTAATTTTACATGGCAATCTTCTGTTAAATGAATGTTGATTTTATGGCATATTTTGGGGTTTAGATTGATTTATGCAAATTTAGCTAAAATATCCCATCTGGGATATTATATGGTGTGTATCCTCTTCTTTTGATTTTTCTTGTTCATTTTCTTCCTCCTATTCACAATCTATGTAAAATAATTTATTCTCAACACACTTACGACCTTTAGTGTATTTTCTATCACAACTGTAGCAAAGCCCTTTTTCTTTTTTTTCTTCCAATCGTTGTGGTGTCAACCTTGTAGGTTGTGGAATTCTAGGAGCAACAACACATCCATATTTATAGTTGTGATTGGTAGGCTTCCTTATCGCCATAATTTTGCTTTCAATTTTTCTTCCCAACCTAATGCCTTCTCCAATGAATCAGGTTCCCAAAAGTGAACCTCATGTTGGATTTTATCCTTTAAAGTCCCTATGAAGACATCAATCATGTGTTCCTCTGGAATATCATTTACACTTATATTCAATTTTTGGAAGTCCTTAATGTGCTCCACCATTGAACCCTTTTGTTTGAGATTTATGAATTGGCTAAAGAAGGTGTTGCTCTTTGTATCCTCATAATGTACAATTATTTCCTCCGTAAAAATTGACCAAGTGACAATTTTTTTATGAGAGAAAATCCATCGATACCATACAAATGTATTGGGTTATAAATATAAAGTTTCAATGCATACCTTTTGCGTGTTTTGCACATTATGGAGATAAAATTATTGCTCCATATGTAGTATCCATGTTACGGGATCCTTTCCATCAAACTTCCTCATGCCGATATTTGGAATTTGGTGGGTCTTAAATCCAACATTAGATTCTATGAAATCATGATTAACATTTCTTTTGTTCTCATCATGAGATTCATCTACTACCTTTTCGCCATTAGGAATCATTTCTTGTAGCAACTTTGTCAAACCTTCCTTCAAACCTTCCATGTCTTCTTTTAGATCATTATACGTGTCTTTCGTGTTGCCTTTCAGTTTTTCTTCTATACCATCGATCTTAGCTTTCATGCCATCCATTTTAGATTCCACGTCGTTCATCTTAGATTCTATGCCTTTCTTCAACCCATAAATTTTAGATTCCATTTCATTTTTGGTTACTTTTTGCGATATCGAAATTTGTTGTACTTGGTCTCGTAATTTTGATATATCATGTTGCACTTCTTCCTCTTCATGCATCATAGTAGAGCTTTATGAGGGTTTAATGGGTGTGGAATTATTTTTGGGAGGCATTGTAGAACCCAATACTGATAATAATGCTTCAATATGCCCTTGGAATCAATTCAAACTGATCTTTTAAACAAAGGTTATGCAAATTTTTATTTTTATTTAAAAAAACAACTTTTTTTTTGCTTTTGAGGAGCTCGATATTGAACTTTATGTATCTCTATGATTTCATATCCCCAATATTTGACTTCAATCTTGTAGTATCCCTTTGAGTCTTCTTTCCAATGTCATAGGTCAGACCTGATTTGGATTCTTCAAGACAAAGTTATTCCCTATCTCCCACAATGACCTAATTATGGACTAGTTCAGTAGAGAGAACTTGTACGGCATGCAATGTGTCATTTTTTCATCCTTCAGCTCTGAAATCGATATAAAACAAACTACAGTCTGTGTACTTTTTTCCACTTCTTACATAATTCCAATCTGATGTCTAAAACGAAAGTTATGACGATTTTCCCTCAACTACTTGTTTGAGTTGAAATTTTGGAGCCTGCAAAAACCCTAACTTCCTCAAATCATATCTTTTAAAATATAGCAAACGAAGATCTGAAAATTTTACACAAAGTTCCTTAGGATTTCGGCTCAAATGGGTTTTCTTTTTTAGCTTCTGAACCTTCATAGAAAAAACGTTATAGCGAAAATTCGAAGATGACTTGTTTGCAACAATGAAACCCTAGAATCCAAAGCTCTGATACCAAATGTTATGAAGTCAGCTCACAAAATAGAAGAAAATATATATCAACGACTTAGAAATTAGCCTCTTCGAGGGAGAAACCTTCTTTAAATTACATAAATGAACAATTCTTGGATGATAGAAATAACAAAAACTCCTTTCTATATATAGGAGTCCAATGGCTCACAAGATAATCTTAGCCAACATAACAATAATAATGTAAGGGCACAACAATAACAATAGTGGGCTTCTATGGGGCACAATAATAACAATAAGGGGATACACTAGTATTATAGGGACCTATCATTATAATAACATAAATAATTAATTATTTTAAAGTTAGTTTTATTATAATGATATAAATAGTTGATAATTTAGTACTTATATGTAATTTTTTTTTGGTAATTAGAGGAGTTGTTAAGCTCCTATTTATTGGACGTAGGGTCAATTATGTCTACTATCATTATAACTACTAGGTGCGAACAACTACCTCTACCACATACACATGTAAATTGGGTTTGAAGTGAAGACCTTTACATAAAGAGTACCTTTAAACTCCACCTTATCACCAACTAAACTACACCTAATAGGCTACAATTCATATTATTTAAATAAATGTGATTTTTAAATTATTATACTATCATAAATTCATATTATTTAAATAAATATGATTTTTTGAATTATTATACTATGATATGACATGAAATTAAAATTTCTAAAAACATAATATATAGAAGAATATCACTAATATTGGTTTAACATATATTGAAAGAGAAATCAATTCATTTTCAAACCATCCAATATACAATATTTTCAAATACTCTATTTATTTCTAATTGGATTTCAATTAAGAATTAAGAGCTTCCTCTTCTTTTCTTTTCTTTTTAAGTAATGTAATGATTATTACTATTACTATTTCATAAAAATAAAATATAGATAACATTATATTTGTTTTGTCACCTCACAACCAAGACCATAACATTTCCAAAAGGTCACTGTTTTTGCTTCAAAAAATTGCTAGTAGTGCTTTGATGTATCTATGTACTTATACATACTTTAATCTATCCTACTCTATTCGAAAAAGAAAATATATAGCATGACTTTGAGGAGACTACTCATTCCTTTCAATACCTTTGAAAATGATACATGGGTGGCTAGACCTATGGACCAAGTTCTTGATTTTGCTAATTTTGAATATCCATCTAAACCATGGGGTCATCGTCTAACATTGTAGGATTGGAAGGTGTACTCGTAGGTGCTTGAGTTGGGCTAGGTTATTTGATTGAGTCACCTTAGGGGTCCTTAGGGTTGTTAAATATGATCTTAATATCATAAACCATTATACATACAACTTTAAATTTCTTGTACAATGGATCCGATTTATGACATATGGCTTGTTGGAGAAGACCTTTTTCCCCCAACATTTATGTAATGAAGGCATTATTCAACTAGTGGAGCTCAATGAGCTTGAATATTTTGGTGTCTCGAGATCTACAAAATCTAATGTCGAGCACTCAATCCTTGAATTTTACCTCAAGCTAGGCCTGAAAGAGTTTTCTTCTCTTATGTTTGATTTTTTTCTCCATGTGGGAAACCTTAGCTTTGGTTTCAACAAATAATGTATGATGGAAATCTATAATGGCCTTCATGGCTTTAAGTTATTCTTGGTTAATGTGTTGGAGATCTCTCTAGGAAGGATAGTAGAAGGGTTAGAGTCTCTTTTGTAACTGTTTTTACTAGATTTAGGGTAAATTTATTTACCAACAATCATCATCGAAGGTAGCTTGCATTTGCAGATGATATAATGGGCAGGTTGTGAAGATGAGGAGCAAAGGGACTTGATTCTGAGGGGAATTGATCAGAAGATAGAATAATTACTAACCTCTCCAAGATAAAAGCCAACAAGGGACCCTCATGATTTTCTTCCAAGTTTCTTCTTATAACTAGAGATTAGGAGCACAAAGCTGAAGAAGATAACCATATAAATCATACAAGAAGAATGCAGGGGAAACTTAAAGAGTTAGAGGAGAAGGACATACAAGGGGAGTCCAAACCTTTGTGGAATATAACAACATTGGAGCCTTGCGACTATTATCACAAAATGTTACCTGATAGGCTGCAAATCAGACAATCTCATGTAACTGTTTCAAACCAATATTTTAACTGAAGCTTAGCCTCTTCAATCTGAGAGGGCTCTCTCAAAGGGTTAATGATATTGACTAAAGATGTGTTTGGATGGCTCACTCTATTTGGGAAATAAATTGCTTATGACGAGTGTAGGTTGAAAATAGTATCAGTATGAAAACATTGGGCTTATGGAGTCAACACTTTCAGTGATTCAATAGTGAGCTTTCTTGACATGGAAGCTGAAGCAGGTAAGAGTTTTTAGCAGTAGTACACACACACATGAAACAGGAAAATACGCAGTCAATTCATCTATAAAGGAATTCAGAGCATTACATGAATGAATTCTGAGTATTATAAATGAAAACCACTGCAAATGGGATACATAAAAGATATAGATAAGATAGGTAGGCACTAAAAACTCAATCATAATCTCAGGTTGGTCAAGTAACAAATCTCTGTATTACTAAAACAGTCAAATTACATAAAGTTGTCTTTGCCAAAAAATCTCCAACCATTGAGAAATTCGACTCAATGGCCTTTAATAGACTTGTTACATCATGAGATGATCTGCCTCCTAGCTAGATTCATCGAATTTTTTCCTAATGACACCTTGCATAACCATAAAAGATCTACTTAATTACAAAATGAAAGCTATCCTACTTGACAATCCTTATCCTACTAGGACCCAAACTGCTCATTATTACTTTTAACAACCTTATCCTCTAAAGCAATAACATCTTTGACAAGTATGCTTTCACATGTTCTACTTGGGGTGATGGGACTCATCACTACATGACCACTTAACTGACCTCCTCTAAACTAGAAACAAAACCCTGTTTTTTAGGCAAAATGGTCTTCTTCTTCCACGAATGCTTTGGCTGCTAATTTATCTTCATTTCGTGGTATTTAAGTGATGAATGAATGTTGTCATGCTCCTCTAACACTTGAATAATACCCAGCTTTCCATAAATTCTCAAAAATATGCTTAATAGGCTCCCACACAGTACGCTACGAAAGTAAGACAGTTTCGTACCGTACTTTCATAGCGCTTCAAAAATGCCATTTACCTTCAAAAAAAATTATTCTTTCCTTTGGCATGGTCTTCATCATCCTCAGACACATCTCCCACACCAATTTCACCTCTTGACAGCTGCAAAAATTAGTTCAAAAATCAAGAAGAAAAACACTAGTAGTTTCATAGCGTTTTGTTGTCCTTCAAGCCCAGGCACGCTACGAAATTGCTGAAAAGTGCTGAAATTCTAGATTTTTGTATAACTTGCAAAATGAACCTCATAAATGCCCAAACTTTTTTTTTAACATACCATTAGCCTTAACAACCATAAACCAACTCATCTTATGATCCTTGAGGCATTTCTTCCTCATTTATAATTGGTTGAGCTATTGGCTCTTCAAGCACTATCATTTTAAGGCCTTTTTTCTCTAACTCTTCATGAATTAGTTCAAGCTGCTCCTGGAGGTCCTTAACCTGGTATTTCAATCTTCTATTGGTGGATTTCAGATGTGTGTTCATCCTCCTGACATGTTTGGCCTCTTTCCTTACTGGAATGGTCCACTTGATAAGCTGTTGTGTGTTATCCAAAGTCTTGGAAATAGTGCCAACCTGTTCTTCCCAAATTGCCTTCATCTTTTCAAACTAAATCTTTTCTACATTGTGTTTCCTTGCTTCTCTTTTCATAACATAAATTTCATCATTGGCCAATTTCAACTGTTCTTCAAGGAGCTGTCACTCTTTTTTTTCCATCACCTTCTCTTTTCCTTTCTTTGTTTTGCTAATTTTATCTTCTCTGTAGGTGATGAAAGGTCAATGACCTCCTGTGGTGGTTGGACTGTGACAGTAGGTGGTGGAAGCTCTTGAATTCTCTCTAAAAGCTTCCTAGCATGCCTTTTCATAGGCTTTCTTTCTTGGAACATGAAACCTACATCCTCTCCCTCAAATTCTAATTTTTTTGCAGATTTAGCCTTTTTAAACTTTTGTCCACCTTCCTCTATGTCCTCAGCCTGGACTATAGGATTTTCTTCTATGTCAATGGCATGTAAGATATCTTCAATATTTCCTTTAGCTATTTCTTTGTCCTCTATAGCCACTGTTTTCTCTTCTAAGGCCATTGTTTGGCTCCTTGTCCTCCTTTTTGTTTCTTGTTTACTCACAGCTTGTTTTTCTTTTGCAAGTTTGACCACTTTTGACTTCTATTTTGCAGGTGGGATATTTGGTGTGTCAAAACTCTGCAATTTCTCTGTCTCCATCATAATTGGATCACCTAGTTCTACTCTTGCAGGTTCAGTTGGTTCTACTATCAATGGTTCACTCTGCTCTGCTGCTAATCGTGATGGAATTTTCCTAGGTTTAGGAGTTCTTGAAGGAGTAAGAGCATCCAGCTCAAAACCACTAACAAACAAAAATGATGACCAATCTCTGCCTAACCTTTGGAGTTCATATAAAACCAAAAGCTTCATTAAACCGTGATGAAACAAAGAAGTATCACTCCCTTCAGACTTTATTTGGACCTTATTTGCCATTTTTGACAAACTTCTATGCAAATAGAAAGGCAGATCAAGGGAAATCTTACCAGTAAAGTGCAGAAGTAATTTGAAATGATATGAGTATACTTTGTGGTATCTCCCTTCACAAGTAAAGTACTTTTGGATGATGAGCAACAATTTTGAATAGTTGTCCTTTATGCAGCTCCTTGGAATAGCATTGGTGAGATCCATTTCACTATTTTCAGGCTTCATGAATTCTTTGCACTACTCCATATTAAACTTGAAACCTTTGAACCACTTCTCCTGTCCTCTTGGGATCCCTGTAGCAGCTGCAATAACCTCTAGTGTGATGGACAGATTGAGCATTCCCACTTTGGTGGTTGTTCCACTGAAATTCAAAGAAAACTCTTTGGAAACCTATGTGTGACAGCCTTGTAATTTCTCACAAAACTGCAGGCAACCTGTCCTTCTGAAGACTTCCACTGTTGTTGGGTCTTCATTGATCAAATTCATGTCTGCAGGTTCATATCTTAGGGATTGGCCACCCTTGTTTGTCCTTTTTTTCTCTGCCATGGTTTCTTTAATGTCTTCACAGCCTCGCTTGATGATGCTCAATGTAAACCTTTGAAAACACCAGCCACAACTTTGGCTTAGTGCACTAGCTCTCCAGAGCTCAATATCACGCAAGAAGGAATGAGAAATGAGAAATGACTAAATTAGGAAAGGATTTGAAGTTTGGATGTCTTCTCATGTCCTAATGATGACTCATACATACCTAAACTAATCATGATGACTACAGACATGAGCATGTACCTTGATTTTATCCTTCCATGACTCGAATGGCATCTAACTTACCCATTCCCAATGATTTTCTGACACCTAACAGCTAGACTGACAAGACAGACAGGAAACTGCGCTTTTGTAGTGTATCTGGTGTAAATTTGGCTGCTTTCGCTATGAAACTATCAGCAATTTCATAGCGAAAAGTGACTTTTCACAGTGTATTTCGCTACGAAACTGTGGTTTCTTGGTTAAAATGGCATTTTCAGTACAAAAACCTTGGAAATTGAAATAAGTCAGAAAATGATGAGTGATGTGACATGAGGGAGTTTGAAAATGAGTGGGTTTAGACCTTAGGGTAAACTTTAAACAAGAAAATTTAATATTTCCCTTGACCAAGCATAAAAAATGAATCCTACAACCTAATTTTTGACACATGAACCTATTTTACCTTGTCAAAAGATGCTTCATTTTTTTGGGTGATAACATCGACCATCCTAATTTGTTAGATTTCATCATGCCCAAGTGAAACTTCGACCCTTTTGAATTGACGATTCCATGCAAAGTTGAAGCGATCGTAACCTTGTAAGCCTCGCTATGAATTAGATTGAGTGGTTTGGCAATGAAGGCTATTGTTTTGTAGATTTATGCACATGGGTGAAGTCATGCAAGCTCACCGTGAGTGCCACTTGAGACTATCAACATATCCTTAGTTAAGTCCTTGTGAGAAAAATTAAGAACTATTCTTAATTTTAATTTTGAAATATGGTTAAACAATTGATTACATATATTTCTTAAATTTCAAAACACATAAATATATAACCCTGCCTAGCCTATTAAAGAGGTTATTTTTTATTTTGGATTTTTACATTCAATGATGTACAACAAGTACCAATAAGGAGTCTCTTTATCCAAAGAGGGGTGTTACACAGTAATTTGTCACCGTCCCTGCAATTCCCATCTCGCCCATTGGAGGGTCGTTTATGTGACCAATAAGCAGTGTCATGCCTTGCAAATACCATCATTGCATCCCTTTCCATGAGGACAACATTCCTTCTGTTGATCATTTCCTGAGCAGACCCCTAAAAACACCTGTTTTTGCCTTGGTGCTGGTATCTCGTTATGTGCTCGCGCCAATGGGGGAAAATTAACACTGAGCCCGCGCCAATTGGCGCTCTGTCCCAGGAGTGTTGCCGCCACTACGTTTTATGGAAAGTTTTTTTTTTTTTTTAAAAAGGAAGCGAAGTTTCGATTACAACAACTTCGTGGATGAGTCATCAGGAGTGGTTTCGCCTGAATAACCACGGCCTTCCTCCTTTGGCCTCTTGTTTCCACCATATGGGGAACCTCCCAAAGGATAAGGCCTCCCTTCCACTATTGTAGGGATCCCAATCTCCTCCTCTCCTCTATAAATATAGCCTTCATCCATTGATGAAGGGCTGAAGGGCTGATAGTCTTGAAGTGCCTAAGCTTTGAATCTCCCAAATTCCCAAGAGCCTTTGTGCTGTAAGAGCCCTCTTTCTTCCCTTAGGGCCGACTCAAGTAAGGAGACTATTGTCGAGAGACTCAGGAGAGGTTTGCCCTTTCCCTGGCAAGCTTTGCGAGACGTGAATGACTGGAGACCCATCCGAAGGAGACCACGACGTCAGAACTTCGGTTGTAATCTCTTTCGATCATTATTTAATGAATGATTACGATTATGGTTCCACTTTGTTTTCATTGATGTTAATATGAGTAGTATCCTTTCTGACTGATATTGAGTTACGTATGCTGGATTTTATGCTTGTATATGTTTGTTTCTTGCATGTGCAGTTGTCCACCCATGGAGATCGTTGGAGGATCGTGATCTGCCGAGGCTGAGGAAGGGGAACGCCCTTTTCTTCAGATCATAGCATTGGAATCCAGGTAGGCTTCTATCTCTAGTCTTTTCATTCGTAACTAGGGACTTGCGTCGTAACATTTTTGATTGTTGCTAGAACCCTGCTGGGCTAGTAGGGATCGCCTCTGTCCGCAGAGGGGATTTACCCCCTCAACAATTTGGCGACTCCGCTGGGGATCGTCTAGATTTCATTGTCTCGTTTTGATTATTTTATGATTTTCCTTGCTTGGTTAGCCTTCTGGGCTGGGCTCTTTTTGTGTTTTGGATTTTGGTTCAGCCCCAGAGGATCAGATCTGACCTCTGTTTTTCCGATTTTTCACCTTTTCATAGTTGGCTTGATTGGCGTGAGTTTATCCCTGACAGTCGCGCCAGTTGGCGCAGGTTGCCAGTTCATAACTCGCGCCATCCCCTATTTGGCGCGGATTACAGCCAGACAGTCGCGCCATTTCCTGTAGGTGCTAGGGTCTACCCTTGTTCGGAAGCTTCTTTTGGTCATTACTTTGCTTCTGGGTTTGTTTTGGATTCTGCTTGAAGTGGTGAGTCTGGTCTTGGTTGGGAGAAATTCTTTGTTTTTTCATTTTCAGGCATTGGCGCTTGTTGTCAGTTAGCAACCCGCGCCAATTGGCCATTGGCGCTAGTTGTCAGTGTACAAGTCGCGCCAGTTGGCGCTACTTGTCAATGTACAAGTCGAGCCAATTTTAGGGTGTATGAAAATTGAGTTTTTTTCCCTAAATCCTTCACCAGTGTGTCTTTCCCTTCCGGTCTTTTCACTGTATGAGCATAGATTACATTGCTCATTTTTTGAAAAGTCTTATTTCCATGATTGTTTGATGTAAAAGGGAATGAATGCCTTGTTTTGATCTCTTGCTTTGGAAGTCCTTTTTGTGTTTGAACGCATATGTCTTGTCAACTTTTGAGGGATTTTGTCACAAAGTATTTTGAAACAACGATTGCATTCTTAGTGTTTGTTTGCATCCCTTTTGCTTTCATCCTTCTTTAAGGAGATTTGCGTTCTTTTAGTTTTCGTCTCATAGTTTGCTTTTCATTTAAATGCATTAGATCACATTGCATCGAAAAGTGTTTTTGAGATTCATCATTGGACTTAGATCACATTGTTTAGTGATTGAAAACTAAAAATCGCTTTGAGTGCATTCTCTTTTGTTAAAAGCATGCATTAAGTAGATTCTCATTTTATCGGAAAATGCATTGAGTGCATTCTTATCATTTGAAAATAAAAAGGAAATTGTGCATAGATTACAATTGCATAGTTTTCAGAAAGAAAAAAAAAAAGGATTTTGCATAGATTACGTTGCATTATTCGCATCGTTGAATGTTTGAAATTACTTTTGGATACTGAAAGTCATCTAGTTTGGAAAAGTTTCGCTTTCATTTTTGTTGTTCGTTGCATCATTGTTTGAAGCTCTTCCCTTAACTAGATAGCATTCATCGAATTAAAAGTTTTCTTTTCTCATATAGCTGCATTTAGGAGATTATCAGATGACATACGGTAGGGGCTTGAAACCAAAACATAATTGAAGATCAACCATAAAATTTACTCAATTTACCTAAGGAAGCATTGAAACATTAACGAAATGTTTAGAGGTCTAGGCTAGAGACGTGTTCCGGCGTCTTTAAACCTAGTAGCTATCGTTTGCCTCTTGGCTTTAGACAGCGCTAGTACGGACTTGTGCTCCCCGTACCGTCGCGTATATAAAGGGAGACCCCACTAGGTTTCAATCCTTTATCCATAGGAAGCCGAGTCTGCCGCCCTATACCCATGATACACCGAACACAACATTCGGGGAGATTGCCTGCACGTACGGAAAGTCCTTGGTTGAATTCTTTTTCATTATTAAAACCAAGGTGTATATTGCAGTTCATGGTTATTTGGTACACCCTTTTGCCTAGTATTCCTGAGTAGTCATTTCGATCTTTTCTGACTCTTTAAATTTGAAAAGGTTATCAAGCGCTTGTCCTTTCACGCTTGTTTCCAACTTGAAAGTGATAGAGTCACCTTTTTCCTGTTTCTCGACTCTTAAAAGATGAAACAACGGATTTTTGTTTCAATGTTTTAAAAATTAACTGCCCACGAAATATTCCTGGTTAAAGTTAGTTTCCATAGGGTGTTGTTCTGAAGATCGTTTCTGATGGCAACTTTTTCGGAGTTCACCAACCAAGGAATCCCCTCCGATGGGAATCCTTGTCCTTTTCCTCCTTTTGGAAATGTTGGCGCTCCTTATATGGCAACGTTGTCCCTTCCTGGGTTAACTGTTGGGTTGCCTGTTTGGTTGTTTTCAACCTCTGTGGTCCCGAATATCTCCGCTACTGTTCAATCAGTTCCTCCGCCTGAACAACATCATGTTGATTCTAAGGTGGACCTCTCCCCTTCTTCGCCTGTTTCTGCGTCCTCCTCTTCTACTTCGCCTGGTGAAAGTCTGGATTCAAGTAACCAGGTGGCTAAGAAGAAGAAGAAGAAGACAAAGAAGAAGAAGTCCGATAAAGGAGAGGCTAACTCTGCGGCTATTATACCTAAGAAGTCTCCTCTTGATAAACCTTCCAACCCTCCACGGAAAGTCAAGTTCCCTTGCATGTTGTGCACGGGAGACCATCTTCTTCGAGACTGCCCTGACATTCCCAAGGTACTCGAATTATGGTCCAACGGTCGTTCGCCGTTGCCTTTGACTTCCGGGAGCCAGGTTGGGGGCACGTCTTCAACTGGTGCTGATAAGGCTCCTAAGAAGCAGTGTAAGATTACCAATCCCTGTAAATTGTGTGAAGGGCACCATGCCATTCACCTTTGTCCATATATGGATGAAGCCAAGCGAGTCTTGGACAACTCGACCGGTTCTACACCATGCCTTCCCACTGGTTATAATCGGCTTGCTTTGAGTCCTCCACCAGTTGATCCTATGATTGGTCAAGAGTCATCCTTGGTCGATCCCACTCCCTCGGAAATTCAAATTCAGGAATCCATCCCTGACCAACCATTGGTCGTGGGATCGGTTGAACTGGTCCCGTCTACAGTGCACCAGGTCTTTTCCGTTGAGAGTGGACCTCACATCCCTCAGGTTCTTCTTGTTTCTTCAGATTCCTCGGACTTGGAGAAAGATTCTCTTGTCCCTATACCTCAAGAAGTTGCTCCTCCACTTCCCGTGATGGAGATCCTGGAGGATACCCCTCCCACCTTCGAGATGGAGGTCGTGGAGGATGCTACTTCTTCTTTCGTAACACCAGGGGAAGACCATATCGGTTCAATGGTAGCCCCTCCAAGTAGTTTGGTCGCTTCCTTCGATTGGAGTCGATTTGCAGGATACCGCCTTCCGTCTTATGTGCCTTTCGAGATCACAGTACAGGCTTTTGGTCTGGTCGTACCCAGCACCATTATAGACGAAGGCGCGTCTGTTAGTATTCTATCCTCAACTACTTGGCAAGCTTTCGGTTCGCACAGGGGTGTCACTTAATTAACCTATGACATAGCACGTGCGTTCATGGCATACTAAAAAATACCCTTAATTTGACTACATATTGGAAAATACCTCTAAAAATCATTTTATTTAACCCCCTACCAATACTAACTCATTACATTTTCCCAATTTAATAAACCCCTACTTTCACTAGATATTGTAGGTATCCATTTTTTCATTAACATTTTTTATACCCCTTTATATTTATATCCTTAACATAATAACATGATGCCTCTCTTGTGACCCCACACGCATCCTAAAATTCATCTTTCTTCTTGTGATATACATAGGAGATGCATATTAGTATTCCCACTATGTGGTTACCCAATTAACACTCAAGCACATCTCACTATGATTCATAGAATTTAATGGTCCAAGACAATGTGATTGATACCTCACTTGATGCAATGTGAATGATCCCTCATGCACTCTCCCTTTCCAAACCTACAAAACACCATATTGTTGCAATGCCAATGATCCCTCAGTTGCTGCAATGTGAGTCCCTAAGTTGTTGCAATGAGAATGATCTCTCGTGCACTCAATGATACCTTATGTGCTCTCCCTTGCCAAACCCACAAAACACCAGATTGTTGCAATGTGAATCCCTAAGTTGCTGTAATGTGAATCGCTCAGTTGTTGCAATGCAAATGATCCCTCAGGCATTCTCCCTTACCAAACCCACAAAACAAGCCCGCTTGGTCCAAAAAATCAAAAAACAATACCTTAAATTATTTATATTTCATATATAATAAAAAAACCCACTAACCCTTATTTATATATCCAATATAATTCTTTTGGTTTGTCTAATTTTTTTTACCCCAATATGAATGCACATGATATAATATTGCTTTGTTAGTGACGCCCCCGTGTCGGTTCGCCACCGCTTGCGCCTGTTACACAGAATCTGTTGGCATTTAACAGAAGAACGAGTCAACCGTTAGGGATCCTTCCAAGGTTACCTGTTACTTTGGGAGGTAAAACCGTCCATATGGACGTGATGGTTGTTCCAGACCCCTTGGATTTCAATCTTCTCTTGGGGCACGATTACACCTATGCCATGGGAGCGCTTGTATCCTCCCTTTTTCATGTGGTCTGTTTTCCACATGAAGGACGGATCGTGACCATTGATCAGCTTTCGTTCTTTGGTCCTAATATGGCAACTGGCCCGCCATCATCCCTTCCTAGTTTCTATCCACCAGTTGTATCTGCCCCACCGCAGGTCAACTATGTGGCTACCTACTCCGTGCCTGTGCTCATTGATGGTGCCGTTGTGCATCAGGTGCTGGGGGCATTGGGTCCTGAATTCCAGGATGTTTTCCTTCCATCGGGAGTGGAACTCTTGGAAGCGATGACTTCTTGATGAAGCCGGTCGGAGCACAGTTCGTTTTCTTGTGTCAAGCTCCTTAAAAAATGAAACAAGCTCTTCGGAGCAGAATTCCTTGTCTTGTGTCAAGCTCCTTAAAAAATGAAACAAGGTTGTCGGAGCAGAACTTCTTTTCTTGTGTCAAGCTCCCTAAAAAATGAAACAAGGTTGTCGGAGCAGAATTCCTTGTCTTGTGTCAAGCTCCTTAAAAAATGAAACAAGGTTGTCGGAGCAGAGTTCCTTGTCTTGTGTCAAGCTCCTTAAACCATGAAACAAGGTGTCCTGAGGATAGTTCTTTTAATGTGTCAACCTCGTTAAAATAATGAAACACGTTCCCGTTCAATTCGAGTCTTTGATAAGTTCTCGTAAAATCCCAGTCGAGTCTTCCTCTTGATCTCGTAATTTGAACCTTCACTCCATCTGCCTTTCATATGGATTGAAGCTTGGGGGCATGTACCTCGAATTGAGTCACCATGCTGGGGGCATGCTTACTTTTCAAGCATATTTTGTTTCCGTTTCAGGCTTGTGTAAAAATGAAACCGGTTTCAAGCATAGTTTATCTTTGTTTCAAGCTTGTGTAAAAATGAAACCAACTTCAAGCAGAGTTTCCTGATTTCAAGCTTCTGTAAAAATGAAACCTTTCCCATTTTACCTCTTGTGATTGCCATTTTATCAATCTGTTTTGCCAGATGAACCTTGGTTTTCTCATTCCATCGTCACTATCTGCTTGGCCGATCATATGCCTTCACTTGGTTGTTTTACCCGTTCCTGAGGAACCGCTGCGATGAGTGGTCTTGTTAGCCAGCCTCTTGACTTTTATCATGTTTTGAGAAGTTCCACCATTACCGGAACCAGTTGCTACCCTTTATACCACTCGTTCCTCCAGGAGGAGTCATCTTTCAGCTCTTTTCTGACTCTCTAAATATGAAAAGATCGCCGAGGCCCTTGTCGTTTCGATCTCGTTAAATTGGACACGAATCGACATCTACCCAGTATAAGTTTAACCCTTTTTCGGGCTGGGATAGATTGATTACGAAAAAGGAATACCCTAGCCTATCGTGACTAGGAGGTCTTCCCGGATATTGTTTTCTACCTTTTCGGATCTGGGGAACTATTTACGAAAAGGGACTTGTGGAGTTTTCTTTTCCGCTGTCTTTTCAAACTCTCTAAACATGAAAAGACGCCGAGTTCTTCCTTTGTCAGACTCGTTAAACCCTGATGACATCGGATCCAGTCGAAATGACGTTTCCGAGTTTCTCCTTCCTAGGACTCGTTAAATGTACTAGGATGGATTCGTCCGAAGGACGGATTTATATGACAAGCATATGGTATCCTCTTCAAGCTTGTGTAAAAATAAAGAGGTACTCACCGAAATGGTGGGGGAAAAAATGGAACCATCGTCGTTGTCGTCGGCAGTATGTCGCTCTTGAACATGGCACTTGTCTGCATTCGTGTCGGGTTGGGGACATCTCATCTCGTTTCTTCACTTTGCCTCCGTGGGTTTGGATAATCTCTTTTGACCTCTCATCTGCTCATTGCCTCGTCACCATGACCTTTGATCCGTTGATGTCGAATACTGCCAAATCCACTGTCGTGCCGCCAATATGTTCAAGAGAAGTTGACCTCTGCACGTTTCAACCTCCCTCTGATTCTCATATGATCTTGATTCACAACAAAACATCATGTTCCTCTGTCTCGTGTCGATGATGTGGGAAACATTATGGCCCACCTTCGATCAAGGTCACTTCCTGTCGACTTCAACTCATTATCCAGGAAGTTGGTCTAGAGACTCCTGATGGTACCTTGGAGCCTGCATGCCTCAATGGCAGGTTCATCGCATTCGACGTGAAGTTTACATCATTGACTTCCGATCGAATGATTCTGCGGGTGTTCGACATCAACTCATTTGTTCACACGCCGTAGATTGTACCTGCAGTACCTTGGGGACCATTGTCATTATTGGTGGTTTCTCTCGCGTCTGTTAACAGCTTTCATCATTGGCTGGTAATCAGACGATGTTCTTGCATGTTCGACTTCAGCTCACATATTCACATGCTCAAACTTGTACTTTGTTTGGGTCGAGATGGAGCGCAAGACCCTGGATTGTGTCTGTTGTAATCCAGGCTGCAATTGTGGATTATTATCATTATGTATATGACTCGTTGATTGGATGGCTGCGACCATACCTGAGTCTATTTATTTGATCCTCGCTGGATGGCTGCGCCCATACCCTGGATCCGGATTATAGTGTACTCTGTTTCGGATGGCTGCGCCCATACCACATATACATCATGTACTTGAGATCGCCATTTTTCATGTGTTTTCCGACTCACGGCGTTCACTGAACATTCTCGCAAAGCATTTCACCTCTCTCTCGGCCTCAATTTTTAGGGCATTCACACGCAATTTGGTCACCGTCCCCGCAATTCCCATCTCACGATTGGAGGCTGAGCCGTGGACCACAGCAGTGTCATGCTTGCAAATACCACCATTTCATCCCTTTCCATGAGACAACATTCCTCTTATCGATCATTTCTCAAGCAGTAATTCCCCAAAAATTGTTCTGCTTTTGCCTCGCGTACCGGTAGCCCATTATGTACCCGCGCCAATGGGGGAAATTAACACTAAGCCCGCGCCAATTGGCGCTCTGTCCCAGTGTTGCACCCGCGCCACTCTGTTTATGGAAAGTTTTTTAAAAAAGAGGCGAAGTTTCGATTACAACAACTTCGTGGATGAGTCATCAGGAGTGGTTTCGCTTGAATAACCACGACCTTCCTCCTTTGGCCTCTTGTTTCCACCATATGGGGAACCTCCCAAAGGATAAGGCCTCCCTTCCACTATTGTAGGGATCCCAATCTCCTCCTCTCCTCTATAAATATAGCCTTCATCCATTGATGAAGGGCTGAAGGGCTGAAGGGCTGATAGTCTTGAAGTGCCTAAGCTTTGAATCTCCCAAATTCCCAAGAGCCTTTGTGCTGTAAGAGCCCTCTTTCTTCCCTTAAGGCCGACTCAAGTAAGGAGACTATTGTCGAGAGACTCAGGAGAGGTTTTCCCTTTCCCTAGCGAGCTTTGCGAGACGTGAACGACTGGAGACCCATCCGAAGGAGACCACGACGTCAGAACTTTGGTTGTAATCTCTTTCGATCGTTATTTAATGAATGATTACGATTATGGTTCCACTCTGTTTTCAATGATGTTAATATGAGTAGTATCCTTTCTAACTGATATTGAGTTACGTATACTGGATTTTATGCTTGTATCTGTTTGTTTCTTGCATGTGCAGGTGTCCACCCACAGAGATCGTTGGAGGATCGTGATCTGCCGAGGCTGAGGAACGGGAACGCCCTTTTCTTCAGATCATAGCATTGGAATCCAGGTAGGCTTCTATCTCTAGTCTTTTCATTCGTAACTAGGGACTTGCGTCGTAACATTTCTGATTGTTGCTAGACCCCTGCTGGGCTAGTAGGGATCGCCTCTGTCCGCAGAGGGGATTTACCTCCTCAACAAGGGGTTAAGGTTGTCAATTGATAATTCTGTTGAATCAAGGAGGGTTATAGTTAAAAATAGGCAGAACTTATAATTTGGAATTTGTGTTCAATAAGTTGATTACTTAAAGTTTCATTTGATGTTTTTTATTTGTAAATTTTTTACGTTTTTTGGGGTTCAAAAAAGAAAAAATAGCAATAGGACAAACATGTGATGGTTATGTATAATTTGTATCTCTTTTATAATAGGTCAAGAGAGAATTTGCACTTGACGTTTTTTATATGTAAAATTATTATGTTTTTTGGGGTTCAAACAAAAAAAAGTTAGCAATAGGACAAACATGTGTTAGCTGTGTATAATTTGTATCTCTTTTATAATATGTCAAGTAGGAGAAATCTAGTATGCGAAAGAATCACGAGGAATGTATTTTTATGACTTCTTTCATCATAAAAATGTGTTTTTTCCATGAAAAATAGATTAAAAATGAAAGAATAAAGAAATATAAAGATTTAATTAAATATAACAATTATTTCAAAAATATCATTACTATAATTATTTCCTTCTCATGAATTATTGATTTGTACTTTTACTCTAGTCTTAGTTTTATATCAAATTTAGTATTAAAATTTTTACTTCTTTTTTTTTCTTTTTCTTTTTTAATTTCTAGAATCGAGAAATTTATATCAGTATAAATCTATGTCCAGGACATAGCATTAGAATTACATAAAAAAACTACCTTATGGTTATGATCTTTAGACATGGACAAAGGTCAATATTTTGTATATTCCATTCATCTAAAAGCACCATGAATATTTTTCATGATTGTGTAAACTATATAAAAGGTGCCCAATATTTAACATGTTTTTACTTGAATAATACAACTAGATAGAGTGATTACTGGGCCAAACTGCGGGAGGTACTGATTGTGGTTTTACATTTAGATTAGGCGGAGAGGGAGAGGAAGAACTAACAAAGAGAGTTTGTGAATTTAAAGACTAGAGGTCATTTTGCCTTGATATTTTGAACTCTTCTATTTGATTCCTACGAGAATTTATTTCATTGTCCCTGCTTTGTACTTTTTACTTCTCACCACTAATGGTGTCCATTGCATTAGACCAATTTGTTGCTAATTGTGCTTGTCGAAGCTAGAGTTGATTTATTTGATTTTTTAAGTCACCAATTCTTCTACATGGTTGTGAGAAATGTCATTCTTGTCTTTCTTGTAGTGCCAAGTTGTACCTACTAAGAGGAAAGCAAAGCTTGAATCCCTCCAATTAAAGCCAAAAAATCGATTCACTATAAGCTTTCCCATTGGGAAAAAAAAAGGATATAGACATGAAAGCATAGCCTAATAGGGAAAGATCCCTTTTACCACACCATTCATCATATTTGATGATGGGATGTTGTTGAAAACAAAGAAAAATGTTGTGGCACCTAGAGTATGTAACCAATTTAGGATGACGATGACTAAAATCCTAATTATTATTGGTAAATTAGGCATTGTGATGGCCAAGCAGGTCAGGGATACTTTCCTGCATGCGAATTAGAGGATGAGCATCAAACCAAAATCCTACATCATTGTAACCGTCTATGGAGATTGTTGTGATAGGTGTAATGGGTGTGAAATAGGAGGCAAGGGACGTACCAAGGAGAGTTCAAATTATTGTACATAATTTTGATTTCCCACATGTGATTATGTGCCTCCCTTTTCCAATTGAAGCTTATGATTGATTATTATTCAAGTGATTTGGGAGCCAAGACCCATCTCATTGATTCTAAGAGTTCCTTCTTACTGTGGAGTGGCATGAATTGCTAGAAAAATTATTCATTGATTATTTTGTCCAAAAACATGAAGAGATTTATATTCTTGTATGTAGTTTAGAGCATATCATATAGTTTTGATAAGTCTTTAGATTATCATATGTAAGAAGATAATTATAATGAAGGTGCTTGATAATAAGTGAACAATATTCCATGATAACTAATTTGTTAATGTTTTATGCAACAACTTTCTTGATTCCTTGATAGACTACATACACCTCTACTTGATGATTTAACACTTTGCTCAAGCTCCATGAAAAAGCTATTTATTGTGCTTTGGGACGTTTTAACACACCTCACCCCCCCCCCCTTGCCACCTGACTCCTGCAACCCCTCTTGTTTAATTAAATGATAGGTGGGTGGGATTTGATCCACTTAAGTGCATGGGTCATGACATCATTTAATATAATCTCTCTAGGTGCAACCACATATTCGACCACTACCTCAAGGTGCCCCCATGGCTTTAGGTTAGGCCCTCATGGGAATTAAGCCTTGCCCAATTATATAAAACCCTTATTTTCTACCATTAGATCCAAACCTGTGACATCCCGTATGGGTTAATTCCCCTTGTAATGTGTTAACCATAAATTAAAAATGGCCGAGAGAGGGACACAAATTCCAATATTTCTTGAGGAGGGAGATTGCTTGAGGAAGTAGGTTTCTTTAAGTATCATTCATGGGATCAATGAATGGTTTTTAATGGGTTGACTATGTATTAATTTTGCTAGACAAATGAATGGAATGCCCACATATCTTTGGACAAGAACTACAAGCAAAGCAAAGGATAAAATAAAATGGGCAGTATGAGCTGCATTGTCGAGGTTTGTTGGTTTGCATAGACCATTGGGAAAAGGACAGAACCATCATGGTCGGAAATGCAAAGGGATAATCCCTCATGAAGTCAGAGGATGAAAGGAGAAGAACATTCTAAAAGCACATTATTCTCACATGTCAAAGGAAAAAGAGACCCTATGTGCACATAGGAAGAACAACCACACAAACATGAGGTCGAGAGGCTCCTATGGAAGACGAGAAAAGGAGACCTAAAGACTCATGTTGCACAGAGAAAGGAGGGCAGAGGCTTCATTCTAAATAGAGAAATGAGGTCGAAAGGATCCTGCCGAATAGAGAAAGGAGCTCAAGAAGGTCTGTGAAATCATACATGATTCATGCACAAAGGTAGAGAAGGGAAAATGTAAAAGAGGAGGTCGAGAGGATCCTAAGGAGGAAGATGAAATTCCAAGAGGGCAGGAAAAGATATGAGGACTGGGATAATTTATGGAGAAGAGAAGCTCTGATGATAGCCAACTGATAAACCCATGAGACTTGTTGACTAATAATCACTTAACAATGGTTATGCCTTATAGCGCTGAAAAATCCATTCGAGACTATGCTAGTTGATAACCTTTAGAGGTGGAGGCACCTAGGGCTAGTGGGATGATAGCATTTGATGGTAGTCACATGGGAGTTAGGATGAGAACATAGGTGGAAGATTCCATTAAGTTGATGAAAAGTGCACTCTTAGTCCTTCAAAAGTAACATAGTTGATAAACCCTCCATGTCATTAACTATATCTCTCTCCACATCTGAATTGAGACTCTCTGAGTCTAAATCCTTAGATATATTGGGATGTTGTATTATAAGTCCCTATGTAAAAAAGGAAGTGTTGTCTGCCTGATGTAAAATTGTTGTGTAGCTGGTGCGTGAAGGCGACATAACCTTGAGGCTTTAGGTTCACTATCTTTACTTAATGAATTTGATAGCTGGTGGGTGAAGGCGGGCTAGCCTTGAGACACCCTATTTTATTTATATCATCTATTTGTTGCTTTGAAGGCACTCCTCCTCAATCTTTGTAATTTGGCTCGAGGGTGACAACTAAAAGAGAGACTTGGATGCAACTTGTTTATGGTTGGGTGAAGAGTTTAAGTCCCAATCTTAGTTGCATATGCTTACTAACCTAAATTAATGCCTATGATGATATGGAGGAATGTTGATTATTGTGTGGATTGATAATATTGAATAATATGCAGTTGATGAAGGATAGTTAATCCTTGAAGAACTGATATGATAATGCTTGCTCATGCTTGATGTGTTGACTACTACATGTTGGCCATCATGCTGATATTTTCTTAAAGTAACTGTAAGGCATGTGAATTCTTATGTGAAATTGTGTTGTAGGTGTCTTGGACATTTTCTTAGGAATGGGTAAATTTTTGTGTCCATTCCAAGTTTGTAGTTTGGTCTTACGACCTGAGTCTAGCTGAGGCCTCATTGAAGCTCAAAAGAGATAAGATGTCATAGTAGGGAGTCGAAGGAACCCTTGTCCATATATTGATGCATTTATGCATATGAATTCAAGTAGGTCTAGATGTGGCAAAGTTCAAAAGAGATAGAGAAGATGTTTGTATACATAATTATGAACACATTTATGCATAGTGCTTTAATGTTCATGACCAAATCTTAGTAAGCTAAGGAGGAATAGCTCCAAAGGAGTTTCTCATCTATTTTTTATCTGTGATTATAGGCGTGCATGGGAAGTTTGGATCCTTAGCACCCTCGAGGAATGACTTGAACCCTTCTCCACCATGTGATTAGGAGCAATGACTTGGTGCTTAAAGCAGGAGGAATTTGAGCTATCGAAGGTTAAAGAACTCATGCCAATTGGATGACCCAGAGACTTTTTCCCCGAAGGTTTTAAAGTGAGACCAAGGTAGAACACCTGAGATTTTACTCCTGGGGTGACTTGGTGTAGTGGGGTCGATTTAACACTCAACACATGCCAACGAAGGAAAATCCCCAATTCAATGCCAACAGGAAACTCCTGTTCACTAGATATTCAAGCATGTGTGTGCACCAAAGTTATTGGTCCATATGGAAGAACGAGATTCAACCTTGGGGGGGATCGTGTTGTCAATAAGCACGAGTGTGATGTCACCCCAAAGGTTTCCATTAGGCATATAATAATATCATCGGGGAAGTGGAGTCCAGGACATAAATATGTTAGAGAATCAGAAAGGCAGAAAGATCCTCTTTTTCTTGATTACTTACTTGTGATCTTCTTTATTTATTGTTATGTTCTTCTTATCTTTCTTCTTATCAGTTCATCAAGCAAATATCAAATCAAATACACATATATCAAGGACACCGGATGCAGGCCAACAACCAGGGGAAAACCCAATCAAGATAATTCTTCCTTTTAATACTGATTCCCTGGACTCTAGACCTTGACTCAGACTTCCTCCACACTAAGTCAATCTTCCTTGTGACCCTTCCTGAATCTGGCAGCAACAGCAATACTTGAACTTCAACCTTGCTTCTTGAGACTTCGATCTTAAGGTAGAGACTTTGATCTAGCTTCCAAGACCTCGATTTAGGCCCAATACAACTTCTCCAAGCAACAACATCCAACAAAATTACCTTCTACTTATCCTTCACTTAGTAGCAGCAACTGGTGCAACAACTGCAACAACAAAAGTTTGAGAACTTTGATCCCCCAAAATATAGCTCGGAATGCAGTGAGAGTAGTGCTAAAATTTATATTTTCTTCAACTCTATAAGTGTGCCAAAAACCAAACCAAGAAAGTCTGTCTCCAAGATTTCACAATTTCTTCTTGTAGCAGCTTCCAGATCGAATTTCTATGTTGCATATTGATGTCTTCAAGTGAGTTCGATTCCATTGCATATATAGGCTTCTTATGAGTTCAAATTCCATGAGTTGAGGCTGACTTGATCACCTTTAGGCTGACTTGGTGTGGAGGCTTCATAAATTATATTTTACTCAATACTTGACCTAATTGCATGATTCAAAAGCCCAATATGGATCAATTTAAATCTGCAACAAACCTATTAGAATAAAACCTAGAAGTCCACAATAGGGACTTTGACCTAAAATAATATGACCCAAGCATGAAACCATGCTTTAATAATTCATTCAATAATAATATAAAAATATTTTCTTTATTCTTTTGACAATTAGAATAAGTAATGACTCAATTACAATTTATGAAGACCGAACCTAGTTACATTCTTCAACACTCCCTGTTAACTAGGGAGGTATTCATAAGTCAATAGTACAAGGTAGATCTCAACTATATGAACCATGAAACATTTTAGATACTTAAATTCCATGGACTAGATTCCTGACCAGGGAACTCTATCCATTGGTCACCCAACACTTTAAGCACTGCAATGCCATGGACTAGATTCCTGACCAAGGAAATCTGTCCAAGTCGGACTTAGATGGACTAAATATTTTGGCCTCTATCAGTACCATCAAGCTCAATTACTAACCATCAACCCACGGAAATAGGTTCACATCCACCTTATGACACCCTCCCAACCAGACATCAACACAAAGTGTCGCCATGATGTCTCTCCAAGAAATGCTCCACTCACAAAGCCTCTGGAAATGATTCACTCGCAAAGCCACAACATTTTCAAGCAATGCTTCACTCAAAAAGCCTCAGGCAATTCTTCACTCACAAAGCCTCAGGCAATTCTTCACTCGCAAAGCCTCAATACACCTTGATCCAACATATCAATAACAACCAATCTCTCCCAATAAAACTGATTGGTAACCAACATGCTATCAAGTTCTTCAAGAGATTCAACCATGCACGCAAACCCCAATGCATAATCAAAACAAACTACGGGGTTTCAATGTTTCCCTTCAACTAATTCTAGTAGGAATATCAAAATAATCTTTCAAGAGAAGATTCAACTTCCTACTTCCCATGTGGCAACATATATTTCCATAATATATCCTCCAAAAATGACTATGATTCTTACTCATGGACTTCACTAAGACTTATAGTTGTTCGTCCTGGTCTAGTGCATGATACATGAAGTAGAGAACCATAAGCATTTCTTCTTTTAGACAGACTCCCTCTTAATCTAGGAAGATCAACTTCTATCCAGGCTCCCTGTTAATGTAGGGAGACTTAATTTCTTCTTAACTATTGGAGAAACTTTCATGGCTTCCATTCTTTTGATCATACTTTTCAGCTTCTCATCTTTATGATGTACCTACACAAATTTAAACAACAAGTACAACCAAAACTATAGAAGCATGAATTTAGCCATATCAAAGTCACAGGATCATTTTCAACTTTATACGTATCAGATACCCAAACAAGAGACATATACTCTTTAACATTTTTCTAGGGACTTTCATAATAAACCCTGGAAAACCTCATAATGTCTTTCATTGTTATCTAGGGTTTCAATGTTAATTCCAAAGTATAACATATAGCAAACCCTAGAACCAATATAGATATACAAGATATATGATAATCTTTAAAATTCACATGATAGACCTTTCACTAGGGATTCATACACATCCTAGATTTCATACAATAAAGTCAATCAAGATTAATCATAGCTCAGACATGATCAACTTTCACTAGAGTTAGTTGCAAACTCTAGATTTCAAATCAATTAACAAAATATATCATGAAGAGCTTCTACTAGAGTTTAATATACATCCTAGAACATCAGAAGTGACATCCATTAAGATTCGATGTAAACCCTAGATTCATCATTTATAAACATACATCATATCAACATACATCTTAGAGAATTTAATCATCAATAGGATTTATTTATAGACCCTAGACTTCTCAATAATCATCCCAGACCTTTTCAAACTTTGACTAAGGTTTGTTTCCAAACCCTAGATTCTTATGACCATTAGAAAATAGGCCAACACATACATCTAGGAGATCACCATTATAAGCACATCATGTGTTAGTCAACATTTATACAATAGACACACATAGTCCTAGACTAGGCTAGGCATTCAACCAAGAGAATATATACCTATGGTTACACTCCTAGGACTTTTCATAATAAGGATTTATCCTATAAACCTAACCAAAACACAAGGTTTCAGTGCATTGTCAAAGCACATCCTTATTATATCAGACTTCAAGGTTCGATATTTCAAGCAACATCATATTAACTCCAACAAATTTAGAGCTTCCATGACCTTATCAAGATTCCAAACTTGACATTATCAAAACATTAATCAAAATAGAAATTTTCATAAATAACCCTAAATAGGTTTAGGGTTTCACATGTCAACAACATACCCTTAGGTTAGGGTTTTATATAGAACCTCCTTAAGGTTATATACAAGCAATTTGAGGTGTATAAGGTGGGTAGATTCATCACATGATGAGTTATCCCAAACAAGAATCCTTTTGGGATTCAGTAGTGCTAGGCATATCCACAGTTAGTAGCATATGCTATAGATATTTCAAAGAGAGTAATAAGACTATACATTTCAAGACATACCTTTGATTCTTTGACAAACCTTTATGACTTGTGTGGTCTTGTTGTTTGAACCTTCTCCATGATTCTTGGACATTCATTAGATTGATTCCTAGATAAGGAATAGAGGTAGACAAGTGATTAATACAAAATATAATCAAAATATTAAACAAGTACATTATTACAAACAGAGGGAATGAGATACTTATCTTAAGGAGTTGATGTGGGCTCCCTCCCAAGCTTGAGGGAAAACCTAAAACTTATAAAACAAAGAAATACATTTCCAAGAAGATGCTAAACCTATACTACATAAAATATACAAATTAAACATAAGATGGAAGGGGCTTAGTACTGCAAGCGTTGTAGTTCTTCTTAAATATTTTCTTTCTTCAGGGATGATGTCTCTTCGGCCATGTTTGCATGATCTCTATCTCTTTTCCTACTCCTGGGGTTGTCAGAACAATCACTTCTATAGTGTCCCATATTGTGACAATGATAACACTTGATCTTGGACATGCCAACGTTCTTCTTTGGCTCTTTCTTCTTGAATATTCCTTATGATGAGCAACATAAGCATTTGATACTTCTTCATTGTTGGTTACCATGGAGACCCTTAACTCTTCTTGCCTACATGTTGTCCATATCTCTTCAAAGGTGGGTGTTTCTTTCCAACTATTGAGGGCTAAGGCAAAGGAACTCCAAGAAGATGGTAGTCCGAGAATGGTTGGAATTACTAGTTCTTTATTTGGCACTATTTCATCAATGACAAGGAGCTCAACCCTTATCCTTTCTATTTTCACAAAGAAAGAGGTTCAACAATATCCTCCTTTTTCATCTTAACAATTCTTAGATCAGTCGTTAAGCTTGTCACCTTTCCAGTGACGGGTGTCACAGGTTCCAATCGAATAACATGGATAGATATTTGGGTTCATCATCTCTGACTTCGTCAGGGAGTATAAACGAGCTCTGGGAAGAAGACCTGTGGCTTGTTGACATCGAGGAAGACGATATTAAAGCAATCCAAGATTGAAAAGAATATAATTGTAAAGAGAGACAGTTTGTAACATACAACACTAGATTCCACGCGATCCTGCGGATGATTGTGAGGATCAGAGATTCCTCGTCGGATGTTGGGCTCTGAGATCATCACCAATCAGCGGCCGTTTATGTGCCATACTGGAGCAAAATACCGGGAGCCAACCGCCGGAAAGAGTAGAACCCCGATGCCGACGATTTCGAAATGGACATGGCCGGCGAGGAGGAGGAGGAGAGTCTTCCCCCGCATGAGTACCTGGCAAGGAAGCACGATCACTGTCAAATTTTTAGCACATCCTCTGTTTAGGTAGGCATGGGACTGAAGGGCCGAGACATGAGTCAAGTTCGAAATGCGGTGTGGAGGCAGGCCGGATTTCTTGGCTGAAAAATAACCCTCTTCCTCTAAATAAAATAAGAATGAAACATTTTTCCTTGTAAAATGGCTATCTTTAAACGGAAATATCTTCCCTTGTATAGTTATTTTTTCTTTCTTTCATTAATGATGAATTATTTTATCAATCTAGGCTTCCAGTTAATGAGATCCTGACTGGTTTTTGCTTCTCACAGGAATTTTTCACTGTAAGAAAGTAGGGACGTCTTGAGTGACTGTTAAAGTATATTTTGCAATTTTTAGGTCTCTCATCTCGAATTGTTGTTTTGTCAAGAATGGAACGTTTGATATATTACTGGTATGGCTAATCGTGGGTTTCAATCAATAACTAACCTAAAAGAAAATATTACAATAGATTATTTTTAATATATTATTATTATTATTATCTAATTTTAAGGTCACAGCCAAGCCAGACACCAAATTAGTGTATGAGACCCCCTTGTTTGTGGGACAAGGAGCCCACCTCTGCCCAGCGCTTTGACTGTTAATTCTATGAAGGCATACATACTCTACCCCCCTCTAGTTTTGAACGTGTGACCTCTTAGGAGGAAACACATGCTCTTAACCATTAAGCCCACTCAAGCTGTATCTGACCTAAATAATAAGTTTCATTTAAGTTTTCTCCAAAATTTAATAACTTATCCAAAATCAATATAGCTATTGGAAAATCCAAAAATCACAAAAATGAATTTGTTAATCCAAAATCACAAAAATAAACTCTTTAATAGTCTAAAGAGTTTGTTTTTTCCAAAATTCAATATCCAAGTTTTTTTCAAGTTAATGTGGAAATTTTCAAGTGTGCAAAGTTCAAGTGTGTGAAGAGTAGAGTTTGTTTTTTTAGTGTGCAAAGTTCAAGTGAACAGTTTTTTTTTTAAGTAATAAGTTAAATTATATATATAGTAAGCTTGGTCGTATTTTTATTATGTCCAATATACCTTTATCATGTCTAATATATCTTTATCGCGTCTAATATATCACTCACTTTGATCAGGGGAATTGAACCGATGACTTCACATCAAAGGGTGTTTTAAAAAAACACTAGAGCATGTCGTTGACCTTGAACATAGTAGATCACGCTCCTCTGCCTTAGTAGAGCATGCTGAAAAGACAAAGCATCACATTTGCATTGAATATGCTAAGGTTATTGCGAGGATTGACCATTTCCGTCACCGTAAGTTAAGGGAAGCCTTAGAAATTGAAAAAAGACTGGTTAACCTTAACAAGGATGATGGGTCGAGTGTTAGCAGATGTTGAATTCTTGCCCTTCACTCTTAGTCGGTGTTTTTTCTTCCCTCGTGGTTTTCCCTCTTGTTCTTTCTCTTCCTCTTAGTGCGCCACCACCCCCCCCAATTCCTCTTCCTCTTCCTCTTGTCCTCTTGTCCTCGCTCTCTTTCACCTTTTGAGATTTTTAATAGATTAAAATTAGTTCATTCTATAATTCTTATTAATTATAATATCTAAACCTATTCTCTATAAATAATGCATTGAATTAACAAATTAGATTAGGATTGACTATATATATTAAAATTATGTTATTAAATTATAAAATATATATCATAAAAATATATTAAAATTATATAATATATAACTATTAATTAATTCATTTTAAATTAAATTAATTAAATTTCTTATTTTCTTTTTCTAGTCAAACTAGTCGTTATTTACAACGGCTAGTTGGAGCATCTCTTTATCTATTTAAACTGGTTCCTAGATCAGATTTCTCATCTTGTCCTGATGATGAACCACACTGGCTGGTTTGAAAAGCGTCGACAAAATATGCTCATATGTGATTATCACCGAAAGATTTTTTATACATTTTATGGATCACAGAAGCCAAATTCCTAGTATATTAATTATTTAAGAGCATATTTTTTGAGATTAAAGGAATGATGTCCATGGGGTCTTGGATAGATGGTGATTAGGTGCTTTGTTAAGGCACTCCCTGATGTGAAGTCGCCGGCTCAATTCCCCACCCTGATCGGGGTGATATATTGGACATGATGAAGATGTAGTCCTGCCAAGCTTACAAAAAATTTATTAAATGAACGATATTAATGTCTTAAAACTTGTAGACATCTAATAAGAATGGAAGTGTACCCTGTTGGTCAAGGTTGTCATTGATGTCAATATGGTATTAACCGAGATGTCAATATTCTTGAGATGTCTGGTTCAAGATGATGATGTCATGCCATCAATGAAGATGTCAAATCACGAAGAAGTCAAACCACTAATGAAAGAAGCCCTAAGAAGTCCTTGATCTAATGTTGCATGCACTTGATGATCTAGAACTTAACCCTTGATGTTATGTGATGATGTCATACACTTTGATACTTGATGATGACATATGATGATCATGGTTGGAGATCATTTGAGGGTTGGAAGACTATTTTGGAGTTCTCCTAATAATGCTGCACTATAACATATCACTGCACCATTATGTGATGACATGAGTGATGCACTCATTGCTGGACATTGCCATGATGATGTGGATGTCCTACATGTTCCTATGATGATGAAGAAGCCAAACAATAGAGAAGCCAAACAAAGAAGCCATACTGTCCTAATCATCTTTTACACTAAAGATTTCAGAAGAAGTCACAAAGAAAAATAATTTTGGACAGCTTGGAGGCATCCTTTCCAAATGAATCCTATACCATCTTAAAGAGGAATTTTTCCTCTTTCTAACGAGCCCTTACTTGCCCTCAAACTCCCAATAGTTTGTGAGAAATTGAATTTTTAAGTTGAAAAATATATATATTTTTTCCTAGCCGACTTGAGCTGACTTGTGTATGCTCATACTCCTTCACCCAACTGATGTTTCTATTCATATAACTCCAAAACCAGTATATATAGATGTCTAAAACACTTCATTTGATCAACAATTTTCGGTGAAGAACATAGTTAGGAGGCACAAAAATTACAGGAGGTCGAGAGGACATAAAAGTTTAATGTTTGGGCTAGTTTTTGTGTTGGGCTGTCACTCAAAGCTAAATATACATAAGTCAGATCTGCTTTATTTGCCTCAAGCTCGGATCTAGGTCAATCTTCATTGCAACAAAACCTGTGACAAAGTCTTGTGAGAGGCAGACTTGTGGAGAGGCTCTAGCAACTGTGACAACCACCTCAGATCTGCAAGCTAGGAACAACTACCTGTGAAAGACCTCATCTTGGAACTGTAACAACTCAGACAACCACCTGTAGAAGCTAATTTAGAGCTCGGATCACTAGATGGAGATGCTGAGTTATACTGCAGATTTGTTAGCTTAGATTCATGGAACTCGGATTGCAGTCCTAATACCTTAGACAATGGTTTGTGCAGCTCTCTTCTTTGGAACTGTTTAGAGGACAAAATTATATCAGTGGTTTTGGGCATAATATTTTAGTAGTGATCATCATTTTTGTGAGCCTTCTTGAAGCTATAGCAGCGTCTGGTTTTTGGTTTTTGAGCTAAATTTGAGAAACTATTTGGAGCGTTGTTCTTGAAGACTTTTCTAGTGCTTCTTGTAATGACAATTTGAAGAAGGCTTTGATGATAGTCTGAGCAAATCTTGAAGGTTTTCCAGATCAGATCTTGGAGCTTGTGTGAAGCAAACTTAAGGCGGATATTGAAGTAGTCTTGGAGAGTACCTTGGAGATGACATTAAAAATCCATTGAAGGGAATTGGAAGAATAATAGAAGCTCATCTTGGAATCTTGTAGATCTTGAAGAGCAGTTGGAGCTGATCTTGAGAATACCTTGGAGAGTCATTTAGAAGCCTATTAGAGACCATGATGTCATCATGAGGTGAACTTGGAGATTTTGATTGGGTATCATGAAGAATAGTGGAGACACCTTCATGTGAAGAACAAGGTTGTCATTGATGAAGTGACGCGGAGACTAAGTGAGGGGATAGCTGAAGATTGTCAGGGTTCATTGAAGAAGACTTTGGGAGCCATGAAGTATAACCAAATATATCTTGACGAAATGAAGCAATAGGTTGGAGCCTCATAGAGACAAGGTTGGTGCCTTGGAAGATAGGGTTGGAGCTCGAGAGGATAGGAGTCCTCAAGAGACTAGGTTGGAGCCTGTATAGAGATAGGGTTGGAGCCCTAGAGGTTTTTGCCTCAAATTGACAAGGTTGGAGCCTTGGAAAGACCAAGTCGGTGCTTGGCACAATATAGGTTGGAGCCTGGAAGATTGGAGTCTTCATCTAGGGTTGGAGCCCTATATCATTATTGTACTTTACTTATTGTAAAGAAGAAATTAATAAAAATATCTATTCCATCATTGTTCATTTTGTGTTCTAAATATAATTGATCTAACTGGTAAAATTAACAATTGAAAAGAAATATTGATTCACCCCCCTCTCAGTATTTCCAACATACCCTCTTTGAATTACTAACTAATTGTTTTAAATGTCCAAATTTGGTCAAGTCCCACTAGCACAACTGGTTGAGGATGGGCATCGTTAGCAAGGCGACCTAGGAACAAACCTCACGAACGTTGTTGTGCCTGTGCCAGCAAGAGGAGACACGCTGAAACCTAGTCAACTTAGGGCTGGTGTGGCCCAGGCTGGGTGTGATCTACGGGTGACTTCGATGGCTTATATGCCCTTGAATCACGATTTCTCAAGCCACATGTCAAGCCTGGAGGAACACAGACAACTTCGCAAAAAAAAAGTCCAAATTTTATTTACACTTAATATTATTGAATAACTTATAAAGAGGTTTATCCTTCTGAAAAATCCTTAGAACTTTTCCATTATGCCAATTTCATACTTCAAAGTTATAATTACAACAAATCTCAACAAGGAAATTTTAGCAAAAAAAAACTCAAAATATTTTAACTACAACTAATAATATTATTGCATAAGAAAGATTTGAAAATGTATCAATAAAAAATAAAAAACCTTTTCCCTACAAAATGATATTTAGATTCCACCGCTCATGAGGTAGCTTAATTGACAATTGTTTATTATATGCAATATTATGTAAACAATGAGATTTAAGGTTCAAATCCCTATGGGTCAAACCAATAAAAGCTCAACGGGGTGTAGAACAAACGGGATATTGTGTTTTGTTAAGGCACTCCATGGTGAAAAGGTCATAGGTTCAAAACTTCGTAGGCAAAAATCCAACCATGTTAAAGGTTGGTGTGGCATAGAATAAATGTGATCCCCAAGTGATTTTGACAACTTAGATACCACTACGTTGCAGTTACTCAAGCCATGATTTTGACGACTTAGATACCCCTAAGTTACAATTACTCAAGCCATAGATTAAGCGTGCTAGTCATCTCATGATCACCATTACTTAACAAGCAAACAAACAAAAAAATATTTTGATTTGACTAGTCCGTGCTAGTCATCTCATGATCACCATTACTTAACAAGCAAACAAACAAAAAAATTTGGTATAGGAGGGAAATTGGTAATGAGAATTATATAATTATTTTTTATTTATTTTATTTTATTTTTATTTATTTATTTATTTTTTGGTATAGGAGGGAAATTGGTAATGAGAATTATATAATTATAGTTGCCACTCAAGATCACATCGAGAAAGTGGTAACGAGGACCATACAATTATAGTTGCCACCCAAGATCATATCGCGTTGCTGTCAATGAAAACTTCTTGACCAACATCATTCCTCGCTAACAATGTCAAGCAAAACCCCCTGGCCAACATCATTCCTCACCAACAATGTCAAGAATTTTCACAGGCTTATGCGTGATGAGCTCCCCACAGGGTTTGAACTGGTGACATTTACAAATGAGTGTCCTAACAAAACACTTGATCACCAACAAGCCCCCACCCCGTGGGTTTTATATATATATATATATATATATATATATTATATGATTAATATCAAAGACACATTTTTCTAATCTATTTATTTATTTATATTGTTTTAATTAATCATTAATTTTTTTGGGTGATTAATTTATTTTTTTATAATAATTAAAAGAAAGATAAAGGTGATAGTTATTAATATTAAAGTTATAGATATTTATTGTGTTAATATTTAGCGAGTTGTTTTTAGTGCGATTTTTTAGAAGTTTTTCTCGTGAATATTTTTTGTCTAATTTCTCTAAAATCTCGCAAGAATTCATTGAAATCACAAGCTTGATGGGATTTTTTTTTAAGGTGCTGAATCCATTTATACAGTCAAAAAACTAGTTTAAATAACACAAACCAAGATTTCACCTTAAATTTTTCTGTCAAATTCAAAATTCCAAAATATCACACTAAAAACAACTCCAATATTTACCAAATGCAAGACCCAAAAATAATAATTGAAACTATGTAATTCATTTTCTTAACTCATCACATCCATATATCCATTTTATATATATATAAGTATGGCGAATTCACATCCAACCAGCAATAACTTAAAGAATACGCTTACCATTATCCTTTTATTAAAAAAAGTTATTCTCGATGACACATCTTTGACTAGTAATCCCTATTGTATATGTTTTTAAAACGGACTTTGACTAAGTGTGCATACATTCATGCTTTTTCAAAGAACCTTCTGTTTTCAGGCCAAGGCGTTGGAAAACTCAACTATATGTCTCTAGGGCACAAAACACAAGGAGACTTTAGCCCCTCTCGTGGAAGCCTATATTCTATGTGAATAGTACCCGTGCAACCCTTATATATATATATATGCGGTACTCATTAAATTTTTAATGTGCAACATCGAGGAATATTACAATTATATTAGTCATACACATTTTCTGTGTTTGAAAACGCCAAATTCTATGTATGGTTCACCAAATGGACAATATTTTTATTACATGTAATCGTCAATTTCGATGTATGGGCCCACGGCTTTCTGGATAAGAGGATAAAAGTGGAATGTAAAACAAAATATTTCGGAATTGATTGTAAATAAAATATGTATTTAAATATGCATGCCAACTCACATACATTTTTATGAAAGATAAAAAAAAACGTTAAATTTATTGATTAATTTAGACGAATCATCCTCATCAACATAAATAAAGGAAATGTAAACCTCAATAGATATCAAAGAAAAAGAAATGTATAGATACTGCAATAATATTAAACAAGAGTCCCATCATTAAAAAAAGACAAAACAATCTATTCAAAAATAAATAAAGGAATATTTTCAAATAATTTTAAACTTTTATATATTTTATATACTAAATCAATAAATATTTATTTATTTATATTGCTTTAATTAATTATCAAATTTTTTTGTTGATTAAAGTTTTTTTTTTTGGGTTAATAATTAAAAGAAATATAAAGGTTATAATTATTAATATTAAAGTGATAGATATTTATTGTGTTAATATTTAGTTAGTTGTTTTTAGTGTGATTTTTTTAGAGGAATTTATTAAAATTACAAGTATGATGAGTAATTTTTGCACAATCAAAGTGTTTTAAAGATTTTTTTAGAGTGTTGAATTTATATATAGTCAAAAAACCAATTTAAATAACACAAATCAAGATTTCACTTAAAAAATTTCCTAAAAATAAAAACTCCAAAAAATTAGACCAAAAACAACTCCAATATTTAATAGATAGAATAATTTGGTTAAAACGATCTAAATTTTGATAATAATTTCATTTTAAAAAAGAGTAAATGATCCATTATAAAATGTGAATTTTAATGTGACTTTTGGTTTGGTCAAAATGACCTAAGCTTTCATAATTTTATTGAAAAAGGGTAAGTGATCCATTATAAAATGTGACTTTGAATTGCTCATGAGATGATATTAAGGCAATTCATTATAGACTGAGTTTTAATGTGGTTTATATTATAGACTGAGTTTTAATGTGGTTTATAATATGTGACTTTTAATAATTAATTTATGATATTTTTATGATTCATAATAAAGTATAAAGTACAGGTTGAGTTTTGAGTTTTAATGTAATTCAATCAATCAATTTGAATTTAATAATTACAATTAAAAGAAATATAAAGGTTATAATTATTAATATTAAAGTGATAGATATTTATTGTGTTAATATTTAGTTAGTTGTTTTTAGTGTGATTTTTTTAGAGAAATTTATTAAAATTACAATTATGATGCATCAATGCAAAGTTCAACAGTACAATACCGCACTGCCATCTCTGATGGCATACATATGAAGCGCCTTATGCTTCCGATAACTTACAATGACCTCGTTGAAAGAAGCTTGCTTCAGAAAGGTTCAATTATACATGTCAAAAATTGGACTACGTCAACTATTGGTCCATCAATGTAAGTTTGTTACAAAATTTTTACTTAAACTTTACATATTTCCTTCATATCACTTTTCACTCTAACAATTGCTCGTATTACTATCATTTACCATGTAGGTCTATAACGCTACTAGACTTTGAAATTTGTACTACATCTACACATTTATTTGGTATTCCAAAAAATCTGAGTATCCCCATCACTTCTGAAGAAGAAGATCCGTCGTCATCGAAACAACAACCTTCGTCGAAAAGGCACTGCACCGTTTCAGACATTCCTACTGCATCCATTACACCAGTCCAAATTCCAATCAAAGCAATAAACCCTTACCATTCAAACTGGTGCATAAAAGGATCTGTTCAAAGAAATACACCTCTTCGACAATTCCAAAATCAATATGGTCCTGGTAAAGTGTTTGGCTTCGACCTCTACGATGCAGAAGGTGGGGAAATACACATTACATGTTTCAACAATGTTGCTGATTCTTTTTTTGATAAGATCCAAGTTGGAAATATGTACATTGTCTCAAAAGGCAATGTGAAAATGGCTAATAAACAATACAACCACTTAAACAATGAGTGGGAAATTTTGTTAAATGCTACATCTACAGTTGATCAAGTTGCGAATGAAAGAAGATCCAAGCCAACGGTGCATTTCAATATAAAATCAATCAATTATATCCGAACAACAAATGTCAACTCAATTGTTGATGTTCTTGGTATTGTTACTAGCATTTCCAATCCATGCACCATACATAGAAAAGACGGCTCAGAAGTTATGAAACAAACAGTAAATCTTGAAGACATGTCTGGATATAACATGGATGCAATCTTTTGGGGAGATAATTTTGATGGAGTATCAAAAGAAATTTCCAACTTATGTGCTACAGGAAATAATCCCATCATAGCAATCAAGTCCGCTCGTGTTGTTGAATTCAATGGGAAAAATGTCGGTACTACAACAAGATCAATTATTCTTGTAGATCCTGACATCGAAGAGGCTAATATCCTAAAGTCATGGTTTAGAAAAGAAGGTTCCACTACAATTTCTACACCACTGACAAAAAAATATTCACCCTATTTTGGCCATCAACCAAACAAAATAACGATTGCGGATATTCACAATATCATCCCCTCAGATATACCTGCATTCTACCAAGTCAAGGGGACAATAAAAAAAGTATACATGGACAATTTGTACTACCTATCATGCCCATCTATTGTTGATAAGAAAAAAATCATGAAGAAACTTATTCCAAAGAATGCAAAGACATGGTATTGCCCTAAATGCAACACCGAAGTAACTGACTGTGATTACAGATACTTAATAAAGATAGATGTACAAGATCACACTGGTCAGTTGCTTTCAACAGTTGCTTTTGAAGACGCATCATCTACAATTCTTGGAGTTAATGCAAAGGACTTCTATTTGTTATCTGAGGATCCTGATGTAATAAAGGAAATTGTCTCCAAAGCACTGTGGACAGACCACATCTTCACACTATCAGTGAAGACAGAAACATTTAGAGACATACCACGCTTGAAATGTGTTATCATCAAAGAAGAGAGCTTGCAATTCTCAATAGAATGCAACAACATCATTCAAGCAATCAATAAAATCTCAATATCATAGATAAATATGATTACAAGTACTCTTGCCTTATTTATAATTTGTATTATCTTATTCTAAAAATACGTTTATAAACAATATTCTTTCATATGCCTTTCCAAACATATCTCTTACTGTTTACTCATATATCTTCGAACAAAACATCTAATTGTATATAATTTCATTTAAGATAATTCACAATACTTTAACTTCTTCCCTATTAACAAATCAACCAACTTTACACATTACATGTCCAATTACATTCATATAAATCTTTAAAATGCTTAAATATAATCTCAAACATATTGTTATCAACTCGTTACACTTCTTATTATCTCCCTCTACAGCTAGAAATTACTAAAACTTCATTTCAAACACATTGTACTAATAATATATTAACAAAAATAAAATGTAAACTTCAATTTCTTTTTTCCCCTTCCATAAAATATCATGGTTGTTGTCTTCCCAACTAACATCGTCACTCCCTCTCTCTTTCCTGTAGGTGCATTAACTTATCGGAATGTCTACAACTTCTAATGATGAACGTGCGCGAAGATACTATGCAGCAAATAAAGAACAAATAAATGCACGTCGACGTGCAGCTTACCATGCTAAGAAAGCCCTCAAAGATTCTGAAACAAACAAAAGGCAAAAGAAAAGTCAAAATTTATCATCAAAAACATACGATGGAAATTCACAATTACCATCAAACCATTCTCACTACGAAAGCAATTCTCTTTCCCATTTTACAAATCGACCATCTTCTCAGCAAACCACTCCACCAAATTCATCCAAAGCTCATTCGCCACCAGCCTCCATTCCACATGCTTTCAACGACGCTCATGATAATGATGCTCAAACAAATTCATCCATACCTCATTCAACCCCTCCATCCATTACACATGCTTTCAACAACATTCATACTAATGCTGCACAACGTGAATTCCTTGCAAGAATTGATAGGCTTGCACCAAAATCACCATGCTCCATTTGTCTTGAATCATATCCTGGAATCCATATCCGCATGTCAAACCAAATCTATTGTTGCTATAGATGCATGGCTGAAAAACAAATTCACCGTTTCTCATTAGCAAACAACATGGACCCTGGTCCTCAACCACCTGTCCTAGCTGCTCTTTCACAAATAGAAGAAATGCTTATTGCTAGGGTTAACCCTATCCTCCAAGTAACACATGCACGTGGTGGCCAGTATAAATACACTGGCCACACAATTTGCTTTCCGCAAGACATTACAGAAATAGCATGCATGTTGCCACAACGTGTTGAAGACTTGGATATTTTAATCGTTACCCGTCAAAGTAATGACCATCAAGCTTATGACTGCATTGTAAGTAGACATCGAGTTCTCGCTGCATTAGAATACAAATTGAGAAATGATCCTTACTATAGGAATGCTTGCATTGATAACAATGCACTTTCATCCTTACCAGAATTCCCAACCGATATCTCCTCATCCCTTCACCATTCCAATACCACAGATCCAACTTCCCAACTGTCAATCGAAACACCAATTTCCCTTACTGAAGATTCCATAAAGAAATATCCACATCATACATCATCATTCATTCCAACTATACCTAATAGAAATACAGAAATCCAAGAAATACGGCATTATTTACAATCATACAACCACCATTCTGCTACTACAATCCAATGGCCACCAATAAGCTTATCTCCAATCAATGAATACAACACAGAAGGTCTACTCTCTATGGCTTTCCCAACAATATTCCCCACAGGAATTGCACTACCTAATCAACCAAGAATAAAGACAGTGCAATTACATGAATACGCACTTCATCTACTGCATTACCACGATAACAGATTCGGCAAGCACCCTCGCTTCCGCTACTACATATACAATCTGATGATGTGTCATCGCAGTCAAGCAACAACATCCTTCTTTGTAAAAAAAAACATTGGAGATGGATTCCCAACATCAATCCAAGAATTGAACATTCGATTACAACAATTTCCAGACGACAAATTGGCAGAACAAGTGATGCGCTTCGGTAGCTCTCTACGTGGCACAAGATCTTTTTGGCACAAAGCTAAAAATGAATTGACAGACATGATATCTCAACTCGGTTGCCCAACGCTCTTCTTCACATTAAGTGCAGCTGATACAAAATGGCCTAATCTTCATGCAATCATGCCTGGGATTCCACCTCCTGATGGTGCAATACAACACAAATGGAGAAATGATAACATTATCTCTAACCCCCACTTAACATCGCTATATATGCACCACAGATTCACAATATTTTGTGAAGTTATATTGGAGAAACACTTGCAAAAAAAAGACTACTGGTACAGGTATCTACTTTACCACATGACTTCCATAGTTCCCTATACATCAAGCTCCTTCTATTTCAAAATTTTCTAAAAAAAAAAATCCTTCGCAGGTATGAATGGCAACATAGAGGATCAACGCACATCCATGGCTTCCTCTGGATACAAAATGCACCTGATATGGAGACTCTTAATTGGGATAACATAGAAGCAGTTGATCGCGCTAAACAATTCTTCGACAAATACATATCAGCTTGGAACCCTCGGCTTTCTACAATTTCTAGCCAATCATTTTCTCAAACAAATGTAGAAGACCCTTGCTTATTGTCTACGTCAGATATTCTTAGAAACAATCCTTTCAATGATTATGTCCAACTTATCAATTGCATTGAAAGGCACACAAAATGTACTGAAAACACATGCCTGAGGAAAAAAGGCTCGTCATTCGAATGCCGATATAAAGCACCTTGGGAATTACATGCACATTCCTCCTTGTTCATTGACTCCAATGGCCAAAAAACATACACTCCCGCTCGCAATGATGATCGACTAAATACCCATAACCCTACCATCCTATCTATCTGGCGTGCGAACATTGATTGCCAACCAGTACTCTCAATCCACGTTGTTCAGAAATATATTGTGAAATATGCATCCAAAGCAGAAAAAAAAATCTGAAACATTCCATGACATGCTACGTAGAATTGTACTCGCTTCACCCAATCTTGACCCAGCAACATCTGCATTCCGAAAATTCCTTGCAGAAACTCTTGTTGATCGTGACATAGGAGCACAAGAAACTTGTCATATGATATAGAAATTACCACTAACATTGTGCAGTCTCTCCTTCTTCCCTTTAAATGTAAGCCAACAAATCTATATGCGCCTTCCAGAGAATAACACCACCGCTCCTCCATCACCACACTTCATAGATACATACATCCATCGACCATCTCCCTTAGAATCCACATCACTTATAGAAATAGCAAGATCATGGTCATATGATCCCCGTCGTAAGACAAACAAATGGAAACAAAGACCCCAACAAGCAATTATTCGTATCATACCACGCTATTCCTCAATTCCATCAACGACCAACTCTTCTTATGCTGACTTCTGTAGAGTTGAACTTATGCTTTACAAACCATTTCGCCATATCGCGAGTGACATAGGAAATTCTGCTGAAGAATTCATCAGAAATTGGCAAGCATTTCGTCCATTTTACAAACCGTGGCATCAACACCGGACACTATCTGATATCGATCCTCCTGCAAATGATAACACAACTACTGAAGAATTCCATCCTCCAGAAACCATGGACCTAAACGAATGGGAATTACTCTCTCAGTTGTACCCTACAGACGAACTGCTCATAAATGACATTCAAATGCTTGGTCTTCGTGGTTTGGACGACAGCCATAACTGGAATGATACAACTATTCCATTGCATCTTCAAGAAATAGGCGCACATTTCATTGAGAATAATCGCTCTGTCCATCGCATTATTCAAAAAAATACAGATACTCTAATGTGCCTTAGCTCATTATCTTCAATGCAAAAAAAAGCTCTGGATATTATTCATGCTCACTCCATTAAGAAGGATATCTTACCTGCTCTGCGAATGATAATACAAGGCACTGTTGGAACTGGGAAATCCCTTCTTATAAATTGCATCAAAGAAATGCTCCTAGCACTTGTTGGCTCAGAACCTTCACCAATCATGCTCCTAGCCCCTACAGGTGTTGCAGCATTCAACATACAAGCATCGACAATCCATTCTGCTCTCCACCTTCCAATAAAAGATCTTACACCATTAGAAGGCAGTTCTCTTGCAAAATTTCAAGAAGAACTTAAGCATATTAGGTACATATTAATCGATGAAATGAGCTTCATCGGACCTAAGATTCTTCACCAGGTTGATGAACGGCTTCGTGAGGCATTTCCATTAAAAAGAAACTTACCGTTCGGCGGTTGTTCGATTATATTAGTTGGTGATCTCGGCCAGTTACCACCCGTCCAAGACATACCACTATATGCAAGGACAAGTCATGGAACCGCATTGTGGAACACATTCACAATAGTCATCACATTGGACAAAATATTTCGTCAACAAGGTCAAAGCAGTGCTCAAGTTCTTTTCAAAAAGGTCCTCTAAAACATTAGAAATGCAAATCCAACAATTAAGGACTACAACATCCTTATGACGCGAACAGACTCTTTCTTGTCTCCAGCTGAAATACAGTCCTTCCATGATTCTATACATCTATTTCCAACAAACACTCAAACATTGGACCATAACAAGCAAATGATCAAATATTTAAACACTCCAGTTGCAAGATCAATCGTAGAGGACGACACCACATACTCTACATTCTCTTCAGACGAAGAGCAATTACAGCGAATTGTCTACCTTTGCAAAGGGAAAAAAGTAATTTTGACTTCCAACCTTTGGGTTTCAGCAGGGCTTGTTAATGGTTCCCTCGGGGAAATCATATCCATCTTCTACAAAGAAGCAACTTCACCTCCACAGCTTCCAACATTTGTAGTAGTTGAATTTCCAAAATACATCGGCCCTGCTTGGGATGAAACAAACCCCACTCACTTGCCGATTCCTTCAATAAAAAGAAATGGTCGCACGCAAATTCCACTCAAAATGGCTTGGGCTTTAACTATACATAAATCTCAAGGTATGACTATGCCAAAAGCAACGATAGACATTGGAAAAACTGAACGACAAGGCCTCACGTTTACAGCAATTTCAAGAGTCCCTTCACTACAGAATCTCTGAATTTTCCCTGCATTCAGTTTCGACCGTTTCATGAAACTAAAAGACAACAAAAATATTGCTCGCAGAAAACAAGCAGAAGAACGTCTCCGTTCAATGTCTGCTATAGACGACCAACTCCATTCCATATGTTAACATCTCCGAAAGGTTTCCATATCATCAGCTCCATATTTCTTTCATAGCGTATCATCTCTACCTATTACCAAAACTTAATTCAGTCATTATCAATAAATAGTTTAAATTATTACATTTGTTTTATATTTCTTAACTATTTGCTTCTAACATTTTCTATCTTTTGACACAGAACATATCGACTCAAAGATATCACAGCTACAAAACCACTGCATTCCATATATAACATCTCTTAAAGGTTTCCAAATATTATAAACTCCATAAATTTTTAAGCACACACCATTTCTACCTACTAACATTAACCTGATTAAATGGTTCAAAATATAGATTCTTGATATAATGCTTACCTATTTGCATCTAACATTTTCTTTGTTTCAATACAGAACAGATGGACTCCCTGATATCGCAACTACATAACTACAGCACAGAGATAGATGCAACAATTCATTCATTGCAAGAGATACAGAAAAGATTCCTGCCAGTCCGAAATCCAAATGTGCCACTATACAAACTGCGACCAACAATAGATTTATTACTCAAAATAAAATCCACTATCAAACGCATAATCCACATACACGAACGAGATAAATTGAGAAAAGCAAGAGCAGAATGGCAATCAAGAAATAGGCATCTACAACTTCGAATAAATCTCCAATGGTGTTCAGTCTGCCATCGATCGACCTGCATCTACGACTGAACGTTTCCAATCACATATTACAGGTAACTTAAATTTCAATCAATATAACTTCTTTACAATAGAATTCACACAACACCTCATTGAAGTCAACTTGAACAAATTCTTCTACATTTTCAAATAAATATATATTCCTCTAATTTCTCTAACAAAAAAAAAATTTCCTTTGCAGGTTCCTTACTACATCAACATATCTCTTGCCTCTTCACCAACATCAGCATCAATCATCCTCCTCTTCATTATATACTTGTAATCTTTTACAAAAAATACAATTTCTTTGCAAAATACTAACATGCAATGTAAAGTTCTCTGCACACTCTTCAAAATTACATTTCAAACATTGTACATTCTTAAAATTTCACGTATTATAAATAAATTGACATATTTCTTTTCAACTATGAAAATGCAATCTCCATTGCAAACATTATACATTCTATATACATATCTCCAATGACATTATAATATAACTTTCTTTTCAACTATGAAAATGCAATGTCTATATCAAACATTATACATTATGTATACATATCTCCAATGACATATAATATATCAACACAATTACAGCTACTCTCATTCTACCATCTTCCTTACGGCGTTTCCTTTGCAACATTAGGTGCAATTGCTAGTATTTAGTTAGTTGTTTTTAGTGTGATTTTTTTAGAGAAATTTATTAAAATTACAAGTATGATGAGTAATTTTTGCACAATCAAAGTGTTTTAAAGATTTTTTTAGAGTGTTGAATTTATATATAGTCAAAAAACCAATTTAAATAACACAAATCAAGATTTCACTTAAAATTTTTCCTAAAAATAGAAACTCTAAAAAATTAGACCAAAAACAACTCCAATATTTAATAGATAGAATGATTTGGTTAAAACGATCTAAATTTTGATAATAATTTCATTTTAAAAAAGAGTAAATGATCCATTATAAAATGTGAATTTTAATGTGACTTTTGGTTTGGTCAAAATGACCTAAGCTTTCATAATTTTATTGAAAAAGGGTAAGTGATCCATTATAAAATGTGACTTTGAATTGCTCATGAGATGATATTAAGGCAATTCATTATAGACCGAGTTTTAATGTGGTTTATATTATAGACTGAGTTTTAATGTTGTTTATAATATGTGAATTTTTCTGTGACTTTTAATAATTAATTTATGATATTTTTTTGATTCATAATAAAGTATAAAGTACAGGTTGAGTTTTGAGTTTTAATGTAATTCAATCAATCAATTTGAATTTAATATATTTTATTTTGAAAAATTTTATTAAAATTTTTTAAAAATAAAATCTAACTTTATGAATATTGTTTTTAAACTTAAAAGTATTATATAATTATGTAAACAAATTATTATAGTGTTTAATGAATTTTTTTATTTAATAAATAAAAAAATAAAAATAAAAATCTTAATAATTTGATTTTTTTTAATTAATTTGCTTTTATTAGATTATTAATTAAATATACAAAGTATATTAGTAAGCTTTCTCACTATCATGATCTATAACAAGGGAAATTATACAAACAATAGTGGAGGTGTTGTATTAGTCTATCAAAATGAGTAAAAATAAACCTGTTAGATGGTCATTCTTATGTCAAGACAGATGTTTGGTACGCATGAAAAAAACATTATTTATAGTTTGTTGGATAGTACTGACATACCACAGTTGTAGATTATATAAGAAAATAAAATAAAATTCCATGATCATAAACAAAACAGAAATTGTGTGCATGCATCAATCATTGGAGGTCTTTGTCAGGGTCGAATCATGCGCATTTTGGCTTGTTGGAGAGTGACACCCACAAAAGATGCCTCTCAATATGCGCCAGTTGGGCACCTAGGTTGATCAAACAAGAGCGTTGGTGTCTTTGAATCTGTTGGATTTCGTTGAGACATGTTATAATTTCATTGTGGCCTTCATGTTTCTCTTTGAGGATGTGATCTAACATAGTTTTCATTTATCAGTGAAGGGTGATGGAATGAAGATATTGGCTCCTACGCCCCCTAGTATGGTCAGGGTTGGGAACCCAGTCGGAGACATCAGCTTGAATTTCAAAATCTAAATGGGCCTATCAATCTATAACAGTTAAAGGTTCAAGGAATTGGATTTCATCTTGAACTTCAGGAGGGGTAATAGAGAGGTAAAATTCAACAATTGACTAAGCTTGGGTTTGGGCTTTGGGTTTGCCCAAATAACCACGACCCTTAGACTTTCGCCTTAGGCACATTCTCTTCTTTGGCATGCCATCTAGAAAGGACCAATACTCTTCACTAGGGGCTTCCGAAGAAGGGTGTGGGTAAAGGAAAGGCTATGGGGAGGATAGAGTATAGCAGGTCAGAGAAGAAGGGACTAAGACCGAGCTAAAGCAACAATATAGATAAATGTAGTGGGAAAGAGCTTTGAATAAAGGGGAGAACCATAATGATGAAAACAACAGTTAAAACTATGGATAAATTAACCTCAGTAGCGCAACTTAGATTCTTAGGCTTGAGAATTAAAAACATAGTAGTAAATAGACAATATCAATGAGAGGTTATTACTAACATAGATTTGACTAACGCAAGAGTTGCATGCTCACTCCATTCATTTTTTATTGGTTCATGGCAAAGATGCCCTCGATGGAGTATGTTCAATCTTCTCTCCTGCACCCCAAAGACTATGAATGGGTAGTGAATTATCGAATCAATCGTGTAGTAAGAGCAATGGAGGGCCCGAGCTAGAAGGGCTTGGGCCTTCCTTCACTCAAACATGAACTAGAAACCAAGCAATGAGGGGGGGAAATCCCACCTGCAGAGTGGCAAGAAAGTAGAACTAGTAGAAAATGGGGGAGCAGGCTTGAACATGGTAGGAAAACATGGATGGTGTGGGGGTTTTCATATTAATGTGTTGTGTTGTCATAACTCGTAGCATGTGTGACTACATGAGGGGATTTGGTCATGCCATCCCCCTCTTTAATACCTTGAGAGGCGATGAGGTGGTTGGTCTCGCCCCCCTCCACTTGTTGCCTATGTTTCTAACACCCCCATCGAGGCTAATAATTTGATATTTAGTTAAAGAATAATTTTATAATTAAATTAGATTTATTATATGTTATGAAACAAGTTCACAAAATAGAAGAAAGGTAGATCTACGACTTAGAAATCAGCGTCTTCGAGGGGGCAACCCCCTTTACATTACATAAATGAACAATTCTTGGATGATACAAATGACAAAACCTCCTTTCTATATATAGGAGTCTAATGGGTCATAATATAATCCTAGCTGACATAAAAATAACAATGTAAGGGCACAGCAATAACAATAGTGGGCTTCTATGGGGCATAATAATAACAATATGGGGCTACATGGGCACAATAATAACAATAAGGGGGCTATACTAACAATAACAATAAGGGGATACACTAGTATTATAGGGACCTATCATGCCCATCTCTTTCAAAAAAGTGGTGTCCTCAACGCTTAGTAGTTTTGGATGCTTCTGTATAAAATTATCATCCTCCCATGTTGAATCTTCAGCGTGTAAGTTCTTCCACTTTACTGCTTCAGGTTCCAATATGATTTTTCCTTCTTCGACAAGTTTTGGAAATATTGTTTCAACTGGGAGCTTGTCACCTATAACCTTCCTTAAGCATGAAACATGGAAAAATGGGTGCACTCGGGAAGATGTAGGAAGCTCCAGTTTGTATGCCATACTACTAATATTTTGCAACACCTTGTAAGGACCATAATACTTTGATGATGCAAGGTGCATTAGTAAGGCCAAAAGGCATGACCAAAAATTCATAATGACCCTCATGAGTTTTGAATGTTGTTTTCGAAATGTCTTTAGTCTTCAGTCTAATTTGATGATATCGAGAACGAAGATCCATCTTAGTGAAGTAAATTGCTCCATGTAATTCATCCAATAATTCATCAATGACGGAGATGGGAAATTTATCTTTAATAGTGAGCTTGTTGAGCTCCCTATAATCTGAACACATACTCCAAGATCCATCCTTCTTGTGCACCAATACTACTAGAGCAGAGAAATAACTTTGACTAGGTTGAATTATACCAACCTCTAGCATTTCTGCAACCATAGGTTCAATCTCACTCTTTTGAGCATAAGGATCTCTGCAAGGCCTAATGTTTGGAGGAACACTTCCCGGAATCAAATGAATAGCATGATCATGATCACGAATAGGTGGGAGTCCTTTGGGAGTCTCAAACACCTTGGAATGATTGTCCAATACTTTTGGAGGTCTAGAGAAATATATTATTTTGATGTTTGAACCTCCAGTGAGCATAATTGTGCAATTACACATCGTTGTTCTTTCTTCAGAAGCTTTGTCATGACATTAGAACTGATTGTCTTTCCTGGCTTCCCTACGATACCCTGTAATTCAACTTCCTTTCCTTCCTAAAATTTTCAAGAAAAGTTCTTGAAAATTAAAAGCTACCATCCCCAACAATTTTAACCATTGTACTCCTATTACAACATCAGCACCACCCATTGGAATGGAGAGCATTGGACTATTCAATACATATTCTCCCATGGTTAGCTTGATATTATGGCACTTTCTAGAGCAATTTATAGTTCCTCCATTTGCAACCATCACTTGACACTCTGGTGTTGGGTATAGGAAGCAATTCAATTCCTTTTCTACCTTACAATGAATAAAATTATGGGCACTACCTGAATCAATCAACACTATTGCATTTTTCTTCCTGATATATCCTTCTATCTTGAGAGTTTAAGGAGTGGTAATTCTTGCCAATGCATTATAGGATATGGTCAGATTCATTTCTTCTTCCTCTAGGGTTGGTTCCTGGTGTATATCCTCTTCTTTTGAAGTTTCTTGTTCTTTTTCTTCCTCCTTTTCACAATCTATGAAAAACAATTTCTTCTCAACACACTTATGACCTTTAGTGTATTTGTTATCACAACTATAGAAAATCCCTTTTGCTCTTTTTTCTTCCAATTGTTGTGGTTTCAACCTTCTAGGTTGTGGAAGTCTAGGAGTAGCAACACATCCATCTTTATAGTTATGAGTGGTAGGCTTCATTGTCACCATAATGTTGCTTTCAATTTTTCTTGCCAACCTAATGCCTTCTCCAATGAATCAGGTTCCCAAAGGTGAACCTCATGTTGGATGTTATCCTTTAAAGTCCCTATGAAGACATCAATCATGTGTTCCTCTGGAATATCCTTACCCTTATATTCAATTATTGGAATTCCTCAATGTGCTCCACCATTGAACCCTTTTGTTTGAGATTTATCGATTGGCTAAACAATGTGTTTCTCTTCGTATCCACATAATGTGCTATCATTTCCTCCGTAAAAATTGACCAAGTGAAAATTTATTTATGAGAGCAAAGCCATCGATACCATACAAATGTATTGGGTTCTAAATAACACTGCAATGCGTACCTTTTGTGTGTTTTTCACATTATGAAGATCAAAGTATTGCTCCATCTGTAGTATCCATGTTACGGGATCCTTGCCATCAAACTTCCTCATATCTATCTTTGGAATATGGTGGGTCCTTAAATCCAATAATAGATTCTATGAAATCATGATTAAAATTTATTTGTTCTCATCATGAGTTTCATCTACTACCTTTTTTCCATTAGAAATCATTTCCTGTAGCAACTTTGTCAAACCTTCCTTTAAACCTTCCATGTATTCTTTTAGATTATTCTTCATGTCTTCCATGTTTCCTTTTATTTTTTCTTCTATACCATCTATATTAGCTTCCATGCCATCCATTTTAGCTTCCATTTCATTTTTGGTTACTTTTTGCAAGAGCGAAATTTGTTGCACTTGGTCTCCTAATTTTGATATACCATGTTGCGCTTCTTCCTCTTCATGTGTCATAGTAAAGCTTTTTGAGGGTTTAATGGGTGTGGAATTATTTTTGGGAGGCATTATAGAGCCCAATAATGATAACAATGCTTCAATATGCTCTTGGAATCACTTCAAACTGATTTTTTAAACAAAGGTTATGCAAATTTTTATTTTTATTTGAAAAACACACCATTTTTTTTTTTGCTTTTGAGGAGCTCGATATTGAACCTGATGTATCTCTATGATTTCGGATCCCCAAGATTTGACTTCAGTCCTGTAGTATCCCTCTAAGTCTTCTTTCCAATGTCATAGGTCAGATCTGATTTGGATTCTTCAAGACAAAGTTTTCCCAATATCCCACAATGACCTAATTATGGACAAGTTCAGTAGAGAGAACTTGTATGGCATCCCATGTGTCATTGTTTCGTCCTTCAGCTCTGAAATCGATACACAATAAACTACATTCCGTGCACTTTCAACCACTTTTTACATAATTCCAAGAAACGAAAGTTATGACTATTTTTCCTCGGCCACCTGTTTGAGATGAAATTATGGAGCCTGCAAAATCCCTAACTTCCTCATATCATATCTCCGAAAATATAGCGAACCAAGATCTGAAATTTTCACACAAAGTTCCTTATGATTTTAGCTCAAACGGGTTTTTTTTTAGCTTCTGAACCTTCGTAGAAAAACCATTATAGCGAAAATTTCAAGATGTCATGTTTTCAGCAGCGAAACCCTAGAATCCAAAGCTCTAATACCAAATGTTATAAAACCAGCTCACAAAATAGAAGAAAATATATATCAACGACTTAGAAATCAACCTTTTCGAGGGGGGAACCTCCCTTACATTACATAAATGAGCAATTCTTGGATGATACAAATGAAAAAACCTCCTTTCTATATATTGGAGTCCAATGGGTCACAATATAATCCTAGCGGACATATAAATAACAATGTAAGGACACAACAATAACAATAGTGGGCTTCTATGGGGCACAATAATAACAATAAAGGGGCTATACTAACAATAAAAATAAGGGGATACACTAGTATTATAGGGTCCTATCATTATAATAGCATAAATAATTAATTATTTTAAAGTTAGTTTTTTTTTTCCAAGGAAAAATTCGTAATTTTATTATGAAAACAAAATTACATGTTACATGTGTTGGTAATTCTCATTCAAGACAGTCAAGTATGCCGCAAAGAAAATAATTTACAAGGGGAGAAAAATTAAGATTTTCTCCCTTTTTTCTTTTCAACCTTACGCCAAGCACCTTGTGTTGGCGTGGTTGAGATAAGCACGAGCTAGTTTTCTTCCGTATGTGCTCCAATGTCCTTATCTGAGTCCGAAGTGTTTGAAGTATGTTGTCTTTTATTCCCCCTATTTTCTGGTGCCCCAAGATCCATATTCGGCTGTGGCTTGGTGGTGATGTCAAAGGGATCTTTCATTTCCTGTTCTTGTGTGCCCAGAGAAGTATTTGTCTGTTTACTCTCATGTGGGATGGGGTCTTCCTCTTCTTCGTTTGTTTGTTGTTCTGGTTCTTTTGAAGGAAATTGCCATCCTTTGGCAGCTTTACCTGTCTTCTTCTTTTTCCTGTTATCTCTTGTTGCTTCTGGGCATGTGTTTTGTAGGTGTCCTATGTTTCTGCATATTCGACATCTAAATGTTGTGTTTTCATAGTCTAAATGTTGTGTCCATATTTGTTGTTTGTGATTCAGCTGAATGCACTATGGTAGGACTTTTCTAAGATCCACTTCCACACAAATTCGTGTGAAAGTGTAAATGTGCTCCTCCAAACGTTGGGTATCTGGTTTTATATATCTTCCGAGGGTGTTCCCAATGCTGCCTAGAACATTTTCATTCCAAAAATGAAGTGGGAGGTTGTATAGTCGTACCCAAACCGGCTTTATGGTCACCTCCATAGTGTTGGCGTCAAAATCGGGAAACCATGGTGTGATGAAGAGTCCAGTGGATCCCCAGAACCACGGTCCTTCCCTTAGTATGATATCTCTAGCTTCCGATGATGTGAATTTGACAATGAAGAAACCCTTTGAACATAGATGGATTTCATAGTCCATGGTCCAGTTGGTAAAGATCCAATGGAACAGCTCCATTGGTTTGGGCCAGAAGCAGTTGAATCTGCATATTATTGCTTGGGATTCAAAGGTGGTTCGATGCTCATCTATTTATGGAGTGTCTATATTTAGTTCGGGCACACTGTTTTGTTGCTCCACAATGTATGGCTTGGGGGAGCTCTCTTTTGGGGCAGCGGTTGTTGTAGTTGATTTGTTTTTTTCTCCTTGTAAATTTTTTTTGTATGTGGGTCCTTTTGAGTTTTCTATTTTGGAGGTACTGGCTCCCCAAGTGGGTCCTTGGGCTCTGTTTTGGCCTAACTTCCCCCCCGCAGTCTCAGGTTCAAACGGAGGATCCAGAAACGATAATATATGCTTTAAGAGTGCTGGAATCTGATAATTCCCCCCCCCCCCATAAATCAATGACTAGAGGTGGAAAGGCAACCCTGCAACTGACTAGATTTTTCCCTTCATATATGAAATCGAGTCTGTGTCCCGTACCCAGATAATAAAACTATTGCCTACATGAGGCTTTATGAAAATTTGGAATTGAGCAGAGCCTACCTATATTTTGTTTCCTGTGATAACATTTTAAAGTTAGTTTTATTAGAATGATATAAATAGTTAATAATTTAGTACTTATATGTAAAAAAAAATTGGTAATTAGAGTTGTTAAGCTCGTAATTATTGAACATAGGGTCAATTATGTCTACGACCATTATAACTACTAGGTGCCAACAACTACCTCTACCACATACAAATGTAAATTGGGTTTGAACTAAAGACCTTTACATAAAGAGTACCTTTAAACTCCACCTTATCACCAACTAAACTACACCTAATAAGCTACAATTCATATTATTTAAATAAATATGATTTTTTAGATTATTATACTGCGATAAATTCATATTATTTAAATAAATATGATTTTTTAAATTATTATATTGTGATATGACATGAAATTAAAATTTCTAAAAACATAATATATTGAAGAATATCGCAAATATTGGTTTAGCATATATTGAAAGAGAAATCAGTTCATTTTCAAACCATTCAATATACAATATTTTCAAATACTCTATTTATTTATAATTGGATTTCAATTAATAATTAAGAGCTTCCTCTCTTTTTTTAAAGTAATGTAATGATTATTACTATTAATATTTCATAAAATAAAATATAGATAACATTATATTTGGTTTTTCACCTCAAAAACCAAGACCATAACATTTCCAAAAGGTTATTGTTTTTGCTTCAAAAAATTGCTAGTAGTGCTTTGATGTATGTAAGTACTTATACACACTTTAATCTATCCTATTCTATTTCAAAAATAAAATATATAGCATGACTTTGAGGAGACTACTCGTGCCTTTCCATACCTCTGACAAAGATACATGGGTGGCTAGACCTATGGACCAAGTTTTTTATTTTTATAATTTTGAATATCCATCTAAACCATGGGGTCATCATCTAACATTGTAGTATTGGAAGGTGTACTCGTAGGTGCTTGAGTTGGCTAGGTTCTTTGATTGAGTCATCTTAGGGGTCCTTAAGGTCATTAAATATGATCTTAATATCATAAACCACTCTACGTACAACTTCAAATTTCTTGTACAATGGATCCAATTTATGCAATATGGCTTGTTGGAGAAGACATTTTTCCTCCAACATCTATGTAATGAAGGCTTTGTTCAACTATGAATATTTTGGTGTCTCGAGATCTGCAAAATCTAATGTTGAGCACTCAATCCTTGAATTTTACCTCAAGCTAGGCCTCAAAGAGTTTTCTTCTCTTATGTTTGATTGTTTTCTCCATATGGGAAACCTTAGTTTTGGTTTCAACAAAGAATGTACAATGGTAGTATATAATGGCCTTCATGGCTTTAAGTTATTCTTGGGTAATGCGTTGGGGATCTCTCTAGGAAGGATAGTAGAAGGGTTAGAGCCTCTTTTGTAACTGGTTTTACTAGATTTAGGGTAAATTTATTTACCAACAATCATCATCGAAGGTAGCTTGCAAGATGAGGAGCAAAGGGACTTGATGCTTAGGGGAATTGATCAGAAGATAGAATAATTACTAACCTCTCCAAGATAAAAGCCAACAAGGGACCCTCATGATTTGCTTCCATGTTTCTTCTTATAACTAGAGATTAGGACCATATAAATCATACAATAATAACGTAGGGGAAACTTAAAGAGGTAGAGGAGAAGGACCTACAAGGGAAGTCCAAACCTTTGTGGAATCTAACAACATTGGAGCCTTGCGACCATCCCAATTTGTTTAGATTTCATCATGCCCAAGTGAAACTTTAACCCTTTTGAATTAATGATTCCACGCAAAGTTGAAGTGATCATAACCTTCTAAGCCTCGTTATGAATTAGATTGAGTGGTTTGGCAATGAAGGCTATTGTTTTGTAGATTTATGCACATGGGTGAAGCCATGCAAGCTCACTGTGAGTGCCACTTGAGACTATCAACATTATCCTTAGTTGAGTCCATGTGAGAAAAATTAAGAACTACTCTTAATTTTAATTTTGAAATATGGTTAAACAAATGATTATATTTATTTCTTAAATTTCAAAACACATAAATACATAACCTTGCCTAGCCTATTAAAGAGGTTTTTTTTTTTTGTTTGGCTTTTTACATTCAATGATGTACAACAAGTACCAATAAGGAGTCTCTTTATCTAGAGAGGGGTTAAGGTTGTCAGTTGATAGTTTTGTTGAACCAAGGAGGGGTATCATTAAAATTAGGCAGAAACTATAATTTGGAATTTGTGTTCAATAAGTTGATTGCTTCAAGTTTCATCTGATGTTTTTTATTTGTAAAATTATTATGTTTTTTGGGGTTAAAACAAAAAAAAATTAGCAATAGGAGAAACATGTGTTGGTTACGTATAATTTGTATCTCTTTTATAATAGGTCAAGAGTGAATTTGCATTTGACGTTTTTGATATGTAAAATTAATTGTTTTTGGGGTTCACACAAAAAAAAAGTTAGCAACAGGACAAACATGTTTTGGTTGTGTATAATTTTTATCTCTTTTATAATAGGTCAAGAGTGAATTTGGCATACTAAATATAATTTGTATCTCTTTTATAATAAGTAAAAGTGAATTGGGACTAATACGTACAATAGAACTTTCAAGAGTTATCTTAGATTAGTGAATTGGGCCTAATAAGTATGATAGAACTTTCAAGGGTTATTTTAGATTAGTTAGTAGGAGAAATCTAATATGCAAAAGAATCACAAGGAATGTATTTTTATGACTTCTCTCATTATAAAAATGTGTTTTTTTTCCATGAAAAATAAATTAAAAATGAAAGAATAAAGAAATATAAAGATTTAATTAAATATAAAAAATACTTCAAAAATATCATTACTATAATTATTTCCTTACTCTCAAGTCTTAGTTTTATATCAAATTTAGTAGTAAAACTTTTACTCTTAGTTTTAATGTCTTATTTTTTTTAACTAGAATCAATAAATTTATATCAATATAAATCTTTGTCTAGGGCATAGCATTAGAGTTACATAAAAAATTATATTATGGTTATGATCTTTAGAAATGGACAAAGGTAAATATTTTGTACACTACATTCATCTAAAAGTACCATTAATCTTTTTCATGATTGTGTAAACTATATAAAAGGTGCCCAATATTTGACATGTTTTTACTTGCATAATACAACTAGATAGAGCGATTACTGGGCCAAACCGCGGGAGGTACTAATTTTGGTTTTACATTTAGATTAGGCAGAGAGGGAGAGGAAGAACTAACAAAGAGAGTTTGTGAATTTGAAGACTAGAGGTAATGTTTCCTTGATATTTTCAAGTCTTCTATTTGATTCCTAAGAGAATTTATTTCATCCTCCCTACTTTGTACTTTTTACTTCTGACTATTAATGGTGTCCATTGCATTAGACCAATTTGTTGCTAATTGTGCTTGTCGAAGCTAGAGTTGATTTATTTGATGTTGCAAGTCACCAATTATTCTACATGGTTGTGAGAATTGTCCTTCTCGTCTTTCTCGTAGTGCCAAGCTGTATCTACTAAGAGGAAAGCAAGGCTTGAATCCCTCTAATTAGAGCCAAAAGATTGATTCACTATGAGCTCTCCCATTGGGAAAAACAAAGGATATAGACATGAAAGCATAGACTAATAGGGAAATATCGCTTCTGCCACACCATCAATTATAGTTGATGATGGGATGTTGTTGAAAACAAAGCAGAAAGTTGTAGCACTTGGAGTATGTAACCAATTTAGGATGACGATGACTGAAATCTTGATTGTTGTTGGTAAATTAGTCATTTTGATGGCCAAGTAGTTCAGGGTAGTTTCCTCCATGCGAATTGGAAGAAGAGCATCAAACCAAACTCATACATCATTGTAATCATCTATGGAAAGTGTTGTGATAGGTGCAAGGGGTGTGGGATAGGAGGCAAGGAACGTACCAAGGAGAGATCAAAATATTGTCCATAATAAATTTATTCATTGATTATTTTGGCAAAAAACATGAAGAGTTTTATATTCTTGTATGTAGTTTAGAGCATATCAAATATTTTTTATAAGTATTTAGATTATCATATGCAAGAATAGAATTATAATGAAGGTGCTTGATAATAAGTGAATAATCTTCCATGATAATTAATTTCCTAATGTTTTATGCAACAACTTGCTTGATTCCTTGATAAAATCCATACGCCTCTACTCAATGATTTAAGGCTTTGCTTAAGATCCACGAAAAAATTATTTCTTGTACTTTAGGACGTATTAATGCACCTCCCCTCGACTCCTGCAACCACCCTTATTTAATTAAAGGACGGGTGGGTGGGATTTGATCCACTTATGTGCATGGGTCATGAGATCATTTAATATAATCTCTCTAGGTGCAACCACATATTCGACCACTACCTCAAGGTGCCCCCATGGCTTTAGGTTAAACCCTCATGGGAATTGAGCCTTGCCCAATTATATAAAACTCCTTCTTTTCTACCTTTAGATCCAAACCGATGACATCCCCTGTGGGTTAATTCCCCTTGTAAAATTTTCCTTGTAATGTTTTAACCATAAATTAAAAATGCGTGAGAGAGGGACACAAATTCCAATATTGCTTGAGGAATTGGGTTGCTTTAAGTATCATTCATGGGATGAATGAGTGGTTTTTAATGGGTTGACTATGTATTAATTTAGCGAGACAAATGAAGGACTTGTCCACATATATTTGGAAAATAACTAAAATCAAAGCAAAGGATAAATTAAATGGGCAGTACGAGTTGCATTGTCGAGGTTTGTTGGTCTGCGTAAAACATTGGGAAAAGGACAAAACCATCATGGTCAGGGATACTCCCTCATTCAGTCAGAGCATGAAAGGAGAAGAACATTCTAAAAGCACATTTTTCTCACATGTCAAAGGAAAAAGAGACCCTATGTTCACAAAGGTAGAACGACCACGAGAACATGAGTTCGATAGGCTCCTGTGGAAGACAAGAAAAGGAGACCTAAAGACTCATGTTGCACAAAGAAAGGAGGGTAGAGGCTTGTTCTAAATAGAGAAAGGATGCCGAGAGGATCCTGTCGAATAGAGAAAGGAGGTCGAGAAGGTCTGTGAAATCATACACGATTCATGCATGAAGGTAGAGAAGGGAACATAGAAAAGAGAGGTCGAGAGGATACTAAGGAGCAAGCTGAATTGCCGAGAGGGCAAGAAAATATATGAGGACTGGGATAATTTAGGGAGAAGAGAAGCTCCGATGATAGCCAACTGATAAACCCATGAGGCTTGCTAACTAATAATCATTGTTACACCATTGTTTGGTCATATAACTTAATATCAGTAGATGGACCCAAGTACAACATGTAAGACCAATTTTACCCTAAGGAAAATTGCTTTCACTATGTAAAATAACTTAATAAAACACATTTATTAGATTGTTTATGGTCTAAACAGGAAACCCCAAGGGGAAATATTAAACAAATCTACATTTGTTTGGTTTTCCTCATGGAATAATGAATTAAACAGTAATTTAATTATTATTCCTGGTCATATTTAACCCAAAACAAGGAAATTAATTAGATAAATCCTTATTTATCTTATTATTTTCTAGGAATAATTATTTAAACCTTATTTAAATAATATTCCTTGTTAAATTTGACTAAATCGTTTATAAATAATTGAATAAATCATTATTTATTTAATTATCATTCAACCACTTCCTTAAAATGATAAATAGATCATTTATTTATTTATTATTTACAAATAAAGGGATTTGACCCAAGTCAAATTCCTTTCCTCTCCAACAAATATAATAAAATATTCCATAAAAGGTGGATCTAGATTTGGTTAATATTATTTTAATCATGCACCAAGATCTAGAATGACCTAATATTTTGTTATAAATAGAAGGGTTTTTCCTACCATTCATCACTTTTTGTTGCCTCTTAGATCACTCTGGATCTAAACTCTTGGTCTGACTTTGAGCCATTATCATTGTCATATTTTTCTATTATTTGCTTTGTGAACTCCCTTTGAGTTCTATTTTTGTCTGGGTTTTCTACACCAACAAGAGAGAGAAATTCTAGATCTGAAGTGTTGAGGACTTCCAAGAACCCATCCCATTGAGGAGAATTGGAAACACCTTTCTTGTTTTCCTCCCAAGTGCCATTAATATAAAATTCTTCAAAAAATATTGTTCTTGTCTTGTCTATTGGATGCATGGATCAAAACCTTATTTTTACTGCTTAATGTCTTTTTATGCATAGATCTGGATTTTTGCAGCATTTGTCTTGATCAACTAACTGTAGATCTGAAGATATTAGCAGCCATATTTTGATGTTAGGGCTGTTTGCTATGCACAACTAAAAGGGTCTTTTTTCATACACTTAAACTAAGGATTCATCCTAACAACTGGCGACTCCACACGGGTTTTCAATTACGACCGATGTCGTTTTTCATATTCCTGCATATCCAGCTGCTTCAAACCCTAAGGTTTCTCTTCAGCTTTTTGTTTTTCCTATTTTTATGTTGTTTTTCACCCATAAAACCCTCAACCATTAAAATTTCTAACTTCCGTGTGTTTATGGCCCTATTACGCAGGTAACAGACATCAGTCGCAACTGAGACGGCAACTTTTTCTGCAATCTGCCGCCGAGAGACCTAGAAGTACAGGTCGCACTTTTTTGTCCCAAACCCGCGACTTGGACTGCAGGACACACTTTTCAGCCTCAAAACTGTAAACTGGACAGAAATCAAGTCAGAACCTGCGACCTGCACTTTTTTCTGCAGATTTTCTGAAAGTTTTATGGGTTTGTCTGAAGCTTCGGTCAGGGTTGTCCAGCCTCCGTCTCCGCCCGTTTAGACCTGTTCTTGTTTTTTTTTACTCAACTAAGTGGGAAAATAGCCTCCTAGGGCTTCAGTACCCTCCACTTTTTGTGGAAGAGTTTTAGCTGTTGCAGGTGTCTAAATTTTCAGAGTTTCAGTCATTTCTTTTATAGATCTGATACCTCCTCTTCAGATCTCTTTTAGATCAGCTATTTTTCCATCCAAATCACCTCATATAGTTTTTTTTGGGTTCGCCTTTAGGGCACCTCCTTTTCCCTACTGCCTTTCGCTTTTTGCCTCCTCTTTCACAACAACCTTGCCTCTGTCTCTTTGTTGTTTTTTGCACCTCTTTTCAGCAGATTTATCCTTTAGATCCCTGTCCCTCCCGACCTTAGATCTACTGGCTCATTTTCAGTGTGTTTTGACTAGATTTTTCCCTCTGTTGGACTAGTTTTTGAGAGACCCACCTCCTTGGGTTAGATTGATGCATTGTTAGCTGTTAATTTTCTGTTATTTCAGTATTATATACTGGTCTCTGCAGGTTCATTTTCAGTTATGCAGCACACTTTTTCTTTTGCTCTCAAAACGTCTGGGTTTAAAAAATTAAAATTAACGCACGCCACATACTCACCCTAAGCGAAGAAGAGCCTGGTTAACACCACCAGGCAAAGACTTTAAAACATTGTAAAATCAATTGACACTGCGCCTCTCTGCCCTTGCTTCGACATTGTAATCACTTGATTCTTCACCTCCCTGCCCTTGTTGGTCATTCTTCTTCCCTCTGTGTTGTGTTTGTGTTGTCATCATTGCGCCCCCAAGGCGTATATCCCGGAGACTTCTTGGCCTTCATACTCAGTTTCCGGTTGGTCGACCTAATCCTTCCCGTCGTCGTCGAGTTAGTCCTCCTCTGAGTCCGTACTCCGACTCCTCGTCTGATTCATTGGGTTCTCCTTTTACTTATGGTTCTCCGCCTGTCACCTTCACTATGTCTGGTCCAGGGCCTAACGCTAGCGGTAAACCCGGCCCTACTGCCGGGAATGCTACTAGCGGAACCACCATAGGAACTACCTCGGCTGTCCCCTTGCTCCCTTACATGGAAAGTCGCAGTCTCCCCGATTTCAATCAGTTGATCAATGACCCTATCCGCCACGATGTTGGTTGGCCTACTATGCCAACCAAGCTCCCCTCTGACATCCCCAAGTTCAAAGGCCTTGATGGAGAAGATCCAACCAACCATATTCGATCTTTTCACATGTGGTGTTCATCCAATTCCATTACCGATGATTGCATCCGTCTTCAGTTGTTCCAACACACGCTTACAAGAAAAGCTTCTAAGTAGTATATTGATCAGACCTCCTCTTCCCATACTAACTTTGCGACCATTGCCCGAGGCTTCTTATCTTATTTCCATCTCCCTCTCCAATATGACACTGGTACCGAACTCTTGACTTCTTTCCGTCAATCATCTGCGACCTGCTTATCCGACCATGTTCAGGAATGGCGGTGAAGAAAGAGCCTATGTCGGGCTCCTACCTTTGAAGACCGTGTCTATATGGACTGGTTCCTTAGATCTCTCTTACCCTCCATTGGCAAAGATGTCGCGTCACATTTCCCTCAAACCGAAGAAGCCGCCCTCCAAATAGCCTTGAAATATGACCTGATCTACGCTCAGTCTGGTTATGTTTATACCGTCCTCCCTGACCTCCCCAGACCCAGTGGTGCTAACGCCCCAGGGGCATCTCATTCTGCCGACGATATCGTTGGAGCTCTTTCTCATCTGTATGCTCAACCTCCCATGGGCTATGGTCTCCCTCCAGGAGGGGTTAGCACCTCCAACACTTTTCCCCCTCCATGTAGCATGTATCCAGGATACGGCATGCCTCATCCTTTTTCCCAACCTCCTTCTTACCTCAATGTTGCCCAACCTCACCATTATCCTTATCCACAGCCTGGTGCTTCATCTCCTCCAGCATTTGCACCTCCGCCTCTTTTGCCTTCTCAACCCCAGCAACAGCAACTACCACCCCCTCCAGGGCACGTATTTGCATAGCAGGGCGTGAATAATCCTCCCTCCTCTCACAGGAAGAGGAAAGGCAATCAAAACCAATCTTCCCCTGGTACTCGTGGACCTAATCCTCAAGGTATTGACTCTAACGCTGCTAACCAGCAACAGGGCACTCAGCCCAAGCCGGACAAGCTTATTCGTACAAATAAGCCTTGTTCGTGTTGCGGTGTTTACGGTCATTACACTCACGATTGTCCCCTTTTACCACAGATGTGGCAGATGTGGGAGTCTCAAGCCACATTGCGAGGACAACATGCCTCCCCTGCTGCTCCCCCCAATGTGGCCACTTCTCAACCGACTGTGTTTACAAATCCTTTCCCCCAGCAAGGATTCGTGGCTACCCAACCACCTGACGAACAGGTGGCCACTCAACCTTCCCCTTATGGTTCCTCTAATTACCATATCCTCATGATGAACTCTGATCAACCTCTAACCTTCGACCTTAACCTTCAAACTCGGTCCCGTCAGTACCCCAAGCCTCCCGCTCCGTTTGTCCCCGAGTCACCTTCTTCAGGTTCTACAGAGCCTGTTTCGGCATCCAACGGTCCCTTGCATATCCCTCAACCCAAAGTTGAGGTTCATACCAATATTCCTAAGGAACCATTACACCGAAATGCTGCTTCTGGTCAAGCTGCTCATTCATATAGCATAGTAGATGATTTGGCACAATCTCTTACTGCCATTTCAACACTGGAACTCCTCCAGTCGTGCCCTTCTCAAAATAAGGCTCTACTATCCGCCATGGGTACTGTAGATCCTGCTGATGACCAATTGATTGTTTTCGACACCCATCAATCTGAACATCCTCCTCTTCTTGCTTCCGTAGCTTTCCAAATCCCAGTCAAAATCCGGAACGCTAACGTTTCTCGGTGTATCATCGATGAGGGGGCATCCACCTGTGTGATCACCGCTTCGGTTTGGAAACACCTCGGATCTCCTGAGTTGGCCCCTTCCACAATCACCCTTCGAGCATGGGATGGCCATGCCTCCCAGCCCATTGGCCTATTTCGTAATTGTCCTATCACTCTTGCGGGCAAGACTGTTTGCGTTGACGTTGAAGTCATCGATGCCCCTCTTAATTATAACATTCTTTTGGGGCGTAGCTACACCTATGCCATGTTTGCTGTCCCATCAACAATATACCGCAAGATGTCTTTCCCTCATAATGGAAAGATAGTCACCATTGACTAGTTGACGTATCATGAGCCAAAATCTCAGACCTCCCCTGAGACGACCATCTCTTCTGTGACCAATAAGCAAACCGTCGATTCTTTGACCAGTGTCTCTCCCAACGTCTACAAAGACTCCTCTTTGCTTGAAACCTTCCCTGGTATTCCTCCTCCCCCTGTCTCTGATCCCAACTTATCGAATGTTTGCATGATGCAATCTTCTCAGGCTGCCCTTAAGTGGCCCGCTTCGGCTAGTCAGTAACCTCAACCTCAACCTCGCCCGCCGCAACCTGCTCCTAGCCCTTCGTCTCAGCCAGCTGGACCTCCTCCTTCTGGCCCTTCTGCTACAGTTGGTACCCATGAGCCCCTTTATCCTCCTGGGTTGGTTCCACCAAGCCTCAACCATCTTGGAGTCGTCCCTCCTGGTCATTACCCCTCTGGTCAGATACCTTTTTTTTCTCCCCCTCCCAGAGTCTATTCGGTTGCCATAATGGCCACCCTTTCTCTCCCCAACCTGACCTTGGGTATACCCGTCTAGTACCTTGACCCTCCAGCTGCTACCCCACCTGGTCACCCCAAACCCTACCTTGATTTGACACCAGTTCAGCCGGTTTCCCTTGCTTCTTTCGTTGCTACAGTGCCACCAGCACCTCAACAGGACCCTTCTCCTATTGTGACAGCTCCGGGAAAGAAAGGCAAAGCTCGCAAGGGGGCATCCAAAGACAAGGCCACCCCGACTGACCCTGCCCCTCCTCCGCCTGCAAAGCCTTGCGCCTTGTGTGATGTCATTGGTCATGCCACCCATACTTATCTCGAATTGCCCCGTATTAAACCCATGGTCAAAGTCGCGTTCCTTGAGTCTACGATCCCTGAACCCTCTGTTCCTTCCTCGTCCGCAGCCAAGAACCCAAAGACTATTCGCACCAACCAACCCTGTGCTCTGTGTGGTGTCCATGGCCATTATTCCCACCATTGTCCCCACCTAACGCATTACCGTGCCTCTTTATAGGTAGTTTGAGAGTATGAGGTTGAACAAAATCAATCCACCTCTCCCATACTTGCGCAGTATGCTTCAGGTCAGCTTGAGGATCTACCCGCTCACATTGACATTCCCCCTCCTGATGTCGAGATGACGGAGCCTGCTACCACCATCCTCTACCTATCATCATCCATGAGACCCTCGGTGGAAGTCCCATTGGAGACTTCCCCTGATGTTTCGCTTGACCTCCCTTCAACGATCACCTTGGGTTCAACATCGGTAAATCCTTTATCTGCTTACTCTTCTGTCACCACTTGTGACGATGCGCATGTGAACCTCTCTTCTCATGATGAGGAGTTAGGTAGCTTCGTTGCGTCAGGTGGTATTTCTTCCACCAATCACCCCTTCTTCTATTACGATGACGACATTATGGAAATAGTCACCACCCCTGACTTTATCTATCCCCCCTTACATCGGACCCATGCATTCGAACCACATACACCTTGTGGCCATTACATTGACACCCAATGTTTGGGTAAGGGGGCACCCATATTTGAGAGACCAGGAGAAGAAATTCTCCACAACTCTCCTAGTGTATCTAGTCATGTCGCCTCTAGTACCATTATTCTTCCACATTTAGAAGAACTTCTAGAGTCCCATATCACTTCAGATCACTCTAGGGATAATACCCCTCATCATTCCTTCATATTACATAAACAACCCAGTCCCTTCGATATTGTTGTTGACCAACCTGTGAGTTTTCTGGGAGAGCACCAGTTCATTATCTCCAAATCCTCTCTTTGGGACAGTGACACCATGTATGCCAATCTGGAAACTTAAAGTCCATTTGATTCATATATGAAGTACCAAAAGAGATTGGTAATCCTCCATTCCCTTTCTCAAACTGCATAACCATAACGAAAACAAATGGCGTACCACATCATTCAAATGTGTTTAGATTCCCCTTTTTCTAAATACATTTTGGCTTGGGGGCACCTATGCCCCTCAACCATAAAAATCCCAGAACTCAGCCTAAAATAGCACTACAACCCCCTTTCTCTGACAGGTCGCACTTTTCAGGTCATTCCCTGGGACAGGTCGTAGTTTTCTGCCCGATACTTGCTGCCCAGGTCGCAAAACAGACCCCAAAAAGTGCGACCTGGCCTATTCATGAGCTCTGGGTACCTAAACTGAACTTTCAATCCACTAAAAATAAAGAGTAGGATTAGGCCTCTTACCTGCAACTGACGGATCTCGATTCCAACGGTCGGTTTGTCCGCTACGATCGCCGCAAGATTTAGGGCCTTCTCTCCTCTCTACATTCACCACAACTACACAAGAAAATGAGTGAATTTGGAGGGGAAATGCCTTATTAAAAGAGAAAGCCTCAATTTTTCTTTCGCCTGCCACGACCAAACTATAGCTCAGTTTGACAAACCGTCTACACCGTTGGAAAGCTCTCACTGAGCCCTCAAATGGGTATCTGTTAGTTTTTCGTGATTTGATACTTCACCACGACACATTTTGTCCAAGAAGGGTCACTTCACCTCTCCTCAAAATCGGATTTCCTCACTTACAACACTCGTACTTGGGGCACCACTTTGCCTCCATACTTTTCCTTGTTCGTGTTGATTTTCATCATGAGATACCATCTTGTACTCATGCTTTTCAGGTCCCCTTCGGACCTTCACTGTGTGGCAGCATCATTGAGTCGCCCTTACTTAGAGCATCCGAGTTGAGTCAGCACCACATTCATGGAGTCTATCCCAGGTCCCTTTATATCCCATCATAGTATTCCATCCTTCATTGTCTTGTGTCTCTCTCGTGTCGCCCATTATAGCCTACAGTCCTACTGCCCCTTATCCCTTTGATCTCGTGTCAGTCGCTACCAGGTTATCCATGCCCTTCATGCTCTAGCAAGGGAAGTCATACATTCGCTACTCAGTACCCCCCATTCCATCATCATCATTGGTGTCAGTTTGTCAGTCGCTCTATTATTTTCCTTCGTGCCTTAGTTGAGGACCTCTTATCACCTCACCTAAGGTGAATCTCCTTCTATCGACATTAGCTTATCCATTCCAGAGGACAGGTCTAGAAGGTAGTGTATCTTGGTTCCAGCTTCCATTCTTGTTTAGCACCTCGGATCAGGCAAAGAGACTCCTTACAGTCCTTTGACTTGATTGTTTCTCAGTTCCAGCTCCTTCCAGCACGATTAAGATCCATATCCTTGATGATTCAGTGATGCAGCAGATGAGACCGATGACTCCTGGGTGTGTGTGAGATGTTTCAGCCCTCATGAGGGGGTGGCCCTATAGGTAGCCCCCCACATTCCCGGATGACCTCTTCATTGCAGCCTTAGATGCAACTCCATATATTTGACGATGTCGGCCTTAGCCGCTTGCAGCACCTTTATGATTTGCATGTATCAGTCAGATTTTGCGAGCCCTTCCCCGTTTATAGGGGCATTTGGGTTGTATTTGTATCGCATGTACTCAGATATTATTGTATAAGTCCTGGCTGTTATCCTAGGCACAGCATGTATGTGGGATTCATCATTATATCTTTTATCTGGCTCATGTTTATGCCAGCCTGTTCTTTATGGTTCGGTCCCTTGTTTATTGGACGCACTATTATTTTGTACTTTGTCTCGGTGGGCATAGGTATGCCTCCCCCGCCGCCTTTAGCACAGGTACCCACTCATAAAAAGAGACTTGTTGCACCTGTAAGTCTCGTCTCCTCAGGTTCTAGTTCTTCAGCACATTAGTCTACCTTACATTCCTCTCTCTGACTTCCCTTTTGATGTCTAGTGATTGAGTTCTTACGACGTACTTTGGTCATATGATTTGCTCCTAACACTCGCACGCTAGGGAGAAATCTGTTACACCATTTTTTGGTCATCTAACCTATTATCATTAGATGGACCCAAGTACAGCATGTAAGACCAATTTTACCCTAAGTAAATTTGCCTTCACTATGTAAAATAACTTAATAAAACACATTTATTAGGTTGTTTATGGTCTAAACAGGAAACCCCAAGGGGAAATATTAAACAAATCTACATTTGTTTGGTTTTCCTCATGGAATAATGAATTAAACATCAATTTAATTATTATTCATGGTCATATTTAACCCAAAACAAGGAAATTAATTAGATAAATCCTTATTTATCTTATTATTTTCTAGGAATAATTATTTAAACCTTATTTAAATAATATTCCTTGTTAAATTTGACTAAATCATTTATAAATAATTGAATAAATCATTATTTATTTAATTATCATTCAACCACTTCCTTAAAATGATAAATAAATCATTTATTTATTTATTATTTACAAATAAGGGGATTTGACCCAAGTCAAATTCCTTTCCCCTCCAACAAATATAATAAAATATTCCATAAAAGGTGGATCTATATTTGGTTAATATTATTTTAATCATGCACAAAGATCTAGAATGACCTAATATTTTGTTATAAATAGAAGGGTTTTTCCTACCATTCATCACCTTTTGTTGCCTCTTAGATCACTCTGGATCTAAACTCTTGGTCTGACTTTGAGCCATTATCTTTGTCATATTTTTCTATTATTTGTTTTGTGAGCTCCCTTCGAGTTATATGTTTGTCTGGGTTTTCTACACCAACAAGAGAGATAAATTCTAGATCTGAAGTGCTGAGGACTTCCAAGAACCCATCCCATTGAGGAGAATTGGAAACACCTTTCTTGTTTTCCTCCCAGGTGCCATTAATATAAAATTCTTCAAAAAATATTGCTCTTGTCTTGTCTATTGGATGCATGGAGCAAAACCTTATTTTTACTGTTTAATGTCTTTTTATGCATAGATCTGGATTTTTGCAGCATTTGTCTTGATCAACTAACTGCAGATCTGAAGATATTAGCAGCCATATTTTGTTGTTAGGGTTGTTTGTTATGCACAGCTAAAAGGGTCTTTTTTCGTACACTTACACTAAGGATTCATCCTAACAATAACTTAACAATGGTTGTGCCTTATGGGGCTGAAAAATATATTGGGGAATATGCTAGTTGATAAAATTTAGAGGTGGAGGCACCTAGGGCTAGTGGGATGATAACACTTGATGGTAGTCACATGGGAGTTAGGATAAGAACATAGGTGGAAGATTCCATTAAGCTGATGAAAAGTGCACTCTTAGTCCTTCAAAAGTGACATAGTTGATAAACCCTCCATGTCATTAACTATATCTCTTTCTCCACATCTGAATTGAGACTCTCTGAGTCTAAATCCTTAGATATATTGGGATGTTGTATTATAAGTCCCTCTGTACAAAAGGAAGTGTTCCCCGCCTGATGTGAAATTGTTGTGTAGTTAGTGGGTGAAGGCGACATAACCTTGAGACACCTTGTTTCAATTGATGATATTGGTCTAATTCCTTGAGTGGGTGATGGTTGTATGCAAGTGAGACGGTTCACTATCTTTACTTAATTAATTTGATAGCTGGTGGGTGAAGGCAGGATAACCTTGAGACACCATGTTTTAGTTATATCATCTATTTGTTGCTTTGAAGGCACTCCTGCTCAATCTTTGTAATCTGGCTCGAGGATGAAACCTAAAAGAGAGACTTGGATGCAACTTGTTTATGGTTGGGTGAAGAGTTGAAGTCCCAATCTCAGTTGCATATGCTTAATGAATTGAATTAATGCCTATGATTATATGGCAAATGTTGATTATTGTGTGGATTGATAATATTGAATACTATGCAATTGATGAGGGATAGTTAATCCTTAAAGAATTGGTATGATAATGCTTGCTCATGATTGATGTGTTGACTACTACATGTTAGCCATCATGTTGATATTTGCTTAAAGTAACTATAAGGCATGTGAATTATTGTGTGAAATTGTGTTGTAGGTGTCTTGGACATTTTCTTAGGAATGGGTTAATTTTTGTGTCCATTCCAAGTCTGTATTTTGTTCTTACGACCTGAGTCTAGCCGAGGCCTCATTGAAGCTCAAAAGAGATAATTTGGCATAGCAAGGAGTCGAAGGAACCCTTTTCCATATATTGATGCATTTATGCATATGAATTCAAGTAAGTCTAGATGTGTCAAAGTTCACAAGAGATAGCGAAGATGTTTGTATACATAAGTATGAACACATTTATGCATAGTGATTTAATGTTCACTACCAAATATTAGTAAGCTAAGGAGGAATAGCTCCAAAGGATTTTCTCATCTATTGTTTATGTGTAATTATAGGCATGTGTGCGAAGGTTTTATCCTTAGCACCCTCGAGGAATGACTTGAAACCTTCTCCATCATGTGATTAGGAGAAGTGACTTGGTGCTTAAAGCGGGAGGAATCTGAGCCATCGAAGGTTAAAGAACTCATGCCAGTGGGATGAACCTGAGACTTTTTCCCTAGAGGTTTTGAAGTGAGACCAAGATAAAACACCCGAGATTTTACTCCTGCGGTGACTTGGTGTAGTGGGGCCGCTTGAAAACTCAGTGCATGCCAATGAAGGAAAAGCCCCAATTCAATGCAAACGAGAAACTCTTGTTCACTGGATGGTCAAGCATATGTGCGCGCCAAAGTTATTGGTCTAGATGGTATAACGAGATTCAACCTTGGGGTGGATCGTGTTGTCAATGAGTGTGAGTCTGACGTCACCCCAAAGGTTTCCATTATGGGTATAGTAATATCATCCAGGGAAGAGGAGTCTGGGACATAAATATGTTAGAGAATCAGAAGGTAGAAAAATCCTCTTGTTCTTGATTATTTACTTGTGATATTCTTTAGTTATTGTTATGTTGTTCTTATCTTTCTTCTTGTTAGTTCATCAAGCAGATATCAAAGCAAATACACATAGATCAAGGACACCAGATGTAGGCCAGCAGCCAGGGAAAAACCCCTCTCGAGGGGAAAACCCAATCAAGATAATTCTTCCTTTCAATAATGATTCCTTAGACTCTAGACCTTGACTCGGACTTCCTCCACACCAAGTCAACCTTCCTTATGATCCTTCCTAAATCTGGCAGCAACAACAACACTGGAACTTCAACCTTGCTTCTTGAGACTTCGATCTAGTTTCCAAGACTTTGATTTAGGCCCAATACAAATTCTCAAAGAAACAACATCCAACAAAATTACCTTCTACTTCTCCTTCAATTAGCAACAACAACCTGGCAGCAACTGGTGCAACAACTACAGCAACAAAAATTTGAGAATTTCGATCTCCCAAACTATAGCTCAGAATGCAGTGAGAGTAGTGCCAAAATTTCTATTTTCTTCAACTCTATAAGTGTGCCAAAAACCGAACCCAAAAAGTCCCTCTCCATGATTTTGCAATTTCTCCTTGTAGCAGCTTCTAGATCGAATTTCTGTGTTGCAGATTGATGTCTTCAAGTGAGTTCGATTCCACTGTATATATAGGCTTTTAATGACTTCAAATTCCATGAGTTGAGGTTTACTTGATCACCTTTAGGTCGACTTGATGTGGAGGCTTCATAAATTATATTTTACTCAATACTTGACCTAATTGCATGATTCAAAAGCCCAATATGGATCAATTTAAATCTGCAATAAACCTATAGACTTAGAATAAAACCCATAAGTCCACAATAGGTACTTTGACCTAAAACAAATATGACCCAAGCATGAAACCCATGCTTTAATAAGTCATTCAATAATAATATAAAATTCTTTTCTTTATTATTTTGACATGAATTACAATAAGTAACGACTCAAGTACAATTTATGAAGACCAAACTTAGTTACATTCTTCAACACTCCCTCTTAACTAGGGAGGTATTCATAACTCAATAGTACAAGGTAGATCTCAACTATACAAACCATGAATAATTTTAGACACTTAAATGTCATGGACTAGATTCCTAACCAGGGAACTCTATCCATTGGTCACTCAACACTTTAAGCACCGCAATTCCATGGACTAGATTCCTGACCAAGGAAATCTATCCAAGTCGGACTAAGATGGAATAAATCTTTTGACCTCTACAGGTACCATCAAGCTTACTTACTAACCATCAACCCAAGGAAATATGCGCATATCCACCCGATGCCACCCTCCCAACCAAACATCAACACAAAGTGTCGCCTCGATGTCTTTCCAAGCAATGCTTCACACACAAAGCCGCATGAAATGATTCACTCGCAAAGCCTCAATACACCTTGATCTAGCAGATCAAGAACAACCAATCTCTCCCAATCAAACTGATTGGTAACCAACATGCTACCAAGTCCTTCAAGAGATTCACCCATGCATACAAACCCCAATCATCAATAATGCATAATTAAAACAAACTACGGGCTTTTGATGTTCCCCTTCAAATAATTCTAGTAGGACGATCAAAAGAATCTTTCAAGAGAAGATTCATCTTCCTACTTCCCATGTGGCAACATATATTTCCATAATATATTCTCCAACCATGAAAATGATCCTTACTCATGGACTTCACTAAGACTTATGACTATTAGTCCTAGTCTAGTGCATGATACATGAAGTAGAGAACCATAACCATTTCTTCTTTTTGCCAAACTCCCTCTCAATCTAGGGAGATCAACTTCTATCCAGGCTCCCTCTTAATGTAGGGAGAATTAATTTATTCTTTAGCTATTAGAGAATCTTTCATGGCTTTCATTCTTTTCATCATACTTATAATTTTATCATCTTTATGATGTACCTGCACAACTTTAAACAACAAGTACAACCAAAACTATAGAAGCATGAAGTTAGCCATATTGGAGTCACGAAAGCATTTTCAACTTTATACATATCAAATAACCAAACAAGAGACATATACTCTTTAACATTTTGCTAGGGAATTTCATAATAAACCCTAAACTACTTCATAATGTCTTTCATTCTTATCTAGGGTTTCGATGTTACTTCCAAGGTATAACATATTGCAAACACTAGAACCAACATAGATATACAAGATATATGATAATCTTTAAAATTCACATGATATAACTTTCACTAGGGATTCATACACAGCCTATATTTCAGACAATAAAGTCAATCAAGATTAATCACAACTCAGACATGATCAACTTTCACTAGAGTTAGTTGCAAACTCTAGATTTCAAATCAATTAACAAAATATATCATGAAGAGCTTCTACTAGAGTTTAATATACATATTATAACATCATAAGTGACATCCATTAAGATTCGATGTAAACCCTAGATTCATCATTTATAAACATACATCATATCAACATACATACTAGAGAATTTAATCATCACTAGGATTTATTTATAGACCCTAGAATTTTCAATCATCATCCTAGATCTTTTCAAACTTTGACTAAGGTTTGTTTCCAAACCATAGATTCTTATAACCATTGGAAAATAGTTCAACACATATATCTAGGAGATCACCATAATAAGCACATCATGTGTTAGTCAACATTTATACAATAGACACACATAGTCATAAACTAGGCTAGGGATTCAACCAAGAGAACATATACCTAGGGTTACACTGCTATGACTTTTCATAATAAGGATTTAGCCTATAGACCTAACCAAAACTTAAGGTTTCAGTCCATTTTCAAAGCACATCCTTATTATATCAGACTTCAAGGTTCGAGATTTCGAACAACATCATATTAACTCCAACAAGTTTAGAGCTTCCATGATCTTATCAAAATCCCAAACTCGACATTATCAAAACATTAATCAGAGTAGTAATTTTCATAAATATCCCTAAATAGGTTTAGGATTTCACATGTCAACAACATACCCTTGCGTTAGGGTTTTATAGAGACCCTCCTTAAGGTTATATACAAGCAACTTGAGGTGTATAAGGTGGGTAGATTCATCAGGTGATGAGTCATCCAAAACAAGAATCCTTTTGGGATTCAGTAGTGATAGGCATATCCACAGTTAGTAGCACATGAAATAGATATTTCAAAGAGAGTAATAAGACTATATATTTCAAGACATACCTTTGATTCTTTGACAAACCTTTATGACTTGTGTGGTCTTTTTTTTTGAGCCTTATCCATGATTCTTGGACATTCAACAGATTGATTCCTAGATAAGGAATAGAGGTAGACAAGTGATTGATACATAATATAATCAAAATCTTAAACAAGTACATGAAGAAAAATAGAGGGAACGAGATACTTATCTTGAGGAGTTGATGTGGGCTCCATCCTAAGCTTGAGGGGAAACCTAAAACTTATAAAACAAAGAAATACATTTCCAAGAAGATGTTAACCATATACTACATAAAATATACAAATGAAACATAGGATGGAAGGGGTTTAGTAGTGCAAGTCCCTTAGTTCTTTTTTAGTCTTTGCTTTCTTCGAGGATGATGTTTCTTCAGCCATGTTTGCATGATCTCTATATCTTTTCCTGCTCCTGGGGTTGTTAGGACAATCACTTCTATAGTGTCCCATCTTATGACAATGATAACACTTGATCTTGGACATGCCAACCTTCTTCTTTGGCTCTTTCTTCTTGAATCTTCCTTTTTGACGAGCAACATAAAGGTTTGATACTTCTTCATTGTTGGTTACCATGGAGACCCTTAACTCTTATTGACTACATGTTTTCCATAGCTCTTCAAAGGTGGGTGTTTCTTTCCAACTATTGAGGGTTGAGGCAAAGGAACTCCAAGAAGATGGTAGTCCCAAAATAGCTACAATTACTAGTTCTTTATCTATTTCATCAATGTCAAGGAGCTCATCCCTTATCCTTGTTATTTTCACAAATAAAGAGGAAACAATATCCTCTTTTGTCATCTTAACAATTCTTAGATCATTCTTCAGGCTTGCCACCTTTCCAATGTTCTTGATAGTGAATAGTTTTGAAAAGCCTCATACATTTCCTAAGCATGATCAATATTTTCTATGAAGGGGACAAGATTTTCCTTTATGCCTTCAACCATCAAAGCCATAAATACCAATTCCAGATCTTTGTACTTCACCTTATCAACATCACTTGATTCTTCTGTAGGCCTTTTCATTTTTCCTTTAACTAGATCTAAGACCTTGTTCTTTTCAAGGATGATGTCAATCCTTTTCTACCAGGACCTATAATTTGAAGCTCCTTCAAGCTTGTTCCCTCCCTTGATAGTGTTAGACATGTTTCTTGAAGATAATGAAGACTTCTTTCTTATAGTGAACTCCTTCCTTGATCAATTCCTTGAGACTGCCTTTTCCTTCTTCTTTCACCAAAGCTCTGATACCATGTTAGAGAATAGAAAGGGAGAAAGATCCTATTATTCTTGATTATTTACTTATGATATTACTTACTTATTTTTATGTTCTTCTTATATTTCTTCTTATTAGTTCATCAAGAAAATATCAAAGCAAATACACATAGATCAAGGACACTAGATGTAGGCCAACAGCCAGGACAAAACCTCTCTCGAGGGGAAAATCCAGTCAATATAATTATTCCTTTCAATAGTGATTCTTGAGACTCTAGACCTTGACCTGGACTTCCTCCACACCAAGTCAGCCTTCCTTGTGATCCTTCCTGGATTTGGCAGCATTAGCAACAACAACACTAGAACTTTAACCTTGCTTATTGAGACTTTGATACTGAGGTAGAGACTTCGATCTAGCTTCCAAGTCTTCGATTTAGGCCCAATACAACTTCTCCAAGCAACAATATCCAACAAGATTACCTTCTACTTCTCCTTCACTTAGCAGCAACAACCTGGCAGTAACTGGTGCAACATCAAACCTTTGAGAACTTCGTTCTCCCAAACTATAGCTCAGAATGCAGTGAGAGTAGTGCCAAAATTTCAATTTTATTCAACTCTATAAGTGTGCCAAAAACTAAACCCATAAATTCCCTCAAAGATTTCACAACTTCTCCTTATAGTTGCTTCCATATTGAATTTATTTGTTGCAGATTGATGTCTTCAAGTGAGTTCGATTCCACTATATATATAGGCTTCTGATGAGTTTGAATTCCATGAGTTGAGGCTGAATTGATCACCTTTAGGCTGACTTGGTGTGGAGGCTTCATAAATTATATTTTACTAAATACTTGACCTAATTGCATGATTCAAAAGCACAATATGGATCAATTTAAATCTACATTAAACCTATAGACTTAGAATAAAACCTATAAGTCCACAATAAGGACTTTGACCTAAAATAAATATGACCCAAGCATGAAACCCATGCTTTAATAAGTCATTCAATAATAATATAAGACTCTTTTCTTTATTCTTTTGACAATTACAATAAGTATTGACTCAAGTACAATTTATGAAGACCAAAATTAGTTACATTCTTCAACAAAATAAAGCGCTAGGAAACATAAAAATTGTGTGGAAGTTGTCGAGGGATGTTTTCCCATCCCAGGCCATTCTCCCTGGTAGTTTCAAAGGGGGGACCACACCCTGACAATAAAAACACACACTTACACACTTACACACACGCGCGCGCGCACGCACACACACACACACACACACACACACACACACACAGATAGATAGATAGACCTTAGAGTTTTTTCAAAGGAATGGAAAAGTAGTCCTCGAGATTTTATTCTGAGGGTGAGGTGGTAAAGGAGGCTCGCACGATACTACATTATTGGGAGGGGCGTTCACCTTCTATATATATATATATATATAGACAAGTCAAAAACTGGGGTCGAGCTACCACATGGGTGTCGTCTAGATTGGCCATGTAAGCACCACGTGGGGTTAACGTCGATGACATGTGGCAGGTTAAGATGGCCAAGAAAATTTTAATAAGCCATATATTTGTGGGCACAAGTTTTGTGATTATGGAACTTGATTGAGGCAAAATTATATATCACCGAAACTGTCCCGATGAGATGAACTCAATGGCGTTTTCCGTTTTAGGTTTTGAGAAAATTAAACGAAAAATTTAGACCCCATTTCCATAACATACCTTGGAAGTTGGGTCATCATAGCAACCATCTCCTTACATTATTGGTGTGGTCCATGGGTGGTAAGGGGGGGTGTGTTGCAAACCCCTTTGAGTTTTTAGTTTTATATCAAGTTCAATATTAGAAAGATATTTTATAAAAAGATAAATGGTCAAACTATACATTTTATATTTCCTTCTTAAAGAGATGAAATATTTAAGTATTTTTAATAAAAAAAATAATTATGTTATAATTTTCACTTTAAATTATATATATATGTATATGTATAAAATCAAAAGTGAAAATTGTAACATATATATACTGTGACTAGAGGAATTGGCAATTGGGCCCATTTCTTACTCACTGGACACGAGGTCGATTTGGACCACTACCACTATAACCTCTGTAACAACCCCAAATTTAGCATGCAATTAATTATATCAAATAAACAATCAATAATCAACCCAATAACTGTTTAACTAATCATTATAGAATTTTCAGAAACATGAACAAGACGACTTACCTGTAATGGCGAAATTCCTCACTTGAGACTCCAAGGTTGAACGCTATCTGAATCTTATTGACCGCAACAAAGTTTTGGGGACAACTCTCCACCCAACCGTAGGCTCTGCTGGATTTAATCCTTCCACAGCTGGCCACCCCCGAGCCCTCAATCAACGTACTACTACCAGTGTATCCTTTGCCTCACAATACCTTTCTCTCCAGAGAATGGGTGAAAGAATGATCCATGAATCTTCCTCAATGTCTATTAAATAGACCAAACAATGGAATGGGAACCACATGCACACATTCATTGTGTCAACATGCAACTTTAATTTAGTGTTCTCTTAGTTTAACTTACTTTTTGTTAGCTTTACTTAATTTAGTGTTTCTCTTAGTTTTATTTACTTTTTGTTAGCTTTCCTAATTTTTTTATAGTTTCTTAGTTTAATTCTTTGTTAATTTATTTACTTTTGTTAATTAACTCTTTCTTAAATAACTCTTAACTTTACTTATTGTTTACTGTTTTAGGACTCCAGTTTATTATTTAATATTTTATTTAGAACTCCAGTTACTGTTTAATGTTTTATTTATTATTTTATTATTCTCTTGACTTATTATTTATTTACTTATATTATATTGTTTATATATTATTTATTATTTTATAATTATTAGGGGACATTACATACTCCCCCTCTTCAAGGAACTTCATCCCGAAGTTAAGTATTTAATGATATTATATTATTTATTTATTATTTATTACTTCATGTGTGACCAACACCCTCTGCTGAACTAGTAACCAGCAGGCATCGAAAATTCTTCACAACACCCGGGAAATCTCAAGGAATCTCTGTCCTTTTTCCCACTTTCGGAATGAGGCATAAGCCTCCCCAGTCTATCCATAGCCAAGGATGGCCCCAAGGTTTGCGCTTGACTCAGACCTCATCTGCCCCAAGGCAAGCATCCGGTCCCAGTACTCAATGACTCCAGGCATCTCGCAAGGCTGGCCCACTCCCTCCACAGCTCCTTAAGGTGCACAGCCCCAGGCATCGAAGTCTTACACCCACTTCTAGACTTCGACATCCCCATCCAATACCAAGCACTTGGCCTACAATATCAGGCCCTTGGCCTCCTTAAGATGGTCCCACAGCCCTTCAAGAGTTATCCATCAAGAGCTATATAAGACAAAGGAACTACTGGCATATGTAGTGTTGATTGGGTTTGTCCCCAACCCATATGGTGTTACATATTCTCCCTCATAGGTATGGGCTCCCATGAGATCATCAAACAAACTGACCCTCTCGGCCCATTTGTGGATTTCCTGCCAATCACCGCATCTCAACATGTATCCAATACATTAGTTATTGTTAAACACACACATGGTGTATGAGAAGATAAAACACACAAATGGAAAGATAAGCGTGAGATGCTCATAATATTTACCATAGATGTACATTTATAATATAATGGTGTGACACTTGGATTCATCTTCCAAGGTCACTTGGACTCCATTTGTGACTATTCGCCTTCCACACCTACCCATAGAGGATTAAGTGTCCAACATTCCCCCCCTTAATCCGAAGGGGTATGTGTGAGTCCAAAAAGAGAGTTGTAATACAAATTTGCAAAGTATGCATGGCAGCACTTAGGCTGAATCAGCGCTCTGAAATGTTGGCATAAAGAGGTGGTTTAAGGATGACCACCAACACTAGAACGCAACGCTTATTGCAGTTCCTGGAACTCTTCCAAAACTGGCAAGAAGCTAAGGGCTTCTGCTAGTGGAAGTGTCCCTCATATTTGAAGAGGGAGACCTTCAACCTAGAAGAAGGGAGGTCTAAAACCTATGATGGTTTAAGGATGATCACCAACTCTAGAATGCTTGATGAATTTCCCAGAACTCTACCAAAGCTGGCAAGAAGCTGAAGTCTTCTACTAGAGCAAGTGCTCTGAATTCTTTGAAGAGGAAGAATGTGAACCTCGCATAGATGGTTTAAGGTTGTCCACCAACCAAAGGCATGCTCATGGGCATCTGTGTCTCTGGCTACAACTCTGAATCTGGAATGACGAATTGTAGCTCAGGCTCGCTTGAACTGTTGTGTCTCTGGCTACAACTCTGAATCTGGAATGAGAGATTGTGGCTCAGGCTAGCTTGATGTGGCGTCGAAGCTTGTAGATGACCACCATTTTCCCCCCTGTCAGGTACAAGGTGAGATGACGGCGAAAACTCAACTGCAAGTTTGTTCAATATTCTAGAACAAGTTCTGACATGTGACTTAAACATCTTCTTAGCTATTGATGCCCATTGCCAAGAAGCGATCCATCCAAGATGAATATTTGTTCTTGCAGGAGGCTTGTTTCTGAATTATTTGTGTGAAGAATGGGTGTGCCGACCACGATGCTTGCATGGGTGAAGAACGAAACAGTGATCTTTCATATGGCCAACGCGATCACAATGTTGGAATTTTACAACTTGTTGTTGTTGCTGTGGAAGAGGAGCAGGATGTGGAACAACTAAAGGTGAGCTATCATGAAGAAATCAGACACTCTGAAATTTGATGGGCTTGGAGTAGTCCGGAATATGAAAGGACAACTCCTTATCATATCGAATCCCTATTCTGTGCTTGTTATGGACAAGCTCTTCCCAAGGTCTAATGATGGGCTTGGGAAGTGCAGACTGAGATGTTGCATCTGCATGTAAATATGATCTTGTACAAGGAACTGAATGTGAATCGACTGCAAGTTTATATTCTTGCTGCTGATGGGAGTCCCTCTCAATTTTATTAACAGAAACAGGTTCAGAATGATGAATTTGTTGCTGAAATTCATCTTGTTGTAGCTGGGATTCAAGCTGCAAAAAATAAATCTTCTCTTGTGCATTTTGTAGGCATTTTTTAATGTAAAAAAAAACACTTTTGCTGATCTTATCAACAGTGGAATGTATAAGAGTGTTCAGCAACTCTAATGCATCATCAATTTCAGCCATGTTTTTTTCAACAAATAAAATTTATCCCTCGAGGCATATAAGCTTCATCTTCCATTACATATTAACCATACATGCTTCACACTCTCTATAAATTTTCTAACATTCTTCTCACTCTCCAACATATAAATTTTCTACCACATTAGAAAGCAGTAAATCATAGCATCAGAACTAGACTTCAAAGCAGACAGAGTGCAGTCAACATTGAATTCAAAAGTTGATAATAAATCCTCTCAATTCTACCCAGGAAAGGTTTTTAGAACTATAAGTTTAACACACACTCAGAGTCCACGAGGCCTATCTGCCCTTGACGTGTGGAGGAAGAGAATGGCTTGCGTACTTAACCACCTCTTAGATTTGGATGGACAATTACTAAATGAATGAGCTATATTCCAAAATAAAATTAAAATAACTCCTCCCTGCTGGTCTGACTTGGATATAAAGATCTGATGGGGCCGCTCTCTGATCAAAGAACCAAACTAGACATTCAAAGCCTATTTTTGTACAGGATTGGAAGTGTATTTTTATACAAGCCTGTATGATGACGAAGACATTGTTCTTTCTCTAGCGACATCAACTTCTCATCCCCGTCGCTCAGCTCCCACAGCCGTCTCCTTTCGGTCCCCCTGTGTGCATAGATATCTTGGTAGCAAGCATTGGTCGCCTTCGAGTAGCTAGTTTCTCCACAGATTTACCTCGAAAAGCAAATTGGATTTTGATAGAATAGCCACTGAAGATGCTGTGAAACTTCTCCGACGTAGGCTCTGTGATAACTCTTCACTGCAGCTGCTCACTCCCTACGTTGCCCCTCCCCCTCACCGCTCACCCACTTATCGCATCCTCTTGGACCAAGAAGCAAGATTGAATTATTGCAAGGGCCGAAGCGAGCCACAGAAGAGGTACGGGCTGGCGAAGGTGGAACCGATGAAGGAAGTGGTAGGAGTGGTGAAACCTGTGTGGGGAGCTGATGAGCCAAGGGAAGTGAAGGAGATGAAGCGATGGAGGAGGTAGTGTGGAGGAGCAGCGGGGGAGGGAGGACGAGAGCCAAAAGGAGGGCAAAGGACGGAGCAGGAGGAAAGTGGCGAATGAGAATTATGATAGCGCTGAATTAAACCAAGGCAGGTTGCCAGTGGAAAGACTGTCGATATGGAATGGAATGCGCTCCTTTCATCCACACTATTCATAAGTAGTGATTGGGTTGCGTACCTCCAAACAAGAAACCATGGCTTGTTTTGTTCGATAAGAAGTAGAATTGTGTGGCGTTCTGCTTCTTCACAAGCACTTGGAAAATACTCTCCCTCACCTTCTTAAGGAGACAATATGGCGTTGACAGCTACTCGGTGCAGGCGATGGTCACAGGCCTTTTGCTGGCAACCATACAGAATTTTGAAAGTTATGTAATGGCGCATATTGTCTGCGATCCTCTTACACGAAAGTCATTACAGCTTCCCAGGATAGACGATGGTGTTATTTTGGCGAAATGCAGTGGTAGAGTAGAGAGAATAGGAATTGTAGTGCGCAGGGGATAGTTCTGGACAGTTCTGCCAAGAGCAGGCATAGAGCCTTAAAAACTAGTGCAGATTTGTCAGTCTTCAAAAATACTGAATAGAGGCAGAGCTGCAATGCTTAAAAAGAAAACCCAGGTCTTGCAGGTTTACATAGGCCACAAAATCAAGTGGCTCATACTTGAGCAGGGCAGAAGATCGCCCGCTCTGATACCATGTTAAACACACACATGGTGTATGAGAAGATAAAACACACAAATGGAAAGATAAACGTGAGATGCTCATATTATTCACCATAGATGTACATTTATAATACAATGGTGTGACACCTAGATTCATCTTCCAGGGTCACTTGGACTCCATTTTTGATTATTTGCCTTCCACACCTACCCATAGAGGATTAGGTGTCCAACAGTTATAATCATAACATCATAGAAAATAATTTACCTCCTAACTATTTCATTTCATCATAATAATATAACATTCACATTAAATAGTAAAGAACTGCATCCTCACGCATGTCACAAAATCTGTATTGATTTTGCATGCTTCACATCATGAAATACCTTCATAAGTTATAACATCAACATACATAATAAACTAATCACGTGTCAATATAACCTCAATTCATAACATCATAATCCATGTGCATTTCATAATCATCATGTTCATACAACTACATAAGTAAGAACCACATGTGCATTATCACCATCATCTCATAATAGATAATTTTAAAAGCATAACTGAAATCATAAGGTACGGTTTAGGTGTATAAATAAAATTTAAACAGTAAGACACAATCTGGAGGTTTCATAAAATTTTCTACCCTAGCTAAATTATGTGTTCCTATTTAGTTCACCACATAATTTTAATCAAATAGATATGGAAAGTCTTTAAAAATAACATTTGCATCTTCCTGGGTAGCTGAGCCTGGGCTATATTGGTCCCATTGGACCTTGACTTGCTCAAACTCATGATTCATGAGTCGACGAACCCAACAGTCTAGTATACAAAATGGTTCGACCTTAAGGACTCCCTCCTCGGAAACCTGCAATTTATCAAATGTTATCACATGGGACAGGTCAGATACATATTTTCTAAGCATAGAAACATGAAACACATTATGCATTTTTCTTAGATGGAATGGCAGCTCGAGCTTATAAGCAACTGGTCCAATCCGCTCCAAGATCTGAAATGGGCCAACAAATCTAGGGGATAACTTTGTTCCTTTTCCAAATCTGAAGGAACTCTTAGAGGGTTTGACTCTAATAAAAACTTGGCTTCCTTCCTCGAAGCTTCTATCATTTCTCTTTGCATTGGCATAACTTTTCTGGCGATCTCTGGCTTCTTTTAGTCTCTGCTTAATTATTGCCATTTGTTCTTCCATTTCTTGGAGCATTTTAGGACTTAACATGACGCGATCCTCTAATCGATCCCAACTCAATGGAGTACGACATGGTCTTCCATATAAGACTTTGAAGGGAGCTAGCTGCCTGAATTGAACTGTGATAACTATTGTTGTAGGCGAATTCCACTAAAGGAAGATATTTCTCCCATTGATTTTGTTGATCCATGACATACATTCTAAGCATGTCCTCTAATACTTGGTTTACTTTATGTTTGTCCATCTGTCTCTGGATGATATGAAGTATTGAAGTTTAGTTGTGTTCCCATAGATTGTAAAAGGCTTTTCCAAAATCTAGAGGTAAAGCATGCGTCTCTGTCGGATATTATTTTCCAGGGCACTCCATGAAGACGAATTATTTCCTTTAGGAAAACTTAAGCAATAGTTGGTGCATCGAAGGTGCTCTTAACTGGAATGAAGTGAGCACTCTTAGTTAATTTGTCAACCATGACCATGATGCAGTCATGTCTTTGGGAAGTCATAGGTACTCCACTAACAAAATCCATTGAAACCACTTCCCACTTGGTTTCTGGTATGTCTTGGGGTTGTAAAAGACATGCAGGGTGATGATGTTCAACTTTAACCTGTTGACATTCTAGACAGCGGGCCACGAATTGTGTTATATCTTTTTTCATTCCTGCCTAGAAAAATAGTTGTTTCAAATTTGCATACATTTTTTGGACTCCTGGGTGTGCAGCATATGGAGCTTGGTGGGATTCTTTCATTATTAGATTCTGAAGTTCATCATCAGCTAGTACATACATCTTACCATTATATTGTAGCAACCCATCCTCATCTAAGGTGTATCCTTCCCACTTGGATGCCATTTGTACTTATTCTTGTAAGGCAAGTTTTATTTATTGTTATTGTGGGTCCCCTATTAGGTGTTCAGAATCCGACTTTTTAGGTCTGTCTTTACTCAGAATATTGGATGAACTCTAGGTCTCCTGCTTAAAGCATCTGCAACCTTATTTTCCTTCTCTCTGATACCATTAAAAAAATTTCCCTTAAAATTTCAAATAAAATTTAATTTAAATTGGGAAGTTAGCATTGATGATTCCAGTTTGATTTCCTCTTGGCTGTGAGCCTCTTTATCACTGGTACATGACATATATATATTTTTTAAGGTTTGATATTTTTCTGTCGTAGAGGTCTGAGTTTAATTCACAGAGATTTCATATAGCTTGCAAAGTTCTGATCTTCATATTGCAGGGGTACCATATGTAACCAAATTTGGCTATATGGGCCATGTACGTAAATCCTAAAGGCAACTATAAATATAAAGTAAATTTCCAGAATTTAAAGGAATGAATTTTTTTTTTTTTAAATGATTTCTTGGATGTTTTTGAGGTTGAAATTCTTATAAAATTTTGGGGAAAAATGTGTATTTACATATCTTTGAGTTGTATTCATTCATATTAGTCATACCGGAATTTTAATTGTTACATATTTTTCTGCACAACATATTCGAATTCGTATTCCTATTGGAAACTCACTGCTGTGGTTTGAAAAAATTAGTAACGGGATAATATTTGGCATGTGAAAAGGTGGAAATATGGAATCTCAAGCTATATATATATATATATATATATATTAAAGCTTTTGTTAGTGATTACGGTTTATTAGCGTTTCGGTACTCTTAAATTCTTGCAAGTTGGCCAAGTGAAGTTTTCTCTTTCATTCTCACACTAAGCCAGAATGAGCTCCAAGAATGCCTTTGCAGGAAAAGGCTCTTCACTTTCCAGATGCATGGAGAGCGTGTGTAGTCTTTTAATTGTAAACTAGCCATCAAGTTTAAGAAAGAATGGCAATATTTCATCACTTATTATTATAAGTACTATAACAGTTGCGGTGCTAAATTCGTCACTTATTATCATAAGTACTATAACAATTGCGGTGCTAAATTCGTCACTTATTATCATAAGTATTATAACAGTTGCAGTGCTAAAATGCCCTAACTGACAGACGAATATTGAAATTTTTTAGTAAAACCTCATTTTGTAATGCACCTTTTGCAATTGTACAAAAAATGAACTCATTATTATACAAACCAACACCCAAATATAAGAAGCAGGATAAAGCATTTAATTGCATTTGTAGGCATTTGGGGTAATACATCCATAATGCTATCTAATTTAGACTTGAGCTAGATACAAAGATGGGTATGGGAGGGTATGGAAATCAGGTGATTCGAAAATATCTATTTAAGGTTCACTAATTGCAGCCTTTTATCCCTGTAGGTTGTACCTCATTAGACATAGAGGAAAGTCGTTCCTCCAAGGATTTTAGCAAATCCTTATACTCCTTAAAATCTAGCTAAGACCGAAGAGTATTGCTGTAAGCTTTCCATAGCCACATATCATCCCCAAAAATATAAAAAAGAACCTATGCACGCCTCAAGAGGGTAAAAAGGACTACAATCCATTCCTTAAACCTACAGTACACATATGTGCTAGTAGAAATTCTGTGGTTTGAAAAAATTAGTAATGGGATAATATTTGGCATGTGAAAAGGTGGAAATATGGAATCTCAAGCTATATATATATATATATATATATATATATATATATATATATATATATATATATATATATATATTAAAGCTTTTGTTAGTGATTACGGTTTATTAGCGTTTCGGTACTCTTAAATTCTTGCAAGTTGGCCAAGTGAAGTTTTCTCTTTCATTCTCACACTAAGCCAGAATGAGCTCCAAGAATGCCTTTGCAGGAAAAGGCTCTTCACTTTCCAGATGCATGGAGAGCGTGTGTAGTCTTTTAATTGTAAACTAGCCATCAAGTTTAAGAAAGAATGGCAATATTTCATCACTTATTATTATAAGTACTATAACAGTTGCGGTGCTAAATTCGTCACTTATTATCATAAGTACTATAACAATTGCGGTGCTAAATTCGTCACTTATTATCATAAGTATTATAACAGTTGCAGTGCTAAAATGCCCTAACTGACAGACGAATATTGAATTTTTTTAGTAAAACCTCATTTTGTAATGCACCTTTTGCAACTGTACAAAAAATGAACTCATTATTATACAAACCAGCACCCAAATATAAGAAGCAGGATAAAGCATTTAATTGCATTTGTAGGCATTTGGGGTAATACATCCATAATGCTATCTAATTTAGACTTGAGCTAGATACAAAGATGGGTATGGGAGGGTATGGAAATCAGGTGATTCGAAAACATCTATTTAAGGTTCACTAATTGCAGCCTTTTATCCCTGTAGGTTGTACCTCATTAGACATAGAGGAAAGTCGTTCCTCCAAGGATTTTAGCAAATCCTTATACTCCTTAAAATCTAGCTAAGACCGAAAAGTATTGCTGTAAGCTTTCCATAGCCACATATCACCCCCAAAAATATAAAAAAGAACCTATGCACGCCTCAAGAGGGTAAAAAGGACTACAATCCATTCCTTAAACCTACAGTACACATATGTGCTAGTAGAAATTCTGCATCTAGGCCACTTTGTAACATCTCCAAGACAAGCTTCTGCCCAATATTAGAAATGGTGCATGCATATATATTATTAAAAAAAAAGAAGGGTGCATACTTGTTGAAAGGTGACTATATATATATATATATATATATATACATATTATTTAAAATAAAGGTCCATGCATGTATTTTACTTAAAATGAATGTGCATGTCACAAGCATGTAGGATTTGTAATTTTCTTTTTAATTTAAAATTATAATCTTAAATTTATCTTTAATAATAAATAAAATTATTATATTAAATTCATAATCACTACATTACCCAATTCCGAGCCTTTTACTCGTCATCACAATAAAAAATTAGTTTTTAACTTTTACCTAGAGGTCACCTAAAGTCGAAACCCGCTCTGATACCATATGTAACAACCCCAAATTTAACATGCAATTAATTATATCAAATAAACAATTAATAATCAACCCAATAACTGTTTAACTAATCATCATAGAATTTTCAGAAACATGAGCAAGACAACTTACCTATAATGGCGATATTCCTTACTTGAGACTCCAAGGTTGAACACTATCTTAATCCTGCTGACCGCAACAAAGTTTTGGGGACAACTCTCCACCCAACCGTAAGCTCAGCTGGATTTAATCCTTCCACAACTGGCCACCCTCGAGCCCTCAATTGACATACTACTGCTAGGGTATCCTTTGCATCACAATACCTTTCTCTCCAGAGAATGGGTGAAAGAATGATCCATGAATCTTCCTCGATGTCTATTAAATAGACCAAACAATGGAATGGGAACCACATGCAGACATTCATTGTGTCAACATGCAACTTTAATTTAGTGTTCTCTTAGTTTAACTTACTTTTTGTTAGCTTCACTTAATTTAGTGTTTATCTTAGTTTTATTTACTTTTTGTTAACTTTCCTAATTTTTTTATTGTTTTTTAGTTTAATTTATTTACTTTTGTTAATTAACTCTTTCTTAAATAACTCTCAACTTTACTTATTGTTTATTGTTTTAGGACTCCAATTTATTATTATTTAATATTTTATTTAGAAATCAGTCATAATGTTTTATTTATTATTTTATTATTCTCTTGACTTATTATTTATTTACTTATTTATTTAATTGTATTATATTATTTATATATTATTTATTATTTTATAATTATTAGGGGACATTACAACTTCTAGGTACCTACATGTGCCTTTTTCACATAAATGCATAAATCTATAAGATTTGAATCTCAAATCTCTCCCTACATAATACTTTTAATAAAAATTACCTCGATAATAATAAATTTAAAGTAATTCAAAAGCATATAATGTTGAGTGCTTTTTCTAAAATTTTATTAAAAAATAAAAAGTCAAATGAGTTCTCTTAAACTTTACAATTAAACATAACATAATAATATATAATAATAACTAAAAGTATTACGTACAATTGAAGTGGGTTTAACAGCTAATAAGATGTCAAAAACATTTATTTCGTATTACAAAATCATATTCAAAAACATTTATTTCGTATTACAAAATCATATATTATATATAAAATAAAGGTTTTATATATTAATTTAAATTTTAAATTTAATTCGTATTTTTAATTAAATTAAAATTTTAAAAATATAAAAATAATTCGAGTGATTAAAATTGATGGTGTTAATGTTGGTAATTTAAATTTAAATTTGATATGATTTAAAATGTTGTAGTTTTATTTAAATAAAATTATAATAATATTTTTGTGATTGATTATTTTGTAGGTGCTTTACAATTCAGTGTAGGGTATATGTGTAGATGTAATGTAAATATTTGATTAGTTGGAGTATAAGGCACAGGTGTAAATGTAATTGGAGAAATGTGAGGTAAGAAATATAATGTAAGTAAACATTTGAAATGCCGGAGTATATTTATGAACACTCAAAAAAAAATATGATCTCAAGAGGTATGGTAAATAAATAAAAATAAAAATAAATTGGAAGTATGGTAAATAAATATAAATATAAATAAATTGGAGGTATGGTAAATAAATAAAACCTCTTTTTATACTTATTCTAGAAGTATGGTAAATAAATAAAAATAAAAATAGATTATAGGTATGGTAAATAAATAAATTCTCTTTTTATATTTACTCCATAAACTTTTTTATATATCTCCGACAATGCTAAGAGTGAAACAATATTTGTGAGAAATTATTTAGGAGCTATGCGGAGTGGAAAATAATATTTGTGGGAAATGATTTCAAAGTACGAATTGCGATAGATTTTTAGGTTTGATTTCGTTTGCTCTTGCATTTTATTTTATTTTTTCTACTTTTTTGTTTTTACCTTTTCATCTACTTGGACTCCATGGATGAATCACTCTTACCACAAAATTAGAATGATTTACCAAATTATAATGATTTAATTTCTGTGTTGTCTTTCATCCTTGCACTAAACAAAGTGATTTCAAGAATCTATTTCTAAATGTGTAAAAAACCGCCAATCCATCTTAACTCTAGATCTATCAAGCCCTGAGAGGGATCAAATCTTTTGAGGTGCAAACCTTTCCTCAAGTTTTGCACTAAAAAAAGAGGTTTGCACCTCTAAAAATTTGATCCCTCTAGATGCTTGATAGATGCTGGTTGTTAGTTAAGTATTGACTATAATTCTTATACAAATTAATTAGTTTGTGTTCCTTAACATTTTTATACATAAAAGTAAAAATGTAAACATGCATACTAAGTAGAACTATAACATTTGATTTGCCTATAAACTACTATTAATTTAACATTAATATTTACAAATTAATATGCTTTTTTTTTTTTCTTTTCAATATTATTAAAAGTTTTCTTTTTTCATTATTATTAACAGAACTATTTTCAACATATACCCATTTCAAATTTAGAGTCTCCTTGTGACATCTATTTTCTTTAACTTGACCAAATTTCCATCAATTATATTTTAGTTTCAAATTTGATGAACCCATCAAATAATTCTTAAAAAAGTTGGACACAATGTTCTTATATACATTTTTTGAAATAAATTTTAAGTGGCATGGACTAAATTACTTTAAAACACTAATCATATAGAGTAATTTATTTATTTCGAATAACAACAATATTTATAAAATTTGGTTATATGGACAATAATATTTTTAAATAGTGGGAAAATCTATTTTTTTTCTCTTTTTTTCTCGAGAAAAAAGCGTAATTTCATTACTGCAGGTGAGTAGGGAAAATTTATTATTATGTAGTTGTTAAATTTACCACTAGCTGGTATAGTGAGGCTCACTCATCACTCTGTAAAGGGGCAGGGTGTTACTCCTACTAAATACCTTTAGATCTTAAATTGTTAACATATTTCCTAAGTAGTAGGAAAATGAGCTCTTAGCCAAATAAATAAAGTTCAAATACTACATAGACAACAATATATTCTCATTTCCAATTTTTCTACTAAATACTTTTTATTTCTTTTTCTCCTTCTTCTTCTTTTTTTTTTTTTTTTTTTTAACAAAGTCGGTTGCTATTAGTATTCAAAAAAAAGGGAGACGAAGCTCCAAGGTTACAAAAGGTGATATATAAGTAGCAGAGAGAGGTGTGGCAGTGATGTCTGTTGTCACCCTTTTGCTTCTAACTTAAAAAAAAACCTAAAGAATAGAAGGAGCATAGATTCGAATGAATTGAAACAGTAAGAAGATAAACTTGCAAGACATGATTAGTCTATGTTTATATGGCGGATCTGACGAGCGGTGGAGTCTTCGGGATTGGCATCTACTCCCTGGTTTCTTACATTTGTAGAGCTGGAGCTCGGTGCAGTATTATTTTCCAACATGTACTTCAAAATTTCAATTGATTCTTGTGCGTGGGCGCACTTGTTGGAGAGTTCTTTGAACTGCTCCTGGAGGGAGGTGACCCTCTGGTGGAAGAAGCTGAGATCGACTTCGTGTCTCTCTTCAACCAGCTTAGCCGGAAAATGAAGCTTGTCATCCATGATCTCCTGATGGGCTTGGTTTTTCTCCAGTTCCGCTTCGAGGTCAGCACAGTGTAGACAATGTTCACTCCTTGCCATTCTGGGCAGTAATAACCAATTTCCAGAAGTTTGTAACAAAAACAGGGAAAAGAAAATGGAGAGGGACGAGGCTTCAAGCAGCAAGGATGAAGCCAATGATAACGGGGGTAAAGGGGCTGGTGCTGGAGGTAAGAGGAGAGCGCGAGGGGCAGAGGGCACACCCACAAAAGGGCATACGCAGTAGCAGAATGGCAGAGGTTTCCACAACAAAGCAGCGCAGGGAGAGAAGTGGTAGCCAGAGAGGGGAGGAGGGCGTATAAGAAGGGAGAGGCGTGAAAGGGAGGGCGGGACAGGCCACGGGAAGTCACAAGAGGGCAGAGGGAGGAATTGAGCGAGGGAGTGGGGAGGACAGCAGCCTCGAAAGGGGTAAAATTGCAGAGGGATATTTAAATTAGAAGAACAAAGATTCGAAATCATTGCAAGAATGGTAAAAAGACCATGCGCATGATCCGGAGGCATGTGAAAACGCCTCCGAATTGGAACTATGATGGCAAAGGCACACCAGGTCTGTAAAGCGAAGAGCCTTTTGCTGTGGATCCATAGTTGATTGTGCAGAATCATGGCAAGTGGATTTGGAGATCGACATCGTTGCAGGAGAGGACTCCTATGGTTCTGTGACAAGCCTTGTTGGCACGGAGGTCCGCCTCCTTGTCGAGGGTGCGGAGAATGTGATAGAAGTTGACACCCTGCATATTTTCGATAAGGAGTTGGCATTTGCTTGTGGTTTGTTGAAGGGTCACGTTTGATGCCAAGCGTTTATGAACCATAAAGCTGATGATAATGGTTGAATCGTCGAAGATCATGACATTGTTTATGCCAAGCTTTCGCAGTTGTAAAATGCCTTGGAGCAAAGCGAGAGCTTCGACCCTGTTATTGGAAATAGCTCCCAATCCCCATTCAAAGGAAGAAATGATGTTACCCTCCTCGTCGCAGATAATACCACCAGCCCCTGCCACGCCCGGGTTGGACTTAGACACACCATCAAAGAATAGAGAGGGCCTTTTGCAATTTTCTAACCAGATGTTGAAATCCTCCTTGCTTAGTCGAATTTTCCAAATGTTGTTGGTGATGTTCCACTGATTGTTGAGGTTGTTGCTGCGATTTATGATGTTGTTTTTGTCCAGCAGGTAGCTTATGAAATTGCGCTCTTCCACACATAGATCCTTATAGTCAATCTGGTTTGCATGATTCTTGGTTGAGATAGTTTCGAGAGTAAGAATTCTTACTTTACTACACAGCTTCCTAAAGTCGGTTGCTTTGTCCTTGAAAACTTTTCGGTTTTGAGCCAGCCAGATATTCCAAAGAGTTGTGAGGGGGAGAGTATCCCAAACTCTTTTTGCTATACTGTTCTTTTTGCGTCTCCAGGGGTAGCCTTTCTTCCATAAGCCCAAGGCTTCAACGATTATGTGAGCCCCATGGGAGGTTGGATTTTGAGGTGAGCTCCTTCCAACAAGTGGTGGCAAAGGGGCATTCAATGAAGAAATGTTGGATGGTTTCTTCAACAGCTTGATAGTTTGGACAGCGGGAGGGGCCAATCACACCTTGTCTTTTTAAATTATCAGAGGTTAAGATTTTCCCTTTGAGTAAGGTCCAAATGAAGAATTTGATCTTGGGGAGGGCCTCAGATCTCCAAACTAATTTCCAGAGAGACCATGTGGGCACAGGGTATTCCATATTGCAAAGAGTTTGATAGCCTGCTTTAATAGAATAGGATGATCCTGATGGATCCCAACGAAAATCATCCTCACAATCCTGCTTTAAAGGAGCAATGCCATGAAGATGAGTTTGGAGGGCTACAAGACTCGCTTCTAAATGATCTAGGACCTCGGGGAATTTCCACCCAGTCCAAATCAAAGATTGAGAATCCCAAGTGGATATCTGGTTTAGGCTATGCAATCCCATGTTGCTGAGATAGGCCTGAATATGATGAGTTTTCTGATTACTGTTAATGGGGGCCTGCCCCATAATTCTGTCTGCCCCAATGCTGATGTTGCTGCCACCCTTTCGCACTTTGGATATATTATGGGCTAGAAAGGAAATAGCTTTTTTACAGAGCCCCCAGATCCTTGTGCAAGATTTATTGGGGATAGCTTGGTCAAACAGATGTTGTCTTGAAGTATTTAGGTATTTAATTTCCAGAACATGCTTCCACCAGGCTGGCTTTCTGCTGATTAGCCTCCAAATTATCTTCCCACCAAAAGCCAGATTCATAAGCTTTGGGGAGCGGATACCCAAACCCCCATGTTCTTGATCTTGGATGACTTGCTTCCGGTTAATGAGATTGTATTTTATTTTCTCACATTTCCCACCTTGCCAAAGGAATTGGCGAATAATGGCCTCCACTTTGTGATGGAAGGTGGCAGGGGCTTGAAGGAGGGAGAACTGGTATAAAGGCAGGGAGGAGAGGCCCGATTTGAGGAGTATAAGGCGGCCAGCAGGGTTAAGCCAAGAAGCTCCCCATTGCTGCACTTTCCTTTTCATTTTGTCGATGATGATGTCCCAAACTTCAGCCTTCCTGTGCTCACAGGCATGCCCAAATAAGAGAAATGTCCCTAATCCAACTTGTAAGGGACCTAAAAAATGTTGGCAATGTTGTGCAAAGACTGAGCTGAATTATTCCATCCATAAATGCAACTTTTGAGATGATTAATCATGCCTCCATAATAGCTCATAAATTTATCCAAGAGAGACTTAAACCGATGAGCTATGATGTTGGAGGCTCTTCCCATTAGCAGTGTATCGTCAGCAAATTGAGAATGGTTCATGTTTTTGACTCCATTGCCAAACTTAATGCCAGTGATGAGCCCGACCCGACGCTTGTGGTCTAGGGCCTTATTGAAGAATTCAACCATTAAAATGAAAAGATAAGGGGACAAGGGGCAACCTTGTCTTAGTCCACGAGACGACTGAAAAGAGGGAGCTGGCCTACCATTAATGAGGGGGGAGATCCAAAGGCCAGTAATGCAAGCTTTGACAATATCAAGGAAAGAGGAAACAAATCCCATTTTTTTAAGGACTGCAATGAGGAAAGAGTGTCAGACTCGGTCAAAAGCATTGGCTAAATCAAGCTTAAGGATAAAGCCTTTTTCATTGCGAGAGAGGCTAGAATGGATTGCTTCTTGAACAAGAAGAATGGAATCAGAGATTTGTCTATTGGACAAGAATCCTCCTTGGTTCTCGGAGATGAGTGAGTGAAGATGGGGTTTCAGGTGAAGAGTTAAGATTTTGGTTAGGATTTTATAAGAGGAGTTACAAAGGGAAATGGGTCGAAATTTGGAGAAGTAGGAGGGTCGATTTTCTTTGGGAATGAGGGCAAGATGAGTAGCATTAGTATAGCCTCCTATTTTTCACTTGCGTTGGGTCCATTGTATCGGTTTGACCAGATCTTTTTTGATAATTCCCCAATATGTCCTGTAAAAACTAATGGAAAAGCCATCTGGGTCCAGAGATTTATATGGTTGCAGGGTCCATATTGCTCTTTGGATCTTTGTTTCATCAATTTCCCTGGTGAGCAGATTATTGATGTCCTCATTGACCGTAGTGGGAAGGTACTAGGGGAGATTAGAATAATCCTCATCGCTTCTCGTCTCAGTGAGAAGTTCTTGAAAGTGTGTCGAAGTGGCCATTTTTATTGCTTCTTGATCGGTATGAAAATTGCCTTCAGCATCAGTGATGGAACCTGTGTTATTTCGAATTTTCCTAACAATGGCCTGTTTATGGAAAAAAGCAGAGTTTTTGTCACCTCCTTGAAGCCATAGTTGTCTCGATTTAATGCGCCATTTATGCTCCTCTTCTCTGTTGGTGCGATAAAGCTGGTAGTAAAGATCATTTTCAAGCACACGATGTTCTGGGATGAGTCCATTTGTTTCAATTTTATCATGGACGCCTTCCAGTCTTCGCTTTATATCTGTTTGTATCCTCTCTGGCTCTTTGTAGTGGAATTTCGCCCATTCCTTGAGAGTGATTTTAGTGTTCTTCAGCTTGCTTTCCCATATGAATACTGGAGATCCTTCTATATGATGGCTCCAAGCAGACCGGACAATATTATTGGCTTTAGGAATATTGTTCCATAGAGGACTGTATTTAAAAGGAATAGGCCCTAAAGGGCATTGCTCTTCAAGGGTAAGCGTAATTGGATAGTGATCAGAAGCAAAGAAAGAAAGGATGAGGGCCGTAGCTGTGGAGAAGGAAGCTAGGAGGGTGACGTCCACAAGAATTCTGTCTAGCCGCTCCATAATATTGTCCTTTCCAATTCTGCGGTTGCTCCAAGTAAATTTGCGATTTTTAGGTCATGCTCCTGCATGATGCCTTCTAATTGAGTTCTGAAAGGATCTTGAGTGAAGGTTCCTCCTCTTTTTTCATTGGAGTGGAGGATGAGATTAAAGTCTCCTCCTATTATTATATTACTATTCTCTTCTTCATCTATGTCGACCTTGATAGAATTCCAGCACTGTTCTTTATCTCTGTAGTGATTTGGTCCGTAAACATTATAGGTGACTATTTTTTTGTTGTCACCGATGTTCTCTAATATGAATTTGATCCAGTTCTGTTTAATAATGCTACTGTTAAGTCTCCATTCATTGTTGTTCCAAAGAGTGACAAGACCCCTAGAAGCCCCTCTTGATTCAGAGAGAAGGCCATCATACTGCTTGAGCTTGTCAATAATGTCTTTCATTTTTTATTTCCCTTGCTTAGTTTCTTGCAAGAGAAGGATTTCAAGTTTCTCCTGGCTTATCAGATCTTTAAGGGCAACGGTTTTAGAGGGGTGCCCCAATCCCCTGTTGTTCCAAGAAAGGACTTTCATCATTGAGTACCAGTGGTACGAAGGGTTGCTCGCCCTCCTTGTTCCTTAGCCCCCATCTCCTTGCTACTTTGGCCCAAGATGTAGGTTTCAATAGGGTTTTGGGTGCCCATTGCAATGTCTTTTGTGCATTTTCATCTCTTTGTTGCTTGATGGATCTCCTGCCAGGCCCTTGCTTTTTCTGAGGGTCAAGGTTTGCACCATGCTCTTTCTAAGAGTTTCTAGTAGCACGGATGGAGGGGGGATCAGGGGCATAGGGGGGATCCCGGTGGGAAGGGGAGGAGCTTGGAGCATCAGGTTGGGAGAGGGGGATGAAGAGAGGAGGATCATCCTCGGGAGGGGTAATGAGGAGAAGGGGTTGGAAGATTCCAGGTTGGAATTGGGAGGAGGGGGGGGGGGGGGGGGGGGGATGGACAGAGGATGCAGAAGGATGAATGGGGGGTTCCTGGGAAGAGGGAGAGGAGGTGGAGGCTAAGGGGTTGGCTTGAGGAGGAGTAGAGGATGGGATAGCTTTAGGGTTAGAGGCAGATTTTTTTTTTTAACCGTTTCCCATTGTGCTTCTTGGTCAGGGTTTTCAACATCAATAACTTTAAAACAACGATTTGCAAAGTGGCCGTATTCGTGACATACCTTACATTTGAAAGGGATCTGCTCGTAATCAAGTTGTTGGATGTGAGTCCAGTCATCCACCTTGAGCTTGATGGCCTCTGGGAGCCCTTTACCTAAGTCAACCTCAACGCAGATCCTAGCGCATGCTTGCATGTTGTCCTTTGGTTCGTTGCGATCGATGAATTTCCCAACGACATTCCCAATGACACAGACCGATTCGTCTCCCCAATAGTGGAGAGGGAGGTGAGGGAGACGGACCCAAACCAGAACCGTGCTGGGCACATCTAGCTCAGGATCGAAGTCCAGGGTCCATTTGTTAAGATACAGACCTCTAGAGTCCATGAAATAAGGCCCATTCTTGAAGATTAAGTCCTTGTCCTCTTTGGATTTGAAATGAAAGGTGAAATTCCCTTTCCCACAAAAGCGTATGGAGATTTTGCCATTAATTTCATCGGCCCAGTTTCGCTCTACCCATCGCTGCACCGTTCTCGGAGAGGGCCAAAGCCCAGTGAACTGTCCTATAAGTTCTTTTTTAGCCAAAGAAAGAGTGGCCATGCGAGGAAGAGAAGGAGGAAGAATGACTTCCTGAAGGCCCTCAAGTTTCTTTACAAATTTGGAGATTGCCGGTCGAGGCCTCTGAGGCGAAAGAGATTTAACAAGGTCAGAGAAAGCGAGTTGAGCGGCATCAACCTCTGGGGAGGAGCCCGGAGGGGCCATGCTTGAAGAAGAGAGGGAGCAGAGCCGAGGGGGCTTGGCAGATCAGACGCGGCTGCAGCAGCAGCGCGACCTAGAGAGGACCCGAGCGTAGCAGCATTCGAACCCGGAACTAAAAAATTTTCTACTAAATACTTTTAGATCTCAAATTGTTAACATATTTCGTCAGTACTAGGAAAATAAACTCTTAGCCAAATAAATAAAGTTCAAATACTAAATAAACAATAATATATTCTCATTTCCAATTCTTCTTTATATATTAAAAAAATATATTTTATTAACTATTTTTATTCTTCTTTTTATAAAAAAATAATTACGCCGTAGGCGTCTTTATTTGAAAAGAACTAACCTGTTGCTTACCTGTCCTTCGTTTGCACCGTTAAATTTTTTGTTAGACGATTGAAACATCCTCACACGTTGATTTGAATTAGTTATTATTTGGCGAGGTGGCAAGAGATCCGGCCTTGGTTCGTAAGTCTTGGATCTGACGGTTGTCATTGACTGAAGTTAGTTAATGGCACTAGCATTAGCAGGTCGTCCCAAATTTCATCTGCGTTATCTATTGGGGTCGTGTTCGAAGACGGTGTTGAAGAGGATTTCAAAACCCAAATCTTTGCGACTGGTTACAGGAGTGAAGTACGTCGCTGGCTCAAGGTATGCCTCAACAACGATTTTCTGTTTGCGTGTTGTGTTTGTCAGGATATCTCTGGTTTTGAAAATTTGCATTTAATTTGCAGAATGGCAGAGAGCCTTTCCCGAAATATGAACGTCCATGTAATTGGTCTCCTAGTGACTGGAAGGGAAGTGTTGACGGTCTGTATGTCGCTGGCTTCGGAAAAATAGGTCTTCCTGAAATTTCGTCTCATAGCAGAGCTGATCGCCCATGATATATTTCAGTCCATAAGGAATGAATCGTGACCCTGCAACTTACTTCATGCTGAAATATAAAATTTAATGGCTGGGAAATCTGAAAAGGAGTAGTTTTCATTTTGTTTCAATTTAGACACATGTTAAATTTGTATTTATCAAACGCATAAGGCAATGGCATCAAAACCCCCAATTTTCCTTCTTTTATTTCAGAGAAATGGGCCGGTCCAGCGTTTGTGAATTCTCCAAGTCCAAGATCCTTGCCTTTATTGAGCTTCTCGATCAAGAAATCTAGCGAAGAGGTGGCTGAAATCGATAGATTTGGAACAGGGGATCTGAGGCGCCTTTTTGGTATGGATTAAGAATGCTGCCTCTGCTCTAGCCTCTCCGGTTTTAAGGTTTTTTCAGCCGTGCATAAAGCTTTTCTGTTGCAGGTTCTGGGTGACTCCAAAATTGTGATTGATTGGACAAAATCTCCTCTCGAGATAAGTTCAGGTAAATGGTGCAAACGTAAGCACTTGAACTTCTTGTTCCGTTCATATAATTTGAGCCTCCATTCGTTTGACCTTATCTGAGATTAGGTTAATGGTGGGGACGCAGGCGCTTGGATTATCATTATGGATGGTATTCTTTTTAAATATTGCAGAGGGGAATTTTAGAGAATACTTGCACTTCCACCGATACAAGTCAGATCCAACTTGCAGCCCGGGAAAACATCAATCTCAAGGCCCACATCTCAACAGAAACGCAATACACTGCTTTGTGTTGCTATGTGCTATTAGGTAATGTGAATTTATAAATAATAATTAATATTAAGATTTTTTTTAATATTATTGGTAAGAATATTTGTAATACTAATATTTAGTTATAACTTAATTGAGTTTATCATATTATAAGTTAATTGAGTTTATCTTTGAGTTGTCAGGAATGAAGGATAATGAAGTTTATTTTTGTGTTGAGAAGTACTAAGATCTTTTTCATTTTATTTGTTTTTCATTATATATATAATCAACTTTGATGTAATCATTTTGAATTTATATAATAAAATTTGATATAATGATTATGGATTTGTTGTTGAAAAATAATTATTTATTTTTTATAATGCAAAGTAATGAATAAAATTCTCCACTCAAATTCAATTCTCACATAATAAATTATAAATTTTAATATAATAATCTTAAATTTTATTTAAAAAAAAATAAATTATTGAAAATCTTTGTACGGTCCATGCGGGCTTATATGAACTCTAACCAACCGCTGCTTTTTTCCTCCTAAACGTGCTATAACAGAATCGTGAAGATAAAAATTTGTGTCTAAAGAAAAATGTTTTAATGGAATGGTTAATATAAATAACAATTACCATACGCTAAATAGTAGGGAAAAAAAAAGTAAATAAAGATGTTTGAAGATTCGATAAGTATGTTAGGATGATTTATAAATAACTAATTCCACAGTGTTTTTTGTTAAAGAACTAATATATTTAAGTTCTGTATATGTAACTAGGCTGATGTGAATGATGGTCGACTGTTCTCTCTAAGAACCTTGTTGGCTTGGCAGTTTCGTTTCCAAATTTAATCGCACAGGTTTAACTCAATAGTTGCAAAGTGATCGGATAAATTAAAAAAATGATTGGTTACTGTAGACTAAAACTTTAATGTTGAATGGAAGAATGTTATTTAGTGAGATATTATTAACAAGACCTTGAAAATTTAATGTTGATGGAAAAATGTTGGACGAAAACTTGTTCGAAATAATTTAATTCTCCTAAAATCTGCCATCATATAGTGAAATAATTTATTCATAATTCTGCAATAAAATTTTGTTGTGGTATTAAGTTAAATTTGGTTTATTTTACATGTTTATTAAATAAGTTACCATTTGCTTGAAACCAAGCAAAGCTCACACCCATTTTTGTGAGCTTGTACGCCTTCGATTTGCAGGATTGTGAGTACCAGCTTTTCCAACTCGAAGTATCCTTACAACGGCAGCGTCAGCTGCCTCATCTTCAAATCTTGACAATCAACATCAATATATCGAAAACTTCTTATTTCCAGTTTGCTTAGAGTCATTACATCTTTAGTCCTGTGAACAATTGTATTCCACATAAGAATCTTAAGGTGTTTCCTTTGCAACATTTGATAATGGTGCAATTGCTAGTTTTATTAACTACTTAAAAATGATTTAATAACTACTTTTATTTTTGGTAACTTCACCCCTTAGAATGGGTAATTGTATAAATAAACATATATACATATTGACAACAAACTCTTTGCTGTGAATATGTGTGAATATTCAGAGGCTTATAAATAGACACATCATGGGAAATAAACACGTCACTTTATCTTTTCTTAAGATTTTATTCGTCCAAATTAATGCTCTCACCTACCTCTCCTGCAGAATTTTATGCTTCTAAATTAATGCTTTCACACTCAATATCGCAAAACTTTCGTTGCTGCTCCCGCCAATAAATTAAGTGTTTTTTATCTATATATTTAATGAAGCCCAAAATGGAATGGTGATTTTGATAGTAAAAGTAGGACTTCGTCTGCAAGCAAAACAGAGTAATGGGCTCAACGGCCTTTACTTATAATTATGCGGTAAAGCCTGGAACTGTGGGTCCCGTCGCGAATCACGAAAATTACCATAATTCCGCCGGGCGCTAGTCTCGGTGGAATCAGGGTCAGATGGCCGGGGAAGTAGTCAGTCACATCATTATGGTTGCGCAGAAGTTGAGAGTACCCGTTCCAGGTTTATCCACAAAACCGCGGGCTGCTGCCGAGCGATGTGGAAAGGAATGAAGGTTTGCTGACACGTGGGGTCTTCGAATCGACCTATATAATGGACGTCGACGTAACTGCTACGGTGATGTAACGGCGAGATCCCAAGGGCGTGGCATGTATGATGTGGAGTGGCCGGTTAAATTCGATGGAGTGAGGCAGGCGTAGAGTATAAAGGATGCGAATGTATTTAGGGTTTGAACTAGGCAGCCTTTAGGGATGGAAATTTATGAAAATTAGGGGGGCGTTCGGGGATGCTGCTGTCGGAAACAATTATTATAAGATTGATCTGTCGCTGAGGGCTTCGCTTCATGAACAGTTGGGGCTGAAAATCATTTATTGAAGTCCCAGGGACTGAAGGAGAATTTATTGAATTTTTGAGGGATTTAATGTTAAATTTGACTTGTATTTGGTATTTGTAAGTGTAATGGGATTCTTTTGAGAGGTCCCAGGTTCTAAGATGGCGCCTGTTAAAACCATGACGTGGTCTCGGGTTGCGAAATCGGCTCAATCTTTCTCTGCGCACTGCTTGCTTCTCTCTTTTACGATTTTGCTGACGCTCAAGCTCGGCCTCCAATGGCACCGCTCATGGTGGTGAGGTCTTGTTGATCAATGTCTTTCAATTTACCTTGTATGCATGAGCAGGGGAAATTTCCAACACCAGAACTTACTTTCTTTGAAAATACACAATTCTGAAGTTAAAGATGAAGTTATAGGTTAAACATTTTTAATTTTTTTTTTTTGTAAATGCGCAGTCCCAAAGGTAAAACAGAATTTATAGGCTGAATAATGGTAAAATTCACCGGATTTGGAGGATCCAAGGTTAAATTTTGCACAAGCGAGTTAATTAACACGAAATTAGAAATGGTTTTGCTCTGTACGCTGTCAAGCACACATGAACAATTTAGTCAAAGGAAAAGTTGAAACCCGGCCGATTATTGTTCGAATTCACCGAATTTTGAAGGAACCAGGCAAATCTTTAGACACGCCTGAATTAGAAATGGCTTTGCTCTGTACACTGTCGAACGCAATTATTTTGACTTAAGTTGTGCAGATTTAAAGCAAATCAGGAATTCGTTTGAAAGAGTTAGGGCCTTTCTGACTAGCCGCCGCGGTTTACTATATGGAAGGTAAAGTATCTTTAAATATGGTTCTTGAAGTAGCTGTAGTCATAGCGGTCGGAAGGGTGTAATTTAGTTAGCGGAGTGTAGTGTGCATCCTCTGCAACGCGGATCTTTGTTTTTTGTCCGTACCCGATTGCTGATATATAACACTTGATGCAAACTTTAAGAGGCTTTGCAAACTGCAAATCAGCTGTAGTTATGTTGTAAAGTTGAATATAGAACAGAAAATAACAGGAAGATTGTTGGGAAACATAATTTAAAGCGTAGGAACGTCTGTTATTTAGTTAGCAGATTGTATATCGCAGCCTCCGCGGTGCTGATCTTGTATATTGTCCCATGCTTGGTTCCAAATATATTATACTCTATGAGATCTGCTGCAGACAAGCAAAGCGGCCGTAGTTCTGTTGAAAGGAGGAAAATGTAGAGAAAAATTATAAAACGATGCTCGAAAGTCCTACTATGAGATCTGCTGCAGACGTTTAAAACGGCCGTAGTTCTGTTGAAAGGAGGAAAATGTAAAGGAAGATTATAAGACGATGCTCGAAAATCCTACAATGAGATCTGCTGCAGACTTGTAAAACGGCCGTAGTTCTGTTGAAAGAACGAAAATGTGAAGGAAAATTATAAGATGATGCTCGAAAATCCTTAATATGAGATCTGCTCCTGACGTGTAAAACGGCCGTAGTTCTGTTGAAAGGAGGAAAATGTAAAGGAAAATTATAAGATGATGCTCGTAAATCCTAATATAAATGAAAACAAGTAAGTGCAAACTGGCCGTAATTCTGTTGAAGACTTTAAAGAACATGGATTACATGATGATTAGTTCAATCAGAGTTAAAATTTGATATCCTACCTTTCATTTCAAGGAAAGGGCGTATGGTGGCTGAAAACTAGAAATGCCCTAATTTTAGAGTGTAAACGAAGCTTATCTATGGCACGATGAGTCAGTAGTTTCTAGTTGTAAACATCGTCTATCTGTAAACTTTTACGGCACCCAAAAAGTCGCTCCTTGACTTTCTTTTACCAATTATTTACCCTAACCAATTATTAGCCCTAAATCAAGTGTGTTGGCGAGATCATGGTTGTGGCTGAGTGTTTTGGAATGTTGAAACTAACTGTTGTGGAAAGGGTACATTCAAGAAATAATAAGAGAAAAAAATGTTTTTCCTGGTCTTTTGCTGGAGTGTGTTTTTTTTCGTACTTGCACTGCCCTTTAGCTGTACAGGTTCATTATTACAGAGCAGAACCCAGGCCTGACTCTATATCCCTTACATATATACATCCCAAAAAATAAGCAAGGTCTCTGGTTGGTTGCATATAGACTTTCTTTCATATTTATTATCAAAGTCATCATATTCAAACAAAAAGCTAATGTGTTTGCAAATACTTTCTATTGGCTGTGCTGGATATATAAAACTGAAAATAGCCAAGACAGACAATCTCAGAATGTTGAGATTGATTCATGAGAGACCATTGTCCATAATTATTTGGAATTTGGTGGTTCCCTGGACTAACAAAGGTTTGTAAGGTCCAACCCCAACATGTAGTTTCCCTATGGTTGCCCCTAATCTCTATTTCTGCTAGATCTGAATTTTTGTTAATTGCCATGTCGGCAAACTGCTCTGCATTATTGTTATCTGCTTTTCTATTGCAGCTATAGACCATGTTTCTACTGGCTGTAGTTTGTCTATAATGTCTAGACCACATTTCTATTGGCTGATTTATCCTGGAGATACCCTGAATTTTCATTGACTTTGTTCAATAAAAGGTCAATGATGAGCTTGGAGCCCTGTTCAACTCAATGTTATGAACTCCTAGATTGAGGCATAGTTTTATACCTTTCAATTAGGCATAGATTTCAGCTTGGTTGTTTCTTTTTTCACCTGGGAATTTCCAGTATATTATGAGAACTCTACCATCCTTGTCTCCAATTGCTCCTCCTCTTTCCTGCTGTCCAGGATTTCCTTGCTTTGCCATCAAAGTTTTCTTTTGTCCACTTTTGTCTAGTAGGGGCACAAGTGCATTTAGGACTTTTGTTGTCCTTTAGTTTCTGTCTTCCAATGAGACACTCGCTCTTTTTTACTTCTAATGATTCAAAAAACATATATGTGGGAATGAAAGAAAAACAGTGAATTAAGATTTTGTTTATGTACAGAAATAAACAAAAGAAATCATTATTTTTCAATAAGGACAACTAGTAGGATAATTCTTTAGAAGTGGCAAAGGTTTTGGGTTGAATTGAAAAAGCTTTAGTAAGATTATTTTGTCTGAAATACTTATGTTCCTCTAATTACTCCTCTCCCTGCCCGCTGTCGAGGATTTCCTTGCTGTGCCAACAAAGTTTCCTCTTGTCCAGTTTTGTCTAGTAGGGATGCAAGTGCATCTAGGACTTTTGTTGTCCTTTAGTTTCTGTCTTCCAATGGAGACACTTGTTCCTTTTTACTTCTAATAATTCAGAAAACATTTATGTGGGAATGAAAGAAAAACAGTGAATTAAGATTTTGTTTATGTACAGAAATAAACAAAAGAAATCATTAATTTTCAATAAGGACAACTAGTAGGAAAATTCTTTAGAAGTGGCAAAGGTTTTGGGTTGAATTGAAAAAGCATTTGTATGATTAGTTTGTGTGAAATAGTTATGTTGGTATATTGTTATTGCTTAGAGTATGTTTTCTGTGCATGTGCATATTTGACTCCTAAGACTATCAAGTTTATATGTACTCGATATGAATGTATGTGTTAATTTTAGTTAACAATGGTATGTTCTTTGCTTAACACAATTACTTCAGTGTCCTTTAGCAGCCCAATGACAGTTTCCAATTTAGTTTCCAGTTACCAGTAGCAATCACATTAACCATTAATCACATTGACGGTAACTGTAGATAGAACAAGAAATAACAAAATGCAGAAGACAAGCCAAGACAAGAGAACACCATATTAGGCGGATGCCAGGGAAAAACCCTTTGATCAATTCTTCTTATTATTTTATCAAATGTTCAGCAGAGAGAGAGACTACAAAAAGTCAAAATTGACTTGCCAAATCAAAGTCAAAACAGCCATGTCAAGTCTGCAGTCAGTTGCAGTCAAATTCAGCCATAACCAGAAAGTCAAAGATGGCCAATGCAGCAGAAAATCATCCTCTTTGAAGCTCCACCAAAGGAATTCAAACTCAGACTTCTGGAGTGATCAAATTCAGCCCAAAACAGTCACAAAGTCAGCAATCAAACTTGGTCAAATTCTGCCCTGAAGTTTGTGGTCAAAGTGCCCAGATCACCTTGATTTGTGTGCCAAATAGTATGGTTTGCCCAAACAGAAAACAGCCCAAAAGATCGAACTCAAAATCTGCCTGGAATCCAAAGTCAATGCTGGTCAAAGTTTCAAACTGCAATCAACTTCTGAGATTTTCGGCCCTATACTTCTGTCTTGAAATTTGTCCTCCTTGCCACACGTGTGAGTGAGAAGATGTGCCCAATAGCTGTATGAACCAATGAGAGAAGGATAAAGAAAGATGAGTGAGTGAGTGAGTGAGGTGCCAAATAAGGTTGAAGGTCACTTATATTTATAAAAGTCGTCGAGGGTGAAGTGACATGTCTCTTGGGCTTCATGAGCCTACATGATGATGTGGCCGACCTTGTCAATTTGCACATGCGTGGGCATAAATTCAAAAACACATTTCTGCTTGTCCAATTTTGATGATCTTTAGGTCGATTTTGGCCCTCTTGAAAAGAGGAATTCAATGCAATCAAATGAGTTGTCCAAAGTGGAATTTGGCCCTAGTTTCCAATTTTAACAATATGTTCATGCCAACTATGAATAATTACTTGTGTTTTTTGAAGGAAAACTATGGAGAATATTCTTACAGCTATCAAGTTGTGAGCCATTACATATCCCTCTATGCCTGAGAAGTTAATGCATGCCATTGAACATACTTTGGAGAAGGCAATGTGCAAAACAATTCCTCTATTGTTGGAAAAACAAGAATTTAGGGGCAAATAACAAGAAACTGGTAGATAAAATTACTATTTAAAGGCATGTAAATGGTTGCGAAAACATAATATATAGAAAAGCTATGGGAAAATATATAACAAGGGTAAGATGTAGCATTTGTATATGATTGAGATTCCTTTACCAACTCCTCCACACAATTTGTGGTGGACAATCAATTGTTGAGTGATAATGTTTGTAGGAAAGTTTTAGGGTGACTTTGGTCATAACCTTGGTTGGCGATCATGCTGGAAAACAAAAAGTCTATTTTATTTCTCCCCATTAGCGTAAAAATTGTAAACAAGGAATTTACTGTTGTAGGGCCGCTGACATGCACTTGGCCATGCAATTTTTTGCCTTAACAATGGGACACTCAGATGCTTCATGGTTTTTTATATTTTTTTACATAGAATAATTCGTGATTATAAAGTTGCAGACATTAAGCCACATATAGAATAGTGGGAAATATGATTGATCCAGAGGCAAGATGATATAAAGTCACCAAGTCCCAACAAATGTTATCTTTCAGGTCCTTTTGAAGGATGTTCCATTCATTGGAAAGAGAGCTTGGATGATCGACTTATGAGAAAAAAACATTCAAGGAAGAGTGTTCAGAGAAGATGTCTTCTTCCTCGTTTGATTCAGCTGTCACTTCATTGTGTGACATACATCAAGGATGCAAAGGAAGGGAAATCCCATGAAAATTCAACTTGAAAATAAGAGAATCTATGATAATTTTATTAGATTAGCAAATTCAGCTTGAAATAAGAGAATCTAAGATAATTTTATTAATGTACAATGAATGACAACAATAGTAGGTCACAAGGATTCAAGCATACACCAAGTGTGAGTACAAGATACTTGGAGTGCAAATGCATCTCCTTATTTTACACTATCAAAAGCTGAAAGGCAGAAAAGAGTAATAGAAAAGCCATTAAGTATCTAGCCATTAAGTATTAAGCTTGGCCTTTATCCCCTGTCTCTGTTCTCTCACATAACCTCCCTCTATGACATTCCTGGACAACCGTTTATCCACATCCCTTCCCCTCCCCCCCACCCCTAATGCCACCTCTTTACTGAGAGGGACATCAGGAGAGTAGTTAGAGCTATGAGTATTAATAAAGCAACTGATGAGGAAGGGCTTTAAGCCGAACTCCTTGAACATGGCATCCCATCTCTTGAGTCATATATTGGAGATTTATTTTATCATGTGGTGTGTTTAGGCTTCCCCTCCTCCTAGACAAGACACATTATTCACCTAATCCACAAATCAGGGAGTAGTTCTGATTTGAACAACTACCGAACTATCATCGTGGGTCATACATTTTCCATATGCCACGATGTTACACTTGTGGCTGCTTGAGGAATTGTAGAGTTGCCATCTTAGGGCTTGAGGACAAGCACTTTTTGGCCAAACTACCAGATGATCGACCACATCTTCACTCTCTGAGTTATTATTGAGGAAGATCTTTTTCAATGTTTAAAGGTCTACAATTGCTTTGTAGACTTTTGGAAATCATTTTGACACAGTTTTGAGTGAGGCCTTGTTCCAAAGGCTTCGCGACATTTGCATATATGAGACCCTCTTGGCAACCATTATGAGATTGTATGAGTAAGTTTTGGGAAGGCTCAAAATGGCAAACAACCTTTTTGATTTCATCCAAAGTACCATTGGAGTCAAATAGGGTTGCTCCCTCTCACTGAACCTCTTTGAAATTTATATTCATGAGTTGGAGCCTTTCCCACATGACCTTATCTAGGAGGGGGATGGTTGTTAGGTGTTGATTTCGCTTGTCCTTTTAACCAACTACTTGGCCTTGTTGACTTCTCTTGAGGGATGATAAAGACAAATTGATACATTGTCCAACTTTTATGATCTTTAGCAATTGACAATCAAAACCAAGGTTTTTGTCTTTAATGCATTGAAGAAATCTCTTACAAACTTACATTTCTACTATTGGGGCATTAAGATTGAGATCACCACCACTTACATCTACTTTGAGGTACAGTTCACAAGACCTCGTTTTGTGACGGGTAGTCCATCCTTGGCTCAATAAAGGATATGGTTCCCTAGCCCTCATTGAGAGACAATGATTTTAGAGTCAATTTCACGACATCTCGTCCAAACTTCATCTCATGGAGGCAATTAGTAGACCCACAGTTCTTCACAGCTCCGAAGTGTGGTGATTGAGATTGTTGTTAACATAGGGCCAACTTGGAGAGAGTCCAGACCCTGCTTCAGACGCATCAGCTGCTGTAAGCGAACAATTCCACAACCCATTATTTAGGTAAAGTTTGGTGTCCATCCATTTCACCTTGAGATCATTTTTTGTTTGGTTTTTTTTCCTTCATAGAGTTCGATCTTTTAGAGGCTCATACACTCGAAAAGAGAAGTATCCTTATCTTTCTCTTTGCTCATCGAAGGCTCTTGCCTTGAATCCCCCTTGTTTAGACGTGCTTGAGGTTGGTTCTTAGAGGCTTCTCAACTTCTCCAATTGCGGACTATCTCCCCAGAGCACCTTCCCTCATTCAGTTTCTCCCTAGATTCGCCAAGCCATCTCTTGGTAACTCGACATGTATTGATCCAGGCCATTAGAGAGGATATCTACAGATTGTACATTCAGGTAACTTGGACCTCACCCTCCAACATGCTTGGGCGAGAAGATGTCCTCCTACCTAGAGCACTTTTTGGAGTTGTAGGATGGAATCATAGTTCGACCCCCTTACACTTCGACATTGGATGGATTTTCTTAGGATTCCATTGGGGCAATTTCGTGTGTGTTCTCATAGACTCCGGATAGAGACAAACCCCCATATATCACGACAGGATAAGATTTGCCAACTGTGTCACCCATAGGAGCTAGAGATAGAGACACACCTCATTTTTAGGTGCTCCCTATACTATGAGATCAGAGGACGCTATGATTGTCTATATTGGGATTCAAGAGGCTCCCTCTCCACCTTCTTCAAGTACTTGGATTAATGATGCTTAACACTCTTTGTTAGGGAGATTTTCAGCCACAAATCTTCGTACCTACACACCATGCCCTGCTTTGGGATGACTGGGACATTGACCTCAGACTTTCTTGTGGATTTGTTAGATCAGGTCGTAAATGATAGACAAAGGTTCATAATGCGCTCGAGACAATAGAAGGGTGAGATCTCGGGTTTCTTCTCAGCCTTCCCCTCGAGGAGAGATCGACAGATACCATTACCACAAGTTTGATGATGCCGAACCATACATTAGTTCACAGGTTCTCAAAGCATTAGAGGGACCAACTCCATATAGTTCAAGAGCAGGGTGCCCTCGACACATCCACTTGCCTCTCAACAGATCGGATTGAACTTGTCTGAACAGGTCGGTCTGACCGGTTTGAGGCCAAAACTGGTTCGGACTGGTGACTTGAACCTCTTTTGGCCGGTTTAGTATGGAACTGACCTTTTTTTATTGAACCAAGGACCCTTTGAATGCAATAAGTTTTCAAAAAAGCAATGATTTATGACAAGGGAGGCCTAGTATTTGACTATATTGCCCTACTATTGCTATGAGATGCATGGTAATGTTAAATTCTTAAAGTAAATGTGACATTCTCCTTTATCATTCATTTTCTTTTGAATGCAATATTTTTTCAAACAAGCAATGATTTATGACAGAGGAGGCCTAGTATTTGACTATATTGTCCTACTAATGCTATGCAATTCATTGTAATGTTAAATTATTAAAGCAAAAGTGACATTCTGTTTTATCTTTCATTTTCATCCTTTTACTTAAATTTTTAACATTACCATGAAATGACTCAGGATGTTTGAGAGTGGTTCTAACCTTATTAAATTTCATATGGAGAAAGTAGAATTTTTGATCTCACTCGAAATCCAACAGACTTAACAGTTTTCCAGGATTTCAGGATTGGGGGATAGCAACGATCCATTGGGTTTTGTCATGTACGAGGTTTTGGAACTGGTATTTAATCAAGAGCACCAAGCCCTCTATGTACCTTGATGTTGGTGACATTGGTTGTCGAACTCCTCTATCACGAGCCTCCTAAAAATGTACCCATCATTCAAGCACAACCTTGACTTGACATGCTATGCTTTTTCTATCTTATTTTAATGCTTAGAGGGTAATATTGATGACAAAAGTCCCAAGATAGGCAATGATTTTGATGATATGTAGGTACTTGTTGTAGCATGATTTTTTTTGGATGCTAGAGGCCATGTGGAGCTTGTTTGTCGATGTATTTTTGGTTTAGAGATGGATTGCACTCAATGCTATTTTTGTTATGTGCCCCCTTACATACTATATAAATGAAAACTTTTGCTTATTTGTGTATAAATAGTTTGCATTCATATGGATGCACATGAATATATATGTTTTTCTTTAAAATTTTAAAATTTTATGTGTTTTTGGTTGCCCTTTATTTTGTTCTAGTTTTTTTACCGGTTTTGGTCTGGTTCTGACTGGTTCCCTGTTTGGGGGGTCTACTAGTTGGATGACTGGTCCAGTTTTGATAACATTGCTTCCCAGTCCCATAGGAGTGGCTAGAGACCAATTCAAAGTTTGTTCCTTTTGACCTCGGATGCTAGGAGTATCCCTTGCTCATACATCAACCCTAGGATCACATGGTTGGATCCACTCCTGGCCCCAGGGGACTTCGACAAGGAGCCAGTACCCGATCGCCTCCCCCTCGCGATCGGTCATTAGACTGGGGAGTGCTTAACATCTTGAGCTCTATTGCCAGACCTTACAATCTTACTCATTTCTTTTTAACAGGCCATTATTATTTTGTATCGCGTCACAGACTATTGAGTATTTTGTATTATACCACGGTCTCTTATATACCTGTCACAGCAACACTACCATTGGTTTCTTTCTCTCTATATGTTATTTTTAGCTTTTTTTTTTAAGAGATGCACTTGTACTCCCACGATGTACTTATAATGGCTGTACTCTTCTTCAGTCCCATTGACCTACTTTTGTGGTCATCAGTCAGACATTAATAAGTTTAATTTAGTTACAGATCCAAAACATTCCTAGGATTCTGGACTAGTTTCTGAAATGTTTTGTGGCTTAATGTCAATGCAGGTTAGACATTCTTCTGTCTGAAAATGCAGAAAAATAGCAGATTCTACCCCAAAATCAGAAAGCTAAAGTCTTAAGACAAATAGTTTGAGTACTGGCAATACTGAAACTCAGACTATAAGATGTCATACAATTGTCCAGACACATTCTAAAATCTCAAAATTTTCATTACCAGATAAGCTTTGATCAGTGCACCAAATCCAGAATTTTGAATATAAAAACCTGCAGGAGCTATGAAGATAGATAGACATTGTGTTTATGACATATGTCAACAAACTTCTGTAAAGCAGTTCAGAATGCTGCTTGAGTCTAAAGATTGTAGGAGGAAACCTGGTGGGCTTTTTTCTTTTGGGAAAAAAGGATATAATGCAAATGATTCAACAAACTCCCATATAGTATGATAGTTCTCTTTGCAAATGGGCATTGTCAAATCTAACAATGCCAAAACTATTTTGAGTCCAGCATATGGGGAAAAATAACAAAGTTTTAAATAGTGCAGAAGTTTTGCATGCTGTAAGCTAGCTCTCCTACATATGCTTTTATTTGAAAAGGACAATCATCAAGACGATTTGTATTCTATCAACCCAGAAAGTGCTATATTATTATTGATCCTCTTTTAAATATCAATCTGAAGGTAATCTATGTCATTATGGTTAAGTTTAGAGTCCATGTGATACCAATTGTTTCACTCATCCCCAAATTTGCCAGCTCCGGTGTGCTAAACGGAATGGCCCATAGGACCAATTTTTGTGACCAAGGGCTTAAAGTCAAAGGTGCTAGGCCCGTTGGACTCCCCACAACCGCCAACACTCTTCTCTATTTAACTTGAGGCGATGAACAAGTTGACAACGGTAACAAAATTCAATTGCCATGAAGATCCTGTTTGTCGGGCCTGTTTGTTGAAGGTATCGTTTAATGCTTGCTGGTGCTTGTAACTTTCAACACTTCCATGTTAGGTCAGTAGCAGTGATAGAACTACAATTGTCGCGATGGGTTTTGTTTGTTGGTTTCATTAATTGATGGGAACCCCTCACGGTTGTTGGTGCTCACAAGCTTTGCTGCTTTCATGATGGGGCGGTGTCAATAGACAGGAACAACAATTGTTGGGAAACAATTTGTTTGTTGGTCCGTTAACAAACAAGACGACCTGATGTTTGTTAGATTGATGCTCAAAGGTTAGATCGACCAATGTCTTGCTAACCTCTGATAATCAAAGGCCAATCGATGGGAAACGTAGATTGGAAAAGAGTCTGGTGGTTGGCGTGACCACTCGATGGTTGTTGGATTGACGCTCAAAGGTTTGATCAGCCAACGTCTAAGTGATCTCCAACAACCCGGTGCAAATAGATGGAAAAGATTGGTGGGAATGACTTTTGTCACTGCCAAATCACTAAAGGCTAAAAAGGGCAGAATTTGTTAAGTGTTTGTTCATTGAGACCTGAACCTTGCCCGCTCTACACATGCTTGGTAAACCTGCAAAAGCATGCGTCCTATCCTGCAACTTGATCTGCATTCAACCGAGATAAATTCATTCAATCATACAACACACACACAGATCTGATATTATTAGCAAAGAAATTACAAGATTGAGGTCTACTTAGCACGGTTTGCAGGACTTTCTCCTCTCGACACTTCTTCGACGCGATTATGTGCTCTTCTTCTCTCTGCCTTGCCTATATCCTTTTTGACGCTCTCTCTCCTTGAGCAATCTCTTTCTTGTTTATTTTATTACGTAGAGGAAATCTCTCGTTCAACAAACTCCAAAGCTAACTTCTAACACTTTCCTAAATTAGCTAGATTGTCCTTTTACATAGGGAATTTGATAACATTTCCTCTAACTAAGATTCTTTCTAGACTAGACAAAAATATTACAAATTAAATGGCTCAGTGAACCCAACTTCTCTGGGTAAACAAATTAGGGAACTAACTCCCTTAGTAAATGAGTTTTGACTCGAGAGGTGAAAAATGCTCTAGGCTTGTAGATGCTCCTGCATCACCATATCTTTAAAGTTTGATTGAAAGTCATTTTATTGAAAATTGAAAACCCTCTTAGCCCTTCGATGTGGGGCTCTTGTTGTTGATTAATGATATTTTCAATGTTGGAAAATTGTACTACAATTCAAACCATGTTGGATTCATTGAAAGAGTGTGGTTGGTCTCCTTGGATTTAATTGGAGTGAGTCGAGTGAATTTTTATTTGTATTGCCCCGTTTTCAATCAAAATAAATCCTAGTCTAAGGTGTAATTCCCTCAGTCATATTTAGCAAGATTATAATTTACAAGCATGCATATCATAATCTAAATGACCAAGCTTATGAATAAGTCATTCCAGCTCATATGCTTAAAAAGGTTATTGTAGTATTATTAAGTTCCATTATAAAAGATTACCAAGAGATTACAAATATAGGCAAGTTTGGACATATGAAGAGGAGGTGAACAAGAATTTTCCTTTCTATCTTTGTTAGTGATTCATCTTTTCCAATTCAATTGTATAACTTGGGCTATCTTATGTACAGATTACCTGAAATAGCAAGATATTTGCCTGAATATTATGATTTATCTTGTAATTATTGTGATATCAGTCCAAGTGACACCTTTTTGATATTTGCAGGTTTATATTTCTGCCTCTATGGATTTTTCATATCATTGTGGCTCGAGGACGATTCTCTTTACCCGCTCCTGTACCACCTCATGATCGACATGTAATTCAAATGTCCCTTTTAACAAATCTTTTATACTTGTTATTACGAAGGAGTGGAGCAGTGGAACAAGGAACACAAGTGTTTTCTTTTGAATATTCAAGAATACAAAATTATATAGGATCAAAATCTAAGAATGCTAAAAGTATTTCTACTTGTGCATGGAATATGTTGTATAATTTGTTGTGAAATTTTAATCATGCTAAAATTTTCACTATTGTTTTTGGACAGTGGGCACCTTGTCATACTGTTGTTGCTGTCCCACTTCTAATTGCATTTGAATTGCTGCTTTGCACATATCTTGATAGCCGATATGGTAGGTTGGCCAGGAAACCTGGGATTTCAAAGAAAAGCCTAACAAGTTAATTTAATTATGAAGTTTACTCACTTGGTGTAGTTTTGGTTGTGCATGTGGTGATCCAAATACATTTGTACATATGCTCATTTAGTTGACAATTGACTGCATTAATATGCACAAATTGCATGCATAGGAAATGACAATTCAAATGGAAGAAAGTTATAAACAATGTATAGAAGCATTTTAAAAGAGTGCTAGAGATTTATACATATAATGAGCTGAGTAAAACTTTTGATTCCATGCAGGGTATGGCATACCGGTGGTGAATTTGAAGGTTGTGTTTATACCACTTCTACTGTTTGAAACTATTGTCCTTGTCGATAATTTTAGGTACTCTTTATTTCTTTGGTTCCATTGTTTGAGCATTTTCTTTAATATTTCTATACTGAAATAAATATTATGTGAAGGGTTGAATAAAGTGGTCCCATTCTTTATACATGAGAGAGAGAGAGAGTTGTGTGTTTGAGACATGGTAGTTTTAGTCATAATCAATACTATGTTGTTAGCACATTCTATGATAAAATTGCATTAAATATGACAAGTTAATTATCTCGCATATGGATTTTACATGTGAGTTTTATGACTTCTGTGCATCCATGCTAGGAAAATTAAAAGCAAGATAGTTGAGTACACTGTATTCAAATTCTTGGTGTACGAATCTTTTATGACAATACTGTTTTTGTTTTGTTTTCATTTGAAAGGAAGCTTATGGTGTAATATTATCTCAATCTAAGTGACCTTCCCAAAGGCCTTAAAAAAACAAATGGATTTTCGACAAATTCACTTTGGGTGTTGTAGTTGGGGTTTATGGTCCTAGTTGCTTCCAAGACACTGCCATGGTCACTACCCTTATTCCCTTTAGAGTTTGGAGTTTTCCAATCCCCTAATCTTTGGTAACGAAGGCTGCATTATGATTCCTTTTTTTATCAATGTCTCGTCAGTTTGAGTGGCCTCAAAAATCTTTCAAAGACACCTTGAATTTGGGTCTGCAATCAGATGTACCCTCATGTCTTGAGCTTTCCTCTCAATGACAAGTTAGAATGGTTAAGGAGGCTTTCCTACCCTACAGTTTTGTTGGTTCTAACACATTGGAGTTTGCCAAGTTTGTCCACTGTATTCGATTAATCTACAAGTTCAATGGGCTCTGAGAAAGGCTAATAGATTTGCACCAATGGATATTTGCAACTTGGAAGCTGAAAATATAGGAAAATGTGTTCATATATCTTTGTGCCAAGGGTTTATTAATTGTAAAGTTTGATTCGATTAAAAATTGGGAGTTCATCTTTAATACAGTAAACAGTTCTTTGGTTTCAGGGTGGGGTCAGTTCTTGCATGAAACTGTGCTTTTCACCTTTTAATCCATCTAATTCTTCCAAACCTCCCTCTCGAATTCTCAAGTACCTTGACAAATACTACAAGTTTTGTTAGGAGAGAAGAAATAGAGCAAAGAAATCACCATATAGTCTCACATATGTTGACATGGACTTCTGCAAGGATTTCCTAGCTGAGATTAATCTGGTGGACAAAGATTACACTTGGATGCAGATATGGGGCTATAAGCAAGTGGTTTTCTGCTGCTCAACTCGTTTTTGAATGGGGCCATGATGCTGCTCAATGTCCTATGGCTAACAAAAGCACTCTCCCCTACTAGAGAACTCAGAGAATACCCACTTTGTGGATGGCAGCATTTGAGCAACAACACCTCATTAGTAAAGAAGACCCTCAAAAGTTCACTAGGGATGCTTGCTAGTTTCAAATGAGTTACTGAATATGGAACGATAACTAACCAATGCTATCAAACTAAATTGGAACTCACAAAACCTATTGGTTGGTGGACTGATATTGAGCATTTTCCAGTCAGATCTGACCTCCCAAACTAGAAATGACTGGTTTTGTACGGAATTAGCTTATATTGTTCTTTACAGTTTCAATTGGCTGGTTTTGTACCAGAGTGAAATAGGCCCCGTAAAACCTTGTAAAAATTGCAAAATTGAAAAATAAAAAATGAACAACTAAGATTCTAATTTGAATAGTAAACCTCTACGTATGTTTTTAATGTTGCCCTCCCATTCCATTTGTCTCACGCCCGTTGCTTGATCGATCTTGTAAAGAATTTTGTAGAGTTTCTTGGGCTGTTTTTTGGAGCTGTTATTTTGCTGATTTGGATATGCTCATCCACTGATTTGGTCCTGCTCTTTTGCTGGTTTAAAGTCTATATTTGGATATTTTACTTGAGCTGCATTGGAGTTGTCAGAGCTTGTGATGTAAAATTCTTCTCTTCACAAAAAAATTGTTTCTTTTTTCTTATAAATTAACCAAAGGTAGGGTTTTATTTGCATATTTGTTTTTGCTGGCAATAAAATTTCCATGGCTTTCAATAACATAAAAGACCCAGCATGGAACAATTGTCAGTTGGTTGGGGGAAATGATATTCAACTACTGTCACGAGGAATTTAGTGGGGGGGTATACATATTCTGAAACATCACTTAGCAAATGACAGGGAAAAATTAAACCCTACTGAAAAGACTCCCTTGAATTAAGAGTTGAGATGCAATCTCTTCTTGATGCCTATCAAGTAGATGAAGCCAACCAAAAACATATGCCAAAAGATATAAGGAGAAGTTCAAGTTTAGATGATACTAAAAACCCTTCCTTGGGGCCTTTAGCATAACAAGAATGAAAGACCACTCAACCCTGTCATAAACATTTTCAAAGTCATTTTTTCTGAAGATAGCTTCTAATCCTAGACTCTTAGGATTCAGCCCATTCCATACCTCCCATACTACAAAACATTATCTAGAATACATCTTCTTGTGATGAAACTAGTTTGTTTAGGCATGATGATTTCAATAAAATATGCTTCCCATGTAGGGACACAACCTTTGCTAAAGTTTTGAATGAAACATTTTGGAATGTTATTGGAGTCAAGATGGTGATTAGCTCAGGGTCAGTGAGTTTCATAATGAACTTTATCAGACCCTTGTTGAAGCAAAACTTACCAATTATTGTGACCAAAAACTTCCTTCTATACTTGGAGTAAGTTGTGACTCACAAAATCCCATTAGTATTTATAGAACTTACATCATAGTGACTCAGCATCAACTATTTCCTCCAAAATCAATGTCAACTTGTTATAAGTTAAATTTTGGTAAAATTACTTTGTTCAATTTCCAACCAATGTGGGACTACATTGATACAAGTATGCATGGCATCCTTCCTTTTGTATTTTATCCCTTGTGTTTGGAACACCATCTTGTGATGATTCACAAATTCTCTCTTAATGTGAACATGGTGTGGGACTCTCCCTTGAATAATTTTAAGGGCTTTAGAGTCTAGGGCTTTGAAGGAAGCCTTAGTTGGCCCATCACTTGTTTTTAACCCAAGTGCAAATTTCCTCCCTTTGATGTTGTAGGTTTTTTCTATTTTTGGAGGGTGCCTCAACTTGGTTGCTGTAGTTTGGATTTGTTCATTAAAGAGATTGAATTACAACTATTTTGACACTTGTTGTAGCGCCTCTTTATCACCTTTTTCTTTCATCTTCTGATTGTTGCTAGCTACCCCCCATAAGCTTGCAGGAAGGCAGTGACTCGCTCAAGTGTCTTCCCACGAGGCTTTCAAACATTTATCAACCTTGCGTTGAGGCACTAAATTCCATATATTTTTGATGCCTTCAAGGTTGTTTCTTTAGGTGGGTCATATTTGATGTAAATCTTTTTTTATGAGTCATAGGTTAGCTAGGCCCTTTGGCGATGAAAAATAAGAGATTGGTAGTCAAAGAGGGCGAAATCACCCAAAACTTGTAATGGCATTATGCCTTCATGGTTAGAGAAGAAGAAACTTTGTTTTGTAGTTAAGACTCTCATGTTAGCTTTCTGCCATATGGAAATCGGACTAGGTGAACTTTAGTCTAATTTATTATGGTCATATAGTCCTAGCTTTCCCTTGAGGTGGTTCCAAGTGAATTGTTATTCTATGGTATTCATGTAGGTGACATGTCTTTTGTATTTTCTTAAGTCCTAACATTGTTAAAATCATTACATATCAACTAAGTAGCTTTGAGGAGTAAATTAACCAACCATTTCTAGAAGGTGGATTTTTCACATACATGAACATAGACATTAGCTATGCCAAACACTTGGACTTTGAAATGAATAAATGTCCAAACAACATAGTTTGTAGAATTAGCCCATGTTGTATAATTACAATGTCCAACTCTAGGGAAATTTGGTTACAACTCCTCCTTTCCATTCTATATGGTTAGTAAGTACTAAAAAGCAATAAAGTTTGATGAGATTACTTTACTTGAATGGTCAAATTAAGCATAAAACCATTATGTGTAACTTCTTGCATTCATAAATGTCAAAGTTAGAAACTATATTTCTAATTCTTTAGACCGTGTATTTGTGACAAGGATTTATTTGACCTCATAAATTAGACTATATGAGGTCAAATAAAGGGAAAGCTAGGACTATATGACCATAATAAATTAGACTAAAGTTCACCTAGTCTGATTTCCATATGGCAGAAAGCTAACATGAGAATCTTAACTACAAAACAAAGTTTCTTCCTCTCTAACCATGAAGGCATAATGCCAAATTTTCCCAAGCTTTCGAGGAATTGAAAGGGTTAGGAGAGGTCACATTTTGCATCTTAGATAAGAACCAATCATTTAAGGATTATGTCCTTGGTTTATTTTTAGAGTCTTACTTAGCAAGAGTTAATTGAGGCGAATCTAGTCTCGAGTGTGAAAACTGGGCCCTACACCTCCCACCCCCTCTTGCGACGATGTGCTTGGAACTTCTAGTAAAATTTCTACCCTTTGACGAGCTCATAGGCTTCTTATGAGCAAGGCTACAACCAAACTTACAGATTGATTGATGTCGCGGGGCTTGAGGATCTTTCTGCTTCCTTACAACCTTTACCCATGCTTTGTTGTTAGCTTGGGGCGAGGCTCGAGTGACCTGACTTTTCACATCAATGAATTTATTAGCATTTTTTCTTTCTTTGCTAGGAAGGGACATTTCTTATTCTTGTGATGTAGCCATTAGCAGTTGAAATATGTGTTGGGGATGTTGATGTCGTAGATAGGTTGATGAGTAATCCTCCCTCCCTCTTGAATATACAAAGACATGTTGAGATCCTTTGAGATATTGACCGTGAGACAAGCCCTTTTTGGGGGTTGTGAATTAAAGAACTTAATGACTTCATGACATATGAATTCCCTTATTGGTCTAGAGATTCATTCGAGGAAGTCCTAGAATTTTGAGGAAAATTATTCATGACAACAAAGGCACTTGGGGTGTTTGGCACAACCATAGACTATGGTAAATCATTTCACAACAATGGCTTTCTTAAAAAAATCAGTTCAAAGAATATCTTGTGAGGCTTCGTATGGTTGTGCACATAGATCCACAAGGCTCCTAGGATTAGGCTGTAATCAGGCTTCCTCTGAAATGTGACCCATAAACTACCCTAGTAGTGTTTGTCTTTTCAAACTATCATGGAAAAGGTCATATTCAATATCATGAATATCATCAAGAAATTTATCAAGTTGCATTTCATTACCTTGTGGACAACCTTCTAGATGAGATTTTGTGGGGCATTTTGTGGGTGCCATTATGACATGCTCCTTCCATATTTGCCAAATTGGTCAAATTGGGTGATGGGTGGCCATATTAACAACCCCTTGCGACCTTATGGCAGGCTTGGAGAGTTGTGACCTTTTGTCCATGCGAATTCCATGATAATCCAAAACAGTAGATGTAGAGGACTGGCCAATTAGTTTGGCCTTATCAAGTAGATTGTATCATTGTAGTGTAATCCTCTATCACATAAAAAACCCCAGTTGCCAATACCCTATCTTGCATTTTCATTCTATTTCATTTTAGTTTGTTTCCAATATATGCATAGTTTCTGGACACTATTTGTTGTGCATCCTTTGAATAATGCACAAAAAGACATGTCAAAATCAACTGGATTGATAGGAAAATTGAGAATGGTTGGAAAATTTACATGTTTACTTGTAACCATCACCCTTGACAAGTGATTCACTAAAAGTTTGCTTAGGTGGACTTGCTTAAATTTACTGATATAGTTTTGCCACATACTACATTCTTCTTCAATGCCTATATGAGATGAACGGGCGTTATCTACCAAAGATGTTAGTAACATGTGGGAATCATAGAGGAAACAACAATCTTTATTAGACAACTATTGATGTGAGGGACATGATTTTGGATGATCATTTTGAGGTTGATGTTAAATTTGTTTAATGACTGTGATTTGTTCAATTTATGTGTGAGAGGATTAAACTCATCATAGATAAGAGGTTCTCACCTTTTACTCATTGTCAGAAGAATTTATGCATCAAAGGTAGAACCAATTGACTACTACTTTTTATATGGCAACTTATGTACTTAATACAAAATTATATGAAGAAAAAATGGAGCGCATAGGAGCTAGGCCAGGTGCATTAGGGTTCCACGGTACCTCCTCGACCGATGCTCTCCTGCTCTCGATAGTTCGGAGGGTCTACCATGGATTTGCAGACTTGGCTCCCTTTTGACAGCAGAACATTGAGGGCGTTTTCTGGAATGGGCTGACCGATTTTTGGCTTCTGGCTCCTTTGGAACCCCATTTGGTGGATTATCAACAATCTTTGACACTCCTACATCTCGCACAGTAGAACCTTGACTGCTGCAACGCCATCATGCGCAATACAGTCGTGCTGAGGCTAAATCACCGGGTCTACGCGATTTGGTTTGAACGACTCTCCACATTTGTCCAATGGCAGCGGCCGGTGGCACAAAACCTTGCAGTCACTACCCTCTTATGGATGTGGATTTCATTTCTGCCCAACCCAGAGATGGGGGCTAGAATCCACTCTGGCCATTGCGCACATAACAGACTTGTAAGGGAGATATGCTTTGACCTTGTCCTGCTTGTCACTGCAAACACGAAGATTCTGTGCGAGACTGCTCATCACCTACACAACAACGGATTCCTCAAGACGGAACATGAAGTGCTGAGACTGGGAGACACCGATCGATATTTGCTTCGACACTGCTCCCACCATAGACCGATTGCACCAACAGACCTGACTGCGATTAAAGACACCAAAAGGGAACCGAACATCAAGAATCAGGTATCATCAATCTGTTTTCAAGTTTTTATTAGAACTCTTGTAGGGAAAAACAAACTACTCTGGGTCTCTGACACAAAGAGGGTAATTAATCTGAAATAAAGCATCAACCAAACATTGGGATATCCAATACACAGACAATCATTGTTCTGCGGAGGCAAAATTTTACAAGATCATAGGTCAATCAAGGATTATCATATTAGCACAGGGTCCTCCATAACACTCAACCTAAGGCTGAGAGGAGGAGCCACAGAACAGGGTAGAGCCAAAGGCCAAGGGGGGGCTAGGGGCAACTACACCTCAAAACAAGATCATTCTAAAGGAGGATCTTCCTACAAGAACATCCTTTAGGGGAAAAACAAAGACATTGCACCTACAAAACCAGTTGGAAGTGCCCCGAGCCCATACATTGTAGAACAACTGAATCACACACTGGAACTATCCTTAGACATACCAGAGATTGATGAACATCGTACCACTTATGAAGTACAAGCAATTATATGCCGTTTCAATTGCTTTTGGCCCAAACCAATGCAACTATTCCATTGGATTTTCACAAAATGGACCATGGACTATGAAATTCATCTTTGCTCCAAAGGATTTTTCATCGTCAATTTTTCATCCTTGGAACTTAGAGACATCGTACTCCGAGAGGGACCGTGGTTCTGGGGTTCTATAGGACTCTTCATTACCCCATGGTTCCCGGATTTTGATGCAAATACTATGCCCGTTTCGAGAATGTCGGTTTGGGTCTGGTTACACAACCTCCCCCTGCATTTCTAGGATGAAAGCATTCTTGAAGGCATTGGGAACACCATTGGGAGATACATCAAAATAGATACACAACGCTTGGAAGAGAGGATCTATACCTTCGCACGCATTTGTGTTGAAGTAGATCTCAACAAAGGATTGCCGGAAAGTATACAGTTGAAAAACAAACAACAAACATGGATACAACATTTTGATTATGAAAACACTGCATTCAGATGCAGAATTTGCAGGCAGATCAAACATTTACAAACACTTCCAGAAGCAAAAAGAGACAACCGGAAAAAAAGAAGAATGGGAAGGCACCAAAAGGGTGGCAATTTCCCACTATGAACTAGAGGAGGATGCAAAAGAAGAAGTGGAAGAACCCACCCCCATCGAGAAAGAACAACCAGCAACAGAAACAGAAGCAATAGGGAATGAATCACAAGATCCTTTTGACTTACAAAAGGCCCGTGAACGACCTACAAAGGAGTCAATGGATACAAACAACGGTGGAATTAAACGACAGCATCAATCAGATACCTCAGACTCAGACAAGAATAATGGGGCACACATAAAGGAAAATCAGCTCGCCAGTCAACTCGGCGCAGAAGGAAAACTTGATGTTCTCCTCTTTTGTATTTTTATGTTCTCTTGTATGTAATTGAACACCAGTCTTGACTGATTGTTGGACAACTACTAGTTGATGCAACATGTAATTTTATTTTCATTAATAAAATTAGGAAATTTTCTCTGGAAAATTACAAAATTATATGATATTGAAAAAACCAAGAGGAGGCCTCTTGCCCAAGATATGAAGGTGGCAAATCCATCATAGATAAGAGAATCTCACCTTCTACTCATTGGTAGAATAATTTATGCATGGGAGGTAGAAAAATTGCTACACCTTTTTTATATGGCAAATTTGTGTACTTAATACAAAATTATATGATATTGAAAAAGCCAAGAAGAGGCCTCCTGCACAGGATGGTGAGGTGGTAAAAGGGTTCATGAGTGCAATGAAGAAGATTTTTGGTTCAACAGATGAAGCATCTAACATGGATATAAAGTTTCCCCATTTTTTGTATGGGTGAGGCATGTTTGTCTCACTAGGATAGTTGGTTGAAAGATGTAAAAACTGTTGAAAAGTGTAACTAGGATCGGTCTTCATATTGACTATGTAATTATGTATTTATGTAAAGAAGAAGACAAAGATAATAAAATGTATTTTGTTGTACTTGCTTCATGGGTTTCATGAGCAAGATTTTATTATAGGTTAATAAACTTCTTCTTGATGTCTATTAGGGTTTTGTCTTCTAGGTATAAATATAATTATGTGTCATACATATGAAGGATCTAGTCTAGAGAAAATGCTCCAAGATCTTGTCAAAGTAGCTCAACAATATGGCTCAAGAATGGTGAAATACTTGATGTAAATACTTTTCAAGACAACCTACTATATGCTCTACAAGTCGGCTTATATACCTCTCCTAGTCGGCCTATAAACAATGCACATGAACAGTCACACCCTTTCATTGGTTAGGTCGGCTTATGTATAGGCTCAGACAACTATATATACCCCACTGTATTGCGTAGAAAATACAAGGACAAAAAACTGTGGGTCACTCTGAAACAGTCTGCGGATTTAAGGAAGATTTGAAGTGTGGATTCAGGGATAGAATTGCGGATATCAGCTAAGTTTATACAATGTGATAAAGTGTGGTGTAAGTGTGGGTTAAAGGACAGGAAAAGGTGTGGTCTTATCTGTAGATTTAACATTGAATAATTTTAAGATAAAGTGCAGAAAGGGACAAGATCAATTGCGGACTTCAGGACAAATGTCAATTCTGGTTTAAGTATAAAATAAGGTTCGTATATCACAGTGTAGTATCACAGCAAGGAAGAGACTTCCGTTCGAGAAAGTAAGGAAGGTAAATCATTGATTTACCTTCCTATTCTATAGTGCCTAAAAGGAAGTACTACTCCTCAATTGAAGAAATTTCAGTGGTATCCAAAGTAAATGGTTTCAAGCAATCTTGTCTAAGAGAAGTTTGTGGAAAGAAGAATGCTATGCAAGATACAAATACATTCTAGAAGATAAGACCTAGAGACCGAGTTCTAGTATTGGTGCAACACAGTGCAGGTTGGTGCAGAGAAGAAGGGTCAACATTAAAGGTCAACAAAGATGCAGTGGCAAGGTCTTGGATGCATTAATAGGTTAAGGGTCTAAGTCTTGGTCATGGTACTTGTCATTTGAAGATCTATAAGAAGAATTACTTGTCAGTGGAAGCTTAATAGCTTGAAGGCAAATCCATTACATTCTATTGACGAGATGGCTGTTGATTCAGAAGATGTCAAAACCCTTAAAGACAAGGTTAAAGTACTAACACATGACTGGGATAGGTCCAAAACCCTATATTATGTCCTTCAAAGCGAACTTGAAAACCTGAAGGCTGAAAAGAAGAAGACTGAGGAAAGTATTCAATTTACTGTTGCTGACAATATCCGACTTTGAGCTCAAATCGATAAACTACAATCATCTAAAAAGGATAAGGTGTTGGAAATACTAAGGGGGGTGAATCAGTATTTCTTTTCAATTGTTAAATATTGCCAGTTAGATTCTTCACAATTAAAGAGAGAGAGGTGTATAATAATAATATTAAGGATTAAAAAGAACTTCAATCCTTTTTTTTTCCAAATAATTGTATACAATAGATGAGTGAGGGTGCACCAACCTTTTAATGAAACGGGCACCAACTTGGATTTTGATGAGGCTCTGACCTCTAGGGCTTTGACCCTATCTTCTCAAGGCACCAACCTTGTGTTTAGGAGCTCCTACTCCAAGGACACCTATCCTGCTTTGCTTCGTTATCAGATGATTGATTCAAGGATGCTCTATCGCACTAATCTGCACCCAACTACACCATCTATTCTGTATCACTTTACTTTATCAATTATGTGCCAAAGACTGCACTGGACAATTCAATACTAGACTATTTCAAGACAATTGAATCACAATGTTCCACAGTCCAAAGAATATTGCACCAATTTTGAGCTTGAACAGGTCCACAGGTGAGCAAGATAGCACAGTTCTGAGCTATAACAAATAGTCCAAAGCACTACACTGTAATATAGTTTAAGAGGTCCCAACCACTTCAAATTAAAAGTAAATTCTTCAGTATGCAATACTGTGTTACCGCAATTCTAAGCAAGGAGAAATGAACACTATAGTTGTTTACTGGTCCAAGCCAAACTTCAGAGGATCTGAGTTGTATTACATGGAGGCAGGTCCGAGCCAAATTTCAGTGAATTCAAATTGTATTTCAATGAGAGAGGTCCGAATTAAAATTTAGTCCATCGAGCTATATTACAGTGTGACAGGTCCAAACTTCAGGAGTTTTGTAACAGAATCTGATTCCTTCAATATTCAAATCTGTATATAGACCAAGGTTCTGTGATTAGTTCTGTAGTTTCTTTACCCAAGTCCGAGGGTGTGTTTTCGCTGCCTGTAGGTGTATGTTTTGTGGCTCAGTCTCAGTCCATCATCCGATTTATAGCCCAAAAGACATTCCAGATCTGCTCGTAATCTCTTCCTCTATCTAATGCTTCCTCTCCTTTAAGTTCACGAGTTGTGAACTATGAGACTTCTTTTCTGTGGATTATCACCAAATTATTGATCAAATGAAGTGTTTTAGACGTCTATATATACTGGTTTTGGAGTTATATGAATAGACACGTCGGTTGGGTGAAGGAGTATGAGCATACACAAGTCGGCTCAAGTCGGCTAGGCAAAAAAATATATTTTTCAACTTAAAAATTCAATTTCTCACAAACTACTAGGAGTTTCAGGACAAATAAGGGTTCATTAGAACGGGAAAAATATACTCTACAAGATGGTATAGGACCCATGTGGATAGGATGCCTCCAAGGTGATAAAAACAATTTTTCTTTGTGACTGTCTTTAATTTTTGTGTGCAGGAGGTGAATAGGACAGCATGCCTTTTCCACTGCTTGGCTTCTCCTTTGTTTGGCTTATCAATCATAGGATCATCATGTAGGAGATCTATGTCATCATGATAGTACCCAACAAGGTCATGAAGGTATAGCATCATGTATTCAATAATAATGCAGTAATATGTCATAGTGCAGCATCATTAGGAGAACTTCAAATGATATCTTCCATGTTATCATCTAATCTTTCAACCTTCATCAAGTGTGTTCATTCATTCAACCTGTTGCCATCAATGACAACTTGGATTAACATAAGGATCTTGATGAAGCCAAGAAAGTAGTGGAGCATCTCAAAAACAAATTGTTAAAGGCAAATGATGGGGAAAGAACCTTGACAAGCCAACCTAAAGAAAAAGCAAAAGAAAAGCAAAACAAGTCGGACAAGCAAGATAAAGAAAAGCAGATGACCACTTTGAAGAGGGAGCTTGAAGAAGCCAAGAGAGTTGAGGATGTCTTAAAGCAGAAGGAAGTAGACTGTATAAACCATGGGCAGTGAATCGTCAACTTGAGAGCTGAAGTGAAGAAACTGAAACAAAAATTGAAAAGTTCACAGGTCTTGGAAGACATTATCAATTGCCAAATATCACCACTCATCAAGACAAGTCTTGGGTATATTTGTGAATCCTCACATTCCAAAGATGAAGAGCAACCACATGTCAAAGAAGATGAAGAGCAACCACAAGAAGAGAAGCCTCATCCCAATGATGATGAACAACCACATCCCAATGATGAAAAACAACCACAAGAAGAGAAGAAGTCTTATCCCAAAAATGAAGAGCAACCACATGTCAAGGAAGAGAAGAAGTCTCATGCGAGGAAGCCTCATGCCAAAAATGGTGAGAAGCCTAAAGTCAATTGCTGCACAAATCAACCAACACAGAAAGCTGGAAGACCAATGCCTCAAGAAACTGGGATGATGCATTCAAGACACCAATTCATAATAAAGTATTTATAAGTGGAGAACATCAAAGACACACTCAAGACACCTTCAATAGATCTTTACCTAATACACCCAGGTATGTTGGAAATATTGAGAGGGGGGGGGGGGTGAATCAGTATTTCTTTCCAATTGTTATTTTTACCAGTTAGATCACTTATAATTAGATCACAAAATGAACAATAAGTATAAATACTTTTATTAATCTCAATAAATTCAATACAATAATGTGTAGGCATCCAACCCTAGATGAAGACACCATTCTTCAATCCTTCTAGGCACCAACCTGTACTTTTCCAAGCACCAGCTTGGACTTCACGAGGCTCCGACCTCTAGGGCTCCAACCCTATCTTCCCAAGGCACCAACCTTGTCACTCTGAGGCTCCAACCTTATCTCTGGTACAAGGGATCCAAAATCTTTTGCTTGAGATGTGTTAAAGAATCACATGTGAAAATTGTAGCTTAAACAAGAAACTTTAAAGGCATAAACATAAGAAGAGAGAAGCAATTAACATTATGCAAGAAGACACATAATTGATATCGGAGTTCGTCTAGGAGGAACTACGTTTTCGGGCCTTGCTCAAATATAAAATGCAAAATTATACCCCTATACCTCCATAACTGAAAGTGCTCGAAACTTGGAGACCTTTGATGAAGAAATGGACAACACCGTTAGATTCGTGGCGTCGAGAGGTGCAGAATCCATATAAAATTTCCCTGAATCTGACAAAGTGAAAATCTGGACCCTCTAGAAAATGGCTCAAATCATGGTTCTGCCCCCCTCCTGCACAATGCTCATGGTTCCACCTGTCTCGAAATTCGTGCTCGCTCCTGGCTTGCCTGGGTGCACTTATGAAATGAAGGTTTTTATAATAAAAGCCAGACGAACTTCCCAAAGGAAGCCGTTGGCTGAAATGGTTAGGATCCATCATTTGAGGGAGGGGGTCGAGTGGTCAAACCTCGCCCTCTCCGCATTAAGTCGGAATGTGTTGTAAATAACCATGCATGTCATTTTTTAAAAACATGCCGTTTTTATTTTTAATACGAGTGTGGGGGATTGGGTCCGCATTGGGCGGCCTGCCTTGCCACTTCCACTGATCTTTATAATACACAACATGTTTGGTTGGTTGGCAGTGGGTTCACAACCCCTGCCACCATATATAATATATGCGCCCGTAGATTGTGGAGTTATGTGGTTGGGCGGCAGGTTCACGACCGCTGCCTACCCCTATTATTAAATGTGTTGTTGTGTGGTCCGATGGGTAGGGTAGAGGTCATGGCCCACCCTACCTTTATATATATATATATATATATATATATATATTTTTTTTTTTTTTTTTTCTTTGAATTTAAACAACCCAATTTTTTTGAAAAATCCGGAATTTGATCGTAGGAGTCGAATTAAAGAACCCACAAATTCGCTCGGAATCTTTTTGGAGTTGCCTGAAATCTAGTGGTCGGGTTTTAGTAAATTTGTTGCCTCCTTAAGCCACCACATCACCAAGTCAACCCTCCAACTTTGATTGCTCCTAACTCCTTCATACAGACTCATAATTGAGTGTCGTCTGCATTGTTGGAATTAGAAAGACGAGATCTTTAACTTGACACTAAGTTTGCCACATGTCAGACACTTTGATTTTTGAGCCTTTGTACTCAAGCGACTTGTACTTGACCTGTTCGATCCACCTGGATCATTCCTCTCCACTGAAGAGCTTTTGGACCCCAAAAGCCTTATCAATCAACAGGCAAGTGAGGGAATTTCTCCCTCACCTTCTCCTTTTCAAGCCATTTAGCTTTACTTGGGTGCATCCCTTTGAAACCAACACAGAGATATTCCACATCTTCTCATCGTGAAGTCCTGGTTTGTCGATCGAGAATGATGTCTTCCGGCAGTTCATCAAGATACTCTGGTGCAAAGTCATCCACTATAGGAACTGATCCTATCTCCTTGGTGTCCATAATCAATGGTGGTTCATAAAGCTTCAAATTTTTGACTTTCACGACCGAGTACATCTGCATGTATACAGGCAAATCAAGTCGGAAAGCATTATTCCCAATGTTCTCCAATATGGTAAATGGACCATACCAGAGCCTTCATTCGATTCTTCATTTGATCCTTGCTGATATGGAACCACACCTTGTCACCAACTTGAAATTGATAGTCGACTCGGTGCTTATGATGTCGGGCTTGACTCTTTTCCAACTGCTCTTGCACTGCTTGGTGAATTGTCTGCATCTGTTGGATGAACCGTTGTGCCTTGTCCCTGTTATCACGTCTAATGGCATCTTCATCCCTTCCATAGATCATGTCAAAAGGGACCTTTGGTATGTAGCCAAGACATGTGTCAAATGGTGAACGCTGTGTAGAGGAATGCACTGCTCAGTTGTAGGCATGTTGCACATACGAATCGAATAGGTCCAAGTGCAAGTGGCTTGAGTACAAAGGCTCAAAAATCAAAGTGTCTGACATGTGGCAAACTTAGTGTCAAGTTAAAGATCTCGTCTTTCTGATTCCAACAACATAGACAACACTCAATTCCGAGTCCGCATGGAGTTAGGAGCAATCAAAGTTTGAGGGTTGACTTGGTGATGTGGCAACTTAAGGAGGCAACAAATTCGCGGTGGAAGTGGCGGGGAGGACCGCCCAATACGGGCCCAGCCCCCCACACTTGTATTAAAAATAAAAGCGGCGACATGCATGGTTATTTACAATGCATTCCGACTTAATGCGGAGGGGGCGGGGTTTGACCACCTAACCCCCTCCCTCAAACGATGGATCCTAACAATTTCAGCCAACAACTTCTTTTGGGAAGTCCTTCTGGCTTTTATTATAAAAACCTTGATTTCATAAGTGCGCCCAGGCAAGCCAGGAGCGGGCACAAATTTCGAGACAGGTGGAACCATGAGCACTGTGCAGGAGGGGGGTGGAACCATGATTTGAGCCATTTTCCAGAGGGTCCAGATTTTCACTTTGTCAGATTTAGGCAAATTTTATATGGATTCTGCATTGCTCGATGCCACGAATCCAACGGTGCTGTCCATTTCTTCATCAGAGGTCTCAAATTTTCGAGCACTTTCAACTATGGAGGTACAAGGGTGTACTTTTGCATTTTATACTTGTACTTTCACTTTTTGCCACTTAATGAAAGAGGGCCTCCCCACTATTTGAGCAGGGCCTAGAGACGTAGTCCCTCCTAGACGAACTCCGATATCAATTCTGTGTCTTCTTGTATGATGTTAATTGCTTCTCTCTTCTTATGCTTATGCCTTTAAAGTTTCTTGTTTAAGCTGCAATTTTCACATGTAATTCTTTAACACATCTCAAGCAAAAGATTTTGGATCAACAGGCTCCAACTTGGTCTCTTGAGGACTCCTATCCTCTAGGGCTCCGACCCTTTGCTTCAATTCGTCAATATAAGTTCACTAATTCTTCATGGCTCCCAATATAATCCGCAACGAGCTGTGACAATATCTTCACCAACGCTGCCCTCAATTGATCTCCTATAAGATTAGTCCATCAATGACAACTTTGTCTTCACATGAAGGTGTCTCCATAGCTCTTCATGTCACCCAAACAAAGATCTCCAAAGTCACCTCATGATTGCTTCAACGCATCATGGTCTCAAATAATATCTCCAAGACCTTCAAGGTGTCTTCAATAGGTACCCCAAGTTCTGCACATGCTCTAAGATGTCTTCAACAATGCTTCTTCAAGAACTCTCCAAGGGAGGCTTCCAAGAAAAGTCTCCAAGAATACCTTCAATCATCAATGGCAACTTTGACAATTGCAAATATGTCTTCAATGCTCTTCATGATACCCAAACACCTTTCCAAGATTACTTCATTAGAGTTTCATGATGACTTTTTCAATAAGCTGCTTCCAACAGTTGTTCACAAAAAAATCTGTAGCTCCAAAGGTGTCACGAAGGTCTCTTTGATCAATTTTTCAAGCTTTCTTCAACAAGGTCTTCAAAGGGTGTCCTCTTCAATATTCAGGAATGTTTTCAATGGTGCTTCAAAAATGCTACCATGGGCTGCCCAAAACAGTTTTGTCACTTCATTAGTTGTCCTCCAAAAATGTTCTTCAAAACTTTCACTTGGCTTCTCCAATTAATGTTAAAAGGACTGCTCTTTTGGGCATGTTTTCTAATGCCATCATAGTCTACTTAAAAGCTTCAAGTCTCTATTGAGTGAAAAGCTGTGACAAAAGGCACAGTCTAGTTTGTTGTAGCAACTTCCTCCAAGAGAGATAGAACTGCAGTGATATTGCTATTGCAAGGTCTCAAGAATGACCTTAAAAACTCCCTCAACCTTTGTCCCTTACAACACTAGTAGTTTCCTATAAAAATAATGATATAGAGACAAGAAATGCCTCAGAAGAGACTTTCATAAACCTTAATTATTACTGCTGTAGTAGCCCCTCCAAACAGAGATACCAAGATAGAAAAATCCCTTCAGATGCAATTCAGAATGCAGCCTTTTCATTACAGGTGGGACTAAATTTTTTAACACTATTCCACTGAGTTTATATTCCTGAAACCACCAAATTTCTGCTTCAGGTTGCTGTCCACTCAGATCTGAGGTAACCCAATCATAAATATTTAGCCCAAAACGTGATGCCAAAGTCCTTCTCGTCCTTCTTAATTCTGTGCTCAATCTCTGAATTTTTGACCGAATTTATGGTTGAAATGAGGTGCTGGACGTCTTATTTATATAGGATTCCGACCTTTAATAAAGAGACACATCTCTTGGAGGGAGGCCGACATGAATGTCTGAGTGTAGGTCGGCTAGCCTTAAAAAATATTATTTTTAAACTTAAAAATTCATTTTCTCACAAACCACTGGGAGTTTTGGGGCGTGTAAGGGCTCAGTGGAAAGAGGAAAAAATCATCTTTAAGATGGTCTAGCTCCCATTGAGAAAAGATGACTCTAAAGTGGCAAAATTTATTTTTCTTAGTGACTGTCTTTAAATTTTATGCATAAAATTTTTGGGACAGCATGAGGAATGTTTGGGACAATGGCTTCTCCATTGTTTGGCTTCTTCATCATCATAGGATCATGTAGGATATCCATGTCATCCAAAAATAGTGAAGTGATATGTCACCAACCATAGTGCAACATTTATTAATTTTCCATTAGGAGATTTCCAAGTCCTTCATGTCATGTCTTGCCATCAAGTGATTTCCAAGTCCTTCATGTCATGTCTTGCCATCAAGTGATTTCCAAGTCCTTCATGTCATGTCTCTAATCATTATCCATGTCATTAAGACCTTCATCAAGTGCCATCACGTATGACATCATTGCAAATTTTTGTAGATGTTCTATGCTAGAAGCAGTTTTACTTTTATAACAGCAATCACATAAATAGTTCAGTAAAATGCTGATAGAACATACCAGTGGATCTATAGAAGACAAACTAGAAACAGGAAAAATGTGATGGTGCGTTACGGCGGTCAGCAGGATGCTTCAACCAGCAAAGTCTTCAAGGTCAGCCAACCCAGAGTGTGTCACAACAGTCCTCAAATCAGTCACCTAGTTAACTCAAAGTCAACCCCAGAAAAGTCAACGCTGTCCAGAAAAGTCAATGCAGGGCAGCAGCAATAAAGTCAACGCATCTCCAACTTCGGTTAACCTTTTGACCTCGATTTTTGTGCCAAAGTGTATGTCTTTCCAAGATCAAACTCTCCACCAAAAGTCAGCCAATTCGGACCATGCGTTGACCAAAGTCAAAGCTTGTCAAACACATGGAAACCTAGGCTACTGGTAATCTGTCATATCTTAGTTCTTCAACTCGTCCTTCTTCCGTGTGAAGTGAAATCGTCCTCCCAGGAGCTCCCTCCCAGGAGCTTGTACTAAATGAAGAAGAAGAAAATTATTGTGTTGAGTGATGTGAATGCTCTCCAGAGCTTTGGCCCAGTATTTACTCTCCATCATTGAGGTGTGTGACTTATCTGTGAGGTGTAAAACCTTAAGGCCGACCTGCACATATAATTTATTATAAATAATAAATTCAAAATAAATGTTCTGCTCATCGGATTAAGATAAATTTTATATGGATCTTACACCTCTCCGAAAGAGGAATTCAATAAAAATATCGGTATCTTCATCTGAGCATCACAACATGGAGTTTGGACCTAGTTGTCCAATTTTAACACTCCCTCTCAACTAGGGAGAACTCCATCCATCAGTGCAATCAAACATCGTGCGTCATCCCGCCGTAACTTGCTTTGCTGGCCTCTTTATTTCAGAACAGAAGTGGGTCGGTCACAAAGACATCATCCCCCGGCTGACATATTCAGCCCAGAGGTTCGAAACCTCTATCAGACTCACAAAGAGTCTCCAACCAACCCGAAGTTGGTTCATTTGACCCGAAGTCAGGCAGAGGTCCCAGACCTCACTAAACGATCCCAAATCCGGGTGGTGGGCCGTGCCATCACAAATCAGTATGTAAGCGATCTCGATCCGTCCATCAGTATTTGCTACTAGTCTCTAGCTTTTCCCACCTCATTGGCCAAATGAGAGGTACTTCCCATGAGCCCTGAACTCAATGGGTAGGATGCATACGGGGCACAGATAATGAGAGGTGAACCAACTCAATAATCACAACGGTGGGTCAGAAGCACCACAAGGTTTGGCAAGCCTAGCCCCGTGAGTGCTTATAGCTCCTAGAAGCTATCCCCAAAGCCCCCCAGAGCTCCCAGAGCTCATCGTCCAATGGGACCCACATCATAGGGTCGTTCCATGATACCAAGATTCTCACGGAAGGTTAGGAACTTGACCTTCTCCAGGGGCTTAGTGAGAATATCTGCAACCTGCTCATCAGTTCCTATATGATCAAGCCTTACGGCGCCTCGCTGTACCATATCTCGGATGAAATGATACTTGATATCAATATGCTTGGATCGGTCTTGGATTGGTCGTGGAACACAGGGTTCTCAGTCATGTGAATCCCACTCTGGTTATCACAGAGTATCACGGTGGTATCTAGCACGTGTCCAAACAACTCACTAAAGAGCTTTCGCAACCAAGCTGCTTCACAACAGGCCATACTTGCTGCAATGTATTCGGCCTCAGCGGTGCTCAAAGCCACCGACTTCTGCTTCCTGCTCATCCATGAAATCAAAGCAGAACCAAGATTGAAGCAGCATCCCGATGTGCTCTTACGATCCACCACACTGCCAGCCCAATCGGCATCAGTATATCCACGGAGTGTCACACTCCCGGCAGTGTATCTCAGCCCATGGTTTATCGTGCCACGAAGATATCTCAGAAGATTCTTGGCACCAACCCAATGAAAGTGATGAGGCTCAACCATCTGTTGACTCAAAGTGTTCACTGCAAAACATATATCTGGACGGGTGTTCACTAAGAACATCAAAGCTCCTACGAGTTGACGATACTCAGTAGGATTGGCCAAGATGGGCCCAGCAGCGCTGCCACTCAACTTCTTGAAGTTGAGTTCCATCGGTGTTGACACGGTCTTGCAGTCCACCATACCAAATCTCTCTAGAAGTTTCACAATGTATTTTCCTTGAGAAAGGAAAATCTCTCCAGGTCTCTGCCAGACCTCCAGCCCTAGGAAGTAGTGCATCAGTCCTAGGTCCTTCATTTCAAACTCAGCAGCGAGCTCCCTCTTACATTGATGAATGAGAGGGTCAGCACCTGTCAGGAAGAGGTCGTCCACATACAGCACCAAAATGAGAGGTTTCCCCTGTACAAACTTGAAGTAAAGGTTCGGATCAGCATTACTTCGAGTGAAGCCCAGCTTCATCAAGTAACTATCCATCCTCTCGTACCAAGCTCTGGGTGCTTGCTTCAACCCATAGAGGGCTTTCTTCAACCTGCAGACATGAGTGCCCCGATCCTGAACTTCAAATCCCAGAGGTTGTTCTACATATACCTCTTCTTTTATTGTACCATGCAGAAAGGCGGTCTTGACATCCATCTGATGAAGATTCCATCCTTGCGTAGCAGCAAGGGCTATGATTGATCGAATGGTGGTATATCATGCCACAGGTGCAAATATGTCATCATAATCTACTCCTTCCTTTTGAGAGAAGCCACGGGCAACAAATCTTGCCTTGAACTTTTCAGCACTTCCATCAGATCCATGCTTGATCTTGTAGAGCCATTTCGCGGTGACAACTGATTTGTCCTTCGTTCTTGGAACCACATCCTAGACATCATTCTTCATTATGGACTCATATTCTTCGTGCATAGCATCTTTCCAGACTTGATGCTTTACGGCTTCCTCAAAAGATCTAGGTTCAGATTGTACAATGGTACTCATGGCAGCCAGATACCCTTGGTATCTACACGGCTTCTTGCTTTCGCGGAATGTCCCCCTTGGGGCAGCATGTCCCTCAGCATCTTCGAGGGTGTCCCTGAGCCATGATGGTCTCTCCATCAGTGAAGGAGATGGATCGATAGGGTCCATTGGTCCTTCAACATCAGGCATTGTCTCATCCTGCAGTTCTTCTTGATTTCCAGGCCTTGCTTCATGATTTTCCTAAGATCTTGGAAGATCTACTACTTTCTTCAGGGAAGCATCTTCGTCAAAAGTGACATCATGGCATATCTCTACTTCCCTTTGACCAGGTACATAGACTCTATAGGCCTTAGAAGTCTCACTGTAGCCCACAAACATTCCTTTCTTCCCAGAAGCATCCGGCTTACTTCTATTTTCTTTCGGCACATGAAATAAGCAGGACATCAAAAATTCTAAATGCTTGAGACCTATCGGAGTTCTTACCGTGACCCAAAGCCTCTTCGGGAGTTTGAGTCAGGCGGAATGAGACATCGGTTTCAGATATCAGAGAGCGTGTTGCAGTCCCCCCAGAAACTTGGGTAGACCACAGTCACATCGCATGGCACGGGCAACTTCCACAATGATCACGTTCTTTCTTTTATCAGCACCATGCCTTTCAGAGACCCTCTTAATGCAGGCGTCTCTGCAGAGATTCTTGAACTCATTTGACTCATATTCAGTGCCATTGTCGGTCCTCAAAATCTTGATCTTCTTCCCTGTCATATTTTCCACCACATGAAAGCCTCATCCTTCTTCTTGAAGTATATCAGGACACTGCGGGGAGAAGTCAGTGGAATGTCATATGTAAAGACATCCTCCCAGGGATGTCACGGGCAGCATACCAGATAGATCAGAATGGACCAGTTGCAAAATATTAGATGTCTTTGTGACACTTGAGGGGAAAGGTCCCCTTGTATGCTTTCCTTCGGCACAGCCCTTACATACACCTTCATGATTATTTCCAAAGTCAGGCATCTCTGTCGCCACCTTCCTTGCTTCGGGAAGGGCCTTGTAATGAAGGTGTCCAAACCTTCGGTGCCATAGTTCGGTTTGTCGGATAGTATCACGTGTCATTGCTCCTAGCGGACTTCCTCCAACCTGGTAGAGTGTGCCAACTCTAAACCCAATCGAGATAGCTTCCTTGAAGCTCTTCTTCCACATGAGCACCTTTCCATTAGTGAATGTCACATTGAACCCTTTGTCTTCCATGGCTGATATAGACACAAGGTTCTTCTTCAAATTTGGTACATAGAGTACATCTTGTAAATGCAGGATTTGTCCTTGAGACAAGTGGAGGGTCATAGTCCCTGTCCCTTTCACGGGATATGTGGCATTATCTCCAAGGATAATTTCCAGATTAGTATCCTTCTCAATATGTCGAGAGTGCTTCCTTGAACCCGGTGATGATGTGTCTTGAGGGCACCACTATCCGGCCGGACATCCATGGTGTCTGGCGGGGATCTAACCGAGCGAATGCAAGAATATGTTCATTTCTTTTATCAACAACATTTGACTCCTCATACCTGGAGTTTCTAGACCTTTTAGAAGGTTGATTGTTTCCGCCAGAGGGAGCCTTCCTCTTTCCTTTGGATCTGTCGTTTCTTTGATTTCCATTCCTCTGGTTGTTGTTGTTGTCATCACTATCAGGAGAATCCTTCTTGAAGGGACATTCTCTAGCATAGTGACCAGGCCTATGACAAGTGAAACACTTACTCTTCTTTCCTTGGGCCCTTGTTCTTCCTTTGTTCTTAGGACCACCAGAGTTCTTCTTCCTAGAATGAGCAGCATAGGCAGCATTTCTGTCATTTTCATATTCCTTCATTCTTGTCTCTTCTTGCATGCATCTGGACAGTAGCTCGTTAAAGTTAGGAATAGTACTATTATTGAGAATGGTAGTGGTGAATACTTGCCATTCATATGGGAGTCCTCCAAGTGCGGTGAGTACCATCGCACGATCAGCTATTGTCTCCCCAATAGCCAGCAGATTGTTCCTAATCTCGGTCAATTTCAGAAAGAATGTTTGGACAGACTCATCCCTGCCCTTCTTCAAATTCTTCAATTGATTCTTGAAGAATAGCACTTGGTTTACATTGTTTACTTTGAACATAAGGATCAATTTATCATACATCTCCTTGGATGTGCCTAGCTCAGATATGTAGGCAACCAGACTTTTATGTATGGATTCCCTGATCATTAGCTTTGCTTTGATCTCCCCCTTCTTATACTTGGTTTTAGCAGCAACAGTAGCATTGGATGGCGGTTCTTGTATGTTACCCAGTACATGGTCCATGAGATCATGGTCTTCCAATTTGAGATCTAATATCATCTTCTAGGCATGGAAGTCATACCTTCCAGTCAGCTTGTCATTCTCCTTGAAGCCATAACTTGTGGAACCCATTTTCTCAGATGGTGATTGCTATAAGTTAGGGCTTGTCTTCACCTCACCTCTGATACCATGTAAATTTTTGTAGATGTTCTATGCTAGACGCAGTTTTACTTTTATAACAGCAATCACATAAATAGTTCAGTAAAATGCTGATAGAACATACCAGTGGATCTATAGAAGACAAACCAGAAACAGGAAAAATGTGATGGTGCGTTACGGCGGTCAACAGGATGCTTCAACCAGCAAAGTCTCCTTGATCAGCCAACCCAGAATGTGTCACAACAATCCTCAAATCAGTCACCTAGTCAACTCAAGTCAACTCTAGAAAAGTCAACGCTGTCCAGAAAAGTCAACGCAGGGCAACAACAACAAAGTCAACGCATCTCCAACTTCGTTCAACCTTTTGACTTCGATTTCTGTGCCAATGTGTACGGCCTCTCAAAATCGAATTCTCCAACAAATTTTGGCCTCTTTGGACCATGCGTTGACCAAAGTCAACGCTGGTCAAACTTCCTTGGAAACCCTAGCTGCAGCAATCTGCGTCCTTCTTCTTGGCTGTACAAACTCGTCCTTCTTCCCACGTGTGAGCTGAAATCGTCCTCCAAGGAGTTCGTACTAAATCAGAGAAGAGAAAAAGATGTGTGTTGAGTGAGTGTGAAATGCTCTCCAACTTTGACTGTATTTATATACATCATTGAGGTGTGTGACACATCTGCTGGGGGTGTAAAACCTTAAGGCCGACCTGCACATAATTTATTATAAATAATAAATTCAAAATAAATGTTCTGCTCATCGGATTCAGATAAATTTTATATGGATCTTACTCCTCTCCGAAAGAGGAATCTAATAAAAATATCGGTATCTTCATCTGAGCATCACAACATGGAGTTTGGACCTAGTTGTCCAATTTTAACAATCATCAAGTGTGGTCATTCATGTATAGTCCTTCAATGTCAGGGGTAAGGACATCACCTGGGTTCTAGGCTTCTTTATCAAGAGCAAGGATACATGAGGTTATGGTGTCTTCATGGTTAGTTCAAGCATCTAGGAGAAGACATCTTCTTAGTGGCTTGACATCATAATGGCATCATTAATAGCTTGACATATTCATTAATGGCATCCTTATCAAACAAGAGGGACTTGTCACCTTGAGCAAGGACATCATCATATAAAGCATCACAAGAATATTTTCCATCCCAATAATGCCATATTGACATCAATGACAATCTTGATTAACAATCTCCCCCTTTGTCATTGATGGCAATACTCTTGCCCTTCCAACATTCTCTGCCCCTTTGACCTCAGTGGCAAACGGGGTGCCCAAGTACTCATCTTGTCAAGCTGCTTCTTTTCTTCATCAATAGTAGTTATTCATAGGTATGTTACTTCCCCTGTAATGGTGCTCTTCCTTCTGGCTGGTCCATGATAGATGTGTTTACGTTTCATAGGTATGTTACTTCCCCTGTAATGGTGCTCTTCCTTCTGGCTGGTCCATGATAGATGTGATGAAACAACTCCTCCTCTAGCTCTTGTTTTTGCTCAAGAAAGAAAGATTGTTACCTGGTGATTAAGCAAAAGACATCTTCACAATTTCATGATTTTCTTCAATGGAGTTACTCCAAATATATGATTTGTCAAGATTGTCCATGTGTGATTCATCAAGGATTTCTTCACGGATAGCATCTGCAAGAATGGTTAAGAATCACAAGCTCCCCCTAATTGTATGCTCTCCTTTTGAAATATCACATCTGCTAAGGATGTCTTCATCAAATCAACAACATGTGTTGTTCGCTGGAGTGTTCAAGAGACTTTTGGATCCAATTTGCTTCCTTCTCCATACTTGTGTAACTTTCTTCTCTGGCTTGGTTGTCATGGTTTTAGCTTGTTTAGGAACCCAAGTTAAGTTACAATCACGTGCCATATGTCCAATGTTATGGCAATTGAAGCACTCTATTTTGTTGATGAATAAGAAATCACGACTTCTTGCAAAATTGCTTTTAGGAGATTGACGGGGACCATTATATTTTTCTCTAATATGCCCTACAATCTTTTGCCATGTGCCCAAAGTTTGTACAAGAATAGCAATATCCAAAAAATATACTTTGGTACCTGGGAGATGAAGAGTTCCTTGAAATACTTCTGAAGTCTTTTTTCTTTGGGATTCTTTGATGTATTCATTGCCTTTTGTATTCTTGACACCATATGTAAGTCTCCTTGGAGTAGGGTTTCTTCTAATGGCATCCTGACTCTTGCCTTTGCTGGAACTGGGAGTATCATTTCTTGCTAGCTTCCTTACATCCTTGTTGTTTGACGCTGTTGTAGCTCGTAGAGACAGCCTTGAGTTGCAAAAGACCAGTGCCTAGGACATCTTAAAATTAGAGGTTAAATGTAGACAATTGTATAAATGCCTTTGACAGAATATGATTTAAGAGAATAATTGTTTTAGTGGTTCTAGGATGGAGAAGACCTTGGAGTTGATTTTTGAGAATTCCCCAAACAGTGAGAGGGCTTAGGAGACTGATGGCTTTTATATGGGCCAAGTATAAAACAATGAGTAGAAGCTTTAAAGTATGCAGAGGCGTTGAGAAAGAACGGAGAAGGAACCCACAAGGGACAGGCTTAAGAGATTTAAGAATTTGTCCTCTGCGACCTCAGAGGAAGCGGATATGAATGAGATATGGGCAACAACAAAGATTTGTGGGGCGCAAATTAAGGGAGTGCAACAAGCTTAATACATGAGAGTTAACACTTGAGCGTTATGCAAACACGAATTCATGAATAAAATTGCATACTACCAACAACTACATTACACGGACCATCAAAGCAGCATAGCATGACAGATAATTATACATAAAAAGGAGAATATTGATAACAAAAGAAAATAGATACGTACTACTCATTGCTCCATCTGGAATCCAAATAACAACGTTGTATCATATTAAGTTCAAACAACTCTCCCAAATATGTCTCTCGGAGCATAGGGAGCACAATCATACAAAACTACAACCAAATTCTTCCAAATTCCAGAAGCTTTCTTTAATCTTGGAACGAGCTACATATCTTATGGTACTAATCATTTATGATCGACGCATACTTATGAATCAAAACATCCTACCTAACTTGCAGAGCGTACATTGAGCAATTACTTTTGTACTAAGAGAATTAAAATAGGATTGGGGCGAAATTGAGATTTCACCAGCAAAATCATCAAAATTAAACAAAAAACAGAAAGGACATGGTCACCCATGGAGTCCAATAATGGGAGCATTAAAGACAGTATGGCGAGGAGTAGTTGTAGGTGGACAGATTGACTGTCATCATACGATTCCATCTATTGCTTGCAAACCTCCACTCCCTCAGTCTGGTGATTTCCAATTAATCCATTATGAAGAGGCTTGTCGTACTGCACGCACCTGGTTCTTTAGCGAAGATCTCCTGGGCAGACCGAACAAACCACAACTTGCATGTTTTTCCCAAAAGACCATGCAGTATTTTTGAATTGCAAAACGGGAATCAGATTTCAGAGGGGGTCTCAAGTGGTAAGCGGTATCGGAGAGGGGGGTGCGAAATGACGAGAGGACGACACGTGGAAGAGTGGGTGGTAATGGATACCGCCCATTTCGGAACACCCCCCCATCCCCACCCCCCCAATGGTTAAAGTTCGAAGGTCGGGGTGGGGGTCCAAAATGCGTTAAGGACCGTTTGATGCATTGGGGTGAAGCGGAGGTGACGGAGAGATGCAGAGGGCTTAGCGGTGATGGGATGTGTGAGAACGAATGGGATTGGCTAGAGTAATGGTGGGGCCGATAGTATCAACGCATGGTGGAAATGATTTAAATCCAAAGAAGGTGGGTCAGAGACTGGGGGGTGGATTTAGATGTCGTGACAAGGAAGGTGGGGCCTTGCTCCCATTGCAAATCGCAGTCGGAAGGTTTTATCAACGCATAGCGAAGGGTAAGGGCTAAGATCCGTGGTAGCAATATGTGATGGGTAGAAGTGACGTGGCAAATGGTGGGACCGAACTGCAACTCGCAGATTGCCGAACTTAAGGTTTAGTCGTAAGCGAAGGTGGTAAACACTAAAAGAAGCGAAGTGCGAAGTGCGGGGGAGAAGGTAAGTGACGTGGAGGGAAGGTGGGACCCAACCGCATCGCAAGTTAAACAAAATAGGTTGCGGGCATTTCAAAAGGTAAGTTAAAAACTGTGCGATGTGATATCGCACATCGGCGGTTGCAGGTTTTAACGTTTGGTTGAATGGAATAAGTTGTAATTTTGCGAAATGCGAATGCCGGTGGGGGGAAGGGTGACGTGGCACAGAGGTGGGACTGCGCACGCAAGTCGCAAATCGCAAGTTTTACAATGCACACAGCGGGGGTTAAATGTTATTTGTTGCGAAGTGCGATGTGTGGGGAGCAGTGATGTGGTAGGACGAAGGTGGGACCTTCCGCATACTGCAAATCACAAGATTTAAGCGCGAACAACGAAGGGTAAATGTTAAAAAGTGTGACGTGTGATGGCGGGGAAGGTGACGTGGCGGTGAAGGTGGGACCACCCGTAGATCGCATATCGCAAGAATTGTAAGTTAGTGGTGGAGGGTAAATGGTAGGGTTCGCGAAATGCGATATGCTGGCATTTAAACGTCGGGAAGTGCGAAAAGGTGAAAAGGTAAGGGAAAGGTAGAAACAAAGGATTGCATGCGATTTGGTAATGCGGTAAGGTTGGATGGGTCCTAGCAAATCGCATTGGCTGACAAGCAAGTTTGGCTAAGTCTTAAGAGGTAAAGGCTAAAAATTGCGGGAAGCGATGTGTGATTTAATCTCAACCGTCCATCTCTCTGCCCCAAATTTGCGCTTTTGATCCTGATCGCCTATTTTCCCCTTTGTGCCTCCTCCAAACTCTGAAAATACACAATTTCTCTGCTTCTCTTTGATTTAAAAGTAAAGGGCGCGAGATCCGACTCTTGAACTGTTTTCTTTGATTACGGGGCGTCCCACCGACCGGTGCTTGAATAGCTTGGCCTTCCTCTTAAACCTTTCGCGTCTTTGCCTTGTGATTTCCTTATAGGGACCGACTCTCCATTTTATTTGTGGTCACAGGCCAACATTGGCTCCATCTGGGGACAACGTGCTATTCTAAGTGCATTGAGAATCTGTAGACCTTGAATGCCTGTGCTTTATTGGGCTCATGGGGTCACAAATACATACTAATTAGACGAAGTTTTATACCAACAATCAAGTGGACACAAAAATGGAAGGGGAAATGAGAGGAATGTAAACAAAATGGAGTATAGACAGTGGAATGATATATACAATGCACTGGATTAGCTCTCGTCAGTGATGAAAATAGAACTTGAGGAACTGCCCATTCACAGGTGCCTCAAGTATATCTCCTTGTAAGTTGCCTCTGACCTCTGCCACCCTGAAAGGAACAAACCAGAGGGGGTTGAACTTCCCATGTTTCCCTTTGTTCGCTCTCTTGACATCCCATCACAGCACCAAATCCCCTACCTGGATTTCTCTGTCTTAAGCTCTTTGGTCAAATAAGCTTTTCATTTTTTCTTGATATTCTGCTAGTCTGAGGCTTCCCTGTTCCCGTGTTTCATTCAACTCCACTAACTGATTCATTCTTCGAATAAGGTTGTTTGGCTCCTCCTCACTTTCTTGCAAGAATCGAGCGACAGGTAATGCAAGATGAATGGGGAAGGCTCTAATTATCTATAAGTATATATGAGACGCCTTCTTTTATGTTGAATTAGTTCTGTAAGTAGCCTTTTTTTATGTTATAGATTATGTTGTAGCTTTACTATAAGTAGCACAACCTTTGTATTCCCCTAACATATTAATCAAAGGGGAAATAGTAGGGGGGATTATAAAGATATATATGGATATAAAATATGCTATGTGGATATGGAGATAATGCTAACCTTACCTAGTAGCTAGTTACTTACCTCCTTCACTTTATATATAAGGCTTAGATATATCGGTGCATGAAATTCAGATGATCTGAGTTTATATCACTGTGTTCAATTCAGAGTTAGTTGGCCTTTACTTTATGGGAAGGTAAATCACCTATATCGGAAGGTAAATCCTCTAATGAAATCAACCAATCTATTATATATGATGTGCCTCTCTCGACCCCGTCAGGAGAGAGAGGTACCCAATTAGTTATCGACCGTTAGGCTCGGTAGGGACTCACTATTCATATGGTGAGGGAGACCTAACCTCTCTCGACCCCACCAGGAGAGAGAGGTACCATATCTCGCTTTCTCGACCAAAGAGAGAGCAAGGCCGGTAGGGACTCACTATTCATATGGTGAGGAAATAAGGAAGGACTGCTACAAGTTGATAAGGTCAATCTTTCTTAAATGCATATATTATATATGTAATTATGCATTCATTCTTTATCTATGTAATTACACTTTAGCAGACAATGCATATATTATATACGTAATTATGTATATAAGAACTATGCTCTCTTATCTGTCCCATAATCGGGTTCAAAGTTCGCGAGATTGACAAGCAGAGGAAGGAACGAATACCCATGTACATGCTGGCTGGGAAAGCAGAGTAACTATTATCGGACGAATGGTGAAGAAGGGAAATGAAATTCCGTCAGTCAGCAGAGCTCTTTCCTTTGTTGAGCCTATCATGCATGCATGTAGGTTGCCTACCTCTCCCTTATGGTCGAGCCTGAAAACGCATCCTCTCCCTTATGGTCGAGCAACTTCGTTCCTCTCCCGATGGTCTTGTCACTTAACGTACCTCTCCTTTGAGTTGAGTCACTGAACGTACCTTATAGCCTAAATCAAAGGGCAAAGATCGGCATGCTTGGTTCTTCCATGATCCAATGAACTGAAATGAATCTCGCAGAGAAGGCAAGGCTAGGAAAATGAGACCAAGATCGTAAACCTCTGCTGCTTAGTATTCGCCTAATCCGCTTTCGCTCATCGCTACTAACGGGGTCTCGGTTGATTCCCCTTCCCATAGCTACTTAAATGTTTTAGTTCGCTAAGTCTTTCAAGTCCAAGGAGCAGACTAGCTACGGGGCTTGGATACGGTTTCCCGATCGGAGATCCATGGATCACGGACGATATCTCCCCACGGCCTTTCGCCTTTGGAAGCGTCCTTCCCTCTCAATGCCCGAGCATCCATCTGATGCATTCTTTCTGATATAGCAGGCATTTCACCTGCTTCACACTGCACCACATTCGATGGCAGCCTTTTGGTCGAGTGTGCTAACGCACCCATCAATCGATCAATCATGAAGGACTGAAACTTGTCCGTGATTCCAATCATTCTTTATATACGTAATTACGTAATGACTCGATAGTGGTAATTCGATATATTTCATTTTGCCTTTCTGCCGAGCAGCCGATGTTGCTATAATGATATGAGAGCCATTAAGGACGCTGTAGTAGAGAATGTGAATCTCTTATATACGTTGCTATGGTCGGTAATTCATTATTCGATCGATAGAGCATGCATATATTCTCTGTGTTGCTATGCTTTTGGCTGGATCGAATTGACTTGATTTCTTGCGGTTATGACTCGATATATGTGTCATACCAGATTCGATCGAGAGATATGGAATGCGGCTATTATATATGTCATTGTGGCATGAATTGTAGCAGTAATTATGCTCTCGAATCCAATCATTCATTATATATGTAATTACGTGGCATCAAATCAACTGGGAAATCATTAGGTTCTTTATTCCTATTTCTTCCCCTCAAACACTGGGCACAAAACCAATCAATTTAGACCCCGTTCCACCATCGTTCATGACTTGAATCTAGCATCCTATCCGACAAGCCATACCCCCTATCCTTCTCAATAGACCTACCTACCTCCAATCAACCAGACAAACCATACCGATACCCATACTGATACAGAGATAAGTACTGCACATACCCTGCTAACTCCACCAATCAGACTACTAAAACAAATTACTAAAGGAAGGGATCATAAAACAACAAGATGAAATAGATTTACCACTAAACCCAAGTGCCTAACCACGATAGTAACGTGAAAGCAAGGAGAGAAACTATTAATTGAAGGCGAATCACTGAGGGAAAAGGAACTCTTGTTTTATTGCTATCCAAGACTTCCAACAAGTATGTTTTTTGGCTTTCATATTTAAGCCTTTGCTTCTTGAATATCTCATCGATATTTCTGTGACTGAGAAAAGGAATGGGGATCTTTCTAATTGACTGCCATACTTGCCTTTGATTGTGCCTTTGGATGTCTTCGTGAATTGGGCTAAGTGCGTAATACACATATCACGCATTCGCTTTTTCAGCAACTTCTTTAGTTGTAGAGCATTTGAACAAGGGCAATATAGAGTCAGATACGTGATGATTTTATGATTATACATGGAAATGATAGATCCTATCGGTTCTTCGAATTTGTGATCTCCTAAAACAAGAGGGTCTGGATTTTGCGATCGATTCTAGTCAATGGAGCAATTAGAGTTATGGTGCCCCCCGAGTTTGCTTTTATCAGAATCCCTAACAATAGAAATGATTCCCTGTTCTTTTTTAGTGAGATCCTGAGCTCCAATTGAAGGTGGGAAATGAAGGTGTTCAACTGATCCACTACACTGTTATTAGCCCCCGGCTCGGTCTCGGAACCCCAATTATTAGGTCATCGGCGTACCTCACGTAATGGATATCTGGATATCTCGATATAAAGTGAGAAAGCTCAACATCAAATTGATGCATATAGATGCTCATTAGGACCGGAGATAAGGAACTACCTTGAGGAATCCCTTTCAAATCTCCCGCATAATTCTTTTATGTTTTATCTAAGATGCCAGTTTTGATGAAAGTCGAAATGAGATTGATGAAACGGGAATCATTAATGAAAGAACTAAAGATATTTAATAATAGGTCATGATGAATATTATCGAAGCATCCTACCACATCAGCGATTATGAAGTGGTCGATGTTGGGCCAGCTCATTATAGTAAAAAAACATGTTCTGGTTCCTCTAACTTTTCGAAAACTGTGTGAACACTCTAGAAATATAGGGTGAAACAGGTGAGTTAAGACGTTTGATATTACGTCCATGATTATGAGATCCCGAGGGTGGGGTATTGTAATAGGTCTCAGTTCACCAGGCTTGAATGGTTTAGGCACGAATAGTCTATACATCAGCAAGAAATGGAAGGACGAGGTGCTGAGAGCCTCTAGTATTTGGGTAAGTTGACTATTGTCAAGTTGATACTCATCCAATCTCTTCTGTTCGTTGTGAATACGTTATAAGTCGTTCACTTCGGTGATAACACAGGGAGATACATTGACGAATTTGTTGGAAGTCCTGGTGAAATAAGAAAGATCACGACTACTAAGACCAATGAAACCAAAGACACTGAGGGTGGAAGAATTCTTTTTGAATTTGGGAGCGAAACTCCTCATTTTGGCGTATGTATATAGTGTTTTCATTAGAGACACCCAGAATCGAACCGGAGAAGTCGGTGAGGCCAGTGGAGTCCTTTCTCCAGTATCTCTTGTTTTTTCAAGTGGTTCTGCAAATCGAACTAGACTAGCAGGTCTTGAAAGCTGCTTTTGTCAGGTTTTGTTTGATGTAAATACGGTTACCTTGTTAAGATAGAGGGTAACCTAGGAATGCGCGGACTTGAACCGTGAACCTCAGCCAGTAAGGCCGAGTGTAACCGATAAGCACTCCCTTTTGGTCAGGCGGTTCGGTGGGGTTCAATCACCTTCATTCTTAACTATTTGATGTTGGTTTGCTTGATGTTTTTGATGTTTTGTTAGGATGACCATATACGTGGAAACATCTTGTTGTTTACCAATCTAGGGCCTAGGCCTTATTGTGTCATTGTTACCCTAGGAGATCAACTATAAAATAGACCAAAGGTAGTCCCAACTACTGCAGTCTCCTTGATCACTACTAAGCAGTGTAGGAAGATAAGCTCTAAAAATAGTAGATTTTGTTTCTTCATGTTTTGGTCGGAAGGAGCATAGAAAATCACTGCGACAGCCAAGGCCTTTGCAGGTTCCTCTACATAGTAGAGACATGTCGATAGGTTGATGGAATAATATAGAGACATCTTCACTTCACTTACAAGCATACCCTTGCATAGTCAGGTAAAACATGCAATTGGTTCGACACTAGGAACCTATCTTCCCAACCATCATGTGTACAAATGCTTCATCCTAGAGAATTATGATATTAAACACTAGATTAAGGTTATAATATGGAAGGGCAACGTTATACCAAGTTTTTCACCCAGGCGGGAGCTCAATTGTGTTGGTTCAAAAGAAGGATGGGACATGGTGACTTTGCAATGCATTGACTATAAAGTTTTAAACAAAATATTAATGAAGAATTGGTAATTAATCCCTTGGATTGATGATCTACTTGATCATCTCAAAATTTCCAGGTTTTGAAACAAGATTGATCTAATTTTAGGCTATTACCAAGTATCGATCAAGCCAAATGGTTTGTAGAAGACATTCTTCAAGTTTCAGGAATGTGGTTTGTCATGATGCTCAACATGATTAATGCAACAACAACATTCATGAGGATGAATGTTGTTCTAGAGCCAGTAGTTGTTGAAGAAGCTAAGGCATAGGAGCAAGCAGTAGCATAGACAGAGGTAGCTAGAACAGTTCGTAATCGAGATGAATATTCTTATGCTCGTGAGTCATAGTCTAATATTGGTAGAGAATCCTCAGTTGGTAGAGATTATTACCTTTGTCATCGTGCTTATGACCTTTGTGTTCGAGTTTCTCTATAATAGGCACCAATCGCAAAGACAAGGACAGAGGCACTACCGGTAGCTAAGTTAGCAGCAGAAGTAAGGGTAGCTAGAGTAGAGACAGGGATGGATGCATCATATAATAAATATCGAGACCCAGTAACAGTTTGAAACCGAGTTATAGAGCTATACCTTGTTCAAGAGCCAGTAGCACGATGACACCAGTGTCTTGTTAGATGATTCTGCCAGCCCGTTCCCCTGTGGGTAGTACGTAGTGGAGTGACCCAACAAGATGTTGTAACGCTGACAGAAATTAACAAACTCAGTCGACTTGAAAGCCTGGTCATTATCTGTAATGATTTTAGCTGGGCATCCAAACCGAGCTATTATGTTCTCCTCCAGGAACTTGATCACCACCGAATCGGTAGCATTTCTTGCAGGCACGACCTCTACCCACTTGGTGAAGTAATCTGTAGCAGTGAGGATCCATCGATGCTGATTGCTAGAGGCAGGGTGAATCTCTCCTCTGAAGTCAATCCCCCATTGTTTAAAAGGTTCTTCAACATGTACTGGAATTAATGGGAGAGGTGCATACCTTTGTTTTTCGGCGAACGCCTGACACTTCTCGCAAGCCTGGAGGTGGGCATGTACATTGCCAAACAGCTTAGGCCAAAAGAACCCTTCCTTCAGGATCTTGTGTGCAGTGGATCGCCAACTGTAATGGCCACCACATATCCCTTCGTGGAACTCGGTCATCACGTGGTCAACTTCTTGCTCTGTCAAACACAATAATAAGATTCCCGCCGGGTCTCTCCAATATAGTCGCCCATTTGCCACAATATACTTTTGAGACCTCAATCTCAAGTGTGATACTTTGTCTTATCATAGTGGGGGGGACACCTCAGTATCAAAAGATATTCCACTATATCTTTATACCATGAGGATAGGAGGTATTTGACATGCGTTTTATGGGCGGAAGATTCTATGCCTTGGTGTGCATCCGTGTCCTCTTGTGCCTTTTCTCCTGTCATAGACAGATTTATTCCTAGAGCTTGACAATTGGATTCAGACAGGATTTTTGCCAGCCCTTGCCCTTTGATGAGTTTAGTAGGCTTTATCTCCAGTATGTACTCTTGAATCTTGACTATCCACTTGCCCTTTTTTCCTTCACTATCACCCTGTGCCAGAATATCCTTCACTGCTGCAGTGGGTACATAGGCTGTTATGGGTGATTGTAACACATACACTCGGAATGCCTTCAGCGATTTAACTAGAGCGTAAGCTTGCTTCTCCAGGATATCATATTTCAATTCAACGTCCTGCAAGACTTGACTGAAGAACGCAATGGGTTGTTCATGCCCATCGACATTTTTCTATAAAAGTATTGTGACTATTGTGTGAGGAGAGGCGAAGGAGATCACCACAAACTTGTCTTTCTCTCTTATGAAAGCAATGTCCATTGTCTGTTGGAATGTGGCACCGACGTTTATCAGGCCAAAGGGCATTCGGGCGTACATGAAGGTTCCCCAAGGCGTAGTGAACGTCGTCTTCTTTTGGTATTCCGGGAGCACTGCCACCTGATTATATCTCGAGAAGCCATCCATCATCGACACGCGGGAGGATCCCACCACCTTTTGCAAGATATGGTCCATCTTCGGGAGGGGATAGTTATCTTTGAGTGAGGCTCTGTTCAGATTGCAGAAATCCACGCAAAGCCTGATTTCACCGTTATTCTTCCTGACAGGCAACAGGTTCGCTACCCATTCGGAGTACCTTAGAGGGACAATAATCTTGGCCTGCAACAACTTCTTTATTTCCTTCTCAATAACTGGGAGAAGAAGGGGATTGATCTGTCTCAACTTTTGTTGATGAGGCTTAGCGTCCTCCCTGAGTGTTATCTTGTGCTGTATAATGTCAATATCGAAAGTCTCCAGATCCTGGTATGACCAGGCGAAGACGTCTTTATATGATTGAAACAACCTAAGGTTTTGATCTTGGTATTCTTCAGGGACCCCTTTTGACAGTTTTAACACCTTTGGATCTTCTTCTGTCCCAATGTTCACGTCCCTGACAAGCTCATCGAGGGTAAGTTTGCTGGGATTCACTTGGATATCATTTTTATCAAACAGTCTCTCCAATGGTACAAGACCCTTGGGGATGACATTTCCCTTTAATTGCAGAACACAGTGCCCAACCAATGTTTCTTCCCATCTGGTTTTTGGCTCCTGATGGTCATCCTTGGTGACTGATTCAATCACCATATTTGAGAACTCGTCCACCGTTTCCTTAAAACGTCGGACCTGCTCTTCATCTTCAAAGACTTGTGCACGTTGAAACCCTAGTGATTCAACATTGGCTAACAGAGGGCAGAGGCATGGTTGTGGAACACCATGAGGGATTCGCTAACAGAGTTAGCCTGGGTGTGGTGTCAACTAGGGAAGCCAGTAGCCACAAAGGAGCTTAGACAATTGCCCAAGCTTGTTGGTGTAGTAGTTATGCTACAAAAGATCGTGCCACAGGCATTTGTGTTATGCTAGGCATGATTAGGTAATTGAAAGTCACAGTAACTAGGGAGGAGTCGCTGTGCAGGGGATTTGCTGCAACAGGTTGTGATAGAAGTGTCATTTGAGTTTAGCAGATAGAGCATGTTATGAAAGGCAATACCAACAATGTAGTTGGTGGGATTGATGGAGGTCAACCCTCAGAGGGAGGGAGACTGTACCAGTCGCAAGATTGGTAGTAGAGTTCATGGGTGTCTCAAAGGATCGAGATAGGCCCATAACAATGCTAGGACTCAAGCACATGATCAATGTTAGTGATAGAGAATGAGTAGGAGGCTCTGAAGATTGAGTTGAGACTGAGGACTCTCTGGATGATGGGCAGGAGGCCTTTTCCAGATTGGTTAGAACCAATTGGTATGAGATAGTATTGATGGATGCTCAAGAGTAGGCTCCAACGAACATGGTTGGGAGAAACAAGTCTTCAGTACAGATTCCAAAGCAAGTATTAGGGAAACCTTCTAGTTCAAAGGGAGTAGCTACAACAACAGATGATGTAGTGGGATTGGAGATCGATCCAAGTGGAGGAGGCATGGTTGCTTGGGAGCGGGAGCACCATTTTCAAAAGCTCCTGGTCTGGAGCATTTCGGTGAGCGTTTTATATATATATATATATATATATATATATATATATTTTAATATTTTGATGCATATATGTCAACAAAAGCATGTAGAATGATGAATTAGACATAAAAACATAAAAACATAGATTGAATCATATAACATCAATCATCTAGAAGTTATAATCTTCATCAAACACGCCCACAAGTTGGAAACATACAACATATTGACTCTTGAGTCTCGCGAATCATCAATATGAAGGTTTCGAGCTTTCAAAATTCAATATATAACATTTATCATCATTGATATATAACATTTATCATCCTTGATTTCAAATTTCAATATATAACATTTATCATCATTGATATATATCATAATTCATTTATCATCATTGATTCATTGATTTCAAAATTCAATATATAACATTTATCATCATTGATTCATTGATCACCATATAACTTTCATGAAGCATCATATTCATAATGACTTATAAACTTATAAATGCCAACTTCAAAGTTTCACCTTTCAAATTCAAACTTCAAACTTAAATTGTCATTAAATATGAAAGAGTCAAGTTTCAACTGTTCAACAGTTATAAAAGATAAAAACTACTAGAAAATAGAAAAGACTAGTAAACAACAAATCTATTTTATCTACTGGCTAGCCCCTTGCCACGCCCACGAGAAATGTCTAATCTGTGAGAACCACGAGGCAATGGTGGTATTCTAGTACTCTCAGGAGTACCACATCCACGACCATGACTAGAAGGCGGAGGGCAACGTGAGGATGTAGGTGGAGGCTGAATCTGCAAAGGAACAATAGTTGGATATCAAGCACTGGCACTGGCACCCGCACTGCTACTGGATGGTGGGACTGGCCCTGTGTGTGGCGGTGGCATGGCTGCTGATGCTTCATCATCATCCCTCAAAAGTTTTGCTTCCAAGTCTTCCATATGTATAGTGCCATCCTCTAGATTATCATCCTCTGGGTTGTTGTCCTAGACTTTATATGATTGATCCTCATATGCCTGATCACAGTAATGACTCAACAACCTCAAGTTGTAATGCACATAAACTAAGCTTTCAACTCGGTTTTCATTTACCCTGTTTCTTCTCACATTATGTATGAAGTTGTAGGTGCTCCAACACCTCTCTGCAGAAGAAGTATTCACAACTTGTGAGAGAACTTTTTTTGCCAACTTTGGCAAAAGTCCCATGCCGCCATATGCTTCCCACCATGTGAGAGCATCAAATCTATCCCTGTCTTCCATTGCATGGAAAGAACCAAAGTTACCAGTGCAATTGAAGTATCTGCCTAATTCAAGGCGCAATCTAGCACACTCCTCCTTGTCGGGGACCAACTTGTCTAATGCCTTCATGTACCCCTCTTGTACCTTTGGATCTGTGTGAGGTTTGATCCTAACACCACCTCTAGGTGCAGGTTGGCCCAACCAAGATGGAGAGTAGTATTTTGGCATAAGGATATATGCCAAGGCATGTAGTGGAACATTGAGTTTATTCCACCGTGCACACACAGAGTCGTGAATCATTGCATACAAGTTGGGATCATTATCCTTAACAACATCTTTTATTTGGGCCAACATGCTGTCCATCTGCTCATAAACCTACCCAATCACTAGTTTATCTGTATCTGAAAAACGAATCATGTGATAAATGGGCTTGGTGAAATTCAAAATTTCCCTCACACGTGCCCAAAACAAAGGGTCAAGGGTAGTCTCCTCCACATGTTCAAAACCTTGCCTGTCAACTATTGTCGCTGCCCTGTCCTTTAATACATGCTAGTGTGGGCTTGATACCATTGCAACCAATGACTCTCTTACCTTCAAAAGGCATTTGAAGGTGAGGTAATAGCTAGCAAATCTTGTCTTTGCTATCTTCAACAACTCCGATTTGGAGTGAGTACGGAAAAGCCCATGGGTATTGCTATGATTTTTAATAAATCTTATCATCTTTTTACCTCTCTTGTACAAATCACCAAGCCATTTGAATTGAGGTTGTTTGTTTTTAATGATATCATGCATCAAAAGGTTCATTGTGTGAACCAAACACCCAGACCAAAATATGTTGGGGTATTTATCCTCAATAATTGCTCTTGCTGCCTTACGGTTAGCACCATTATCAATGATGACTTGGATGAAATTGTATGGCTCAGTATTTTCAATTATTTCAAGTAATGGTTCTGCAATGTTAATGCCGGTCATGAATTTGTCTGAATAATCATATGCTGAAAGGAATATTGCACCACTAACTGACACAACTGGAACACTTATCAATGGCTTTCCTTTTACATTGGTCCATCCATCAGATACAATGGACACCCCATGCTCATTCCAAGAATTTGTCATTCTAGCCAAAGAATTGTTTATTTTAGCTCTTTCATGATCAAGTCCCACGGTTCTGGCCTTGTCATACCCAGGGCTCCTGTATCCTTTGGGGGCATCATTAATGGCAGAAACCATTTCATGCCAATAAGGTGAGCGAAGAACATTGAATGGCATCCCACATGCATATAGAAATCGGAATTTTTTTGAATCCACAGCATTCCTACACCCTTCGCCAAGGAAATCGGATATGGTTCTATGCCTTAAGGAGATGTTTGGTCCAGGTGTGCCTCCAAATCCACTGCCATGGGTGGAAGTTGATGGACTTCTTTGTCCATGATGTGATGGACCTGATGGTGTATAAGAATCAATGAAAACCCTTAGATCTTTTAGATCTCTGTAGGGCAACCTCCTCTTCCTTTCTATATTTCTCTCTCTGTGTTGCTGGCACACTTACACAAATTTTGATTCCTAGATTTTTTTCTCCATCCCTTGGCATTTTTCCACAAAAGTGCCTTCTAGCACGGGTGTATGAACCTGTGTATTCTTTATTGCAATGGGGGCAAAGAAATTTAGTGATTCCACCACCTTTCTCTCCTTCCTGCCTCCGAACATATATCCACAAAGGTGTTTGACTTTGCTCTTGTCTAGTTGGGGTATTTGTGGCCTCATGTTCTCCACTCTCCCCTTCCTCCTCAGCATACTCCTCCTCTTCAGGATTTTCATCAAATCCACTATAACCCACTTCTTCATCCTCCTCTTCTCTAATGGGCCTCTTTCTTCTACTCTCCAACACCATTATTACAAAGAAAGGAACCAACACGAAGAAAATCCCTAGCCATATAGCTATGATGTTTCAAGTTTCAAGTTTCTAGCCTGCAAAAGAAATGGAGGAATGCCAAATGGGAATAGGAAATGCAACATAGGAAAAAAACAATTCAATTTTTCACTTTTCAACACACTAGAATGCAACATTGAGAAAAAAAATCAAGTTTTCATTTTTGAACAACTTAAAAACAATTCCTAGAAAATAAAAAACTAGATTAGAAGACCTACCTCTTTCTTGCAATCCTCCTCTTGCAAACTTGCTCTCTTGCAGCTTGCTCCTTGCTCTGTTGGCTCTGTCCGAAGGACCACCCCTCTCAGAAGACAGGCAGTATGTATCAATCACTCAATTTTATATAGAAAGCGCCCTATCTCAAATCAATAGGTAAGTAAGGTATAGTATAATAGCATATATAAGCAGCTACGTGTTAAAAGCCTCCACCTAGCTAGCAATCATGTAAAGTATTGTGTCTTCATTGGTGGGCATAATACTTCCAGCAGAAGAATAATCATAAGGACTGGTGACTTTTATTTCCTTGGCACTTCTGCTCTCCAAACTCTCAAGCTCTCCTTCTCTCCAAATCGCTCTCCAACTCTCAAGTTCTTGCTCCTCTTGCTCTCTCTCTCAAACTAAAACAATAAAAACTAAATGAGGAGGGTGGGCTTTTATTTACCAACCCCTCCCTCCCCCGCCAAAAAAAAATCGAATTTTGACGACGGATTTTTTTCTACGCGCTGGGGAGCGTTTGCTCCCGAACGCTCCTTGACTGCTTCCCGCATTAAAAAAACACTCCCGAAGTGTTTTTTTAATGGAGGAAGCACTCAGGGAGTGTTCGCTCCCGAGTGCTCCCTGAAACACTCCCGAAAAGATAGGGAGCGTTTTTTCAAGTTCGGAAGCGTGCTCCCAAAGAGCTCCCGAATGGAGCGCGTTTTGGGAGCGGGATCGAGTTTTTTTGGGGGGCGGGGGCTTCCCCGCAACCTTGGGAGGAGGTTCTTCTAGAAGTGTCTCCCTCGCTAAGAGGGAGTGTTGATTTTTTGGAACTCAAGTAGCTGCTTTTGCATAGGCCTTGTGTCTAGGCATGTAGAAATTTCCCACATTCTCCTTAGAGCACTTGCTCAAGTGTTAGCAAGTTGCTAATGTAATTTAGTGTAAGTCTTAGGAAAAAGCACATAATAGTATGTTGGCTTATTGAGCTAAGAGGAACATAGGAAAAGTGATGTAATTTAATTCAATTAGTAAGCTTTAATTTTAGCAGTTGATCTCAAGTGAGGCAAGGTCTAATATTGACCATCAATCTCTTTGAGATTAGGGTTAGGGTTAGGGTTTTAGCTCAATGTAAAGTTATAAAAGCAAGAGTAGGGAGAGGGAGAAAGACACACTACAACACAAGCTTCAGAGTGACATCTCAATGAACAATGTGCTGGGTTTGAAGGATTGCAGAGGCTAGAGATCTAGATTTGTAGGGAAGATCGAGCAATGATCCAGGGCATATTTGTTGGATCATATATATGTTATTGTATTATGTATTTTTCTAATGTGGGCCATTATCCCAAGATGAGAGCCCCATGGGTTTGGATTTTAATGAAATTTTTTTTTTTCAGCAGAAATTTGTTTGAGTCATTGTTTCAATAGATCAACTATTTAAATTTGCTTTTGTTGAATTCGTTAGGAACCTAGCTGTGTGTTTATTCAGTAAGTTTTATATGAGGAATTAAATGCCAGGGGATAGATTAAGAAATTAATAGTTTTGAATGTGGTGACAGTGGTCCACACCTCATTGTCCTCCCTTGGTCTTGATTTTGTTGGAAATACGGAGAGGGGGGTGAATCATTATATCTTTTAACAATTAGTTAGTTATTAAAATTTAGAACGTTAAGAACAAAGCATTAATGATCAATAGATCACAAGAGCAGTGCATAAGAATTTTTTTAGGTGGAAACCCTTACGAGAGAGAAACAATTGAATGCTTTTATAATATTTTACGAGTACAAAAATACTTATGCTCCAATTGAAAGTGAAGCTCCAACTTCCTAGTACTCCAGAAAAGCATTCAAGTTTATCAGGAAGCTCCAATTGACACCTTAGTTTTCCAACTCCAATTGGAAGGAGGCTCCAATGCCCTAGTTTTATCAGCTACAACTGATAGGATGCTCCAACACCCTACAAGCTACGACTTGCCCTAGCACTACGCTGCTGCCCTGGAGTTTTTTTAAGTTGCAACCTGAAGAACACTTCACTCTCATGCCTCACACCACCAAATCACACTTACAAAATAAAAATAGAGAAATGAATTGTTGGCTCTCGTACCGGGGAAAATGACCCACTCACAAGGATATTTAATGAGGTTTCTTGACGGTTGAGATAAGTTCTAGATATGAACTAAAGCGCCAAACTTCAAAAGTTGCTCCAGGTCCAATAACAACTCAAATAAAACTGAACTACTCAACTACAGGACTGCCCCTTGCATACTATCAAATGTTTTTCAATCAAGACATACTTTAAGATGAATATGCTTGAAAGTGTCTTCTTCTGCCACACATTGATGCCTTTTCGCTGTTGTAGATGAGACCCCCTCTTTCATGCTTTTGATGATTGACAATGTTGGGACTCTTATACTCTCTGAAGCCGATCATTGTTCTTAGGGTCATTGTAGGTCAAATATTAATATGACCATAAAAAGAACCTTGAAATCCATTTGAGATAATTTACAATCTAATCATGCAAATGCACAAGTATACCTAACAAGGATCTCCTACACCAAACAAGAATTTTGTAATGTCACAAATCAATGCCTTAGGAGAATGGCAGAGACCTTATGATTATCATATGTAGACTTCAGAGATTTGACTTGTGCCTAAGAGATCTACCTTCTAAACTTCCAATTTCAATTTGAATTCAACATAATAACCTTGCAAACTTGGATTGGGGCTTCAGGACTTCTGCCTTAACTCACAAGAAGTTTAATAAAAATTCACTGTGGAAAGCAAGCTCAAACTAGGGCTTAAGGCTTACCTCAAATATTTCCAAATTGATTGCAAAAACAATCAACTAATTGCCACAAAATTCAAATAGGGGTTATCTAAAGGGCCGATACACTTAGTCACAACATGCAAATATATAGCTATTGAATTACCCTTATTAACATCCACACATCATATCATAGATCTGCCATTAAATGCTACGAACAATTGGACTAACCAACCACAGGTGCCAAGTCAATCTAGGATCAAAATTGTTTATTCGAATGAGCCTTCAAGGACACCTCAGATCTGATCAAAATGGTGCTAGGTTTAGGTTGTATGTTGCACTAAACTCAATAATAGGCCAAGTATATATGCTACAGGTCAATCCTGAGTGAGGTCGTAAATTTGTGCCTCGGTGAGCTACAAAAGAGAGCCAAAATCTTGCTAAAATAGGGGCCACACCTGTGCATAGAACTTTTCCTTAAACCCTTGAGCTATGCCTTAGAATTATCATAGACTTGTAGCCAAAGAGGGGCCGAGTAGGCCTCAAAGTCAATGAATTAGCCTCAACAATTTTTGAAAATATAACACAACCTTTGCTAGTTGGATCAACTTCAAGAAGAAGGCCGAATGGCCATAGTGACGCTCAAAACAACCCAACAAAAACCATAGTTAAAAAACATAAATATTAAGCTAGAAAACCTTTTAGAAATTTGACCTCCATCTTAAGGTTTTCAAGACTACTCAAAGGATGCAAACAATCAGATATATTTTGCACAAGATCAATATTTGATGCTTGCCATTGTGGAGAGAACGAGTCTACTTTTATAGTGAAGAAGAGAGGCCCTTATTGAAGCTAACTTGTGCAAATGAGAGGGAAAAATTGAAATTGAAATTTTAATTTTTGGAGCTAAAAGCTCCAAAATTATTTAGGCCGACTTTAATTTAATTTTGGTTACTTTGGCCCTTTAATAAAATATTCTCTTGACTAGGCCCATTTTATTTTTAGTTTTCTTGAATAAAAACAAATTGATTGTAGCATATCCTTTGGGGCTTCTTGACCAAAAATGGGGCTCCAATCTTTAAAAATGCGTAATTCCTCAACCGTGAGGAATTAGGAGACGTACCGCCCACCCTCAGAATCGACACAATGAGGAGAATCAAAAGACGATGATCTTGGCCCCAAAGACCTTGATCTTCCTTGTTTTTTTTGTCATCGCAAGCGAGGTTTATTTTGGCTGCTGCTTGGGTTGACATCAATGACAACCATGGTTCAACAATTTTTGCCTTGAAGGTTACTCCTTACAAGACTTGCTAGATTTTGAGGCAACAAGGTGCTAAAGTGTGTACAAGGATGATAGTAATCTTTGAAATTGAATCAAGCATCTTCCATCCAAACCAATACTTAGCAACAAATCCAAGATCACAAATTGGAATCATTACATTGCCTTTGTCCTTGTCAAACATACACTTGTTAAAATTAGACACGCCAAAAAGAGTTTTGCCACCTCTTAAAATATATGAGTCTTGGTGTTGAATGGTGCTGTCATTGATGCTTAATATTTGTTTGGATTGCATCAAGTTGGAAGCTCCAAGGGAAGGATGGATGGAAACCCTAGATCTAGGGTTTGGATTCCCTTGACGATGGACATACTTTACACTTGTTGGAGGCTTTTTAAGAGGTAAATCACTGAATTCGTCTTGGAGACCTTCACCATTGGATTCTCCTTATCAAGCTGATTCTGTTGATATGTGGAGTGCCACAAGAGTCCTCACAGTTTGTAAGATAAGTTGGTTTGAAGATGATATATCCACCTTGCGGTTAAAAACCCCAAGGGTTGCTGATGTGGCGTCTTATTAATGGTTTAATGATGTGGCAAAAATGGATGAATTATTGAAGAAGTAAAGTTAATTTAATCAAGGTGATATGGAATGTTGGAAAGGTAAAGTTGATTATCAATCAAAGATAATCAAAGCACAAGTTTTCCTCCAACTTTGGCATGTTGGCCTCATTATAGTTTTGGCCCTATTTTAATTTTGAATTTGAAATTTAAATATTTTCCCACCAAAATATTAGGTCGATTGCCTAAGTTGAATTCTCTTAGCTATATATAAAAAGGCACCCTCTTCTCTACTATGGCAATAATCGAACGCATCTGTAGGAAGAAATTCGCTACAGTCTGTATAATCATATTTTTGACTTAAGGAATATTGAAGATCTAGCGATGGTTGGAATTTTTTTTTTTGGGTTCTTTGTTGGGACTGGGGTTTCGCTGGTACTGATTTATCTTGCAGGTGATCTTGAATCATTGAGAGGTTATTGTCACTTTTTATGAAATTCGTTTGGGTTGTTTTTGAAGATTTGAAGCTATCCTTTTCTGATGCAATTTTGGCCCTCCTTAGGGCACCGCACTGAACAAAATGTGACAAATTCGTTTGATCAAATTAGGGCTCCCAAGAGTCCCTACGGCCTATACCTTTGTTTATATATTTCTGAAGTTTAATTGGCTTTCCGTTTCTTATAAGACTGCGGTCTTGAAGTAACTGTGAAGAGCAAAGTCTCGGTCTTCAAGGATCTAAGGTTTCGGGCTTAACACATTATTTAAGATTAGTATTCGAAGACTCTGTTGACTAAATCTTGGCACATAAAGACTATGCATGCTATTATAAACAACTTTCACTACTAAGAAGCAGTGTGATGGCCCATCTTTAATGCGATGGTCGATGGTCTTTGAATTAGTTATGTACTACAAATTTTCCCGAATTGATTTTTTTGAATGTAGAAGATTATGGCAAAGTTGTAACAGAGCTACTGTATTGACTAAATTTGGCAGAAGTGTTGAAGAGACGCCATTTTCTTCTAATTCGTTGTTGCATTCCAAGCGTATGGACTCGTTGGTATAAATGAGGCGTAGAAAAGTTATCTAACGAGTATGATGCATAGAGTAGTACAGGTTTGATACAATCCGTCTCTCATTTCTCGCTGGCGATCAGACTATGCACAAAAACTGAAATCGAGTTGAGAGGTGGTGCAATGTTGCACTGAGAATTCTTGCTTGTGCAGTGCCGAATTTGAACACCTGTGTTGATACCTTTCATAGCCACACAAACACACAACATATTAGAGGCCTCTGTTGCCAAATAAATTGCATCCCTTGGGTATAATGGACATGGATGGATTGACATGTTTTGGTTACTTAAGAAAGCACGTGGAGATTAGAAAGTGTTCCAGTATATTAAGGTTTGGACAAATATAATTTCATGACATAAGAATCATTGGATAACAAAGTTTGTTTGTTGCACGCATTGGCTATTGGGGTCCCAAGTTCCATTAAGTTATTTAATTTTTATATTTATTTATGGTTTCATTTTGTCGAATAGTCAACTTCTTCTTGGTGGGCATTTTGTAGCACATACATCATCATTTGAGCAATTTGTAGAACAGTGCCAAAAAATGACATTTTGTAGAATGCTTAGCCTACCATATAGTTTAATATAACATTATTGTTTCAAATTTAGAACCGGGAAAAGTACTGAGATAAGAGCTCAGAGACAAATTTTGTTGAAGTGGTTGATGACAATGTTTTGCTAGTTGTGACATTGACATTACAGGGTTATTTGTGGTTTGTTCATTCATATGAGCAATCAGGGTTTGAAACAGTAGAGAGGGGTTGCATGATTTTGTTGCAACAATTGAGACTGTGTGAAGCAACAAAGCTATGGGCTTGTTGACTTAAATGTAAAAATACACAAGAGGTATTTGTAATAATAATTTATTATATATAAAATGTATAAGTGATATTGAATGTTACAATGAGGCCCTGCTTATATACCTAGGCAGGTGGCCTTTCATGACTGGGCATGTCTTTTAGACATGATTTTTCACTTAACTTGATGATTACTTAACGTAACCTTATTTTGATTATTTAATATTTACATTTATTTATCTGTTCTATTTGTTATGAATTATATTCATGACATTGCCCCTTCAAAAACTTTGTCCTCAAAGCTATATTGTTGACAATTTTCTTCATCTTGCGTTTGTCAACTCCGCATATGTAACTCGATGTCAGTGGTACCTTAGCTGGTATAATTAACTAGTAACACTATCTTGATACCAAGGTTAACCATTTTTCTCCTCTTTTTTTATATAAAATAATCAATTTGTTGTTTTATAAATTTTTTTTTCTTATAATAATTAAATTAATTGTGCTATTATGTTGTTATATAATATGTACGACACATGTATTATTATGACCATATTATATAATATGTCGAGACCCATATGTTATTATGACCATATATTCAAAGCATGAAGCGACGTCTTAAATTGGCGAGACCGTGAATCGGGTCCTATGTTTGACAGTGATTAATGCATCGGATGGGAGGCGTGAGTGGTTGAAGGTTAGATCCATGCCGCACTCCACCAACCAATAGAAAAAATAGATTTTTTCCCTTTATAATTTCCCAGTAGGACATTGCAGTCACACGTCTGGTTATTGGTCGATAATTGGTTTGAGCATGATATTTACGATCTGTGAAACTCGAATTTGAGTCAGCGATAGTGCCTAAGGCACAGAAGAATCCTGTGGAAAAGATACTTGTCACAGAGAAATATCCTGTAGAGAATAAGCTTGTTCCCAATGCAGAGAAGGAGCTGCCCAAAAAGGGTGGAGACAAAAAGGAAAGGGGAGTGCGGATTAGACGACGAAAGGTTTGAATGACCAACATTGATTTGGGGGAGATAGATGCAAAGAATGCACGCAATGGTGGATGCCACAGAACGTCTACGGCCGAGCTGATGGCTCGGAGAAATCGACACAACTCCAGTAAATTCATGTCATATCTCCAAGCTAGAGTTGGTTCTTGAACTAGATGTGCACCATTGAGCATGGGGTTGAGGAGAGAAAGCACCAGGCGAAGAGCCTCTCGAGCGTCCTCCACGACCCCCAAGCGATCTTGGTTTCTGAATAAACCCAGTAGATATATAAAGATTTGCGCAAGCACTGCCACCAGAAATTTGACCATATCGACAAGCAATGTGATGTGGCCTGCAAGAAATTTAGCAGCATAGAAGTTGTACATAATATTTGCCATGATTTTCCGAGCTATGATTTTCAGACAGGTGGAAGAAAGGGTCGCAACTTTTTCCACTATAAGGTATGTAAGAACATAAGAGCAATGTCTGTGGTCCATAAAGCTGGACTCGATCGAGGGAAGACTGGGGACCAGGGAGTGAAAACCCTCATCCACGGACTATAAATTTCTTGCTAAAACTGATATTTGACCATATCGATAACATTGTGAGGGATCTTGGGGTTTTAGGTGATTCCAGATTTGTTTTGTGTTCACATCGAGGACGCGGGGGGTGCTGAGAGATTCTCTGTGAAATAATGCAGTTTCTTCAGACAATAGGGCATGGGCATAAGACGTGGAGATGATTTTGCCTAATATTTTTAGGGCTTTTTCTTCTGAAATGAAGATTTCGCGATTTAAGGGTTCAAATTGGAGAATCAGATGCAAATAATTGAATCTTTTCAAGGCGTTGGACCAATTTTTATAACTAATCTCATGCATTTCTTTCATTCATCGAGAAAACCATTGTGAATTTGTGTGAGCAGTTCTTCATAGGTTCGATGTTCTCTCTGCCAATAATTCTCTAGTGGCTCTATGATTTCCCTTTCTACTTCCTTTTTTATTGCATATTTCTACTCAATTTCCTCTTGTGTTGGTGGTTCGACATGTAGGGGAGGGCTATATTGAATCAATAATATGTGGGGTTCACTCTCTGAACGATAACTCACATGCTTCGATCAACGCTTTTGTTGGATTTTTAAGGTATCATATAATTCCTCATCTGCTTCTTGATCAAGACCACCTATAAAAATTTCAAATATCTTTTGTTTCTTCCCATCTTCTAACAGTGCAGGCATGTCATTAATTTTACATTCATCATCTTCAAAATTTCCATATTCATATCAGTTTCTTCATCACAAGCATTTTCTTCTTTTTCTTCATATTCCCAACTGGATTCAGAGTTTGAATGGTCTTCTTCTTCTTTAGTTTTCATATACCCACTTGGATCATCAACCTGATTCATGTCACCCCGAGGAGTTCTTATTTCATCATCATAAATGTTTTTTTCAACATCTTCCTCATTATTATGATATTGCTCATCTTCTTGTTTCCCTAGATAGTCCTTATCCACATCATCCTCATATGAATCATCGTCCTGATCTTCATAATCCTCATCCACATCAGGACCAACTTCATCTGGATCCTCGTCTTGATCTATGTCAGCTTATCTTGTTCTGTTTCTTTATTTTTGCTACTATCATCTTCCTTATTATCGATTTTCGCATAACTTTTCTTAAAACATGTTGTAACTTCTGCACATGATTTTTCTAATTTTTGAAGCCTTTCTTGAATTTTTCTAATCTGCTCAATGCCTTCAGGATTACATGTAATGGCATATTGTGCGGTAAACAACGTTCAAAGGCTCGCAAGATTATATTGTGTGAGATGGCTGTGATACCATTGAAGCAACAAAATTGTAGGCTTGTTGACTTAAATGTAAAAATACCCAAGAGGTATTTGTAATAATAATTTATTATATATAAAATGTATAAGTGATATTGAATGTTATAATGAGGCCTTGCTTATATACCCAGGCAGGTGGCCTTTCATGACTGGGCTTTTCACTTAACTTAATGATTACTTAACGTAACCTTATTTTGATTATTTAATATTTGCACTTATTTATATGTTCTGTTTGTTATGAGTTATATTCATAACATTGTGTAAGGATGGGCAGAGGACAGATTGGTGGCACCTAGGATTGTGCTCGTGGCCACAAGTTAGCAGTGTTAGCAGTGGTAATGTTACAAGATTGTGATGTCAGAGCAAAGACAATGCAGGTCATTGTGTTAGTGGACTGGCCATACTTTTGCTAGAGTTACTATATGATGAGCAATGTTGGCTACATATTGTGGAGCTAGGGTTTCAACTATGAAAGTTAAAATACTACATTGACATTGACAACTAGGGTTTGATATGCAACTTGGACAAAGATAGTAGTGGTTGATATTGACAACTAGAGTTTGATGTACAGAGGCAGATTTGATTGACAATGTTTGTGTTGCAGTTCTCTTGTATTGCAGTTTCCTTGTTTTGATTCAAAGCATAGGTGGATCCAGTTTGAAAATTGTGAAACATGGTCTGTCGATTGATTAGGGTGGTAGGGTGGTGCAAGGCAAGAGAGTGGAGTGTCCTTCAGGTTGGAGCTTGAGAACACTTTAGGGCGAGAGGTGGTGCTAGGGTAGGTTGCAGATTACATAGGGCGTCAAAACGTCCATCTAGTTACGGCTGGTAAACAGGGAGCAAGAGCGTTCTATAGGTTGGAGCCTCTTTAACTTGGAGCTGAAAACTTGATGTAAATCTTTTGAAGACAATTATTAAGATGCGTTCGATGTTTTCATCTCGGAGGGGTTTCCACCTAACAATTTCTGTGTCTATTTTCTTTATTATTGTGCATTGTTGAATGGTGTTGATGATGTTTATATTTATTTGATGCTATTAACAATTAATGCTCTGAGAAATTAAAAATATACTATATGATAATAAATACTGATTCACCTCCCTGTCAGTATTTCCAACACTTCGAATATAAACTAAAAGTAATGGCAATGCCTATTGAAATTGTGTGAAAATAGGTAATGCTAAAATAAAACACTGTCTCATATGTTGATGACGGTGGTCTCATTAGATTCATCTACCTCCAAGGAACTTAGATATGTGCTTTGATTCAACATGTCATCCCTGTAGCCCTAATTGATAAGAAAAACAGTTACATGGAACATATTGCATGTTGTCAAAAAGGCTCATTGGAATCTAAAATCTAGAGTTTGCAACGACCAAAAATAATTAACTCACTTTGACATGTTGGCCTTGGAACTTTGTCTTTTAGAAAGTAGGACAACTACTAAAAATAAACCTTCACAATTTGATGAAACTTTAATATCAAGTCACCTGATTCAAATTAGAGTTCAAATTCAAGTTCGACGACCTTGGAATTTGATAAAAATTCGCCATTAAATTCAACTTACTAGAAAATTTGAAAATTAAAAAATACTATGTTGTTAGGAAATGTGGCGATAGGGATGGGTGCGCATTTTTTGAAACAGGGTGCATGGGTTCGTCGAGGGTATATATATATATATATATATATGAATTTGTATAACTAAAATATTTATGATTTAAACTTTAAAGATTTAAACATGCACATCATTGAACATTCAACATTTACATTAAAATTTCAAAATTTCTAGTTTGATATCAAGTAAAAATTAGAGTTTACACATACTTGTAAATCTAGCCCCAAGCCAATTTCACCCAAAACTGTGGTAGGGAAAGAGAAGGCCAAAAGTTACATTCTTGGCAAAAATGTAAAAAAAACACAGTTAAAAGAGTGATTAGAAAAGCAAGTGATGTCGTTTGGCCATGAGAGAATGTGGAGATTACAGTAGAAAAACAAGAGTTTGGAATCGCAGTATATGGCAGTAGACTGTTTATTGTGGTTGCTTCAAGATTCCAATACTCGTCATAAGGAAGCTTTACCATCTTTGACATCATGGGTCGATTTACTATTTAGAATTAAATTTCAATTTACTAAATTTTGTTATGCAAACAGTGAAGTTTGAACACACTGAAATTAGAATTAATTAATGCTGCACAGTGAATCTTCAAGAGCTACTTGTGAATCTTCAAGCAGTGATTTCGTCTCTGTGGGAACCTCCAATCACCGACACACACACACTAGCTAATGCCCCAAACATACTAGGGAATGTTCGTCGTCTCAATAGTCAAATCGAATGGTTGTCGTCTCAAACAGAATGTCGTCGTTGAAGAGTGAAGCGATTTTAGGTTTTACAGGTTATGTATTTACTTTTTGAATTTCCACAATTATTTTTTTAATTTAAATTTTTATTTCAAAAATCGTTCATCATAGAAACCTAAAGAACTCAATTTTTGGGTTCCAAGTACCCATTATCGGGGTTCCAAGTACCCTAAACATTAAAAGCACCCAAATTTTTTTAATGAAGAACCCGGTTCTTATGGGTTCATTTCGGAAGAACTTGTACCCGAATCTGGTTCTCAACCCCACCCCTGGGTTCGGGAACCGATGCAACATAGAAAAATATATCTAATACAATTCAATATCCTCATTAAACAAATGAGAGAAATCAAAATAACATGCTAAAATAATGAAATTTAATTTTGATCTTTCTAAGTATATTAATATATTTGAATTGAGTAGAAATAAGTTCTCAATTTTTATTCCTTGTGTTTTTGCCTTTATGTACTTGGCCAACTAATGCTTTCTGGTTGGACATAAAGTACAACACTTTTCTAAATTTATGTTTAACCGAGGCCTGGATTTTTATTTACCATCAATTGCACAAATTTTAATAACTTTTTTTATATCTTGGACGAGATTGGTCAAATTGAGATTTCTACTTAATACCACCTCTTGAGAAAGAACTACCAATGCGGGTTGAGAGAGGTAAGATAAATTTTTTTTATTAAAATCCAACAAATGATGACAAAAGTAGGTAAATGGAACTGAGGAAGAGTACAATCAAAATATGAAAACAATGTGGTAGTGCAAGCTCGACTCCTAGAAAATATTGAAAATAACATGAAAAAAGAAAGAAACAAGCCATAACACACATATAAGAGATCATGGCATGATATAGAATAAACAAGAAAGAATGACTGAGAAGGAAGATCTGGCCATGGATCTAAAGATGTCAAGGGCACTTGAGTCTAATGGCCATTTGCGAGGGAGGCAAATTTGGCATTGGCGTGCTCTCGAAGTCCCCTGGAACAAGTGATGGATTCGATTGTGTGATTCTAGGGGGAACGAAGGAGCGAGGGATACTCCTAGAATTCTAGGTGGAAAGAAATTTTCTCTGAATACATCTTTGATTGCTCTTATGGAACTCAGAGGTAATTGGATGGCCCGGGGTGCTCTACTCTGGAATTGCTTGGAACTAGTTCCTCTAGTGTTTTGAAGGCATGCGAACTGATGTATGGCTTGACGTTGTCGAACTGGTCTCGATGGTAGCTATTGATCCCTTGGAGGGAAAGGTTGAGAAGAGATCCGTGACGCGACCCTTCTATTGTCTAGTGCACCTTGAACTTCTACCTATCACTTATGGTTCTAATCTGATGGATCCACATGAATGTATGAGGGGATCATTCTAGTTGTCCCAAGGCAGAATAATGACATGCATTTGAGAGGCTAGAGTAGGTTGGGAGTCGGAGGAGATGCGAGCTGGTGTTTGTGCACGAAGAAAAATATGACAATGTCAAGAGGGTAGAGGCTATAGCGGTTCAAGAGTCAGAGGAGATGAGAGCTAATGTTGGGCAAGACGTAGTAAGGAAACAAAAACATACTTGACCGGTGGAGGACTAGGGATTTATTTTTCTTTATTATTTTTACTTGCGAATGAATTTCAATGGTGAATTTGAATGAACCTCTATGATTTTCATCTGAATTTGTTTGAGTTCGACTTTGGGTTTGAGTTCAAGATTGAATTTGACTTGAGATTTGACGAATAGGAACAAACTTGTTTGGATTTCCTTGAAATTTAGCAAATTTCAAAAATTTTCCTTGAAATATGTTGAACGCCGTGACTTAGTGAGCTATCATAAAAGGTGCTGAATCATTTGAATCTTGGACATACTTGTAGATACAGTCAAGCTAGAACTTAACTCTCAAGTTGCACATGCAGTATTTGGGTTAACAACCACTTACTCTTTTATTTGCCTAGTGAAGATAAACCAATCGGTATTCAAAATGCAGAGAACATAGTCTATATTCACAGTACCCTTTATCTCTTGCTCAGAAATACCCAGGTTGGAAGAGAGTGTCCTTCAAGGAATGGGATCCTATTCATAGATAATGCAATGTGTGTGGACACGGAAATTGAACGTGATGGCCTTGTTGAGATACTTGTTTTCACAAACTGAACAGATGAGCTATCTACTTGTTTTAACAAGCTGAGTAGATGAGCTAGTGCTTCAGAGCAATGATTATTTGGAGATCATATTGATTGAGGATCTAGAATTTGAAGGTTGTAATATGTATAAAAGATTTAATGTCTTTAGGCTTCAGTCTACGGGTCCCTTTTTATAATTTTATAGCTCGAGTATTTTAATATTTTAATGAATCATTAATAAGTGTTATTATTAAATGTTTTAAGTTTTACTGTTTCCCATCTATTTTATTCTATTTTTAAATTTCTTCATTTTTTACATATTTAAAGTTCTACATGTGATGCACTTTGATACCCCCTGCTCCGTGATTTAAAAAATGGCTTTCTCATTCATGTCCCTGTGTAACACAGCAACTTGGGTGAGAAACTCAGTAACTATGTATCGTTTAGAATTTTCCTTATTTTATGTTTTGTTTTATGGATCAAAATACCATTTTTGTTTTTTTTTAATTATAAATTATACTTCAGCTGATTATTGTTACAATTGCCATGTCTTAGGACATGGTTGGTGCACACTTAGAATAGTAACATACTTCGAGTCATTTTTTTTGTCTAAAAAATTAACACTTTTGCGCAAAAGTGGCTATGAACACGCCAAAATATAGAGATGAATTCAAGTAAACAAGTTTATATATTTTAAGGATGTTTCTAATACCATTAAATCTATGTCATAGCCAATTTTATAGGTTTGATGTTCCATATCCCGAGATAGATTAAATCTTGTTTATAGTTTCTTGCTAGAATTGTTTTAATATACATCTGTCCATCGAAAATTTATAGGCTTTGTATGGGCATGTAGGATGTGTAGGGCTTTGATGCCCAGTGATGATGAGAACATGACTGATGAAGCCATTTGGGACACACTTCCTGTAAGTATCATTCTATATAGGAATAGTTTTCAGCCATAAGTCACATAAATGGTTATTTTTTTGAATGTCATTTGCGAAGTTATTAAATCTGTTGAGATATCTCTCTTTGTGGTGCTTGTTGGATAATGTTGCAACCTGAAGTTTTGGTGGCTTGTTTGTTTTGTTTTTGTCTGTTTTAACTGTGCATTGTCTTGTAAGAAGAGTGCAACACAATACAGAATATTAAAAACAAATATTAGTTGAACAAATTCAATGTAGTGCATTGTGGATTTACTGCATTAGTGGAGTTCCAGTATTAAAATCTCAAAAAATTAGTGGATTTAATATATGTACAATGATCATAAACATTTATTCCTTTATTGTTATTCTAATTTATTTTATTTTTCTTCTTGTTTGTAAATATATATTTGAAGAAGGGAGGGAGCAAATGTTGATGAAAATAATTCCCAAAAAAATTGTGTTCTAATCTAGGAGAGTTCATGTTCTAGTTTTAATGTAGACACACTTGTGCATGTTTGATAATACATGACACGGGTTAAATTAAATGAGAACAAACTCAAATCTAGAGATAACTATCTTTTTTATTAGCCTACAAAGTAGATTTTGTATGCATTATATAGTGGTGATTGATGATGATTCCTCTGCCCATATATATATATATATATATATATATATATATATATATATATTATCTTCTTGTGTCTAAATATACATTTGAGGAGTGACGGAGGAGTGACGGAGGAAAAGTGTTGATGAAGATTATTCCTTGTGAAAATTCATGTTTTATTCTATAAGAGATCATGTTCTAGTTATAATGTAGACATGCTTGTGCAGGTTTGTACTAGAGAATATGGGTTAAACTATATGAGAACAAACTTAAAATTAGAGATAACTATCTTTTTGATTAGCCTACAAAATAGATATGGTATGCATTATGTAGCAGTAATTAATGATGATTCCTCTACCTCATAGTTTTTTTTCCTACCATTCCAAGTTGTACAATATGGAGAAATGGGTGCTTGCGAGAAAAGTGAACCCAAAAACTTCGGAAATGGGGAAACACTATATATATACTCTGCTATTCTATAAATAACACATTATATTGAGAATTTGAAAGAGCATTATGAGTAAATGAACAAGAACATTTAAATGACAAACATAAACAACAATTGACACGTCACGATTTGCTAACAAATCCATCTCTATACTAATTTTCATAGATGATTACATCATGCAATCAACAATATTAACCAATCCATCTCTATATTAATTCTCATAGATGATTACATCATGCAAGCAACAATATTGAAAAGTAGCCTTTATAAATGAGGCCGTATCTCCAAAATTAGTGTTTATATATGAAGCTATATCTCCAAGTCAGTTTATATATGAGGCTATAATGCGACATGTATTGAACCAAGAAATAAAACATGAGTTAAGCTATTATAGCCTAACTATTAAAATTCTTATCTTCATCTTTTTTAAAGAAAAATAGAACAAGATGCTTCTTGATGTTTGTTGTTGTAGAGCTGTTTTCCTCTTCTTTGCTTCATGCAAAATCCTTGGCTCAATGTTAGGAGCTTGAATGCATTGGCATGCTGTCCACTTCTTTTTTTAGCCTCATAGCCTCATTCTGCTTTAAATACATCAATGCCCTTTCCAGAATCCTGCAAAAGGTGTGCCTCCACTCTTAGGTAAGAGCCAGTGTATGGTAGATGATAGAGATTGTGAAGTCATTTAGCAGATAAAACATTGAAATAACTCATCTATGAAGTTAGCAACTGACAACATGAGTCATGGCCAAATAATAATGTTCACAAAATAGGCCACTCGACCACCACCCACTGCACACTAAACTAGGAAAACTGAAAAGTTCAAATTCACAACACTAAAGTGAAAGACTCTAATCCAAGGTTGCGGGGGAGCGACGCCCCCTGCCCCCCCTTGAATTGCTCCAGAAGCATGCTCCCTAAAAAAATTTGAGTGAACAAGGGAGCGATCAGGAGGGTTCGCTCCCATGGGCGAAAAAGGCGCGCGACAGACGAGGGAGGGGAGGGAAAAAATGAGATAAAAGGCCCTCCTACCCTCCCATTACTCACTATTTGCACATTGAGAGAGCAAGAGAGGGCTTTTGGATTTGGAGCTTGAGTTGAGGAGGAAGATTGAGAGAAATATTGAGAGGATTACTTGAGAGCTCGAGGAGCTTGCAAGGGAGATTGGAGGTTGGGAATGAATGCCAAAGAGGTAGGATCTAGACTCTAATCTAGCATTTGTATTTTTTTTATATGTTTATTGTTAAATGAAAATGTTATATTCTCTCTTTCCCATTCCCATTCCTCCATTTTATTGTAGGCAAGAAACTATACTCCACCAAAGAACATCATGGCTATATGGCTTGGCATTTTCTTGATGTTGGTTCCTTTTTTTGTTATTATGGTGTTGGAGAGTAGAAGAAGGAGGGTTGATCATGGCGAAGAGGATGAGGAGTGGGTTTTGGTGGATTTGAAAACCCTCGAGAGGAGGAGTGCCTTGGTGAGGAGGAAGAGGAGAATGGAGGTGATGAGGGCCCAAAAATGAAAATAGACCAAACCCCATTGTGGAAATATGTTTCTAGGTCTGAAGCAGAGAAAGGGGCTGGAACCACTAAATTTACATGCCTCCGTTGCAAAAAAAACTCACAGATTCATACACTTGTGCTAGAAAGCACCTTCATGGGAAAATGCCATGGGGTGGAGATAAACAAGTAGGAATCAAAACTTGTGTATGTGTGCCAACACCACAAATAGCCAAATACACGAGGGAAGAGGAGGAAGCCCAATTAGAGCTAAAAGATCAAAGGGTTTTGAACATGATAGCCCACAATCTCTTAGACAAAGAACTCCATGAACATCCTCCCAAGCCAGTGGATATGGAGGCATGGGAACAAACATCCCTTTTAAGGCGTAGAACCATATCAGATTTCCTTGACGAGGGGTTTAGGAATGATGTGGATGTAAAAATTTACCGGTTTCTCTATGCATGTGGGACACCATTCAATGTTCCTCGCTCACCTTATTGGAATGAAATGGTTTCTGGCATTAATGATGCCCCCAAAGGATACAAGAACCTTGTGTATGACAAGGCTAGAACTGTGGGCCTTGATCATGAAAAAGCAAAAATAACAAATGCTTTCGGTAACATGACAAATTCTTGGAATGAGCATGGGGTATCCATTGTATTTGATGGATGGACAAATCTACAGGGCAAGCCATTGATAAATGATCTTGTTGTGTCTACTGGTGGTGCAATCTTCTTTTTAGCGTATGATTACTCAGAAAAGTTCAAGACCAACATCATCATTGCAGAACCATTACTTCAAACAATTGAATTTATTGGGCCATACAATGTCATCCAAGTCATCACTGATAATGCTTTTAATTGTAAGGCAACGAGAGTAATTATTGAGGATAGATACCCCAACATATTTTGGCTTGGGTGTTTTGTTCACACAATGAACCTTTTGATGCATGATATTATTAAAAACAAAGAACCTAAATACAAATGGATTGGTGATTTGTACAAGAGAGGCAAGAGATTAATAAAATTTATTACCAATCTTAGCAATGCACATGGGCTTTTCCGCAGTCAGTCAAGTTTGGACCTGTTGAAGATTGCGAAGACTAGATTTGCTAGCTATTACCTCACCTTCAGGTGCGCCTCTTGAAGGTAAGAGAGTCATTGGCTAGCATGGTGTCAAGTCAACACTGGCAGGTATTAAAGTGCAAGGCTCCAACCATAGTTGACAGGCAAGGTTTTGAACAAGTGGAGGAAACTACTCTTGATTGTTTATTTTGGGCACGTGTGAGGGAAGTTTTGCAATTCACCAAGCCCATTTATACCATGATTTGTTTTGCAGATACAGATAAACCAGTGATTGGGGAGAGGTGTATGAGAAAATGGATAACATGTTGGGGCAAATAAAAGATATTGTTCAGGAAAAAGATCCCAACTTGTGTGATATGATTCACGATTTTGTGTGTGCACGGCAGAATAAACTTAATGTTCCACTACATGCTTTGGCATATATCCTTATAAATACTACTCTCCATCTTGGTTGGGCAAACTTGCACTTGGAAGTGATGTTAGGGCCAAACCTCATACAGATCCAGAAGAACAAAAAGGATATGTGAAGGCATTAGACAAATTGGTCCCTAACAAGGAGCAGTGTGCTAATTTGCATCTTGAATTAGGCCGATACTTCACTAGCACTGGAGTGTTTGGTTCTTTACATGCAATGGAAGATAGGGACAAATTTGATGCTATCACAAGGTGGGATGCATATGGTGGCTAGGGACTTTTACCAAAATTGGCAAAAAAAGTGCTCTCATGGGTTGTAAATACTTATTCTGCAAAGAGGTGTTGGAGCACCTACAACTTCATCCATAATGTGAGAAGAAACAGATTCAATGAAAATCAGGCAGAAAGCTTGGTTTATGTGCATTACAACTTGAGATTGTTGAGCCATTATTGAGATTGGGCTTGTGAGGATACACCATATTGTACAACTTGGGACAACAACCTAGAGGAAGATAATTTGGAGGACCACGATCTACATCCAGAAGAATTGGAAACATAACTTTTGAAGGATGATGGTAAAGCAACAACAACCATGCCACCCCCACCATCTAGTAGCAATGCTCAAGTTCCAACAACTTTGCCTTTGGTGCCACCACCTCCATCTACATCCTCACGTGAAGGGCATGTGCCTTCTGGTTCTGGTTTTGGTCGTTCGACTATGCCTCCTCCTGAGACTCCCAAAAGACCACCACGACCTTCTTAGAAATTAGACATTTCTCGTGGCAAGAGGCGCAAGCATTAGCAATAAATAATAGATTTACTTGTCTTTTCTAGTTTCTAGTAGTTTTTATATCTGTTGACTCTTTCATATTTATTATGATATTTTTTGTAAACAATATATGACAATTTAAGTTTGAATTTTGAAGTTGGCAATTATAACTCATTGGCAATGAATTATGAATTGCTTCGTGAAAGTTGAAACATTTCATTTCATGTTAGAGATTTTTTGTTGTCATGGTTACAAGTACAACTTTAGTGTTCAATGAGGATAAATGTTATATATTGAATTTTAAAAGCTTGAAATGTTAAGATTGATGAATCATGAGACTCAATATGTTGTATGTTACTAACTTGTGGATATGGTTGATGAAGATTACAACTTCTAGATGATTGATGTTATGGTTCAATGCATGTTTTCATGCTTTTTTATATCTGATTCATCATTCTACATGCTTTTGTTGACACATATGCATCAAATATATAAAAATATGTATTATTTAAAAATTCGCTCCCAAACCAGGAGCTTTTGAAAATGTCGCTCCACGCTCCCCGCTCTCGCTTCCGCTCTCGCTTCCAAGTAACATATCTCTAATCTATCATCTATAGACTATGACAAAAAAAGTAGTGAATTGTAAATCTATCCACTAATCCCTCTTCACACCATCACGACGGCTACGTGAGCCTCCATGTGGCGGCAGTGATGAAGATGGTGGTTGCGGAACAAAAGATGAAGTCTCTACTGCTGCTTTTGAAGATTGGAACATGGGGCCCATTGCACTAGATGGGGGGTGAAAACTCAGCCTGCTTAGAATTTTGGCTTTCCTAGAAACTGCCTAGAAATTCACATGTGTGAGTTCGAGAGAGAGAGAGAGAGGGAGGGATAGATGCTAGAGATGAATTTGTCCTTCTTCGTCCTCCTTCTCCTTTGCTTGGATGCCAGAAACAATATTTCTTTTGAGATTGAATGGTGCTCTTGTGGAGGAGGTCAAATGCCTTTATATAGTGTTTTGTTTTCACGAATGGGCGTGTCTCTTCGCTAGAGCCGACTTGACTTGAGGGAGGGTTGACTTGATTATTTTGGAGCCAAAAATTAAAAATTAAAATTTATATTTTCTCTTTTAAATCCGACATGAAAAACATGTCTCATAATAATTATTTCAGGGGCTAATCAATAAAAATGACAGGAAGAACAGGTCTTAAATTTAAATTAATTATTATACATTACAAGGGCTAAAATATACCTGGTCGGTACCTCTAACACATGGTGTATCCTCACAACAATTCTAGTTGGTACTCCTGTCACATGGTACGTCATTAACATTTACTAGTCACCATAATTCTGGTCTATTTGACACATGGTATATAGACTAGTCTAGTTTCACCATCATTCTTATCGGTACTTGACACATGGTGAATCCCCAAAGGCCACACTCTGTTTGAGTAATTTTGGGCTTGATGCAAAATGATCTTGATGGTAAAACGACACAATCTACTTGAATAATTTTGGGCCTCAAGGACCATTCTTCCTAATTCTTGTCAATATACTTGACATAGGAAGAATGACCATCCTTTGTCGGACCATTCTCCCTATTTCTAGTCATGATATGGCACAAGGAGAATGATAGTCCACGATGCTATCTCATCAACACTTCCTCTTAATGAGAGAGGCATTCTGAACAAGTCCAAGCTTGTCCTTGAATGATATAAGCTTCGCTCTGGACATAGGCTTTGAAAGAATATCAACAATCTTCTCATCAATAGAGACATACTGGAGCTTCACTGCTCCCTTCAGAACCATGTCACGAATGCAGTGGTAAATGATCTCAATGTGCTTTGACCTGTCATGGAAAACTGGATTCTCTATCAACTTCACATAGCTTTGATTATCACAATACATCACGGTCGGCTCTAGTAGATGATCAAACAGTTTCGCGAGTAACTTCCGAAGCCACACTACTTCATAACTCGCTAAGTTGGCTGGAATATAGTTTTCCTTGGCATTACTGAGTGCAACATATGTCTGGTTCCTGCTCATCCACAAAATCACAGTGGATTCCAAACTGGTTCCTGTGATATATTGCTAGAGCACACTTTTGATGCTAAGAGGGAGTGTTGAGATTTTCATGTATTTGGGGTAGCATCAGTTGTGCTCTAGGTTCCAAATTTTGTGGAGGGACTAGAGTACACTTGATCTACAAGACCTAGAAATGGATTTGAGAAATTTCAAGTTGTATTGAAGTTATTCAAACAATTAATTATTTTTAATGGATTTCCTAAGTCTAACTTAGGAAAATAAAATAATTAAAGTGAATTAATTAACATGTGCTGAAATTGTCTTAAGTCACATGGATCAAGTAGTCTTTTAATCTTAGCCGTTGAAGTACGATTTAATCTCGGTTGTTGAAGGGTTCAATGAAAAAGTATAAGAGAAAGGCTTGAGGGTCAGTTGAGGACACACAATTTCTGTAGAACTGAGGAATAGATTTGGAATTTTAGGGTGGGTTTGCTAAGAATTTCCAGTGGAATTTCCTGCAATGAGGGGTAGTATTGGCTGAGGGAAAGATCTGATTCCAAGAGCCAAGAGATAGCAAGAGGCAAGAGGAGCAGCTCAAGGACAATGCAGAGAAGCAAGGTAGCAACTACGTAGGTGTTGCACAGCTGCTGCGCAGGACAGTGCAGAGGCACTGAGAGGCTTTAGAAATCATGTAGAGGGCCTTTTAGGGCCAACGTGAGGCTGTGAGACCCTTCCAGGGGTGACGTAGTCCCTTCTGGTGCAACAAAGTGGCATTTGAAGGTAGCAGGGCTGATGCTAAGGCTTCAGGGGCAGTGCTAAGGATTTCTAAGGTCAGATCCAGGCCGAGTCCTGTAAATCCTGTTTGAGGGTGTGGGTCAGTCAGATATTTGTCACTAGATCTTCAAGTTAGCTGTAGATCTTATATCTTTTATTCTCTATCGGGTTTTGCAAGGTTGGAATCCAGATTTGTTGTACTCAGAAATACTTAATAATAAAACCCTCATATCTGCTGAACCAGTTGTCCCGCTTTGGGTTTTTTCGGGGACTTATGTCCAAAAATCCATGTGTCACTTTGTTGCATGAGTGAATTATTCAGTAAATGATCTGCATGTGTAGGATGTAGTTGTGTTTATTTTCGATATTTTCTGAATCTAATTTCTGAAAATAACTTGTACAAATTAAATCAAGTAGGAGAAAATAAACCAATACATTGCAGTAGAATTTTCACATTCAAAACTCTTGTGCAATCTGTATATGTATAGCCCTGGAACTGTATATCACTGTTTGAGACGTATCTCAAACCATAGTTAACCGTACCACGACAATATCGCAATATGTGCTTTGCTGCAATCCAATGATCATGTTTCAGTTCCACTTGGAACTCTATTAAAAATGTAGTGAGCAAGGACTTTTGGCTTGTGCCTTAGCTAGTGACTTCGAGTTGTCCTCAAGAGATAGATTTCGATGATGGTGAGTTTATTTCCAGTTTACGGGAATAATCATCAAGTTAGCATGTGTAGAGTTGTAGCTTTAGTTAATAAGGGGAATTCTGCATCGGTTTGATTGCGGGATTGGTTGGCAGAACGAGTTAAGTTAGAACAAGTTGGGTCTTCAGTCTTGATTGAAGGAAGATCGAGTTAGATCTCCAATGTTGATTAGAGAGAGCATGAGTTAACAACTTCAGTTAACTTGCTATCAGAGCTCGGGTTAGGGATTGACTAGCCTAATTTTGCATGGATCGAATCTATAAGGAAGGACAAAAGCACAAGAAAATTACTATTTTTTTTGTGCACGGAGTATTGTGACAAGACAAAGCTCACGAGCTAGTGTGAGAGAGCCTTGATTGTGCAACACAAGAATTGTGTCCTAAAAAATAGTTGCCCAATTGTGCTAAAAAATAGGGCGTGGAAGTGCTCTAGGAATTAGGAGATGAACACAAGGGATAAGGAGGCCAAGGAGCAGTAGAATTGGGGCAAGACAATAGGGTTCATAGAGCAACAAGGCAGGGAGGCAAAAGAAGGATCAATTGTTTGTAGGAACCAAGACCAAGTTGTTATCAATGAAGGCCAAGATCAATTGTATTACTTGAGATTTGTGTGAGAAGCATAACACTTTCTCAAGAGTGACAAAGTGCTTTGTAATAGATTTAATTGCTCCAAGGAAGGACAACCAATAAAATAACCACATCAAGCAAGCAACTTTTCCCTGTTGGGTTTCCTGAGAAATGTGTGTTTATTTGTGCATGTGTTTTTATTCCACTGCATATGAACTGTTAAGAAACTTTGTATCTTGGTGAAAGTAAACTAGTTTTAGTTTTCAGTTATTCATCTAAGTAGTTGCAGAGTTTCGAGGAAATTTAGTAGGCTCAATGTGTTCACTGCAAAGCAAATGTCTGGTTTGATGTTAACCAAATATATTAGCGAGCCTATCAACTTTTGGTACATGGATGGATCTACCAAATCTTACTCAGAGTCTCTTAGCTTTCTCAAATTTGTCACCATGGGAGTCAACATTGATTTACAATCCATCATTCCAAACTTTTGCAGGATCTTGATAATATATTTTCCTTGACCAAGAAAGACTTCACCAGACATTTGCCCTATTTGCCAAATAATTGTGCATCAACCTAAGATCCTTCATATTGAATTCAAAATCCAACTCCCTCTTACATCGAATAATGAGATGCTCCACACTTGTTAGAACCAAGTCATCAACATACAATAGTAGGATCACAGGTTCATTCTTCTCAACCTTGAAGTACAGGTTTGGATCATCATCACTTTTGGAGAAGCCAAATAGTGTTAGAAAACTCTCAATTTGAAAGTACTAGGCTATAGGTGCTTGTTGAAGTCCATTATGCAAACGTGAGACTCCCTTACATGAACCTGAAAACCTTGAGGTTGTTCTATGTGCACTGCCTCCTCAATCACACCATTGAGGAAAGTCGTATTTACATCTATCTAATGTAACTTCCAACTCATAGAAGAAGCAATAGAACTAATAGATCTATTGGTAGTGTACCTTGCAACTGGAGCAAGGGTCTCATCGTTAATTTTTCAAGTGCAATAGATACAAGCACAAATTTCTAAAATATTGATAGTTACTTCTAATGATATAGATCTTCTTTTAACAATTCTAGTTTATCATTAAGCAATTACACTTTAGAAATTCAACCATAAAATCGTAAGGAAAATAGAGATCACAATGCACAAATAGAACACAAGATTTACCCTCGGAAAACCCACTTGGGGGAAAAACCCAACAACCTTTTCCTGATAGAAACTCTTTAGTTCAACTAGAGATACATCTAATGTTGCTAGTCAACTATGAGATCAAACTGATCAACAAGCTACAGTCAAACTTGGTCAAGCAACCCTCTAGTCAAGTCAAATCAAGTCAAACTTTGGTCCTCTTTGATCTGCCCTAGGCCGAATTTTGACCTCTAGAGTATGTCAAGAAAACTCAACCTGCCTGGAAACTGCTGCCCAGAAATTCGCATGTGCGATTTCAAGAGAGAGGGATTGATGATAGAGATGAATTTGTCCTTGTCATTCTTCGTCTGTCTTCTCTTTCACTTGGATGCCCAAAAACTGTCTTTATTGGGAGATCAAATCGCGGTTTTGTGGAGGAGGTCGAATGCCTTGATATTGTGTTCTACCTTCATGAATGGGTCTCTTCATTGGAGCCGACTTGACTAGTTTGGAGCCAAAACTAAAAAAATTTAAATTTTGAAATTCTCTTTTAAATCTTGAGATGGAGAAGATGTATTATAATAATTCTTTCAAGGGATAATCAATAAAAATAACATGAAGAATATGTCTTACATTTACATTATACATCACAAGGGCTAAATAATGAAGACTGATGGTAGCTACAAAATTCAACACCTTCCACTAGGTGTTGGTGTTGAAAGCTATGATACATGATAATATTTAGGTGTAAGAAAATATGCTAAGGAATGCAATGGAATATTTAACATTTCTCATCGTTTTTCCACCTTTGCACAAATAGAATCTTACAAGGTGATATCTCTAGGCTTAACAATGTCTTTAATCTTCACCAAGATGATATCCATCTACCCATACACCTCCCTAATTATTGGCTGATCTGAATCTGCAAACTTTGTCATGTAATAAATTGGGTTGGTGAATTGCAAAACATATTTAACCTGTGAACAAAAGTAACTTTCAAGAACAATGTCTCTCACTATGGTGCTACCATCTCTATTAGTGCTCATCTCATCCCATGAACCTGTTGAAATGTGGTTGTCATTGATGTCAATGCAAGCAACACTAGAAGATGCCCCGCCTTTGTTGATCAAAATAACATGACAAATCATAACTTTTCAAGTCCGGATCATCTTTGTTGGATTCTCCTTGTCGAGCCGATTGCAGTGGTATGTGGCACACCATGAGAGCCTTCATGGTTTGGGAGTTATGCTTATTTGAAGATGAAGCCCCCAATCTGTGTGCAAAAACTTGTTTTTTGTGGTTTGAATGGTTACCAGTGTTGAAAGAAGTAACTAGTTTTGGTCTTCATAATTGTATTTGTTTCATGACACAATGTAATTATTATTTTACTGAAGAAAAATAAATTGTATTGTAAAAGAAATTGACTTATTAAAGCATGGGTTTCATGCTTGGGTCAGTGGTCATTAGGTCAAAGCACCCATTCTGTGCTCCAGGGATTTTTATATTGAGTCAAGTCAAAGTCATGATGTAAAGACCCTTTGAGGGCTCAGTTGTGTGTAACTGTCAAAATATAAACCAGATCTGGGCTGTGGATTTCTAAGAGGTCTGTCATCAATTTATTTTGGATCTTTGGCACTTACAAGGGCAAACAGGTCCTTATTGGACCAGATTAGAATCCATGGATCCAAGGCTCTTAAAAGGAATGGATCTTTGTTTGAGACCAGGTTTAGATGGATAACAATTAATGTTTTCATTAGTTATTGCTAATATTATAATGAATGAATGTTAAAACTTGAGAGAGTAATTTACTAAACTAATTAAACAACCTGAATAAAGTCATATAGATACTCTTTGTCTATAAATGGCTAGTTTCATTGGTGTTTGTAATCATTTTTCTCTAGGTTCTTTTGAATTCTTTTTATGTACACATTGATATCTATATGGGAGCTCTTCTCGTGCTTAAGAATTTATGTCTGAATGTTAGTAAACTCTATTTGAATCACTAGCATTAGGAGACATTTCATAAAAACTTCTCTAATTAATTGTAGAGATTATCAAATCTTTACTGGAGAGATTATTAGGGTTAGCCATCAAATGTCTTGTGGTATTTTGTTACTGTCACATCATTGTCGCTCATGAAAACATACTGAATATATAAATTGCAACAAATATTTCATGGGAAACCAGCATGTAGGTACGGAATTTAACCATATATTTATTCTTCGATTAGTGGATTTCCATTTATTTGACCTTCATTGGACATTTCATTTTGTGTTGCAATCTGTCTTGGGTTAGAAACAGGAAGTTAGGTTTTTAGATAAATATAGACATTTTATTTTCCTTGGATTTTGAGTCACTAGTCCTGTGCTAAGTTTGTTTATGTTGATATGCCAACTCTTGGAATTTATGTTTGCAGCATTTTTGGGTGGCTGTTTCTATGGTGTTCTTCATTGCAGCTACAATGTTCACCCTTTTGAAGCTAAGTGGTATGCATATTTTCAACTATTGCCTGAAATATACAGTTTGTCAGTAAATCAATTGCTAAAATTTGGGTATCATTATATTTTATATTCTAAGAAATGCAAGTTTGAAGGGGGTTCTTACGTGAAATTTGTCACAAATTGTGTATGGCATTTATGAATTAATAAAGATAAATTTCATTTGAAAGCTTGCCTGGTAACTGTCTGAGTGTTGTTTGGAATACCCATTTTCTGAGTAAGATAATGGATTTTACAATAAGGAATGCTATTAAAGCTGACACAGTGAATTTCCCATTTTCTTTCATATCTATTGTTGCCAACTGATCTGAGAAAAGGAAAGTACGTGAAGAACTAATTTTGATTGCAGTTCTTTCAATGTAAACCCTAATGTATTAAATCACAGAATTGACAAGGAAGTGGAGCATTCAATTTCTTAGTTTGGCGCTGTTTGTTTTTCTCACATTGAATTCAGAGTTTAACTATATTATAGATTGTTTTGCTCTTAGGCATGGCTAATTCTCCCTTGCCTTGTCAATGTTATAACTTATGTGGGACATGTTATCGCTCAGGTTGTATGTTAAAATGATGAAAGCTCCAAACCACATTGTACAATCTGAGTGGAGTATTGTTTATGGCATATGCCCTGGTGAATCTTAGGGAACTCCCCCTTGAAGCCGAAGGAGAACCGGCCTAAAGAGTCAAGGCAGGTCGCTAAAGTCAAGGCAGGTTACTGTCATATCAAGGTCGCTGCCATACCTCAAGGTCACTGCTATATCAAGGTCACTCTGTCATATATCATTATCACAACCATACTGTCATGAAGACATTGTCATACATCATTTACAAGTATTGCTGCCAACATATACTACAGTCATAACCAAAGGTATCTCTATCATAAACATAGGTAATCACTGCCATATATCTTGTCCCTCATTACTGTAATAAGTACCAAACATTACTGTCCCAAACAATATAGGAATCACTGCCCAAACATTTAGGAATCATTTAGAGAAAGCCACATATAATCATAGATAAATCGAAAACATTACAGGATACATATGCGAGTCACACAAAGATTCTACAAAAATAAGTATTCGAGCCATAGGAATAGATGCGAGCGATAGAAATAAGTATGCGAGCCACAACAAAAATAAGTATGTGAGCTACAGAGAATGTGAGTCTCAAAAATGCCAATGCAAGCCAAAGAGATATCCCCAAAATTTCACAATCAATTCTCCTTGACTTCAGCCTACAAGACACAAGAGAAGATAACCCATTCGTCCTCATCCTCCACCTCATATTAGCTCTTATGAGTCTTAGCTGCCACACAGAAAATAATACATCAGAAGTCCAAATTGAATGTATCAAATGGAGGAGGATTGACGCCTATTTATAGTTGATCGATAATGTGAAGAGTCATGTCTCTTGGGCAGTCCGACTTAACTATTTTTAGGGGCTGACTTGAGCATAATAAAAATAATAATTTCCCTTAATCAGGTTCAAATTTTCTTGCCCAAATAAATTTGTCACAACAAATAATAATGAAAAGAGTGCCAAAAGATTATCAAAATAATAATTTATTTTTCCAATTTGAATTCTTCATTGTGGGCAAGTTTGGATTCTCCTTGCTGTTGGGTTTCTCTTGGGGAAATTCATCCCATAGCTGCCCAAAATTTCAAGAGAATCACCCACAAATTAACTCCTAAAAGTACTATAGACAAAACCAAGAGGAGAAAGCCTTCTAAGTCAAAACATGCATCATATAACAACCTGAAAAGCCAATGGCACTAAGAAAATTTTCATTAAGCCGGTTAAGAGAGAAATACTACTGTAATCCAACCATGATTACAAATGAGAAAGTCCATCCTGTATATAGAGGAGGTAAGGACTTCTTTTATATAAAAATAATATTATTTTCATGGAGGCTACACCTAATTTAGACTAGATCTTGTCTAAGATCTAGAAACTAAACGTTATTATGGAAATATAACCAAAAAAATGGCTGATGATGAATAATAGCAAGGGATGACGTAGCTAATTAATGGAGGGTTTCTAGTGCTAAAGATCCACAAATTATTAGAAAAGGATTAGGAACTTGATGAAGCAAAGAAGGAAGTGGATCATCTCAAAACTTGCTGGAAGAGGCAAACAAGAGAGAAAGCTCCCTGACAAGCCAACTCAAAGAAAAGGAGAAGCCAAATAAATGGAACAAGTAGGATAAAGAACATGGCAAGCAAATCACTACCTTGAAGAATCCAAAAGGACTGAGGATGTTTGAAGAAATCAGATGAAGCAAAAGGAAGAAGACTGCATGAACGATGAGTAGGAAATTGTCACACTTAGAGCATAAGTGGGCAAGTTGAATAGGAATTTGAGAAGTTCACAGGGTTTGGATAACATTCTAAATTGCCTGAGATCATCGCTTATCAAGACAGTTCTTGGATATGTTGGTGAGTCTTCATACTCCAAAAATGAAGAAAAACCACATTTCAAAGAAGAGAAGCCTCATCCCAATGATGAAGAGCAACCACATGGAGAGAAATATCATCCCATAGATGAAGTGCAACCACATATTAAGGAAGAAAAGAAGTCTGATGAAAGGAAACCTCATGCCAAAATTGAAGAGAAGCCCAGAGTCAAAGTTCTGCACAAGTCAACCAACACCGGAAGTTAGAAGACCAATGCCTCAGGAAATCAAGATGATGCATTCAAAACACCAAATTAGAAAAGAACTTTCAGAAGTGAACAACAACAAAGATATTCTCAAGGGCGAGATACATTCAACAAATCTTCACCGTATACACCCAGCTATACCAGCACATTTTACGGTTATTTTCATACATGTTCTAACTATAGATACAGAGCTGCAGACTGCAAAAGATATAGCAAGTGTATTGATAGAGGCTTTTTTCAAAGCCCTAGAGGAAACAAGATAAGTGTGTACAGTCAGCAAGGATAAAGCATAAGGTGCAGAACGGTGCAAGAAAGAAGGATCGGGTCGAGGAGTCAATAAAGAAGTAGTGACAAGTTATTGGAGGCATACATAGGTCAAGGGTCTGAGTCATGATCATGGTACTTGTCAACTGAAAGTCTATAAGATGAATTTTCTTGTGGGTTTTACTCTCTAAGAGGGAGAGGTTTTGGCCTTGGCTTGAAGAGTCTAAATTTGCGTCTTGTGTTTTTTGGTAATTGACTTGATGAAAGACATAATAAGCTAAGAAGAGTATACACAAGTAAGCTCACAAGTAATTATCAAGAAGAGAATATGAATTAATCACTAGCCTACCAAATTCTCAACATGTTTTCAGAGTTAAGGTGCTAAAGACGAGGTCTACTTGACAAAGAGACACTCAAAGAAGCCAGAATCAAAGTCTACATTGAAAGATCAATTCAGATTGCAAGGAAGATTCTCAAGGATTCACTCATCAAGAAGATAATCTTTGCCATCAAAGATTTATATTGAAGATATTTGCCATCATCACCATTGAAGACATCTACATTGGAGAATTCAATCTAAGAAGGAGTTTGTAGCTTCATCTTCATCAATGAAGGTTCTGGAAGGAGAAAGTTACCTTACTCAAGTAAGTATCTACGACCTTATCTAAATCTTCTCAAATTCTCAACATGGTTTTAGAGCTAAGGTGCTGAAGACAAGGGCTACTTGACAAAGAGACACTCAAAGAAGCAAGAATCAAAGTCTACATTGAAAGATCAATTCAGTTTGCAAGGAAGATTCTGAAGGATTCACTCATCAAGAAGATAATCTTTGCCATCAAAGATTTATATTGAAGATATTTTCCATCATCACCATTGAAGACATCTACATTGGAGAATTCAATCTAATAAGGAGTTCCTAGCTTCATCTTCATCAATGAAGGTTCTGGAAGGAGAAAGTTACCTTAGTCAAGTAAGTATCTATGACCTTTTCTAAATTTGTCAAAATGACTTATTGTATAGAGAGCAACAAACTGGTTTGGTCATCAAACTTTAGTGCATGGAAGAAAAAGATAGATTTTAATCTTAATTGAAAATGAAGTTATGAGCTACATCGAAGGATCTACAATTCAACCTTCAAAAGAAGACATTCTAGCATATATCAAATACATGAAGGGAGACATAAGAGCGCGAAGGATTCTTAAAGAATCCATAAAGGACTCTCTCATTCCCTATGTATCAAATCTAGAATCCTCAAAAGAAATATATGATAAATTGGTGGCGCTGTTCTCGAAAGGTTTTGCAGGGGAAATAATATCCCCGAGACAAAAATTATACAAATTGAGAATGTTAAGAAAGAAGGAATAATTCCATATCTTGAGAGGGCACACCACTTTCTTGTGCTCATATGCATTGAAATCTATGTCACAAGGTTCGTCGATCTTCAACCTTGAGGTTCGAATTTTGGCAAACCTTAAAAAATTTTGAGGTTCGGTGAACCTCATCGAACCTCGTAGCCATTGACCAAGCCCATAGGTCAAAACTCATAACCTTGTGTCACAACTCAAGCTTGTAATCTATCCTTGCAATTTCCATGTCCCTGATAACATTTTTTATGTTTATTGATGTTGATATCTTACTATTTTATACTATATTTCATTTTAAACTTAATATATATATATAGACTAATCTAATAAAAAAAATTCGAACATGAACCGAATCTAATCATTGTTGAACTCGATCTTGAACCCGAACCATGTGAATTAAATTGAAATATGTCCATGTGGCAATGCCTTTTAGGAAACCAACTCCCAAAATAGAAGAAAAGACAGATCAACGCCTTAGAAATCAGCTACTTTGAGGTGGCAACCTCTTTTACATTACATAAATGAACAATTCTTGGATGATACAAATGAAAAAACCTCCTTTCTATATATAGGAGTCCATGGGGTCACAATATAATCCTAGCCGACCTAACAATAATAATGTAAGTGCACAACAATAACAATAGTGACTTTTTATGGGGCACAATAATAACAATATGAGGGTTACACAGGGGTCACAACAATAACAATAAGGGGGCTACACTAACAACAATAAGGGACTACACTAGTAATATAGGGAACTAGCAATGCCATTGGTATTTTATGCTCATATATTATTATTTTATTATTGGAGGTTTTGAGCCTTGTACATTTTAAAATAAGGCTCATCCACATGTAATGGTGGTTGAAGGACTGAGTAGTGAACTACTGGTATTATTGTTTCTTTCTTGGTGCTATTGGATGGTTGTTTGAAGCACTCCCTTGGATGAGGATTTCTTGGATACATACATGCTATAAAGAAGTTTGCTTTGATGGTGATTATGGGATGCTAAATAAGGAAACATAGTTCCTCATTTATTATATTTTCCTTAAGATATTCCACATGAATGTATGTCTCTATATAGTATACATTTGATCGTATGCATGAGTAAGCTGTCCTTGATAAATACAAATCCCATAATCTATGAGATTGTCGTCAGTAGTGATCTCCCATTTGATGAAGTTCTGAAGTATATGACAGCAAGGATGGTTGAAACTGTTCCATTAAATATGGAAGTTGTAGTTTTATCACCATCGTTTCCTCATTAAATAAGTCCTACCATGATACCTTTTTGACCCAGTTAGACAGTGGTACCACCTTGCAGCCGACATAAAAATCTAATAGGAAACCATTTTACTTCTGCTCTGCAGGTTTAAAAATTAGAGCAGTTTATTATATTTCAGATCTGCCCTAGAGGGTCTAGTAATTTCTTTGTTTGGATGTTTAAACTTTAAGCTAGTGTTAATTTTGGTTGGTATAAATCTGCATATCAAATCCCAACGTTTTGTGCTGGAAGTTGGATCTGGAAATTATAGTCATTTATACACTTCTAGATCTCTTTAAATATGGGAATCCACTTTTTGTAACATACAACATCAGATCTGAGGCAAGACATATAAATCTGCTTTTTTAGATTTCAGAAATCAGTTGTATGAGCATATTTATACATGTTTATATACCAATTTACTACACATTGAATCAGATCCAGAAAATATACCTCTTGTTCTTGACAATTTTCTGCCCGCAAGTCCATGAACCTTATTATTCAAGTCATCTGAAATCTTACTTACAAGACTGTTATATAGATCCATGCTTATCATTGAGAGACAAGCCCAAGAACAGATTATTGATTGGTCCATAATCTAGTGCTTTGTTGCCATATATCTGTTTTTTAAACAGACATAGGAAAGACCTGCTTATGTTGATAGTAGGTCATCCTAAAGTGAGGGAAGAGGTTGCTAAGGTGATAGTGGAAGACTTTGCATCTAAGGTAAGAGATTAAGAGGAACAGAGACATAATACAAACTCTCTGAGCACACATTTATACCAGTACTTGTCTTTTATCAGTGTGGTGTTGAACTATGTCCATTAAATTTGCTTTAACACTGTTAGGGTTCCTTAATGCTCTAGATAATACGTTAATACATATCTGGTAAGGAAGTTCCTAGTGGGTTACAGTGAGACACAGATATTTTTTTTATTGTAATTGTTTTAGATTATTAAAGTTATATTGTTTTGGGACATTTAAATTCCCTCTTGTGTGAAAAGAAAGTAGGGACATGCTTAATGTGGTGCTGTGTATAGTGTATACTTATTCTATTTATAATTCATTGCAGGTGATGTAAGTGCATTGGGCTGGTGGGATTTATTTATAAACTATGGGTAAGCTTTCTTGAGGTATCTTTTCCTTTGCTAAGTGGAAATCATGACATTTTCAACTAGTTTCCTAAGTGTGAGCATTTATGTTGTTTGTTTCTGTATCACAGAATTGCAGAATGCTTTGCATTTCTTGTGTGTACAAAATGGTCCAATCCTTCTATTCATCAAGAACATCAATTCATAGGAGCAAGCACATCCTCGATAAACAGACAGCATTCATTTCAGGAAGACCAGTATCAGGAAGGCATGTGTGGGTTGCAAGATATTGGAGGACATGTTATGAAGGTTCCTGTGGTTTTATTCCAGATACTTCTGTGCATGCGGTTAGAGGTGTGAATTGATCTTCAGTTATCTGTTCTAAATGATAAGTAAGGAATAGTTCTGGGGGATTGAATGAAATGATATGGTTGTCTGCTAGAGTCATTGTAGGTTTAGGGGGTCATCTTGTCGTACAATAGTTATTTTAATGATGTAAATAACAAAAAAATTTACAAGTCAGTCTTCCTTTAAGGTTTTCATGGCTTTTATTTTCTCATTCGCAGGGGACACCAAAGCTTGCTCGACGTATTCCGGTGCCAGTAATTTTTGCTCCACTTTTTCTTATTCAAGGTGTTGCAGTGCTATTAGCCCTTTTACGCCTTGTAGAAAAAATTATTCTTTTGCTACGCAGTGGGAATAGTGAAGGATGGTTCTTTAGGGTGTTTGCAAAGGGACGTGTTTGCTTTGGCTTTTTACATCGTGGGTCCAGGTAAAAACTGGCTTATACTGCGCTGCACTTTAAAAGAAATATTGGAGGATTTTGTTTCCATTCCATTCCATTGGTCTCAGACACATGCTTGATATGATGATGTCATTCGAAGCTGCATTTTAATCAATATTGGTTACAAAGCTTAATGTTTCTGTTATGGCTGCAGACTTTTGGGCTGGTGGTCTATTGATGAAAGTAGTAGAGAGGAGCAAGCTCGCCTTCTACATGCCCAAAGTTCAGGGTGAGTTTGTTGGTTTTGTGAACATGTGCACAAGGTTGAGAGATTTGTGAAACTCAATCTGCTTTTGTTATACCAATAAGATGGGTGCTCTTGTATGTTTTGGCTGCTTTTTGGCTTTTAAGATCTGCATTGACACAGATATGAAGATGACTTTATGATGTGATACTTTCCTGGATAACAGTAATCCTGCTACTCAGGTCTCATATAGGAACTTGTAAGGAAAAAAAGAGTATAAGTTGTGGGAGATGATTGGTTGACAATATTATCTGGGAAGTGAATGAGTGTGCTAATGATAATATGTAGATACAATAGCCTTTGTGGCAATAGAATACTGTTGTGATCATCAGAATTGAATGGTAAGAATAGGCTGCTTGGAGTAAAACTTCTGCTTGCATACATGGGAGAAAGATGTTTAGAATATAAAAATAGAAAGTCGAAGTTGGAACTACTATAATTCAAGATTTGATGTCAACAAAAAAACACTGATGAAGTTCAAAATTTTAACTGGTCAGAGGATTTTTGAAATTCTCAATCATTTTAGCTACCATTCTTCTGATAAAACAGGTAACTAAATCATTTGTTACTGGTTTACTATTTGGGAATATCCTTCTAACAGGGTGGGGTCATGCCATTACTTTCTTGCAATTGAACCAGTAATCACCATGAGGCAAAACCTACTCTTGTCAAAACTAATAGAACAATTGCATTTTGTTATTGGTCCCTATTTGTGTGTAGTATTCTATTTGTTTTGCTGTGAGACTTATTCATATAGGCACAAGTCTAACTGGCCTTAGGAGTTATGTTCATTGATTTGACATTTTATACAACTTGTTTGTCTCTTCAATCATATCCGTTTAGAATGCATGAGATTGTTGATTTGATCAAATGCCCCATGTATAGGCAGTTTTTCCAAGAAAATTCAAAGCAATCCAAGAAGCATGTAGGGAGATGATCAGTAAGTGTCACAGAATGCATGAGATTGTTGATTTGATCAAATGCCCCATGTCTAGGCAAATTTTCGAAGAAAATTCAAAGCAATCCAAGAAGCATGTAGGGAGATGATCACAAAGTGTCACAGATTTGTTCGGACTCCAGAGTACAATGATTTGTAACTACCACTCTGTGGTAATTGTTTGCAGCTCTTCCCCTAACCAAACAATATCCTATTTTACATTACTACTAGAATCAGATGATATTATCAACAAATTTTACTGCTAGGCAGTATATAGGTAGCAAGTGCCATGCATATATTTATACATATCTGAAATGATCAACATGTAAGCATACACTCATCCTGTCATTTATTCTTATTCTCCTGTTTATCCTTCTTGCTTGGCAGATAATGGTCCTGGCAGTAGATGATACATGTTATTTTCTAGCTAGTTTTGTTCAAAATTTTCTTTGCGAAATTATTATTAAAATGTGTACACGTCATTTAATTTTTCTTGTGGTACATCTTTGTGATATCTAGACTCTAGAGGTAAAGCAGTTCACTCTTTTCAAAAACTAATATTCTCAGAATAAACTATTGCATCCAAGTGTCTTTAATAACTATTGCAAAATGTGCTCAAAATACCCAAGTTTGGTGTGTCCAAGTGTGTTTATAACTAATGAAAACTGTAAAAAACAGCCAACCAGATGTTAATAGTAAATAGTACATTGTTGATTAGTTGTGGTCAGATGTCATTGGATGTACTATCTTTGATTCACTCTTCTATTTTACATTACTACTATCTTTGATTCAAACTTCTAGCAATACCATCAACGTCATTTCCAAACCCCATTCTTTTTGTTCTATAATTTTTTTTGTTATTAATCTAACTCACTATCATGTATGTTATATCTTCATTGATGGCATACATGGCAATGCTACCATACTCAAGGTTATATATCTTTGCGGCTCATTGTCTAAACCTACTGATAGATTCTGTTAAACGTAGCACAAGTAAATTATTAACCTATTAGAAGCAAGAACTACTAAATAACTTACACAACTAGGTTCCAAACATGCAACGAAAGCAAAAATAAAATAACCAATCTTATAAAACGACACAGATTTTGCCAAACAAATTTTTTCATTAATAATCCAAACTTACTTGGGCTCTTGTCCTAGGATGGTGGCCCAACTGAGAAAATACATGTTAAAATTTGGCAGTTTAGGAATTAATTTCTCCTAGAAGAAATCATATATTTCAGTTATGTTTGAACCTCGTTTAATAAAATTTAATTTCTAACAATTCTAATATGACTTTCCAAAAATAGGAAGTCACATATCAATTTGGAAGTGACTTTCCAAAAATTAAAAGTCGTGTCTAAATGATCAAGGATGATCTCAACATATGGAATCCACTTTAAAATCACATCAATCATGATTATACAAGTCAAGAATTAATATTTTTATCCTTACTATTATTATTATTATAATGATACTATTATTTATAAAATAGTCTGAAGTCATGGAATAAGTAAATTAATAAAAACAAAAATTATCTCATGGAATAAGTAAATTAAATTGAGAATCTCGTACTTGGAAAATCAAACCTCCCCCTTCAATTAATATATGAACTCCACACTTGTAACTCTCCCTCACTAATTCAATATATGGCAAAAGTGTAACAACTCGTTAAATGCACTCGTAACTCCCTCATTCAATTCGATATGTAACTCTTATTCTTTCATGTCTAAGTGTAACTCTCTCTCTCTCCCTAATTCTAATTGTAACTCCTTAAGACAAGTGTGCCTCTATCTCTATTATTGGGATGAGTTACACTTGTCCTCAAGTAATTCCTCCCTCATGGAATTCGATTCTCCTATTATTGGCTCAAGGCATGAATTCATTTTGTAACTCCTTTCTCATCTATTTAAGCAAGAGAAAAAGTGAGTTTAGTGTAGCATGTTCATTGTGAAGGAGAGCTAGTGTTGAGAGTGTGCAAGAGAAGTGTGAGAGCAAGTGATGAGTAAAAGCAAGGGAAGAGCTGGAGCAAGAGCAAGTGTGTAGGGCAAGATCTGATCAAGAGGAGGAGGAGATCTTGAAGCGAAGAGCAAGAGCACTTCAGGTGCAAGTTGTTCAGACATCGACGACTTTGTTCATTCTCTCTCTCTCTCTCTCTATGTGTACTCTGCTGAACAATTGAAGAAATCTAATAGAGGAAGAATCATTTGGGTTTTCCCCCTGTGGGTTTTTCCCTGGTCATTGGTCCTAACTCTCAGTGGCTCATATTTATGCTTGGTTTTCTTCATATGATCCTTAAGTTTATGTTCTATCTACGATTGTTGACGTACAAAGTTGTGAAGAAGAAATTTTCATTCTAAGTAATTGTAAGAGTAAAGAAAATTCAATTTTCTATAAACTACATTAAGTTTTCTGCGAAGTACATTCAACTTTCTGCAAAGTACATTCGGTTTTCTGCAAAGTACATTCAATTTTATACAAGTACATTCAGTGTTCTACACAAAACTTTCAAGTTTCTGCAAAGAAATTTTAAATTTATGTATAGAATTCTCAGATTTTAACAATACATAATACAAAAAAACCCGGATCTAATCCAATAGAATGTCCTAGATTGGTGTTCGATCTTCTCTGCAGATCTAGATTTCCAGCCTCTCTTCACTCCCTTAGACCTAGCATATTGTTCATTGAGGTGCCTCCTCACAATCTTGTTGTTGTAATGTGTCTTTCCCATCTCCTTAGCCTTAATTTTATAACTTCAAATTGAGCTAAATTCCTAACCCTAATCTCCAAAGTGATTGATGGCCAAGATTATATCTCGCCTCACTTAAGATCAACAGTTGCGATTAAAACATATTAACTAAAGTAATTTACTTAACTTTTCCTAAGTTTATTTAGCTCAATAGGCCAACATAAAAAAATGTGTTTTTTCCTAAGTTAAACTTAAGCTAAGTTACATTAGTAATTTTTCTCACACTAGAGAAAGTACGTAAGGAGACTGTGTGTGACTTCTGCACGTCTAGACAAATAGGCCTATGCAAAATACCTGCCCAAGCTATAAACGTCAACACTCCCTCTTGGCGAGGGAGGAACTTCTACCACATAGAATTGTTTGTGATTCTAGACCTACATTTGCTGCTATGTTTGTTCCCTCTGAATTGAAAGATTTCCTTACCATCATCCTCGAAGACTCCCTTCTCGTGAATTTGTTCCTAGAAACTTCCTACTCCTGAACATCTAGTACCATGACACCTTGACAAATTGGGAGGAATTTGTCAACTGCTCCTTCCCTCTTAAATCTGAAGGCTGACTCCTCTGTGCTACTCAATCTTCAGAGCTACTTGCTCCATGTTTTCTATTTTCTATCACTACTCTGCTTCCCATCATTGCTTGAATAGGCTGTGTCGTTAGCCTATATAGGTTACTCTCTCTAACTCCATTGACGTGGCCATCGTCTTAGCTAAATCCCTTGGGTCTATTCAATGCCTATCCATCTTGGAATGCTACACCAAACCCCTTATCAATCGTTGAGACTAAGAGAAAATTCCACATGAGTTTCGACATGCATAGCACATCCTTCACTTCCATACTAGCACCTAAATCTAGTTGGAATAACACTATTCCAACCCCTTTAATTGCATGCTTCGTCCCACTCAGTTAGGGTGGTGAATTGCTCTAATGCTCTTATTATTTGTCTAATGGCCTTGCTATCTAACAATCGCGGACTCACCGGTAATGTGCTTTGAGGTAAGGTAAGAAATAGGTGTGAATTTTGTCTTAAACTTCTTGGAAAACTTCACTTGAGCCTCTATTGATGAAACGACAACTAGCTACGTGCCCTTGCTTCCTTTCTTCTACTCTGGACAATGTGAAGCATAGTGTCTTGTCTTATGACATGAGACACACTTGACCTTAGTTAAGTCCTTTGGCTCTGAGGATGTGTTAAAATTGGACAACTAGGTCCAAACTCCATGTTGTGATGCTCAGATGAAGACACCAAAACATTTATTTTGAATTTATTTTTAATACTTTAAAAATATGTGCAAGTCAGCCTTAAGGTTTTACACCCCCAACAAATGTGTCACACACCTCAGTGATTGATATAAATAGAGTCACCGTTGGAGGACATTTCACTCATCTCATCCTCACACATCATCTCTCCTCTTCTGATTGGTTCGAGCTCCTTGGAGGCAGTTTCAGTTCACACGTGGGAAAGAAGGACGAAGAGGAAGCTGCTGCAGCTAGGGTTTCCATGCAAGTTTGACCAGCGTTGACTTTGGTCAACGCATGGTCCAAAGGAGCTTATTTTTGGTGGAGACTTCGATTTTGGAAGGCCGTACATTTTGGCACAAGAATCGAGGTCACAGGTTGATCGTAGATTGTGCTGCATTGACTTTTACTTCTTGTTGCTGCTGTTGCTATTGTTGCTGTTGGTCCTGTTGTCGTTGCTGCTAGTGTTGTTGTCGTTTCTGTTGGTGTTGTTGCCATTGCTGTCGTTGGGGTAGCGTTGACTTTTCTAGGGTTGACTTTGAGTTGACCGTGTCGCTGTTTTGAGGGTTGTTGTGACACAAGCTGGGTTGGCTGACGAAGGAGACTTTGTTGGTTGAAGCATCCTGTTGACCGTCGTAACGCACCACCACATTTTTCTGTTTTTGTTTTGTCTTCTGTAGATCCACTGGTATGTTCTATCAACATTTTACTTGATTGTTTATGTGATTGCTGTAGTGATAAGTAAAGTTGCATCAAGCATAGAACATCTACATAAATTTACATGGCATCAGAGCTGAGGTGAAGACAAGCCCTATTTGTAGCAATCACAAAAGAAGAAAATGGGTTCCACAAACTATGGCTTCAAGGAGGATGACAAATTGACTGGGAAGGATGACTTCCATGCTTGGAAGATGATATTGGATCTCAAATTGGAAAACCAAGATGTTATGGACTATGTGCAGGGTAAAATCCAAGAACCTCCATCCACTGCTAATGCTGCTGCCAAAACAAAGTACAAAAGGGGGGAGATCAAAGCAAAGCTGATGATCAGGGAATCCATTCATAAGAGTCTGGTGGCCTACATCTCTGAGCTAAGCACATCCAAAGAGATGTATGATAAGTTGGTCCTCATGATCAAGGCCAACAATGCAAATCAAGTGCTATTCTTCAAGAATCAATTGAAGAATCTGAAGAAAGGCAGGGATGCGTCTGTCCAATCATACTTTTTGAAGCTGATTGAGATCAGGAACAATTTGCTGGCTATTGGGGAGACAATAGCTGATCGAGAGATGGTAATCACCACACTTGGAGGGCTCCCATCTGAATGGCATGTGTTCAACACTACCATTCTCAATAATAATGTGATACCTGACTTTGACAAGGTACTATCGAGATGAGTTCAAGAAGAGACAAGAATGAAGGAGTATGAAAATGAAGGGAATGCTACCTACGTTGCTCATTCTAGAAAGAAGAACTTTGGTGGTCCAAAGAACAAAGGAAGAGCAGGGGCACAAGGAAAGAAGGGCAAGTGTTACACTTGTCATAGGCCAGGTCACTATGCTAGAGAATGCCCATTCAAGAAGGATTCTCCTGATGATGATGACAACAACAACAATCGAAGGTATGGCAATCAAAGGAACAACAGGTTCCAAGGAAAGAGGAAGGCTCCCTCCGGTGGAAATGATCAACCTTTCAAAAGGTAAAGAAATTCCAGGTATGAGGAATCAAATGTTGTTGATAAAAAGAAATGAATTCATTCTTGTATCTTCCCTCTCCGCTGCATCTCCACCCGACACTATGGATGTCTGGTTGATAGATAGTGGTGCCTCAAGGCACATCGCTGGGTTCAAGGAAGCACTCTCTGATATGGTTGAGAAGGATACTAATCTGGAAATTATCCTTGGAGATAATGCCACATATTCCGTGAAAGGGACAGGGACTGTGACCCTCCACTTGTCCCAAGGTCAAGTCCTCTGCTTGCAGGATGTACTCTATGTACCTAATTTCAAGAAAAACTTTGTGTCTATATCGGCCATGAAAGACAAAGGTTTCAATGTGGCATTCTCTGATGGAAAGGTGCGCATGTGGAAGAAGAGCTTCAAGGAAGCTATCATGTTTGGGTCTAGAATTAATACACTCTACCAGGTTGGAGGAAGTCCACTGGGAGCAGTGACATGAGATGCTATCCAACAGACCGATAATGACACTGAATATGAGTCGAACGAGTTCAAGAGCTTTTGCAGAGGAGCTAGCATCAAGAGGGAGACCACAATGTTTGTGGGCTATAGCGAAACTTCGAAGGCCTATAGATTCTATGTGCCCACTGAAAGGGATGTGGAGATATGCCACCGTGTCACCTTTGATGAAGATGCTTCCCTGAGGAAAGTAGTCAATCTTCTGAGATCTGAGGAAGATCATGAAGCAAGCCCTAGAAATCAAGAGGAACCGAAGGATGAACTGGTCCCTGGTATTGAAGGACCGATGGACCCGATTGATCCACCTCCTTCACTAGGAAAGAGACCATCATGGCTCAGGGACACTCTCGAGGATGCTGAGGGACATATGGCCCCAAGGGGGACATTCCGTGAAAGCAAGAAGTTGAGTAGATACCAAGGGTATCTAGCAGTCATGAGTACTATTGAACAATCCAAGCCTGGATCTTTTGAGGAAGCCGTAAAGCATCAAGTCAGGAAGGATGCTATGCATGAAGAGTATGAGTGCATAATGAAGAATGATGTCTGGGATGTGGTTCCAAGACCGGAGGACAAAGCAATTGTCACCTTGAAATGGCTCTACAAGATCAAGCATGGATCTGATGAAACTGCTAAAAAGTTCAAGGCAAGATTCGTTGCCTGTGGCTTCTCTCAAAAAGAAGGCACAGACTATGATGACATATTTTCACCTGTGAACACCATCCGATCTATCATAGCCCTTGCTGCTACGCAAGGATGGAGTCTTCATTAGATGGATGTGAAGACCACATTTTTGCATGGTGCGATAAAGGAAGAGGTGTATGTGGAGCATACCTCTTGGGTTCAAAGTCCAGTATTAGGACACGCTTGTCTGCAGGTTGAAGAAAACCCTCTATGGGTTGAAGGAAGCACCTAGAGCTTGGTATGAGAGGATAGATAGCTACCTGATGCAGCAGGGCTTCACTCGTAGAAATGCTGATCCGAACCTTTACTTCAAGGTTGATGGGGAGAAGCCTCTCATTCTAGTGCGATATGTGGACAACCTCTTCTTGATAGGTGCTGACCCTCTTATTCATTAGATCAAGAGGGAGCTCGCTGCTGAGTTCGAGATGAAGGACCTGGGACTGATGCACTACTTTCTAGGCCTAGAGGTCTGGCAGAGACCTGGCGAGATTTTCCTTTCTCAAGGAAAATACATTGTGAAGCTTCTGGAAAGATTTAGTATGGTGGACTGTAAGTCTATGTCGACACCGATGGAGCTCAACATTAAGAGGTTGAGTGGCAGCGCTGTTGGGCCCGTGTTAGCAAATCCTACTTAGTATCGACAACTCGTAGGGGCCCTGATGTTCTTAGTGAACACCTGTCCGGACGTATGTTGTGCAGTGAACCCATTGAGTCAACACATGGTTGATCATAACATTCACTGGGTTGGTGCCAAGAAACTCTTGAGATATCTTTGGGGCACGATAGACCATGGGCTGAGATACACTGTCGGGAGCATTACACTCCTTGGATATACTGATGTCGATTGGGCTAGCAGTGTGGTGGATCGCAAGAGCACATCTGGATGCTGCTTCGCACATAGATCTGCTTCGGGCAGGAAACGAAAGTCGGTAGCCTTGAGCACCACTAAGGCCGAATACATTGCAGCATGTATGGCTTGTTGTGAAGTCACTTGGTTGGGAAAGCTCTTTAGTGAGCTGTTCGAGCATGTGCTAGATGCCACTGTTATCCTTTGTGATAACCAGAGGAGGATTCGTTTGTCATAGAATCCTGGGTTCCACGATCGATCCAAGCATATTGATGGCTGGTACCACTTTATTCGGGATATGGTACAGCGAGGCACCGTAAGGCTCGATCATATAGGAACTAATGAGTAGGTCGCGGATATTCTCATAATGCCCTTGGGGAAGGTCATGTTCCTAACCTTCCGTGAGAATCTTGGTATCGTGGAACGACCCTATTCTGAGGGTCCTGTTGGACGATGAGCTATGGGAGCTTTGGGGGGCTTTGGGGATAGCTTCTCGGAGCTATAAGCAACCACAGGGCTAGGCTTTCCGAACCTTGTTGGTGTGCTTGGGCCCCACCGTTATGATTATTGAGTTGGTTCGCCTCATGATCTGTGTCCTGTATGCATCCTACCCATTTGAGTTCTAGACTCATGGGAAGTACCTCTCATTTGGCCAATGAGGTGGGAAAAGCTAGAGAATAGTAGCAAAGACTGATGGACGCATCAGAGATTGCCGTACTCTCTATCTAGGATGGCACGGTCTAACCACTTGATTTGGGATCAAGTCCTAGTGAGGTTTCAGACCTCCGACTGACTTTGGGTCAGTGAAACTTACTTCGGGTTAGTATATGACTCTCTTGAGTCCTAGTGAGGTTTCGGACTTCGGGTTGGTATGAGACTCTTTGTGAGTCCTATAGAGGTTTCAGACCTCTGGGCTGAATCTGTCAGCCGGGAATGATATCTTTGTGACTGACCTACTTCTATTCTCAAATAAAGAGGCTAGCAAAGCAAGTTACAACGTGATGACACACGATGTTTGATTGCACTGGTGGATGGAGTTCTCCCTAGTTGAGAGGGAGTGTTAAAATTGGACAACTAGGTCCAAACTCCATGTTGTGATGCTCAAATGAAGACACCAATATTTTTATTGGGTTCCTCTTTCGAAGAGGTGCAATATCGATCTAAAGATCATCTTGATCCGATGAGCAGAACATTTATCTTGAATTTATTTTTAATACTTTCAAAATATGTGCAGGTTGGCCTTAAGGTTTTACACCCCCAGCAAATGTGTCACACACCTCAGTGATTGATATAAATAGAGTCAACGTTGGAGGACATTTCACTCTTCTCATCCTCACACATCATCTCTCCTCTTCTGATTGGTTCGAGCTCCTTGGTGGTAGTTTTCGTTCACACATGGGAAAGAAGGATGAAGAGGAAGTTGCTGCAGCTAGGGTTTCCACGCAAGTTTGACCAGCGTTGACTTTGGTCAACGCATGGTCCAAAGGAGCTGATTTTTGGTGGAGACTTCGATTTTGGAAGGCCGTACATTTTGGCACAAGAATCAGGGTCAAAGGTTGACTGTAGACCGTGCTACGTTGAATTTTACTTGTTGCTACTTGCTGCTGGTGTTGCTGGTATTGCTGTTGGTGTTGCTGTCGTTGCTACTGGTGTTATTGCCATCGTTGCCGTTGGGGCAACGTTGACTTTTCTGGGGTTGACTTCGAGTTGACTGTGTGGCTGTTTGAGGGTTTTTGTGACACATGCTGGGCTGGCTGACCAAGGAGACTTCGCTGGTTGAAGCATCTTGTTGACCGCCGTAACGCGCCACCACATTTTTCTGTTTCTGGTTTGTCTTCTGTAGATCCACGGGTATGTTCTATCAACATTTTACTTGATTGTTTATTTGATTGCTGTAGTGATAAGTAAAGTTGCATCAAGCATAGAACATCGACATAAATTTACACTCTGACTTCTCACTCTTGCTCGAGCTCTTTCCTTTGCCTTTTGTAATTAGAGCCATGTTCTTGTCATCTACTTGCTCGCTGATCTTGCCCTTTGACTGTAGCCTAATTTCCTCTTTTCTATAGTCATCCTTGAGCCTATCAAATGTGGGTAGTTTATCACTAGCACAAACTCCTTTGATGAATGGATCCCATGCCTCTAAGAACTCGTTCAACACTACATTTACTAGTTATGAGTCTTATATTTTTTCTCCCACTGCTGCAAGTTGATGACGAATCTGCATGCTCTTCATCAGATAACTCATCATTGAGTTAAATCTCGTCATTTGTATTGTCCAAAGTATATCTTTCGATGTCATCTTTTTGTTTATTGTATTGCTTTGGTATAATCCTAAGTCACCTGACACGGGGACACGGGACACGATTGACACGTGGATTCGAGTGTCAGATTCAGACATGGTGACCCCCTGGAACAGGACACGTCCGAACACGTTATATATATATATATATATATGTATATTTCTTACACAAATTCATACAAATTCATTGATTCAAACATGGATCTTCATCTAGATGTAAGTTTACAAAGATTTAAGATACATGATACATTGATACATTGATACATCCCACAATCTTACATTTTATAAAGTAATAGACATATTCATCAATGATCCAATAGGAGAAAGACAAGATATTGTAGTTTTCTCATTAAGTCATCAAGATCAAAATGTGTTACATAAGTAATAGCCTCTAGGTAGTACACTTGCAATGGCAAATAGAAATAGCAAATATAAAACAACTACAAGACTACAAGCCTCAAGGCAATGCCACAGTGGGTAGCTCATGAGTCATGACTCATGAGACATCAATCCTCATCATCATAATTAACACGACTATCGTCATCCTGATCATCATGCTCACCACTGCTCTCCTCTGCTGCATCCTCCTCCTCTGTATCCAATGTCATCTCTGCATTTGCTGGTGTGGAGGATGACCCCTCTACTGTATCGCCATCATCAAATGTGACTGGCTCTAGCACTGGCTCATTGAGATCCAAGTTGGCCAATGCCAACTCAACATTGTTGTCCAGACCCATATCATCAGGAAAGACATTCCACATCTTTGTCTTTCGCTTCAACCAATCCTCCCTTTGCCTGTAGATGAGATGAAGGCTGGTGTTCACATACACCATTGCCTCTAACCTGGACTGCTCAAGCCTGCTCTTCTTCACACTATACAAATTCCCATATGTGCTCCAATTCCTCTCGCAACAGGAGGATGAAGTTACCTGAGAGAGGAGCCTCATGGCTAACTGCTGTAGAGGAGGGCTTGTTGCCCCATGAGTTGCCCTCTACTATATCGCCATCATCAAATGTGACAGGCTCTAGCACTGGCTCATTGAGATCCAAGTTGGCTAATGCCAACTCAACACTGTTGTCCAAACCCATATCATCAACAAAGACATCCCACATCTTTGTCTTTCCCTTCAACCAATCCTCCCTCTGCCTGTAGATGAGACGAAGGTTGGTGTGCAGATACACCATTGTCTCTAACTTGGACTGCTCAAGTCTGCTCTTCTTCACACTACACAAATTCCCATATGTGCTCCAATTCCTCTTGCAACAGGAGGATGAAGTCACCTGAGAGAGGAACCTCATGGCTAACTGCTGTAGAGGAGGGCTTGTTGCCCCATGAGTTTCTCACCAAGAATAGGGCTTCTTAGCTCCCCTGTCTTGAATCACATCATAGCTTGCAAATTGCCCAGTGCCAGTGGAAAACTCTGCAAAGGCATTCACCACCTCATCAAGGGATGCCCTATCCTGAAAAATCCTCCTAAATGCATCTTTCCTCCCCTATGAGATTTCAACATCCATGTGAGGAGGGAATCTGCGGGAAGGTCCATCATTCAACCACTCATGGTTGTAGTATTTAGGTTCAAGGAGTGAGCCAAACAATGTAAAGGTGTGCAATTCTTGTCCCATTTGTTGACAAGAATATCCTGTATGCTGGTGAAGGCCTCTGGTGATGTCTCATACTCTGGGCATTGACTATGTAAAACAATGTTCCTCACAGACTCAATCATGGAATCCCATCCCTCATAAACCTCTCCTAGGATGGGTTGGTCTGTATCTGCAAATCGAAGCAAGGAAATGATGGGGTCCATGATTTGAATAAGTAGATCTACCTTCTCCCACCAGACATCATCTAACATTGTGTCCTTCACTTTCTTTGAGGCTGTTTGATCCGTCTTTCTCCTAAAAGACCAAAACTTTGAAATAACCATGGCCCCAAGATCGGTCTTGACCTCCCTCAACCTCTTCAACATGATGAATGAAAAGGCAAACCATGTATCCACAATCTTCAACAATGATTGATTGGTGTACTCCTTGTAGATAGTGAGGGCATTTGTATGGTTTTGTACAAAGTTGCGGATATGTCGTGCATCCTCAATAATGCTTCCAATCCAAAGTACATCAAAGGAAATAGATTCCAGTGCTAAGTTCAATGAATGGACAATGCAAGGCGTCCAAAATATTTGTGGATATTTTGCCTACCTGTCTTCATAATGAACACCTAATGCGGCCATTTTGCCAGATTTGACCTAAAGAATTTGTAAAGAACTTTTTTTTTTAAATTATGTTGTCTTGTTGCTTCCCACACCTAGCTCGAACTTCTTTCTTGTAGATTTGAACAACACTTCATTCTGACTATGTCTGGCCTTGTGGACACAGTATTGTGCACGTACCTATAATGTTATCTACAGTTGCTAGGGCTGCTGTTACATGTAGATACTCAACCCTATCCAAACCCTACAACCAATTTGACACCTTGCACACGTTCGCAACTGTCGTTGCTTAGACCCCACTGTTAAGTCCTCGTGGGCTCTATGTCACAGCTACAACAAGTTTTATCAAAATTCTTCCGGATAATCACATTATTAACAAGTTTGTCGGTAGCATTCTGTGCTCAACCTAACAACCCTGTCATGGCTTCCAACTGCTTACTTGTTGTTGCGGTCTCTATGCTTCCTACCATGCCTACTTCAACTCTCTTGTGGTGGCCCGGTTGGGCCCTATGACACCTTTGCGTGTAGTTTGTCTGCCCCTAGTATTGCCTCTTCTCGGTTCCTCAGATTGCCCTGATTCTCGCTTTGTGCCTCGTTTGCTGGCGGCTACGCCAATCACTTTTCCTTCATAGTCTATCTGTGAGACCAGTTCCTTCCGCGTGGCAATACGACTAAGCTTCTATCAACTTGATTGTTGGCCAATTCACTACGCCCCCTCGTTGGTCTCCTTTGCGGGTTCTTGGTTGTTGTGGCGGCTAGGTGGGTCATCAGGCTTGTTAACCACCTTGCCCCCAACTCACTCATTTTTTCTAATATTATATATCTAAAAAATTTGGCCTCCTGTGCTTGTGTGGCCACAAAAAAATCTTCAAACTTAGTGTGATTTCTTCAGCCCAAATTTTTTTTGCCTTTGTATGATAATGGTCAAACCTGACCCACCAATCTTGTATAAACTCGACTTCTTGTAATTTCGAGATCTGTTTTTAGAGATCTGGCTTTGATACCATGATAGATTTCTTTAAGCCTAATATTGGTAAATTATCAACTTAGCGGAACCAAGATGTACTGAATAACTTACATACCTAGGTTCTTAACATTTAGTGAAAGAAAAATTTAAATAACTAATCTAATACACAGATTCTGCCCAACAAATTTCATTAATAATCTAAATTTACATGGGCTCTCTTCCTGGGATAAAGGCCCAATTGAGAAAATACAATATACAAATAAATTTGAATCTGATCCAGTAGGTATGCCCTAGATAGATGCTCAATCTTCTTTACAAATCTATATCTCCAGCCTCTCTGCACCCCCTCAGACCCAACACATTGCCTATTGAGATGTCTCTCTCGATCATGTGTCATTGTAGTGTGTCGTTTCCATCTCCTTAGCCTTGCCTTTATAACTTTACATTGAGCTAAATCCCCAACCTTAACCTCCAAAGTGATTGACAACTGAGATTCTCATCTTGCTTGAGATCAACGGTTGAGATTAAAACATATTCACTAAAGTAATTTACTTTGCTTTTTTTAGGTTTACCTAGCTTAATAAGCCAACATAATAATATGTGTCTTTCCTAGGTTAGACTTGAGCTAAGTTACATTAGCAATCTTTTTCACATTAGAGCAAGTACCTAAGGAGACTGTGGGCAACTTTTGCATGTCTAGACACATAGGCTTGTGTAGAAGTACCTGCTCGAGCTACAAACATCAACACCTACGAAGCCTGCTTTAGTAAATTAGTGGTGAGATAGTTGAATTCTATGTTGCACTGGTTGTGGGGACGGGGGGACGGTGGGTACAAGGGAACTAGTTTCCAGTGTTAAACACCGTGTTGAAGCACACACATGGTGTATGAGGAGAAGAATGCACACACACAAGACTCAACACACAATGAAAGATAAGCGTGAGGCTTTCTTATTTTCCATTATACAAAGATGTACATTTATAGTACAATGGTGTGACTCTTGGTTTCTCATTCCAAGGTCACTTGGACTCCATTGTGACTTTTCATATTCCACACCTACCCATGAGGATTAGGTGTTCCAACATCCCCCCTTAATCCGAAGGGGTATGTGTGAGTCCAAGAAAAGAGTTGTAATACAAATCTGCAAAGTATACATGGCAGCACTTGGGCTGAATCAACTCTCTGAAATGTTGGAAAAAGAGATGGTTTAAGGATGACCACCAACACTGGAACGCAAAACTTGTTGCAGTTCCCGGAACTCTTCCAAAACTGGCAAGAAGCTGAAAGCTTCTGCTAGAGGAATTGTCCCTCATAAAAAAGGGAGACCTTCGACCTAAAAGAAGGGAGGTCTACTACCTGTGGTGGTTTTAGGTTGTCCACCAACTAAAGATGATGGTTTTAGGTTATCCACCAACCGAAAATGATGGTTTTAGGTTATCCACCAACCAAAGATGATGGTTTTAGGTTATCCACCAATCGAAAATGATGGTTTTAGGTTATCCACCAACCAAAGATGATGGTTTTAGGTTATCCACCAACCGAAGGTATGCTCACGGGCATTCGTATCTCTGGCTACATCTCTGAATCCGGAATGACGAATTGTGGCTCAGGCTCGCTTGAACTGCTGGCTACAACTCTGAACATGGAATGAGAGATTGTGGCTCAGACTCGCTTGATCTGTCGTCGAAGCTTGTACATGACCACCATTTTCCCCCCTGTCAGGGACAAGGTGAGCTGATGGCGAAAACTCAACTGCAAGTTTGCTCAATATCTGTGAACAAGTTCTAACATGTGTCGTAAACATCTTCTTCGTTGTTGATGCCCATTGCCAAGAAGCGATCCATCCAAGATGAATCTTGGTTCTTGCAGGAGGCTTGTGTCTGAAGCATCTGTCTGAAGAATGAGTGTGCCGACCACAGTGCTTGCATGGATGAAGATCAAAACAATGATCTTTCATATGGCCAACTCGATCACAGCGTTGGCATTTCTCAATCTCTTGTGGAAGTGGAACAGGATCTGGAACAGCTGCAGGTGAACTGTCATACATGAATCCAACACTCTGAAATATGATGGGCTTTGTGTAGTCTGGAATATGAAAGGACACATCCTTGTCATATCCAAGACCAGTTCGGTGCTTGTTGTGGACAAGCTCTTCCCAAGGTCTGATGATGGGCTTAGGAAGTGCAGGCCGAGCTGTTGCATATGCATGTACATCTGCTGAATGTGAATCATCTTTGTCTTCTTTCTTCTGATGAGAGTCCTTCACAATGTTATGAACAGAAACAGGTTCAGAATGGTGACTCTTTTGCTGAAGTTCTTCTTGTTGGAGCTTAGATTCCAACTGTAAAAACTCAATCTTCTCATGTGCATCTTGTAAACCACTGTGAATTTTACAAAGAGCATCCTTGCTCATTTTTATCATGTCATCAACATTTGAATGAATGAGGTCATTCAACAACATTAATGCCTCATTGATTTTGGCCATTTTCAACAACTTAGGCTAAGAAATGAAAGAGTGTCGGCTTCAACCGAAAATGCACCCGTTTACAATGTGATTCAACAACAAATACAAATGACTCAAGAAATTCTCAAAGTACAAAGTGTGCTCCTCAAATGATGGAGGACAATCAAGAATCCAACAACTCAAATTTACTGATTGCAACTATGAAGAAGATGCAAATTCCACTCAAAATACAATGTTAGCTCAATACATATCTCTGCAAAATATTTGTAAATGTGTAGCTGAAAACACGTGTAAGAAGCCTTTAAGGCAGCTGAGTTCTTCTTCAAGGAGCTGTTTTCAATGATGGCAAACTTGTCTTCAAATGTGAAATTCTTCAAAAAATCACCCTTCAAATCAATGCCACAAATCACAATGTAAATCTGCAAATTTCTCTATATGTCACTCCATATGCTCACATGTCATTCCTCTTTTTCTGATGTTCAAATCTTCTCTCTCTCCTCTCTCTCTCTGCTGTTTTTTTTTTTTTTTCTTCTTTTTTAAATAATTAAAAATTAATTAAAAAAAATGGAATAATGGGAAGAATTTAAATGGGTTGGGAAATTTTAATGAGGTGGGAGGGGGCTTACTTAAAAAAATGTGAAAGGAAGGGAATTAAAATAGGAATTAATTAATATGGAAATTAATTAAAAAAGAATTAATTAAATGAGAATTAATGGGAAATAATATTATATGAGAAGGTGGATTAAAGTAAATGGAAATCAAATTAAATGGGAGGGGAATCGAATGGTGGGAGGGAATCACTTTAAAAAGGGAAGTGGAATGAATTTATAAAGGGAAGTAGAATGAATTTATAATGGGTGGTATTATAGTGGGGAAAGAATATTAAAAAAGACAATGTATAGGGGGAGGGCATATAGAGTTGGGGGAGCGTAGTGAGGGGGAAGGGGAATCGTAAGGCGCTGCGTACGCTGTTGAGAGGAGAGGGGATAGGTGCGGGGTAAGAGGTTGTCGAGTGCAAGTCGAGTGGTAAGGCGTATTGCAGGAGTAATAAGGGACGGTGGGTGTGTGCATATAGAGGGAGATGTGTAGCGTTGTTTGCATAGAGGGGAATTCGGAGTTGTATGGCGGAGAGAGGCTGGTTGTGAGAGCCGTGGAGAGGGGAGAGTGTTGAGCTTTAGATTTAGATTGAGGGCGGAGTTGAGTAGTGAAAAGGAGGTGCAGGGGGCCGAAGGGCCGAATTGAATTTTTCTTTTATTTATTTTTATTTTTTAAAATTTTTTAAATATAACAGTAGAGAGCAGAGAGCAGGACAACAGCATAATTTTTTTTTTTTTTTAATGTATAGCAGTAGGATATTGAATAAATGCAAACTCAGAAATCTTTCAGTAATCCAGCAGCAGGAAAATGCAGATTTTCCAGATGTATAGCAGAACAAATCTAGCAGCAGAGAAACCCAGAATTGCAGAATTTTCCAGATTATTTCAGCAGTAAAACCCAGAAATTAGAGAACTCAGAAATCTCAGAAATTTCCAACAGCTCAAAAATGCAGAGATGAAGAATTTTCCAGCAGAAAAAACTCAAATTTCTTTTGCAATAAAAACCAGAAACTTCTTCTTCTTCAGAAACTCAATTTAAACACTTTTCAGCAGCTCTTTCAAAATGATGCAGATTTTAATGAGCAGAAATTGCAGAGAAAAATTAGAATGAAAACCTTGAGATGGGCAGTGTTGCCTTCTTCAAAACCAATGCTGCCAATTTCTGAATGCTGCTTTGGATTATGAATGTTGCTCCTTCTTCAAACCAATTTCTGAATGGCGGCAAAAACACTGCTGCAAAAACTCTCTAAATGCTGCAAAAATGCAGATATGCACAGGCCATAAACACATATGGCTCACTCAATTTGGAGCAGGGCCAGTAATCGCCCGCTCTGAGCACACCCCCAAATTTTTAGGGGACGATAGGTTGGGGATGGCAAGTGCGGTAACCAATTTTATATTTATTAAAATATTATAATTAAAATAAAATTTAGTCGTTCAACATAAACATGAATGATAAATTAAAATATAAAAATTAGAACTATTACTAATTTTGAAATTCAAATCACAAAATAAAATACTGAAGTCTATTACTATCTAATCATCATTGTGCATCACAAAAAAAAATCTCATCATCATTGCCCATTGTCAAGAACTTAAGAAGTACTATTAGTCTGCTACAACCTACAATCTACTATTGTCTACATAATCATTCTATGATGCATGGTGAATCATTTCAAGATTTAAATAGCAGCTAAACTCTAAAGTTTAAAAGTCAAATTTAATAAAACTATAAACATGAACAAGTCATTAAAATTTAATTATAAATCCCAAATTAAGAGTCTAAATTTAAGAAGCTTGTGGGACCTATCATCAGTTTAATGTGTGGAGTGTAAAAACTCTGGTAAACTTGATAAATATATATTATTAATGATGAAAGAGGAGATGATTACAATGAGGGATCGCCTAGGCTTTAAATATAGCCTCAAGGTGTCCCTTGGCGAAGAGGCATGATCTTTGATCATGCCCTTTCAGTTAACAAAACCTAATATCACTATATCTAACTAATAATTAATAAAATATTCATAACATTGCCCCTCTCTTAAGATGCTTTGTCCTCAAAGCATATGTAATGATGGACAATGTTGACGAATGTCTGGTTTTCTCAAGCGATGAGCTCTTGCTTCCCATATTTTAAAAAGATCGTGGAGCATCTTCTCGAGATCCATCTGTTGGTGATGTGGATAGTGAAAAGATCTGATATCGACAGAGTTGGATACTGTCTTGACTTCTATTGGATGTTTGATTTTCCTATCGGAAGGCACCTTTATGGGTAAATCTTGGAATACTTTTTCATGTTTCCCAACTATCCCTTGTTCTTCTGGTGATTTTTTGTGATTCCTTTTTAGATTTAGGGGTAAGTTACCAACAATTATTGTTTGATGCAACTTCTTCTCATCATCAAACGCTTCGTTCTTAACCACCATATGTGCTTCATCACCGAAGGCCTCAACAGCTTCTGGTGTTATATCAATGGCTTCAGATGTGTTGGTCGCTTCACATGTTTCGTTCAATTCTGGGGATGGAACATTTTGTTGTTTACAAACATCTGTATCTTCATGGTGATGTGGGGAATCATCTTTTTCCTGATGCTCTTCTGAGTTCCCTGAATCTGCGAAATTGTTTTGTTGATTTTGTTCCCTGTTAGGAGATATTGGGGATTGTATCTGACTTAACTTATCTATTTTATCATTTAGCTTATTGAAGAGTTCTGTAATATTGTTCATTGCTTCTGTGGTCTCGTGATGATTTAGCCACATTTGTCTTTCTATGCGATTTGTCGTATCATGAACCTTTTTGATGTCGTTGGAATGCCCTGCAACTGTACCTTCCAGATCGACTAATCGCCTTCCGAATTCTTCGGAATTGTTATTGATTTGCTTCTCAAGATCTCCCAGTTTCTTCTGGAATTCCGCCATCGACATTGACGAAGACATCGAGCGTGTATGAGGTGGGGAATATCTTTCTGCCAGTTTCTCTCCTCTTTTTTCTAAAATTAATTAATTAATATTTAATTAATTTTTTTCTTTGAATTAATTAATTAATTAATTAATTAATAATAATTTTTTTGAATTAATTAATTAATTAATATTTAATTAATTAATTAATTAATAATAATAATAATTTTTTTTTAAACTATATAATTATTATATGAAAATTATAATATATATATAAATAAATTATATAATTATAATATATATATATATATATAATTATCAATTGAATTATATATTATATATTGTATATAATTAAAAAAATTCGTATTTAGACTGTGCCCGTTCCGAATTAAACTACGATGCCAATCGATTTCCTGTTCATATAACAGCGTTTTAATACAATGCTTGTTGAACTAAAATGCTGTAGCGTATATCTTAAACGCTGTATTTTATACCCCTGTATCGTATATCTTAGACGCTACGCCGTATCGTATATTTTTTTTTTTAACCCCTGTATCGTTTATTTAAAAACGTTGTATCGTTCTTTAAACGCTGTATCGTATATATTTTTTAAAACGATGTGTCGTATCGTTTAACGCTGTATCGAATCACCGTTTAATGCCGTATCGTTTAGGTGAGAAGGAAATAAAATTAGACGATTACAGTGAATACTTAGTTATATGGGAGTATACATACGGCACAGTACCAGAGTGGAAATTGATTTTGAGTGTAATGGCGTTGACCAGGTGAAACGACGGATAGGGGTGACAGTCGAATATCAGGTTTGAACGAACAGTGTGGCAGGGGTGGCGTTAGAAAACGACGGCGGCAGTGACTGGTGGGGATGATCGAATGTAAAACTCAGATAAATTGGAATTGAATTGAGATGAGGATTGTCTCCTCAAGACACCTGTCCGAGCCTTTCACAATATTTAACCTCAGGCAAACAATCCGAACCACAGGTGATTGACCACTATTTCTTCACAGGATTGAATTGTTAACCTGTAATCTTGTTTACCTCGGCCTCTTATTTCTGTACCTCTCAACAGTGTGCTTCACCGTGCTGTAATAGGAAGTTATAGGTCCGAGTTCTGAACAGGATCTAAGAACTTTAGAAGCTCCAAGCTATCCAGAATGGTGGTGGAACGGAAAAGTATGGCAGCGGCAAGCAAATGGTAATGATCAATGGATGGAGTTGTGAGTTGTGTAGGAACGACTTGTGCAGCAAGAGAGTGTAATGTAGCGTAATGAGATATGTGAGGGGAGGGCGTAAGGAAGATTGGGTGCAATTCTGCACTTGGTTTAAAAAATTTCTGAAATTTCTGTCGAATTTTTTTTTTTTTTTTTTTTAACCTGACGATCACACAGATCCAGAAGAGCGATGGCTCCGATACCAATGGAGTGTAAAAACTCTGGTAAACTTGATAAATATATATTATTAATGATGAAAGATGAGATGATTACAATGAGGGATCGCCTAGTGTTTAAATATAGCCTCAAGGTGTCCCTTGGCGAAGAGGCATGATCTTTGATCATGCCCTTTCAGTTAATAAAACCTAATATAACTATATCTAACTAATAATTAATAAAATATTCATAACAATGTGCATGATATTGGGGGACGTCCTAAAGTCCTCGATTTTTTGAGGGACGGGACGTGGACGACTTGGAAGTAACCCAAGTCCTCGACCAATTGGGGAAGTTTCCGATGAGTTCCAAAGTACATGCTTCGTCGGGACGAAGGGAACGTCGTGAATTTTGGTGGAGACGGGTCCCCGTGCAACATAGGTTGAATTCAACCCTCCTCGAATCTTCTAAAGCTCATTGTGCCATATTGCCCCTTTTTGGTACTTCAAGGTAGTGGTTAAAAGTTTTGTTCGATAATTGTTTGACGTGATGCTAGTGGGCTCCTTTAAGGTATTACAAATGGCTTCCTTTGTTGTTATTTCACTCTACTATTATAATTTGCTTCCTCTGCTGGTCATTGACTGTAGCTTATGTTATAGTTCCATTTGTCAAGCCAGGCATTGGTAACTCCATTAATTAGCGTTTTTCATTAAAAAAGATCAATAATATATACAAGGATGTTGAGAAATCTAGGGCATCATATAGACTATGATCTTTAGTTTGATTTCTCTTATACTTTGACAAATTATTGTTATTATATTTGTTCTTATTTATTGTTATTATGTTCTTTTTCATTGTCAAGACAAATTCCAAACAAGAAGATCACAAAGACACCTGAGATAGGAAAAACTTAGTCAAAATCTTCCGCTAGTAGATTCAAATCAGATTGAGATGACCAAGACCTTTGACAACGATTTTACCCCTCCATCCATCAAGCTAGCCTTTATGAAGACAAGTCAAACTTTTAAAGTTATAACAAAGAGAACATCTATGGTTTCAACACTTTTTTTTACTCCTATAATTCTTGGCCTATTAACATAGCTCTTTCTTTTACTCCTTCACACGACCTTCTTTACTTATAGTAGTTTCTTCTTCGTGTATTCACACTTCCTTCCACTTCTAGGATTGCTGATTGAACTTCATGACTTAACTTCCTTGAATAAGTCGAGCTCATTACTATATATAGTCATTGGAAGCTTGGAGTGTAAAAACTCTGGTAAACTTTATAAGTATATATTATTATTGATAAAAGATGAAAGATGATTACAATGGGGAATCACCGAGGCTTTAAATATAGCCTCTTGGTGTCCCTTGGTGAAGAGGCATGATTTTTGATCATGCCCTTTCACTTAATAAAACCTAAGATAACTATATCTAACTAATAATTAATAAAATATACATAACATTGCCCCTCTCTTAAGATGCTTTGTCCTCAAAGCATACGTAATGACGGGTGTTGCTGGCGAAACGCTTCAGACTCCCAAGATGCTTCTTCAATGGGCAAGTCCTTCCACTTGATTGAATATTCCGTAATAACATGAGAGCGCAGCTTCTTATCACGGGTAGATAGGATACCTTCGGGCTCTAGAACGAGCTTGCCTTCATCATCCAAAATGGGAAATGTTGTTTGGGGCAACTGATGGTTAACCAGTGCCTTTTTTAAGCAGGACACATGGAAAACATTGTGAACACGACTGGTATCGGGAAGGCTCAACCCATAAGTGACTTGATTGATCTTTTTAATAATTTGATATGGACCATAAAACTTTGGAGCTAATTTATTTTTTCCTTTTTGTCTTAGAGACAACTGCTTGTATGGTTGAAGCTTGACAAACACTCAGTCTCCAACTTCAAATGTTCTCTCAGTGCGATTACGGTCAGCTTGTTGCTTCATATGATTCTGTGCAATATTCAAATTTTCTTTTAGAGTTTGGACGACCTTTTGGTGTTCTTCTAGTTGATTTTTTACTGCTGGCAAATTTGTTTGAATTGAAGAAAAATCTTTCCACTTCGGAGGCTCATATCTATATAGAGCCTGGAACGGAGTCATTTTTGTCGATGTATGGTAAGTAGAATTATACCACCATTCGGCAAGATGCAACCATTGAACCCACTTATTTTGTTTCTTCGTAGCATAACACCGTAGGTAAGCTTCCAAACATTTATTGACAACCTCTGTTTGCCCATCTGTTTGAGGGTGATAAGCTGAGCTCATGTTGAGATAGGTTCCAACATGGTTGAACAATTCCTTCCAAAAGTTACCTTTAAATTTGGCATCCCTGTCGCTGACAATGACTTTCGGGAAGCTGTGCAGTTTATAAATATGTTTGCAGAATATCTCCGCAATTTGCTTTGCAGAGTTTGTTTTTTTGATAGCGATAAAGTGAGCATATTTAGTGAGTCTATCTATTATGACAAAGATCTCATCCTTCCTATCAGATACAGGTAATCCTTCAATAAAATCCATCGATATTTCTTCCCATTTATGAGTCGTAATATTTAAGGGATGAAGTAACCCAGGTGTCATAATGTTTTCATTTTTATTTCTTTGACACTTGTCACATTCTGCAACATATTTTTGAATATCATGACTCATACCTTTCCAGAAAAATGACTGACGTGCATTGTAGTAGGTTTTGAAAAATCCTACATGCCCAAATGACATGGAATCATGCAATTCCTTGAGTATTTTTGATATAAAATTAGATTTGGAGTTTAGATAAATTCTCCCTTTGTACCATAAGATATTGTTCTTCCATTCAAATTTTGAATTCCCTGGGAGATTATTGATTATAGCCAACATTTCCGGATCTTTGGCGTAGTCACTTCTAATCTCAGTAAGCCATTCAGGCACAACAATCGAAACTGCAAGTAGTGTTGATTCTTCATCTTTTCTGGACAGGGCATCTGCTACTACAATGTCTTTCCCTTTCTTGTGTAATATCTCCATGTCAAAAGCGGCAATCTTCTCGATCCATTTTTGTTGTTCTTTAGAGAGCGTTTTTTGCTGGAGGAGATACTGAAGACTGTTATGATCCGTTCGGATGGAAAATTTACTCCCTAATAGATATTGGCTCCATTTGGCCAATGCATGCATAATTGCGAGCATTTCCTTGTTGTATGTGGACTTGAGACGCTCATGTTTATTTAGTTTTCTGCTTTCAAAAGCAATAGGGTGCCCCTCTTGCATTAATACTGCACCAATACCGAATCCAGAGGCATCACATTCAATGATAAATGGTTTAGAAAAGTGGGGAGTTGCCAATACTGGTGCATTAGCCATTACTTCCTTCAAATCTTCAAAACATTTCCTTGCTTCCTCATTCCATTGAAACGAATTTTTCTTTAAATGGTTTGTAAGAGGTGCAGTTCTATGCTCATAATCTTTAATAAATCTTCGATAATATCCCGTTAATCCTAAAAATCCTCTGAGCTTGGATATGTTCACTGGTTTATTCCATTCCCTTATAGCCTTAATCTTAGAATGATCCACTTTTACTCCTTCATGGGATATTAGGTGTCCCAGATATTCAACTTCTTCTTTTCCAAAGGTGCATTTGGATTTTTTTGCATAAAATTGATGGTCTTCTAGTAACGTGAGAATTTTATCCAGTGTTGCAAATGCTCCCTCCAGGTTTTACTATAAATCAAAATATCATCAAAAAATACTAGTACAAATTTCCTAAGATATGGACGAAATAACTCGTTCATAGTGGCTTGGAACGTAGCTGGTGCATTTGTTAACCCAAAGGGCATTACTTGAAATTCATAATGACCTTCATGTGTTTGAAATGCAGTTTTTGGTATATCTTCCATTCTAATTCGGATCTGGTAATAACCTGACCTTAAATCTAATTTAGAGAAGTATTTTGCGCCATGGAGCTCATCCAACATTTCATCAATAAAGGGAATTGGAAACTTATTTTTAATTGTTATCTTATTTAATGCTCTATAGTCAATGCATAGCCGAAACGATCCGTCTTTTTTTCTTACCAATATAACTGGGGCAGCATACGAACTCTTGCTTTTTGATATGACCCCACATTTTAAAAGGTCTTGGATTATCTTCTTAATTTCAGTTTTATGGTGATGTGGGTAGCGATAAGGCTTGATGTTAACAGGGTCTGATCCTGCCTTGACTTCTATTGTATGTTCGATTTCCCTATGAGGAGGCATTTTCATTGGTAGCTCTTGAAATACCTTTTCATGTTTCTGAACTAGTGCTTGTACCTCCTGTGATTCTTCGTGGTTGATTTTTGTAGATAACATCTCTAAATGATGACATTCTACTATATAGGATGGCGCTCCCTTTCGGATCATCTTCATCATCTGGGATGATGATACAATTTGATTTTCTGGGGCTTGGAATCCATATAACTTGTGCTTCTGCCCTTCCCACTTAAAGCTTATAAACTGCTTTTGATGGTTGGCCGAATAAGTACCCAAGGTTTGTAACCACTGAATTCCTAAGACCACATCTACTCCTCCGAGTGGTACGACATAGAATGGAGATTCTAAACTAAAGTCTTTAATTTGCAATTTGACTTTATGGCATTTTCCTACCTGTTCAATCTTCTTACCATCGGCCACCATTACCTTCATATTAGGCATGGGAAAAGTAAAGAGGTTGAGTCTTTTGGCCATGGTTGAATCTAAAAAATTGTGCGTGCTGCCTGTGTCGATGAGAACCATTACGTTGTTTTTCTTAATATGTCCTCTTAATTTTAGTGTTTGAAGTTGTGATATACCTGTCATGGCTGATAATGACACTTGCGGAGTGCTGTCATCATCTACTTCTGGGGAGAATTTTAGGGTATCTTCTATCCCTTCTATGTCTGAATCATCATTGTTAGAATCATTAGTTGCTTCACAATTATATAGATTTTTTTCTTTTCCATTAGCACATCTGTGCTTAGGGTCCCATTTTTCACCACAACGTTTGCATTTGCCTTCCCTCATTCTTTGTATTTCCCTGTTAGATTTGTCTCCTTCGCGAATGCGTGGTGGAACATATTTCATGTTATCTTCTTTTGTAGATTGAGGAAACTGTCGTCTCGAATATACTTTTTTTGGTTTTGATAATCTTTAAAATTTCTTTTCAACAGCTTTTTCTTTTTGCCTTGCTACTTCTACGGATGTAATTTCATGCAGTTCGAGCTCTTCTTGTATATGGATTTTAAGTCCTGAGATGTAAGACTGAATTAGACGAGATTCTGTCAATCCCGGTACTCGTGTTGCCAAGGTCTCCCATTCGCGAGTGTACTCATCCACATCTCCTTTTTGGCGTAATTTGATAAACGTTGAAAAAAACTTTTCTTCTTTTATGCCTTGAAACCTTTTGAAGAATGCATCCTTAAATTTCCTCCAACTGATAGCAAGCGTCGTCTTTTTCCACCACATATACCAATTGTATGCTTCTCCTTCCATTTTCATGGAAGCATGCTTAATTTTTTCATCATCACTAGTAATGTCATAAATCTCAAAATATTCTTCCGCTTTATTAAGCCATGCAACGCTATTTTTTTCATTACCATCAAACTTGGGTAGCTCGATTTTGGCTTTTCGCGGATATGCTAATGGTGGAACAAGAAGGGGATATTGATTAGAAAATGCATTCCAGAGCTGCTTATTTTGAAAATCTGCATTATTATCTTCTTGATGATGTGGGGAATCGGTTTTTTCCTGATGCTCTTCTGAGTTCTCTGAATCTGCGGAATTGTTTTGTTGATTTTGTTCCATGTTAGGAAATATTGGGGATTGTGTCTGACTTAACTTATCTATCTTATCATTTAGCTTATTGAAGAGTTCTGTCATTGTGTTCATTGCTTCGCTATGCTCTGTCATCTTGTTCATTGCTTCGCTGTGCTTTTCTGTGGCCTCGTGATGATTTAGCCACAATTGTATTTCTATTCGATTTTTCGTATCATGAACCTTTTTGATGTCGTTGGAGTGTCCTGCAACTGTACTTTCAAGATCGACTAATCTTTTTCCGAATTCTTTCTTCGGAATTATTATTGATCTGTTTCTTGAGATCCACCAATTTCTTCTGGAATTTGGCCATCGACATCGATGAAGACATTGAACATGTATGAGGTGGGGAATATTTTTTTGCCAGTTTTTCCCTTTTTTTTAAAAATTAATTAATTAATTAAATTGATTTTTTTTGAAATAATAATAATAATAATAATTATTATATATATATATATATATATATTTTATATTTCAAATAATAAAATAATAATAATAATAATTATTATTATTATTTAAAAATATATATCTATATATATATATAATTATGGGGAAAATTATTTGTTAACTTTGAAAAGTCACGTTGTTTTTAAAAGTCACGTTGTTTTGAAAAGGGTGAATGGGTTTTAATACCATGGGCAATTACCATGGGCTCCAAAACCACGAGCTTGTAAACCACGAGCAATTACTCTTCCTTATTTCTTTTTACTTTGTCTTCACATGTACGTATATGTACTTCTTTATATATATATATATCTCTTTTTACTTTTTCTTTTTTCTTTTGGAACTATTTTCTTTTAAATATTTTTTTTCCTTTTTAATTTATTTCCCCCTTTATGTTAACTTTCCTTCTCTCTTTTATTTTATTAATGTATATATTTCTTCCTTCTTCTTCTTTTTTAAAAACAAATGTTGCTACCCACTAGCACTTGGTTTTTAAAAAAATCTGCAATTTTGGAATTTTCTTGTAATTCCTTAATTCTGGGTGATCACACAGATCCCGAAGAGCGATGGCTCTGATACCAATGGAGTGTAAAAACTCTGGTAAAATTTATAAGTATATATTATTATTGATAAAATATGAGATATGATTACAATGGGGAATCACCGAGGCTTTAAATATAGCCTCATGGTGTCCCTTGGTGAAGAGGCATGATCTTTGATCATGCCCTTTCACTTAATAAAACCTAAGATAACTATATCTAACTAATAATTAATAAAATATACATAACAAAGCTCCTACAATAGGTTGTCATTAATAGATGGCTAGCCGAGTTGATGTGTTTGAGTCTGACTTGTTGTGTTTGAGGTCCACTTGATGGTGGAGGGGTTAACATGACTAAAAAAATTTCTTTCTTCGATACAATGAGCCCAAGAAGGGTCTTATACATCATGATATTGACTTTTGATACAAGAGACAAACCCTAGAGCACACAATGGGTGCTTTTGACCTATTGACTTATTGACCCTTGACCCAAGCATGAAACCCATGCTTTAATAAGTTAATTTCTTTTACAATAAAAAATCAATTTTCTTTCTTTTTACAAATACAATTATGAAGACCGATACTAGTTGCATTCTTCAACACTCCCTCTTAACTAGGGAGATATTCATAATTACATATATACAAAGATACATGGAAGATCTCAAAATGATTTGTTCCACGAAGAGGCACAACACACAAAATGCTACATTAGATACTTGACCAAGGTATCTAGTCGGGTGGGACTAAAGTGTGTTCCAAGCTTTAGCCACTCTAGGTACCATCAGGCTTCTGCTCTAACACCAACAGAGGGATCTAGGTAGTGTAACCAAGGTTAGAGCTCCACAAGACCAATGATACCCTCCCTACTTCGAGATCTAGACTCATCACAGGCCAACCATATGTCCTCCCAAGCATCTTGTCGCCCCAAGATGCTTCATCTCTCCTTATCAACTAAACCAGATATATCCACCAATCCAAGCATGCTTCAAATGTTCAACATTCTTATGGAGAAATCTTGTACAATTACGACCCCAATTAGTAATAAACTTTCAATAGTTAACTCAAACCTCTAGGGTACTCAAATATATTGATGTTGCTAAGGTTATCATCATATTATCCAAACACATATTTTTCAGAGGATTTCTTCTATAAATTCTACAACAACACCAAACTTAGCCTTGGCACTTCTTCTAGAACATCCAAGTTTTGTTTGCAACTTTGTCACTCACGAACATCTATCTTTAATGATTCAACCATGATCTTTATTCTTTCTTGAAGGTTTTTATTATGCCCTCCCTCTCAATTAGGGAGATATACACTTTCTTTCATCCAAGCTCCCTCTCAATTTCGGAAGATCAACATCTTCATTCTTATATAGGTTCTTTATCACATCATTGGAGAAACTTCAACCTTTCACATCTTTATTTCTTCAAGAACATCATTCTTTTTTATGGTAACAATGTCATCATCATTTTTACAACTTCCTTTATCCATTATGCTCATTATTATTATCAATTCGTTTTCAAATATGAACATCTTCAACATCTTGAAGTTTATGTACCTGCAAATCTCAACCGCAAGTAAATCCAAATACAAATATACAGAAACATGAAGTCAACTATTTCAAAATAGAGTTAGCTAGTTATCATAATGGGAGCATTTAATACTTTGAACAAGAAAGCGAACTTTAGACATGTAAAACCTAAACCTAGTTAGGTTCACAAGAAACAAGGGTTGCATCTTTTATATTCAGCACTTAAGCAACTTTGCGAGGGATTTGTCCCAAGCCTTTGATTCCATCATCGAGACTTAAAGCTTTAGATATCAACGATTGAATCAAGTTAGCAATCCAATTATAGCGCTTTACATCTGGGGCTTCTATATTATGCCCTAGAATTTCATGTCAAATTCTACTAGGGTTTTGTCACAAACCCTATATTTCATTAATAAAAACTAAATCATGAATATCAACAATCAAATTAGCATACTAACATTTCATATCTAGGGTTTCATTATAATATCCTTATATCAATATTTTACTAAGGTTTTACCAAAAACCCTAGATACAAACATCAAACTCCAAAATTAGATATACAACAATTTTGACTAGGCCAGGGTTTCAATGATACAAAAGCATATACACCTAAGGTTTCATTCCTAGGACAAGGGTTTTTTCATAAACCCTAATTCATAAACCCTAAAAATATAGGGTTTCATATGTTCTAAGTATCAATAAAATCCCTAAAAGACTAGGTTTTTATTATAACACAATCAAAACCCTAAAAACCAAGATGGTATGATTTCATCTTGAATTTTATTCTTTGACTTGAAACCGTAAGTTGGTTAGGGTTTCATTATCAACATACCCTAAACAGCAAGAGGTTAGGGTTTTATAGTGAACCCTAAAGTTTAGGTTTTCACCAAAAATGATCAAACAAGAGATAATATGACATCGGTAGATTCAATCTAATGAATCTAAAGAAAATGATCATATCTTTTATATGAGGAAGACTAGTTATAAAATATGTGATCTTCAAGCATACCTTGAGTTGCTCCTTTTACAAACCTTGTAGGGATCCCTTCGAATGATAACATCTCCATGGTTCATTTCAACTTTTGTTTAGAGTGTCTAAATTTACCAAGTCATCATTCCTAAGATTAGCATGTCTGCCTTATTTTGCTTCCTTGTCTTTCATGCTTGAAAGATTGATATTCCATTGAACTTGTTGCTATTTCTAGCAGATTGAAAACACATTGTTAGATTACAAAAACATAAAGAATAATATCAATACTTGAGTTGCTAGGTTTCTTTCAGTTGGTTGGTGCAAGATGCTAGATGTTCCTTCTGACTATAGTGGACGCTTTTAAGATGTTGAGTCAATTCTTGTTATAGACGACTTCCTTCTTTTAGACATAGGTGCGTAGCTTGCTCAACAAGTTCTACCAAATTTCCAACTTACTGTATAGGCTCGGTCCTCCTATATATATCAATGTCACACAATTCTTTGTCTTGGCAATGGCTTATATACACAAGTTTTCTGAAGATGACCTTGGCCCTTTCTAGTGTTGAAATCTAGGGGCAACAAATTAAGTGATGATTTATGTTACTTTGATAGTTGCTTGTGATGTATTTTTACTTAACTTGATTAACTTCTTCTTTCACTTGATTATGATTAGTGTTCTCTATCATCAAACAAATACCAAACAATAAAATCAATGAGACAATTGGACACAAGATGTAGGCTATCAACCGAGGCCAAAACCTCTCCTCTTGAGAGGAAAACCCACTAAAACTCTTCTCTTATTATAGAACTTCAATTGACGAATTCCAAGACCTATGACACTTGACCAAGACCCCTCCAAGACCAAGCCTAAAAACTCTTCTTGATGAGCTCCTCTTCCTACAAGTCAACACTGGTCAAACTTGCTTCACAACGTCAGATTTCGTCCCTTCTTGAGGATTTCGGCTTGTTATTGCAGGTCTGCAATTTTGGCCTCTTCTACAAAAACCACGTGTGGCTAGAATATGGATCGATTTGGTTCTTTTCTCCTTCGCTTGACTTGCCTTCTCTTCCTTGTCAATTCAGCTTGCAAATTAGACTTCTTGTCATTGAAATCTCGATTCCTGCAACTTGGCCTTCATTGCAGCAAGGTTGTTAATTTTAGATTACAATGGTATGTTCTATGCTTAAGAGCAATTTGCTTCAATTTTTTTTATTAGCCCAATATCAAATTTCAGTTTAGCAATCACCTTATCTTAATCACAATGATAGTAAATGCTGATAGAACATAAGCAAAATGTAGAAGACAAGCCAAGACAAGAGGACACAATATTTGACAAATGCCAAGGAAAAACCCCAATGTGGGGAAAAACCCCAAAATAGTCAAGTCAAGCCTAGTAAACGTTGCTGTAAAATCTGCAGTCAAATTTGAAGTCAACTTCGGTCAAACTGCCCCAAATGCCTCGAAACCTGTGCCAATCAAGGCGTCCTGTGACCTCCTAAAATCAAAATTTTGACTTGAAAAACATAGCCAAAGGAGAAGAGTTTACCCTTGGTCAACACTGGTCAAAGCAAACCTGAAATCCTGAAATTCAGCTTGCAATCTGTCTAGAGAAATGCGACTTGCAATCTGTCCAGAAAAATTCTCTTTTCTTTCAGCACATGAAAATACACAGGACTACCAGAAATTCTAAAGTGAGAAACATCAGGTTTCTTACTAGTGAAAACTGCTTCGAGAGTTTTGGAGTCCAATTCTTGATGTAGGCATCTATTTTGAGTGTACACGGCAGTGTTGGAAGCTTCTCCTCATAAAAACTTCGGTAGGCCTTGGTCATGAAGCATGGCAAGAGTAGCTTCAATCATGGTACGATTCTTCCTTTCGACAACTCCATCTTGCTCAGGAGCATAAGCAGTAGTGGTCTCCTGCTTAATGCCAGCTTCTCTACAAAGGTCATTGAACTCATTTGACTCATATTCGGTTCCATTATTGGTCCTCAATATTTTGATCATCTTCCTTGTTTGATTTTCAACCAAGGCTTTGAAAGAGCGGAACCATTTGAACACTTAGTCCTTCTTTGCTGGTTGAAGCATCTTGTTGACCGTCGTAACGCACCACCACAATTTTCTGTTTTTGGTTTGTCTTCTGTAGATCCACTGGTATGTTCTATCAACATTTTACTTGATTGTTTATGTGATTACTGTAGTGATAAGTAAAGTTGCATCAAGCATAGAACATCTACATAAATTTACATGGCATCAGAGCTGAGGTGAAGACAAGCCCTATTTGTAGTAATCACAAAAAGAAGAAAATGGGTTCCACAAACTATGGCTTCAAGGAGGATGACAAATTGACTGGGAAGGATGACTTCCATGCTTGGAAGATGATATTGGATCTCAAATTGGAAGACCAAGATGTTATGGACTATGCGCAGGGTAAAATCCAAGGATCTCCATCCACTGCTAATGCTGTTGCCAAAACAAAGTACAAAAAGGGGGAGATCAAAGCAAAGCTGATGATCAGGGAATCCATTCATAAGAGTCTGGTGGCCTACATCTCTGAGCTAGGCACATCCAAAGAGATGTATGATAAGTTGGTCCTCATGATCAAGGCCAACAATGCAAATCAAGTGCTATTCTTCAAGAATCAATTGAAGAATTTGAAGAAAGGCAGGGATGAGTCTGTCCAATCATACTTTCTGAAGCTGACTGAGATCAGGGACAATTTGTTGGCTATTGGGGAGACAATAGCTGATCGAGAGATGGTACTCACCGCACTTGGAGGGCTCCCATCCGAATGGCATGTGTTCAACACTACCATTCTCAATAATAATGTGATACCTGACTTTGACGAGGTACTGTCGAGATGCGTTCAAGAAGAGACAAGAATGAAGGAGTATGAAAATGAAGGGAATGCTTACTATGCTGCTCATTCTAGAAATAAGAACTTTGGTGGTCCAAAGAACAAAGGAAGAGTAGGGGCACAAGGGAAGAAGGGCAAGTGTTACACTTGTCATAGGCCAGGTCACTATGCTAGAGAATGCCCTTTCAAGAAGGATTCTCCTAATGATGATGACAACAACAACAACTGGAGGGATGGCAATCAAAGGAATAACAGGTTCCAAGGAAAGAGGAAGGCTCCCTCCAGTGGAAATGATCAACCTTTCAAAAGGTCAAGAAATTCCAGGTATGAGGAATCAAATGTTGATAAAAAGAAATGAATTCATTCTTGTATCTGCCCTCTCTGCTGCATCTCCACCCGATACTATGGATGTCTGGTTGATAGATGCATGGTTCTCTTCAAGTTTGGTTGAGTGCTCTATATATAGGCTCTTCAAGTGTCCAATGGGTTGACTTGTCCTTCTAGATAGGTCGACTACTCCTTTTGAAGGCCGATTTGATTGCTAGCACATGACAATGTCTTGGAGGGTCTTTTGACCCGAATAAATTCTCTTTACAATATGTAACATGCCCAAATGGGTCTTCAATACCTGACAATGACTCAATGACAAGCCCTAGAAGCACTCAATGGGTGCTTGTTCTAAAATTAAATTTCCTTTGAGCATGAAACTCATGCCTCGAGAATAACAATAATAAATTTATTTTCTCTTTACATCAAATACATAAAATCATAATTACATATGTCATTATGAAGACCGAACCTAGTTACAAATTTTAAGTTTCAATATTCAAGGTAGCTAAAAACTTTGATTAGACCTTCAAATTAAGCTTTAGAGAGCTTATGTAAGGTTCCCTTTGCAAATAGAGTTCTTCGCTGGTCAAAAGAGCTACCTCTAGTCCTTAAGAGACACTTTAGATTTGAAATCTGGTCACCTCACAATTGTGCACAAATCTTCATAAGATTCGGACTTCACAGAACTTAATGAAAACTCGTATTTGTGTAGCCTTCAGAGCTTTATAAAGTCTTCAAACAATTCGATCTTGGTTCCTATCTACAAGGAGTTTTTCACTGGAGCTCAAGACTACAAGGGATACCTTTGAAATGAAATTTTGCCACCTTATGTTATTTCACAGAACCCTACAAAGGCCAGACTTCAGAGAGGATTTGAGACCTTATTATCTATGCACAGAACTTCGCTTACAATTCAAAGGAGCTCGGCCTTGTCTAAGCTAGTTTCCTAGCTATTTGGATCTCCAATTGAGGTTGTTCAGCTTCCTTGGATCCCTTTTCCCTCTTTTGTCTCCTTGGAAAAGATTGAATCCCTAAACCTAGGATCCAATGGTTGAGATATAATCTCCAAATCTCAAGATGTACGGTTGAGATCATTTTTCCCAAATGACCCCTCTCCTACATTGGCCCCATCACTTAAAAGTCTCCTAGCACCTTTTTAAAGTTGTGTACCTTTTCTATTTTTTCTCATAAATTGATTTTTTTGCCTCACTTATTAGAAAAGTACACTTAGTACTTTACACATAAAGTCACTTTATAAAGTACAAGTGGCTTTAATATTAGAAAAAGAACATGGTACAACACTTCTAAGTACCTTTTCCACCCATGACATTAATATAAATCATAAATATCATTGAGACAAAAGTAATTAATGTGCTCAACTAGGCTAAATGGTATAAAATCCTAGTAACACCTCTCCTTGGTACTATTTTAAACACTCTCTCTTACCGAGGAAGGTGTTGCTCACCATTCCCATTTTTTTTGTGAAGAAAACATGCTTGCCTCTTGGCAAAGACTTGGTGAGATTGTCCGCTACCTGCTTATCAGTGGATATATACTCAAGCTTCATTGCCCATTGCTAAACCCAGTCTCTGAAGAAGTGGTATTTGATCTCTATATGCTTTAACTAGTCAAGAAATACTGGATTCTTAGAGAGTTTAATACAAATTTGATTATCACAATAAATCGTAGGTGGTCTCAGCAACCATAATGCCTTGCACCCTGCTTGACTAGCTGCCATATACTCTGACTCTGCGCCGCTCAATGCCATTTACTTTTGTTTCCTGCTAAACCATGACACAACTGTCGAGCCCAATGAGAAACAACATCTGAAAGTACTCTTTCGGTCATTGACACTTCCAACCCAATCTAAGTCTATGCAACCAATCAATCTGACTCCATCACATCTGACATAGTCCAAATCATAATCCAATATGCCTTGTAAGTACCTCAACACATGTTTTGCAGCCACCCAGTGTACTCTACTAGGCTCCTGTGAAAATTTCTGAATACAAAATTACATAATCCCTATTGCAGTATCGTGATTTACTTCTACTTGTGATTTAATTATACAAGTTATTTTCAGAAAATATTGAAGTAAACACAACTAGTAGCCTACACAAATATAGATCATTTACTGAAACATAGCGCACATATGACAAAGGACACACATGATTTTTCAAACAAATGTCCTCGGAAAAACACAATGCGGGAAAATCGATGCAACAACTCTTTGAGGGTTTTATTTATTATGCAAAATATTTGAATACATCTAGGGCACCAGTAGTGGTTTGCCCCACAGATAAATTCACGACAGTAGTACCTTATCAGTGAGTCGTAGACAAAAAATATGGCTGATTCAAACCCTTCAGGAATTACTGAATACGAGTCCTTTCTGGCCCACTGGAACCCTCAACGCAACTCCTCCAGCCTCTGCGGCAATCGTTGTAGCCCAGCGCAACCTCTGCGCAGCATAGGCTGCCCCTACATCACTTTGAAAGCCTTTGCGCTGCCTCAACGTCACCTAGAAGGGTCTGCGTAACCCTTTGCATGGTCTCTGCGTCATTTTGGTTGGGCAGCGTCCCTCCTACTAGCCTCTACGTTGCCTGGTTGGTACGGTACTGCTTCTCTGATTTATGTATTCTCGGCCTCGGATCAGAGCATCCCTTGATCTGGCCCTCACTAGCACTGCAAGCTCACTCAATAATTCTCAGCAAACTGCGCCCTAGAATTTCAACTTAGCTCAAGTGTTTCTACTTTGTGAGTGTTCTCCAACTGACCCCAAGCCTTCCTTTAATACTTTTCTCGTTGAGAAATCAACAGTCATGATCTAATCACTAATCAACGGCTAATATTAGAGAAAGCTTGATCCACGTCACATAGAACATTCTCACCACACGTGTAAATTAATTCACTTTAATTTTTCAATTTCCGTAAGTTAGACTTAGTGTCCCCATTAAAAAATTTAATTATTTTAATAACTTTTACACTAGGTGGAATTTCTCCAAATGATTTATGGGTCTTGGAGATCTCATGTGTTCTAGCCCCTCCACAAAGTTTCGGAGCTAGAGCACATCCGTTGCTACCCAAAATCTCAACGTTACCTCTTAGCGAGGAATGTTCTCTAGCAACACTTCACCACTAAAGCATCACCCTGATCTCTAGCATCGGTCCCTGCTGTTGATGCTTGGCTTGCTGCCCTCCATCCACTGCGCTGCTGAAGCACCCTCTGCTGCTTCTTTGCGCTCTCTCTAGAGCTCTGCGTTGTCTGCTATTCTGCATTGCATAAGCACCGCCTCTGTGCTGCTGCTGCCTCTCATTGCGTTGCTCCTCCCCAGCGTACTAGCACTGCCAATGTGCCTCCCATGATCTTCTGCACCACTGACTTCAGTCATCCTGCTACTGTCTTTAGGCTGTCGTAGCGCGTATGTGATCCAAGAGTTTGGGCACCTTAAGGATCTTGCCCTCACCATTTGTAGCTGCTCTACAGATCTATATCGCCCCACCTCTTCTCTCGAGGCACATGAGCACTCATGGCCACATCATTTTTGCTGCCACTGTCCCTCTAACTGTTGCTTCCTTGGAATCTGAAGCTTCGTTGTCCTTCCTCTTAGGACAAGTGCTGGTGAAGTGTCCAAGTTCACCACATTTGAAGCACCGGACCTTGGATAGGTCCTTCTTCTTCTTCCCTTGCTGTTGTTGTCCCTTAGATGCTAGGGCTGCATCTTCCTCCTCCTTTATCTTGAATCCTCCGCTGCTGAATTCCCTCTTGGTCACCCTCCGGATCTGCTCCCGTCGAAGGATTGCCCACATGTCTCCCCAATTTGGGAGTTGTGCTCTGCCCAAGACACTTTGGACAAAGGTCTCCCACTCATCGATGACTGCATGGAGGACAGTCCTCACCATGAGCCCATCATCCGGAGTTGCCCCCATGGAAATTAGCTGGTCTCGGATAGTCTGCAATCTGAAGAGGAAGGGATCGATCTCCTCTCCCATGTGCATCTGGAACATCCACATCTGGTTCTCTAGAAGCATTTTCCTCTGGACGAAGCTACCTTGATACAACATGGTCAGAGTTGTCCACACTTCATTTGTCGTCTTCTTCTCGGCAATGTGTGGGACCACATGATCCTTTACTCCTTCTATGATCAAGCACTTTGCCCACGCCTGATTTTTCGTTGAACTTCTTCAGAGCATCCGCATCGGTCGACACAACTAGGACATTCTTTGCGTGGTCTCTGATATCGTACTCCTCCAGGATTGTCAGGATTCTAGCTTTCCATATCGCAAAGTTAGACACATTGTCTAACTTATCCTGATCTCTCAATCCGTATGGGGCCATCTCTGCTCAAACAGTTGAAACAATCCTCTTCTCCCTTCTATTGCTGTTGCACTGAACAAAAGATTGGATCTGGGTTTCTTGGCAACAAAAACCCTCTAGAGAAACTGCTCCCTCTGACCCCGGAAATGCTTCGCCAATTCTACTGAATTAGCCCTCTACGATCACCCTCCTGATTGAATCTCAAATTTCTTGGCAAAAAATCTGCTGAGTGATTGTTTTCCCTTACTTTGTCAACTTTGCTAGGCATTGCTTTGCACTGACAAAACCGATGCCCCACCAGCGACTTCGAAGATCAAAAACTGCACTTCCAGCCTCGACAACCAGCACAACGTCTCTCCAACTCGGGTTGCGTCATCCTGTAGGGCCTGCGTCAGCCACTGTGTCATACCAACGTGAGCCTGATAGGCTCAACGTCATCCACTAGGGCCTGCGTCAACTCTGTGTCCCTTCTGTTGGGTTTGCGTCCCTCCTGGTGCTGTGCTGTGTTCTCCCGGATCTGTGCTGCCTCAGCTGCCCTTCTTGCAGCAAAAATATTCAGCCTCTTGCTAATTGCTTCAGCTTGATTTGTAATTGCTCTAGTACCATGTGAAAATTTCTGAATACAAAATTACCGAAACCCTACTGCAGTATCTTGATTTACTTCTCCTACCTATGATTTAAATATACAAGTTATTTTCAGAAAATATTCAGAAAATATCGAAGTAAACACAACTAGCAGTGTTCACAAATACAGATCATTTACTGAAACATAGCACATAGATGACAAAGGACGCACATGATTTTTCAGACAAATGTCCCCGGAAAAACCCAATGCGAGAAAATCAGTGCAGCAGCTCTTTGAGGATTTTATTTATTATGCAGAATATCTGAATACATCTAGGGCACTAGTATGGTTTTCCCCATAGAGAAATTCATGGCAGTAGTATCTTATCACTCGGAGACATAAAATATGGCTGATTCAAACCCATCATGAATTACTGAATACGAGCCCTTTCTGGCCCATTAGAACCCTCAATGCAACTCCTCCAGCCTCTGTGTCAACCCCTCTAGCCCAACGCAGCCTCTGCGCAACACAGGATGCCCCTGCGTCACTATGAAGGCCTCTGCGTTGCTTGGTACGGTACTACCTCTCTGATGTATGTATTTTTAGCCTCAGATTAGAAAATCCTTGTCGATCTACCCCTCACTAGCACCGTAAGCTCACTCGAAAATTCTCAGCAAACCGTGCCCCAGAATTTCGACTTAGCTCAAGTGTTGCTACTCTGTGTGTGTTCTGCAACTGACCCCAAGCCTTCCTATAATATTTTTTTTCATTGAGAAATCAACGACTGTGATCTAATCACTAATCAACAACTGAGATTAGAGAAAGCTTGATCCACGTCACTTAGAACATTCTCACCAAATGTGTAAATTAATTCACTTTAATTTAAATAATTTTTACACTAGGTGGAATTTCTCCAAAGGATTTTTGTTTCTTGGAGATCTCATGTGTTCTAGCCCCTCCACAAAGTTTTGGAGCTAGAGCACATCCGATGCTACCAAAAATCTCAACAGATCCATCATAAATTGACTAAATGTGTTGACTGCAAAACAAATATCGGGTCTAGTGTTGACCAAATACATTAATGAACTGATCAACTGACGATACAAAGTGGGATCCACCATCTCGGAATCAACATCATGTAGCTTCTACCAGTTGGTGATCATAGGAGTAGTCATAGGCCTGCAACCATCCATACCGAATCTCCTCAAGATATCTCCAACATACCTTCCCTGGCCCACGAAAATATGCCCATCCTCCTGCCAAACCTGCAACCCCAGAAAGTAATGCATCAACCCCATATCAGTCATATCAAAATTTGAAGCAAGATCTCTTTTGCTGTGTTGAATGAGTCTGTCCTCCCTTGTAATAAACAAGTCATCCACATACAATACTAGAATGAATGGATCGTCACCTACCAAGATAAAGTATAAGTTCGGATCTGCATCACTCTTCTGGAAACCCATCGGCTGTAGGTAGGCATCTATCCTCTTGCACCATTCCCTCGGTGCTTGTTTCAGTACATACAAGGCTTTCTTCAGCCTTCACACATGAGAATCCCTCCCATGCAACTCAAAGTCCTCAACCTACTCAATGTACACCTCCACCTGTATAACACCATTGAGAAAGGCGTTCTTCACATCCATCTGGTGAATCCTCCATCTCATCTCAGCTGTTATAGATATCATTGTTGTAATATATTAGCAGGAAGATATATACAGTAGGCTTTGCTAGCCTCACTGTAACCCACTAGGATACCCCTCTTTGCTGTGGGTTCCAACTTCGTCCTCTTCTCCTCAGGGACGTGTGAATATGTAAGGCACCAAATATCTTGATGTGCCCAACTTCTGGCTTCTTGCCGATGTACACCTCCTCAGGAGTCTTGCTCCCCAAGACTCTGTGTGGGCTCTTGTTCTGCAAATAAACAACAGTGTTACATGCCTCAGCCCACAAGAAGAAAGGTAAACTTTGATCATGCAACATTGCTCTAGTTGTACCCACAATGGTCCTGTTCTTCCTCTCTGCCACCCCATTCTGCTGAGGTTTGTAAGCCACAATGAGCTCCCTCTTGATGCCAACACTCCCACAAAATTCCCTCATCTACGCAGAAGTGTACTCATCCTCATTGTTTGAACTCAACACCCTGATTTGCCTTCCTGTCTGGTTCTGCATAAGAGCCTTAAACTCATGGAATCTCTAGAAGACCTCATCCTTGGTCTTCAGGAAGTAAATCCAGGTCCTCTTGTAGTGGTCATCAATGAATGTCACATAGTACTCTCATCCACTCAATGAAACATGGGACATATGACCACATACGTCAGAATGAATCAAATCAAGGATACATGCAGCTTTGTTGTCACTGCTCTTGAAAGGTGTCTTGGTGTACTTTCGTAAAGCACACCCCCTACGCACATCATGATGCTTTGTGCCGAAGTCAAACAACACTGTAACCATCTCCCTCAACTTCCTGAAAGCTCCATGGTGCAAGTGGGCCATCTTCCTGTGCCACAACTCACATAACTCACTGCTACTGGGCTGTGCTACCATAGCTTTCAGAGGTTGAAACATAACTCTGTATAGTCTCCCACTACGAGCTCCAATCACTCAATACTGGATCCCCTGGGATATATGAACACTTGTCCCTTTCGGAACAATACCTAATACCCCCTATCCTCCAAGCTAGAGACTGATATCAAATTCTTCTTCAACCCTGGAACATAAATTACATTTGTCACCCTTTGAAATGAAACTATCCCCATGCCTGTCGCTTTGACTTTAGAGTTGTCTCCAAGCACAACCTCCAAGTTAATATCATCCTCTAAAAGGCTGATGAAGTGCTCTCTAACTCCTCCGGTCATATGGCTGGATGTCCCACTGTCTATGAACTATGCACAGGAAGATGTGACATGAGTTGCTAAACACACCACCAAAGCACATTCTGAATCAAACATAGCCACAAAATCATCCACATCTGTTGAAGCTGCAACTCACTGTTTCTTCTTACCCTTCTTGTTGGGACACTGTATAGCATAGTGACCCATCTTCCCACAAACAAAGAATTTCACTTTGATCATGTCCTTCTCCTTAGCCTTTTGCTTCCCCTTCTCCTCCTTTGCTCCACTAGAAGACCCCTTCTTGATCTTCTTTCCCTTTTTCCCCTTTGCTACAAGAGAAAACATTCTCCTCTTCACCTCCCCTACCACTCTTGCTGCCACCCCTCGCACTCCTTTTGATCTCCTCGTGGATGAAATCGTCCCACATCCTCCTCCAACCAGGAAAGTGCTCTCTGGCCACCAAGCTGTGGATATAGCCATCCCACATCTCGGTGAACCCATCTAAGGCAACCCTAACCAACTGCTCCTCTGGAACAACCTCTCCAATGGTAGCTAACTGATCCTTCACCTGTGAGACTCTGGTGAGGAAAGAGGTGACATTGTCGGTCTTGGTCATCTTGGTGTTGCATAGTTTTTGTATCAACACCATCTTCCTGTTCGTATTAAAATGCTGGTGCAAATAGACCAAGGACTCCCACATCTGCTATGCATATCTCATCCCTGAAACATGAAGGAATAAATGGTCCTTGATGGCATCTAGAAGGATCCTCTTTGCCTTCACATTCTTCTGGTTGAACTCCACCAACTGAGCTAGATCAGTGGGTGCATGTACAATTGGTTCAACAACATCCCACACTTCAACTTCCTCCAGTAAAGGCATAATTCTCTCCTCCCATGGGCCAAAGTTTTCAGCCCCTGCCAATCTGTCCTCTACTCTCAACCCTATAGTCATGACCCCACAACCAACAATATGGAGAAAATCTGTGAGCTAGAACCTTCCTCCCTCTGAACTGCTAAATTCTTTGGGTTTCTGGCAAAGTTTCAAAGGTTTTGGTTCATTGTTTGAAGACTTTAATTGCTTGCTGCCCTCTTCATCAGCTGAGTGAAATTTGAAATCTGAGCCTCAACTTAGCTCTGATACCATGTAAAAAATTAATGATCTGCACCCTTAACCCAGTTTACGAGTTTGCATGTGTTTGTTTAGGCCCAACCCACATGTTTTGTCATGCTGGTATAAATTTCAGTATGCATTTATTGTAAACATTAAAAGAGTACTTCTACTAATTTTCACTTTCCTATCAGCTGGTAAATTGGTAATGAATACAAAATTTAGGCAAGCATTCACACATGAGACACTTATTTTTGGTCAACTTGATCCCGGAAAATTCCCACAGCCTCTTGGAGAAAACCAGTCTTCAAAGGAGGATTTTATTGCTTGAGATATTTAGACTAAGTACATAAAATAAACACAGTACTTATCTCCCTTTTCTGTGTAGCATTAAATGCAAATTTCTGGAAATTTGTGCCCATTGAACAACTCAAATTTTCAGCAAATGGAGTGCCCAGAATTTTTGCATTTATTCACAGCTCAGCTCAGCTTGAATTTTGTGCCCAAATTTTGCCTCGAAATTTGTGCAAAACTTGCCTTGATTTTTGTGCACGAAGGTGGCTTTTCTGCCTCGAAAATTGTGCCAGAAAGCAACAAAATACCTCAATTTTTGCGTTGCTTGAGTATGTTGTCTCGAAATTCATGCCTCAAATTTTGGGCTTGACAATAGCATAGTCCTCGAATTTCGAGTTCTACTCGAAATTCATGCTACAACCCCTCGAAAATCGTGCCTCCTTGCCTTGAAATTCGTGCATATTGTAGCTGTTCTTCTACTCAATTTTCGTGTTGTTGTGGCTGCTTGCTTCTCCTTGGAATTTGTGCCCTTCTCTAGTTGCAATTGCTCTCCTCCTTCATGAAGTTTATCCTCTCATCTCTTCTCCTCATGCTCTCTCTCAAGTGTGAAGTGAAGAATGAGATCTCTTTTCCCTCTTTTGTCTCCTTGGAAAAGATTGAATCCCTAAACCTAGGATCCAATGACTGAGATTTAATCTCCAAATATCAAGATGTGTGGTTGAGACCATTTCTCCCAAATGACCCCGTCATACATTGGCGCCATCACTTAAAAGTTTACTAGTACCTTTTTCAAGTTGTGTACCTTTTTTATTTTTTCTCATAAAATGATTTTTCACCTCACTTTAATATTAGAAAAGTACACTTGGTACTTTACACAAAGTCACTTTATAAAGTACAAGTGACGTTAATATTAGAAATAGTACATAAGAGAACACTTCCGAGTACTTTTTCCACTCATGACATTAATATAACTCATAAATGTCATTGAGATGAAAGTAATTAATGTGCTCACTAGGCTAAAAGGGATAAAAGCCTTGTAACACCTCTCCTTGGTATTATATAATTATTGTCAACACCATCTACTGCATACTTGTAGATCCACGTGGAATTCACCACTGACCTTCTTCGGATTTTGACAGTCTTCATTATGGCATACTTAAAACTTTCTGGCCTGCCGGCTCTTTGAACTAGGAGCTCTTCTAGTTATCAAGCATGGTTCTAGATGTCTGTACAACTTCTCCCTCTTGAACACAAATCATACTGGGAGGATCCTCTTGTCACAAGCTTTGCTTCTTTCTTCCCAATGCTTTCATTTGTTGCCAAAGCCTTGATAGCCTTTACGATGTAACTGCAAACCTCACTAGGAGGTCATGGAAGAAATGGTTGACCGAACAAAAAGAAACAAAGACAAGAGGCTAACTAATAATAAAGCAATAATAATTAGGGAAGAGAGATATAGAATACTTGTCTTTACATTGGACATTCAGTGGATGTACCTTGTTCATATTCAGTAAAATGAACTTTGTTCATTTCATGCTCCCAAAATGTTAACTCAGGAAAAACTCCAGAATAAATTAATAACCTTGCAAAAATCAGTGAACATTAAAAACATTGCATGCATTTTGGTTTTTTGTGAACTAGATCAAAATATCTTTGCCACAGATTAAATACCATGTTCTGCCTCTAGCAGTGTACTGAAGTGAGAACAATATGAGTGAAAGATAAAACCAAAATTATGTAGAATGAATCACCAAAATCAATTTCTAAATGGATTTTTTCCTCCACCATCCCCTTGACGATTTTTTGAAAAAACCAGGAATGACCTGGAAAACTCACGACTTTTTCCAGTTCCTTTCTCTTCCTCCCCGATTACTTGTTTCGAGATAGAGTCACTATGTATTTGGTGACTTGCCGATTAATTGTGGAGTCCTTCTGCAGTTATATTCACAATTCTCCTAGATAGTAGTGTGAAGTATATGACATCTTGTATATGAAGAAGTCCTGGTGATCTGATTAGTATAAGGAGGAACGAACCTTGATTGGCACTGATTGCATGTGCTTTTCTATTCTGTTAGTGTAATGAGGTTTCAACCTATTATCACTGGCCATCATTTGTATATCCTCTCAGTTGGATAAGGGGTTCCAGCTTTGATAAATGATAATCGTATGCATATTATCATTCTTTCATCATTGGTGAGTTTAATATTTTGTTCATTGTTAGATTGAAATTGTCTATGTTCAAGTAATCTTTGCCACAGATTAAATACCATGTTTTGCCTCTAGCAGTGTACTGAAGTGATGTTCTCACTAATATGATTGAAAGCTAAAACCAAAATTGTGTAGGATGAGTCACCAAAATCAATTTCTAAATGGATTTTTGCCTCCACCATCCCCTTGACGATTTTTGGAAAAAACCAGTAATGACTTGGAAAACTCATTACTTTTTCCAATCCCCCGTCCCTTCCTCCCTGATTACTTGTTTTGAGGTAGAGTCACTATGTATTTGGTGACTTTTCGATTAATTGTTGAGTCCTTCTGCAGTTCTTAATATTCACAATTCACCTAGATAGTGGTGTGAAGTATATGACATCTTGTATATGAAGAAGTCCTGGTGATCTGATTAGCATAAGGAGGAACAAGCCTAGATTGGCACTGATTGCATGTGCTTTTCTATTCTGTTAGTGCAATGAGGTTTCAGTCTATTATCACTGGCCATAATTCGTATATCCTCTCTGTTGGATAAGGGGTTCCAGCTTTGATAAATGACAATCATCTGCATATTTTCATTCTTTCATCATTGGTGAGTTTAATATTTTGTTCATTAATTGTCCATGTTCAAGTAATCTCTAAATTCTTATTTTGCTGGATGGACAATTAAGTGCTATGTGGATGAAGGCAAAGTTTGGGGTTAGTGCTTGGAGTTATCTAATTTGAACAAGTTAATATTAGCAAGAAATCTTGCAGAGAACAAGCACATAAATGAACAAACATCATAGTTTGGTGACTTGTTAGTTTCATTTTTGTAGAATTTGTTTATCATATTTTAAGGAATACAGGAAAGTATTTTGAACCCTTTACAGCTAGCAATTACAAAAGCACTGTGCCTGTCTACAGGGCAAATGCCTGTGCAATCTATCCTTGTAACATTATATTTTATTGACGAAATGGGAATTGAGAAGCAAAGCATATAGTAATTGTTTTGCTGTCAAGGGGACAGCAGGGTGATGAATGGAGTTGAAAGGTGATTATTTTTTTGGCCATAAAATAGGCTCATGAGATCCTTTTGTAGTTTTACCATGTTCATAAGTAAATTTGTTGTGTTCTAGTGATGAACTAATTAGTTCCATTAAGTATTGGAGTGGACTCATAGCTATAGACGGGAATTTCCCTTTGATTGGTTTTTCGTTATCCCTATTTTCCAGCCATTCATGTTTCTCCCATACAGAAAGAGAATAATTTGTGACGTTAGTCTCTACCTTGCCCTACCAAGATTTTTGTTGCTTCTAGTGTTGTACTGGGCTGGTGCAGATTGGATCAGAGTTTGTCATGATCTGGTCTGAACTTCTTGCTACATTTTATTTAAAAAATTTGCAATTTTCAGTGACAGTTGTGTTTGGATTGATTATGATTCCCATTCCTATTGCTGACAATAGTGTCATATTATAGGTTGTGCAAGTCCTTGTGATATTGTGTGAACCATTTTACCAGTTCCTTTTTTAATTCTCATTTTCATTTCTCCAACTAGAGAAATTGTGCATGACTTTCTGTTGTGCATTCTTTAATCGACAATTTTCCCATTATCAGGTACAACACATTTTGTGGGTTTTCCCCGGAAGTGGTTAAGAAGATGGCTAAAAAAGAGCTTGCTGAAGAGGTATGGCTAAATGTTTTATGTGTCTTGTCTCAAGTTTTCCTACTGAATTCCCATTCCTACTGTGCTTCTGTCAGTGCAATCTCAGTCTTTGAGATTGTTTATTTGCTTTTATGTATTTTATGTAGAAATTTGTAGGCCTGCCACCCGACCCAGTTTCAAGTTTTAGGAATCACATCAGTTTAATGCCCAGCCCATTTTGTTTTGATACTGCTGTTTTCTTTTGAACATGAATATATTTAAAAAGCATGAAACACATAAGCCTACTCTACTTGAATTTTTTGCTGAGAATAACACAAAATGTCCCACAATTTAACACAGTAATTTTTGGTCCAAAGACCTTGAAAAAACCCCGAAGGGAAAACCAATGAGGAGAGAGATTTTTATTTATTTCAGAGAAATTATTACAGTATTTAATGACAGTAAGCACAATGGACTTATCTCCCTGAATTCAAGCTTAGAATTCATTGGAAACTGTGTTGTAGATGCTCTTCGATTTATGTGCCCTCTTGCTCAGAAATTTGTGCCAGCTTCAGTACAGTCTGGCAGCAATAAATGCTGCTGTCAGTCCCCTTGAATCTCGTGCCAAATAACCCTCGTCTTTCTGCCCAGACTTTCTAGATTTCTGTGCTGCTGTAGCAGCTCTGTTGAATCCTCAAATCACACCCAGAAATTCTCAAATTTGTGCAGCAGTACCTCGAATTTTGTGCCTGATATTTGCTGCTCTAACAGCACAACAGCAGCAACTTCTCAATTTTTCTGTCTGAATCACACAAAAAATTGTGCTGCTTCAGTCTGCAGTTACTGCCCTCAAAACTCATGCTGGCACAGTGGCATTCTGCTAAAGGGTACCTTGAATTTTGTATTGTTTTTCCTTGCCCCTGCACTCGCTGTATTCTCCTTCCTCTGTTAACTATTTTCTCTCAGCCTCCTATTCTCCTTCTCTCCAATTCTCATGAAGAAAATGTTCAAATGGCGTCTTCTCACCTTTCCTTTTTCACTTTTGTTCTCTCATTAAGAAGAGAGACCTAAGCCTAAGATCTATCTGAGATTAGATTTTAGCCAAATAGATCAAGGGTGGAGATCTAACCTCTCATTGACTCGGCAGACATTTTTTCCCCTTAGTCTCCTTTTCATTAATTACTCAAAAGGTACTTTATGAATTTATGTTTATAAAGTATCTTTATGACTTAAAGTCACTTTATGTTTATAAAGTTACTTTATGACTTTATTTCTCTTAAAGTCACTTTATGAGTTTATACGATATAAACTCACTTTAACTTTATTTCTAAGGGGGTCACATTAGGACACTCTTTCCTAGGCTAGACACGGAACACTTTTCCTTGGTACTTCTCTAACATTTTACACATTGCAGATGATCCTGCAAGACATATTCTCTTTTCACATTCATGTTATTTTCTATTTAAAAACTCTCAATTATGCGCTTTCATTTGTTATTGCAAGTTTGGGTATGGTTTTGTAATTCATTTATTTTAACTCGAGAACAAATTTAGTGCCATACTCTGTATTTGATGGTAGATCAATTTTACTGTTATGTGTACATTTCCTTGGATCTTATCTTTACAGAATTTGAGTGAATATAACAGGTTTGGAGATTACAAGCAGCTTTGGGAGAGCAATCAGAAATCACAAAGATCAGTAAGCAAGACTTTGAGAGGCTTCAAAATGTACCATTCCTTCAACCTTTATTATGTATTCTAAGTGCTTGTTAAGAAAAAAGATTGATTTTGTTTTAAAATCCATCTTCTTTAAGAAATAAAATGTTACCAATCCTTACACGTGCCCAGTTATTACACTTCATCTAGTCTTATATTTATGTTCAAGAAAAGATTGTCTTTTTCCAGTGAGCCCTTCATTTTAATGGCCTTTTGGATGATCTTTAGGTTGTTTTTCTTAAACTTTCTGTTGAGATTAGGGAAGTACTGAGAATAGGAAACTCATTGGTGAAAGTTAAATTGGGTCAACCGAAGTCTTGGAGAGTTCTTTTGTGATTGAGTTGATAATAGTTTGTATCATGCTAATACATAGTCACATACAGGTAAACCACATTCTGGACCATCTGAAATACATGGTTTTTTTGGCAAGGGACAAAAGGATATTTGAGGGAGATGCATTGGTTCCTCCAATTATAAATAATGGATGGGTGAAACATAAAAATATAGAATTTTAGTCTGTAAGCTGTATTATTATTGCTAGAATTTAGTGTAATTAATATCATATTTTAAATAATTTTCCTTTAGATTCCTAGTATTGAATGATTCAATAAATGCACACTCGCATTGAAGCTAATTTTTTCTTTGTTGAAAAATGCATCTTACATTAACAAGTAGATATTTATAAAGCTGAAAGTAGAAGTGGAAAGTGGAAGAGTATTTACAATGAGTCTTATATCCTCTTCCTCGGTACTAGCAAAGCAAAATAAGTCAGAATAACCCAGAGCACCTCTTCTCACCAAGAATGAAAAAAAGGTTGGACTGAACTGACCTCATCAAAATACATACTTGCACCATAGCTCCTAGATAGTAAGTAATGTAGTGATTCGAAGGAAAATCCCAAATCCTGTGAGAAAATAATGTACTATGGATTGAGAATCACAAAACAACAACACTCACAAATGGCATTGTCCTTAGAAAGAAAATCTAGTGTTGATCTTAAACATGTTTCCAAGAATTTTGAGGAAAACATGCAATCCCATAAGATATGCTTGATTGTGTGTGGTCAAATTGAAACAAGGAAAAGAGTCAAGACCATTCGTCACCTCTCTCTTAGCAAGGCAAACGCTAGATGGCAATCTTTGCTAAACAACTAGCCAAGAAAAAACTTTGGAACTTGTTGCGGAGGTGGAGCTACCAAATATCATGTAGTAAGCAACACCACCTATCCATCAAATCAAAAGAATTTTGAACATTAAATATACATTAAGAAGAGTGTTCTCTTTGTTGAGAATTTGGAGGGCTTAAGATTGATACAAATTCTCCTCTTGATAATTACTTGTGAGCTAGCTTGTGTTAATTATGTTTGTTCTTCTTGAAGCTTAGTTGATCTTTCATCAAGTCAATTATCAAAATGCACAAGACACCAAAAGATTAGGCTTTATGCTTGAATTACTTGAACTGTAGGAACACTATTGCTGTTTCTTCTCCTTATAATAACTGTCTCAACTGGCACAAATTCCTTTTTCCGGTCAATGGCTCTTAACAATCTTTACTGTACTTATCCGCAACCTTCCTTTACTATTGCTGTCTCTTTATCTGCACTTATATCCTTCCTTCGTACGTACTGTGCCCTTTCCTTATTCGCACTATAATCTCTCCTTTTTATCACACTGTCTCCTTGTAAGTGTCTGCATTATCTCCTTGAATATATTCGCTTATTGCAACACTGTATTGTATTAGAGGTATTCACTTATGCCAACGCAATATGACCGCAAACCATGCTGTGGTGTCTGCAATGTATATATATATATATATATATATATACTACGTCTCTGTTCTTGCAACCGCAGTGTCTTCTTATATATATATCCACCGTCTCAGCTATGGTAACCGTAAGTTATTCGGGTGTGTATCGTCCATCTCTGCTGTGTTGACCGTAAGTCTACAAACTATAAGAGAGCCTGCATATAATTGTGCTATCTGCGTTACTTATCCCTTGAAATGATTCACAACCTTGGCTAATATATAGTGGACACTTCACACCTTTTTAGGCCGACCATCAAATGAGGTTTAGGCCGTCTTCATCATGAGAGCCGACCATGACTTGTAGTTACTTTCCAAGCGTTGTTATTTCAACAGATTATCTTCACTTGATTATAACATTATATGAGCACTGTCAAGATCAAATTGAATCCTTCATGAATATGACATCAGATGGTATTTATTCCTAGAATACATCTTCTATACATAAATACATAATTACATAGCTAACATGAAGAGCGACCTAGTTGCACTTTTCAACACTCCCTCTTAACTAGAGAGGTATTCATACAGGTACATGGTCACTTTCAAACTGAAGAATCTCATAAGAAGAATCGGATTGGTAATCACATTTGTATAGCATCATATAAAACAACATTATCCTAGTGCAAGGCCTTGACTAACAACCCCATCTCTCAACGAGACAATGGGCTACAATGTTGGCGAGACACATGACTTATAGACACCTTCATCATTGTCTCTCCTAGGTACATACTCCACCCGGGTGTTCCCAAAGTATGACCTTCTTGGACTATTGTTCTCTTAGGTAGCTAGCCCTCAAAGAATATCGGTCCCCGATTACTCTTATCTTGAATGCATTAACACATTCTCAAAGAGTATCGAATGCCAGATGATTATCCAATCCTCCATTCTGTCTTCCCAAGACCAAAATGATGTGTCTATCTCTCCCTGTCAACCAGGGAGGACCTATTCCACAAGGGAATGTACTCATTCCTATACAAGGAATGTACCTAAGCTCATTCTTAGGAATTATCAAGTTTCTTCTAGGTAAGAAACTTATCATCAGGCTCCCTCTTAACCAGGGACCTCTAGCAGCAATGATGAGACACCCAGTTGCTTATGAAGAATTCATGTCCTCGATGTCATGGATTTCGATATTGAAGAATCTCCAACTTTTAGCTTCATAGGGCCCAGATCATCCATCACTTTCATCTTGAGTCATGTTAGCGATCAGAAAGTGATTCACCAGACTTTCTTATCTAGTCCATTGTTATGCCATGGTGCTTTCCTTCGAATCATCTCCAAGGATCATACATCCTTTCTCATGATTGGCAGCGTTGCACAAATTCATCCAGGTAAACATATACATATGAACTTTTAAAACAAAAGTTACCTAGTGATGATCTTTCACCATGACATCTTCTTATAGGCATCGTCATCCTTCATATAGATTGACACATCTCCTACTGATATGTTTTTCCAAGGGTCTTATTTTTTACTAGACTTTCGTCAGAGTCTACATATCTTTCTCGGAGACTTCTTAGTCACATCTTCTTGGCCTCTTAACATGGTTGCATTTCATGATCTCCTCCTCTCTGCACATCCCTGATTCCTAGGAACATACAACTATTCTAGTTTCTCGTTCATATACAACTGCCTCTTATTCCACGAGGATATATTATGTTGATTTCATCTGTCCATGCATTGAGAGATACTACTCCATAGATCATACTTCTAAGTATAGAAGTTCATTACCTGCAACCACATGTCATGACCTCACAGCGTCCAATGTCAGCATATAAATATATACATGCCTCGTACCTTTTTCCCTTGAGTCTTCTTGTCGCAAATTCTCTTGAATGAAGAGCTTTATGCTTCAACAATATGTCATCACATCCCAAAATTTTGTCTCCATGATGACCCTTGATCTGATGACTGCTTTACTCTCTGTAGAGAGGTCTTCCAAAAGCTCTTTCACCGAGAGCTCCTTCCATGCTTTTATCGAGATGCTTCTTAATGTACATGCTATCATACAATTTTACAACTAATTGAAGATTACTTACAAAGGAATATGATCTCAATCATAATAGAGATCTCTTGTTTCCTTCTTAGATCTTTTAGTGTCAGGTTCTTCTCTTTCATACGTGACATGAGCTTCTTCCTTTTTCTTCTTGACATTTCCAGATTGAGGTCAATCTCTCATAATGTCCAAGTTCATCACATCCAAAGCATCGCACGTTTTCCATATTTCTTCTTTTATTCTGAGGGCCAAATTTTCCGAATCTTCCTTTCTTCCTGTATGAGGCTGCAAAGGCATGATTCTCTTCTTTTGATCCTGTATTAGCTTTGGCTTTTAGTCTTGTTTCATCTATTTTACATAGAGACCACAAATCATGGAATGGAGTGGCTTCTTTCTTCCCATATAGGCTAGAAGTGAAGCTTCCCCATTCCTCTGGTAGAGCATTCAACACCACTGTTGTCATCTCAGTGTCAGACATCACTTCTCCTAGTTCCTGAAGTTGATCTCTTATTTCAGAAATCCTCATAAAGTATGGGACGATTCCTGCTTCCTTTGATAATTTCATTTTGTATAGTTCTTGTCTCAGAGATTGCTTCTCTAGCAGTACTTACAGAGAATAGCTTCCACCAATTTTTCATATATTTGTTTTGCAGTTTTTAGTTTTGATACATAGGGCTCTAATTTCTCCCTTCATGTACTTAGCATGGGCTCAAGTATCTTCTTTTGGAGGTTGAACAATAGATCCTTCGATATAATCCATTACTTCGTCTTCGATTAAATTTAAGTCTGTTCTCTTTTTCGATGCACTGATATTTGATGATCCAACCAGCTTGTTGCTTTCTTTACAAAAATGCATCTTGATAGATAGGGTCATGAATACTTACTTGAGTGGATTTGCTTGCAGCTTCCCTTATGGTGGTTGAGAATGAAGTCAAGGGTTTCCTTTCTTCAAAGTTGTTGTACTTGACCCCTTGATTATAATGACTATCTTCAAAAGTTGAAATTTCCTTCAAACAATGTTTTGAGTGCAAATCTTTTGATACCAAAGATTGATGAGTTGATCTTTTCATATGAAATAGTTGGATAGTCTTCCTTGCAAATTGGTTTGTCTTTCCAATCTAAACTTTGCTCTTTGCTTATTTGAGTGTCTTTGTTGACAAGCAGCCCTTATGTTCAGCACCTTAGCTCTGATACCATGTTGAGAAGTTGGAGGGCTTAAGATTAATACAAATTCTCTTCTTGATAATTACTTGTGAGCTAGCTTGTGTTAATTATGTCTGTTCTTCTTGAAGCTTAGTTGATCTTTCATCAAGTCAATTGTCAAAATGCACAAGACACCAAAATATTAGGCTTCTAGAGCTAGGACAAAAACTTTATGCTTGAATTACTTGAACTGTAGGAAGGTAAATCAAATATTTACCTTCCTCACTATTGCTGTTTCTTCTCCTTATAATAACCGTCTCAACTGGCACAAATTCCTTTTTCCGGTTAACGACTCTTAACAATCTTTACTGTACTTATCCGCAACCTTCCTTTACTATTGTTGTCTCTTTATTTGCACTTATATCCTTCCTTCATACACACTGTGCCCTTTCCTTTTCCGCACTATAATCTCTCCTTTTTATCGCACTGTCTCCTTGTAAGTGTCTGCACTATCTCCTTGAATATATCTGCTTATTCCAACACTGTATTGTATTAGAGGTATTCACTTATGCCAACGTAATATGACTGCAAAACATACTGTGGTGTTCGCAATGTATATATATATACTACGTCTCTGCTGTTGCAACCGCAGTGTCTTCTTATATATATATCCATCATCTCAGTTGTAGTAATTGTAAGTTATTCAGGTGTGTATCCTCCGTCTTTGCTGTGTTGACCGTAAGTCTACAAACTATAAGAGAGCTTGCATATAATTGTTCTATCTACGTTACTTATCCCTTGAAATGATTTGCAGTCATGGCTAATTTATAGTGACACTTCACACCTTTTTAGGCCGACCATCAAATGATGTTTACGCTGTCTTCATCATGAGAGCCGACCATGAATTATAATTACTTTTCAAGCAGTGTTATTTCAGCAAATTATCTTCACTTGATTATAACATTATATGAGAGCTATCAAGATCAGACTGAATCCTTCATGAATATGACATCAGATGGTATTTATTCCTAGAATACATCTTCTATACATAAATACATAATTACATAGCCAACATGAAGACCGACCTAGTTACACTTTTCAACACTCTTTTTATGGAGTATAAAAACTCTGGTAAACTTGAATAAGTATATATTATTATTGATAAATGATGAGATGATTACAATGGGGAATCACCAAGGCTTTAAATACAGCCTCACGGTGTCCCTTGGTGAAGAGGCATGATCTTTGATCATGCCCTTTCACCTAATAAACCTAAGACAACTACATTTAAATAATAATTAATAAATTATACGTAACATTGCCCCTCTCTTAAAGATGCTTTGTCCTGAAAGCATACTTAATGACGGGTGTTGTTGGCGAAACACTTCCGTTTCCAAAGAGGCTTCTTCTTCGAGCAAATCCTTCCATTTATTTAAATATTCTGTGATAACACGAGAGTGTAACTTCTTTTCTCGTGTAGATAGGATACTTTCGGGTTCCAAAATGATCCTTCCTTCATCATCCAAAAATGGAAGTGTCGTTTGGGATGACTGATGGTCACCAAGTGCTTTTTTTAAGCATGATACATGGAAGACGTTGTGAACACAACTTGTATCAGGAAGGCTCAAACCATAAGCGACTTGACTGAGCTTTTTGATGATTTGATACGGACCATAGAACTTGGGAGCTAATTTATGTTTCCCTTTTTGTTTCAGGGACAACTGCTTGTACGGTTGGAGCTTGACAAACACTCAGTCTCCAACTTCAAATGATCTCTCAGTTCGATTACGGTCAGCCTGTTGCTTCATACGATTCTGTGCAATATTCAAATTTTCTTTTAGAACTTGGACGACCTTTTGGTGTTCTTCTAGCTGGTTTTTAACTGCTGGCAGATTTTATTGGACTGAAGCAAAATCTTTCCATTTCGGGGGCTCGTATCCATATAAAGCTTGGAATGGAGTCATTTTTGTCGATGTATGGTAAGTGGAATTATACCACCATTCAGCGAGATGCAACCATTGAACCCACTTATTTTGTTTTTCTGTAGCATAACACTGTAGGTAAGCTTCCAAACATTTATTGACAACCTCTGTTTGTCCATCCGTTTGGGGGTGGTAAGCTGAGCTCATGTTTAGGTAGGTTCCTATATGGTTGAACAATTCCTTCCAAAAATTTCCTTTAAATTTGGCATCCCTGTCGCTGACAATGACTTTCGGGAAGCTGTGTAGTTTATAAATATGTTTGCAGAATATCTCCGCAATTTGCTTTGCAGAGTCTATTTTCTTGATAGCGATAAAGTGAGCATATTTAGTGAATCTATCTACTACGACGAAGATCTTATCCTTCCCATCAGATACAGGTAATCCTTCAATAAAATCCATTGATATTTCTTCCCATTTCTGATTCGGAATATTTAAGGGATGAAGTAACCCAGGTGTCATAATATTTTCACTTTTATTTCTTTGACACTTGTCACATTCTGCTACATATTTTTGAATATCGTGACTCATACCCTTCCAAAAAAATTACTGACGTACATTGTAATAGGTTTTAAAATATTCTACATGCCCAGATGACATGGAATCATGTGATTCCTTGAGTATTTTTGATATAAACTTGGATTTGGAGTTTAGATAAATTCTTCCTTTGTACCATAAGATATTGTTCTTCCACTCAAATTTTGAATTTCCTAGGAGATTATTGATTATAGCCAACATTTTCGAATCTTTGGCGTACTCACTTCGAATCTCATTAAGCCATTCAGGAACAACAACCGAAACTGCAAGTAGTGTTGGTTCTTCATCATTTCTGGACAGGGCATCTGCTATTACATTGTCTTTCCCTTTCTTATGTAATATCTCCATGTCGAAAGCGGCAATTTTCTCGATTCATTTTTGTTCTTCAAAGAGTATTTTTTGTTGAAGGAGATAATGAAGACTGTTATGATCTGTTCGGATGGAAAATTTACTCCCTAACAGATATTGTCTCCATTTGGCCAACGCGTGCATAATTGCGAGCATTTCCTTGTTGTATGTGGACTTGAGACACTCTCGTTTATTTAGCTTCCTGCTTTCAAAAGCGATAGGATGCCCTTCTTGCATTAATACTGCACCTGTACCAAATCCAGAGGCATCACATTCGATGATAAATGGTTTAGAAAAATTGGGAGTCACCATTACTGGTGCATTCAACATTACTTCCTTCAAATCTTCAAAACACTTTCCTGCTTCTTCATTCCATTGAAACAAATTTTTCTTTAAAAGATTTGTAAGAGGTGCAGTTCTGTGCGCAAAATCTTTAATAAATCTTCGATAATATCTCGTTAATCCTAAGAATCCTCTTAGCTTAGATATATTCACTAGTTTATTCCATTCCCTTGTAGCCTTAATTTTAGAAGGATCCACTTTTACCCCTTCATGGGATATTATGTGTCCCAGATATTCGACTTTGTCTTTTCCAAAGGTGCATTTGGATTTCTTAGCATAAAATTGATGATCTTCTAATAATGTGAGAACTTTATCCAAGTGTTGCAAGTGCTCTTTCCAAGTTTTACTATAAATCAAAATATCATAAAAAAATACTAGTACAAATTTCCTAAGATATGGACGAAATAATTCGTTCATAGTAGCTTGGAACGTAGCTGGTGCATTTGTCAACCCAAAGGGCATTACTTTAAACTCGTAATGACCTTCATGTGTTTGAAACATAGTTTTTGGTATATCTTCCAATCTAATTCTGATTTGGTAATAGCCTGACCTTAAGTCTAACTTAGAGAAGTATTTTGCGCCATGTAGCTCATCTAGCATTTCGTCGATAAAGGGAATTGGAAACTTATTTTTAATTGTTATCTTATTTAATCCTCTGTAGTTGATGCATAGCCGGAATGATCCATATTTTTTTCTTACCAATATAACTGGGGCGACATACGGACTCTTGCTTTTTGAGATGACCCCACATTTTAAAAGGTCTTGGATTATCTTCTCAATTTCAGTTTTGTGTTGATGTGGGTAGCGATAAGGCTTGATGTTAACAGGGTCTGATCCTGCCTTGACTTCTATTGTATTTTCGATTTCCCTATTAGGAGGCATTTTCATTGGTAGGTCTTGGAATACTTTTTCGTGCTTCTGAACTAGTCTTTGTACTTCTGGTGACTCTTCGTGGTTCCTTTTTGTAGATAACATTTCTAAATGATGACATTGTACTATATAGGCTGGCGTTCCTTTTCAAATCATCTTCATCATCTGGGATGACGATACGATTTGATTTTCTGGGGCTTGGAATCCATATAACTTGTTCTTCTGCCCTTTCCACTTAAAACTTATAAACTGCTTTTGATGGTTGGCAGAATAAGTACCTAAGGTTTGTAGCCATTGAATTCCTAAGACCACATCTACTCCTCCTAGTGGTAAGGCATAGAATGGAGATTCTAAACTAAAGTCTTTAATCTGTAATTTGACCTTATGGCATTTCCCTACTTGCTCAATCTTCTTACCGTCGGCCACCATTACCTTCATATTAGGCATGGGAAAAGTAAAGATGTTGAGTCTTTTGGCCATGGTTGAATCTAGAAAATTGTGGGTGCTGGCAGTGTCGATGGGAACTATTACGTTGTTTTTCTTAATATGTCCTCTTAATTTTAGTGTCTGAGTTTGTGATATACCTGTCATGGCTGATAATGACACTTCTGGAATGCTTTCATCATCTACTTCTGGAGAGAACTCTGTGGTGTCTTTTATTCCTTCTACATCTGAATCATCATTGTTAGAGTCATTAGTTGCTTCACAATTATACAAATTTTTTTCTTTTCCATTAGCACATCTGTGCTTAGGGTCCCACTTTTCGCCACAACGTTTGCACTTGCCCTCTCTCATCCTTTGTATTTCCATGTTAGATTTATCTCCTTCACGAAAGTGTGGTGGAACATATTTCATGTTATCTTCTTTTGTAGATTGAGGAAACCTTCGTTTCGAATAGACTCTTTCTGGTGTTGACCAAGATAACCTTTCAAATTTCTTTTCAGCAGCTTTTGCTTTTTGCCTTGCTAGTTCTACTGATGTAATGTCGTGAAGTTTGAGCTCTTCTTGTATATGGATTTTAAGTCTTGAGATGAAAGACTGGATTAGACGACATTTTGACAATCCAGGTACTCGTGTCGCTAAGGTCTCCCATTCTCGAGTGTACTCATCCACATCTCCTTTTTGGCGTAATTTGATGAATGTTGAAAAAAACTTTTCTTCTTTTATACCTTGAAATCTTTTAAAGAATGCATCTTTAAATTTCGTCCAACTAATAGCAAGTGTCATCTCTTTCCACCACATATACAAATTATATGCTTCTCCTTCCATTTTCATGGAAGCGTGCTTAATTTTTTCGTCATCACTATTAATGTCATAAATCTCAAAATATTCTTCGGCTTTATTAAGCCATGCAACGCTATTTTTTTCATTACCGTCAAATTTGGGTAGCTCGTTTTTTGCTTTTCGATGATATGCTAACGGTGGAACGAGAAGGGGATATTGATTAGCAAATGCATTCCAAAGCTGCTTATTTTGAGAATCTGCATTACTATCTTTGTGATTATGTGGGGAATCGGTTTTTTCATGATGCTATTCTGAATTCCCTAAATCTGCTGAATTGTTTTGTTGATTTTGTTCCATATTGGGGGATATTGGTCATTGTGTCTAACTTATCTTATCGTAGAGTTCTGTCATCTTTTGCATTGCTTGGCTATGATTTTCTGTGGCCTTGCTATGATTTAGCCAAATTTGTCTTTCTATTCGATTTGTCGTATCTTGAAGCTTTTTGATGTCGTTGGAGTGTCCTGCAACTGTACCCTCGAGATCGACTAATCTTTTGCCAAAGTCATTGGAATTATTATTGATCAGTTTCTCAAGATCCAACACTTTTTTTTGGAATTCGGCCATTGACATTGATGACGACATTGAACATGTATGCGGTGGTGAATATTTATCTGCCAGGTTTTTTCCTCCTTTTTTTTAAAAATAATAATAATAATAATAATAATTATTTTATTATTTGAATTATATATATATATATATATATATATATATATTAACGTTAAAAAATTTCGTGAATGTTCGAAAAGTCACCTTGTTTTAAAATAATTTTTGTTTGTTTGTTTTTTTTTTTTGTTGTTCTTCTGTTTTTAATTATGTTGTTGTTGTTGTTTTAATTTTCTTTTGTTGTTGTTGTTTTCCTTTAAATTTGCCTACGGGGAGGTGAACAGGGAAAGGACGCGGGACGATGGACTGCGGTGGCGGGAGAGGTGGGCGGGGGACGGCGAGGGCAAGGGATGCGGGAAGGAGGGGTCGGAGGGGGAGGCAGGGAGGAGAGGTGGTCGGGGGAGGCGGCGACAGGAGAGGTGAGCGAGGGACGACGGGGGCAGGAGAGGTGGGCGGGGGATGCGGGAAGGAGGGGTTGGCGGGGAGGAGAGGTGGTCGGGGGAGGCAGCGACAGGAGAGATGAGCGGGGGACGGCGGGGGCAGGAGAGGTGGGCGGGGGATGCGGGGAGGAGGGGTTGGCAGGGGAGGCGAGGATGAGAGGTGGTCCGGGGAGGCAGCGACAGGAGAGGTGAGGGGAGGGCGGTGAGATGAGGGCCGTGAGTGATTAATGAACATACAAATTGGTCCTTGTAGGTCTGCCACACAAGCCTGTTATTCGATCTCTCCACAACAGGTCGATGCTTCTTCAATACGTCCGAGTTAACTGTTTTTACTATTGGACCCAAACATAAGTATAATCGAACCAAGATAGATCTTTTAAAAGAGTGAACTATTTTCATTGAATTGATGTCGTGGATTGCTCACATAGATCCTGAAGAGCTACTACTCTGATGCTAATGGAGTATAAAAACTCTGGTAAACTTGAATAAGTATATATTATTATTGATAAAAGATGAGATGATTACAATGGGGAATCACCAAGGCTTTAAATACAACCTCACGGTGTCCCTTGGTGAAGACGCATGATCTTTGATCATGCCCTTTCACTTAATATACCTAAGACAACTACATTTAAATAATAATTAATAAATTATACATAACATTTTATCACCCACAATGGGCTGTCAATCATGAATATAAAGAATGTCATGTCTATGTATAGCACTTGTTATATAACTCATTTATTAGTAAATGATAAATATATAATACTGTTATATTGATGATCATGTATAGTAGTCAATAATTGATCATATATAAGTATTGAATGGTGGAAAGAAATACAAGTTGCACAATAATAATCATCATATTGAGAAGGTATTTCTCTTTTTATTGGTGTAAAGGTCTATTGTTGAAGCTCAAAGGCTAAGTGGAGTCGACAAACCAATCATTCTAGAATTATATAGAATTGTTTGCAAATGTTGTTGCTTAAAATTCTTTATTCAAGATATGGGGTTGTATTGGAGGGATTGGGAGTGGAGTAATGAGTAGTCCTTCAACTTGGATACCAAGGAGTCGTACATTAGATTAGGACTTGAGATCCCTATTAGTCTAGAATCCTTTCTTAAATAGAAGTGAGGGATCGACAACTTATGGGAGAGGTAAAAAAGAGATGCCATATTGTGTGGAATGCATGTAGCTTTGTTTAAATAGAATTTTTTGGTTGGTTGATGCTCCATGAGCGTCTAGTGGTTAAAGCAAACCAAGTATGCTGAACATTTTGATTCCTTGTGATTTTTATGTCAAAAAGAAGAAATTATGGACATGTCTTGTGGTAGTATCCAATTTCTAGTGCGCCATTTGGGCATGGTTTCATTTAGATTGAAATTACTTGATCCCAACACTCATAGCTTTGAGAGGGCCCCTCTTTGGAAACACGTGGATGATCATGTATTGTTGCAAAAATTGATGGTCTATGATGTGTTCGTTTGATATTATTTTCCATTGTAGAAAATGGTCAACATAAACTTTTCAAGGATACAATTCCCACATAGTTTTGAGAGTTGAAAACATTAAAAATGATCTAACACTCCATGTCAAAGCTGAAATTGATATGTTTAAAGGATGTAGACTTCTTGCTCCTTGGGGCAGAAGCCCATATGTTATTGACTTTCCTAGTTTTCATAGCAAGAGGATCTTCATGTAACATTGATGTCTTGTTGTAATGCTTATGTCTATATGTTGTAATATTTATCTATTTTCCTCACTATATAATTCTTGGTATATTATATATATGATAATGTATCATGTACATAATGTTGCATATAGTAGACATGACCTATTAATGTACATTTTGTATTAATGCTTGGGCCTATTATGTAATCATGAGGAGTCAATATCATAGGAGTTGGACTCAAGGATTAGGCTTGTGACTCATGGATCTAACTCTATTACTCTCCAACAAAACAAGGCATCATGAGTTGTTGGTGTATTAAAATCAATTTCAATTTGTTTGACTCATTTATTTGTAAATGACCAACAAGTATTGGTGGTTGAAACCCTTGACTTGTGGGTACATGAGTCATCCAATGGATTCAATGTGGGTACATGAAGCTCCTCCATTGACTTTATCTTAAATGACATTTTAATTTTATTTTATCTCTTAAGTCACATTTGGCCTTTTTCCTCCAATTAATTATTTTTCCCCTTTTTAATTAAGTGACTAATAAACCCATTTTTAAGTTGGGAAAATGGTAAATTGTCCACCATACTCTCTCCAACCACTAGAAATCATTTCTCAACATCCCATCCTGTAGATCTTCTCATTTTGGTTCCAATGAGTTATTACACTAAGGTGTTATGTCGTAAATTCCTCTTGGAATGCCAGTTTGAGTGTAATTAACTAAGTTATGCTCAATAATAACCATGTTTTATGAAAGTTGTTAGAATGCAATGGAACGAAAGGCGAACTGTGCAGATGATGGAATATGCCAGGAGAATGCCATCGAATGCCATAAAAACTCCTCAAAACTCCCTCGGAATCCCAAATGACATAAACTTGTTCCCATGACCTGGCCATCTTGTGCCTTGGAAATCCACCCTAGCTATACTTTACAGGAAAAAAAAAATGGGGACATGACAAACCCTCCTGTCCCAGGATTTCTTTCGCTCAAGTAATTTGTATTTGTTCACTACAAAGGCATCTGTAAACTGATACCAGGATCCCATATGAACCATTATACCATGCCATGCCTCCAAATTAACCAAACATGAACAGGTCCCTCAATACATAGATCCCAAACAAATTGTTGACTCAATCCGCCATCCATGGATCCACCTAGATCCCAAAACAATCATAACCAATCATTCTCGTCCATACCCCATGGATTGGGTTGTGGTTTGTCTCTGACCATAAATGTTTCTACACTAGTAGAATACCAACTCATCACCTCTCTCCAACCCAACCCCTGGCATAAACCACGGTCAATCCCACTATGTTGTTGTTGTTCTAGAAAGCTGACGAGTTGATGACCTACATTCCTTTGCCAAATGAAACATGCAGTATCCCTTACATCCAAGGGCCCTTGTTGTTCTATGCTCCTGACTAAGAATGACACTCCATCAATAGGATACCAACTCATCGTGTGGGATGGATTGGATGCATAAGCACTTTTTAAATGGAACAAGTCCCCTATGTTGCATTGTGCCCAACTCATGTAGCTTTGCATGGTCAACCAACAATATCCATCTAGAAAATCCTGCCTCTCCCCCTGTAATGGGTACAATTGGCCAATTTGTGTTGCACACCTTGTTTATGTACTTGTGGAGTGTTGAGAAATCAATGCTAGTAGAATTAGGGTTTGATTCCTCTTTCTTTAAATACTTGTGAATTATGTTGGCTTCTTTTACTTCTTTATTAGATTATCCTTTCATTAAGCAATTACCAAATTATGTGTATGAAGATCACAAGAATAAAAGACACAAGATTTAGGTACTCAGCCAGGGAAAAACCCCTATCTAGAGGAAAACCCATTCAAATCCCTTCCTTCAATAGTTTTCACAAGACCAGACGAGATAATCCAAGACTCTTTGCCCTAGACACAAACTTACTCCAACCACCAAGTCATCCCTTCCTTCTTCAGATAATACCCTTTCAACAACAACTTTGATCTAGATCTTCGATCTTGCAGCAGCAGAACTTTGACCTCTCTATCAGCAGAACTTTGACCTCAGCACTAGCCCAGTAACTTCACACGAGAGAGAGAGATATCCCAAAACTAACTTCGATCATGTCCTTTTCCTGTAATTCTCCTTCTTCTCTTGGAACTTCGCACTTTTCCTGCTTCTCCTTCTTATGTATCGAACTTGTTGAGTGAGTGAGTAAATGGATTGAACTGCACTTCTATATATAGTCTCTTTTGTGGGTCGAATTTCCCTAATGTAGGCCGACTTCATCAGGCAAGTGTTGACTTCGTGTGGAGGTGACAAATGACTTATTTTACTTAATAATAATTCTTTCTACATGATCCAAAAGCCCAAGAAGGGTCTCATAAAATGGACAATGACTCTAGTGACTCAAGATAAAACCTAGAAGTCCTCAATGGGGACTTTGATTTAGAAAATGATGACCCAAGCATGAAACCCATGCTTTAATAGGTCATTTTAATAATAATAAAAAAATATTTTTCTTTTTTTTGATAAATACATTTCATTATGACTCAAATACAATTATGAAGACCAAATCTAGTTACATTCTTCAACACTCCCTCTTAGCTAGGGAGGTATTCATAATCACATAAATATACAAGTACATGAAAGATTTCAAAACACATGAACTATGAAGAGTTTAGGCACACACGATGCCACAGACTAGATTCCTGACGAAGGAAATTTATTCGGGCGGGACTAAGATGGACTAAAGCTTGCAGCCTCTCTAGATATCATCAGGCTTACTAACTGTCAACCCAAGGAACTAGGTGCGTAATGCAAGGTTAGAGCTCTGTGACCAATGCCACCCTCCCTACTTCAGGAACTAGACATCAACACATTGGCTGGCCAGATGTCCTCCCAGGCATTTTGTATTACACAAGATGCCTCATCAAATATCTTCCAAACACTTATCATCATCAAAATTAGTAATATCAAATGAACCAAGCATGCTTATAAGATATTCAAACTTCTTATTAGGAAGAGACTTTGTTAACACATCAACTACTTGTTCGTTGATTGGGACATACTGTAGCTTCACAATCCCTCACAATCACATCTTGTACCAAGCTTCTAATGTAGTGGTACTTATTGTTGATATGCTTCGTCCTTGCATGGAACATTGGATCTTCAAACATCTTGATGTTGCTTTGATTATCACAATTTATCATAGTGGCACTTAAAGGCTTTCTGTAACAAATATAATTTGTATAAAATAGAATAAATAGAATAAATATAATTACTAACTAATCAAATAGTAATTATGTTAAGTATTTGTTAGTTAGCTGAAAAGGCATGTCTAAAAGACATGCCTGTTCGTGAAAGGCCACCTGCATAGGTATATAAGCAGGGCCTCATTGTATCATTCAACCATCTTATCTCATCTTATCATATACATTTTTAATAAAATATTATTATTTAAATACCTCTTGCGTATTTTTGCTATTAAGTCAACAAACCTACAAGTTTTGTTGCTACAGTGGTATCAGAGGCATCAGAGCCATGTCGCACAACATCGTCTTAAAGCTTATGAACGTAGTTTATGAGCCTATGAACATTGTTTACCATACAATGTGCCATTATGTGAGACTCCTGAAAGTTTTCAGAGTCTATTGAAGAATTCATCCCTTGACTCACAGAAGGGTTCATCTGAACTTGGCAGTGGTCATATTGAAACAGTCAGAAGTGAAAGAACAGATGCAGCTTCAGTGCCAACTGGTATGGTTTGTATTGGACTTCCTAAAGATAGCTTCCCAATCACTGTCTCGCAGAGCAACATTGAAACAAATTTTTATGATGTAAATAACAGCAGTATAGTGCTTTCAAAAAACTATGTTAATATTTATTCACAAAGGTCTCCATTGGAATCATGGGATAAACTTGAGATTAAAAGTTCCAAAGATGCTAGATATCGAACCAGCTATGAAAAACACTATGCAGAACCATATTATGAAGTGCGCTCTAAAGCTATTGCATCAGAAACATAGGTGCTTCCTTCAATGGATGAAGTCAAAATCCCAGCAGATGATTATAGCTCTAAAGATAGTTCTCTACGTCAAATGTCTCTAAATACTGCAATCCTTATTGGTGACTGTGACAACATTAGAGACATTGATTATAAAGTAGATGAAAAATCAGTTTCACTTGCTGAAAAGATTAGTTCAGATTCTACCCAAATTCTTGAAAATAGGTCTATGTTAGATGCTACAGATAGAAGGACAAGGGCTGGTTATCAAATGCCAGAGGAAGTAGATATTGCTAAAAATTCTCATGCCAATTCTGGAAAGCTAGGATGCGTGGAAAAATTGGGGTGTAATATCCTTCCGGAAGTGGATATAAATGACATCATCAACGGAGAAATGTCGGCACTTGCTGATGAGCGTGGGCTGCCTATCATAATAAAAAAACAAGGGTTCTACACTAGGGCCAACCATCACAAGACAGAGACGCTGTCTTCCTCTTATATTCCCAAAGTCGAATACGTTGCTCAAAGACGTAGAACAGCAACAGATGTTGAATTTAGTCGACAAGGTCGAGTTAATGCTATGCTATCACAACGATTGGAGTTGTTGGCAGAAGTTGAGAGGCTTGCAAAAACATTGCATCTGCTAGAAGCTGTTGGATAGCAGGGTATTTCTGGCTTTTGCATGTTTATTCTCGGCAAGAACAAATTCTTGCTGCTTGTGAAAGTAATCAGGAAAAAGCTCGTTTTGTGAAAGACAAATTCCCATTCAAGGAGTTCTTCTCAGACACACCTCAACCAGTATTCACAGGCTTGTCCCTTGAAAGAGACATGCATGCAGCAAAAGGTTGCTTCCGCCATTTGACTACCATGTTTCAAGTTCCTTGGAATGGTAATGTACACTTCAACTGCAACTCTTGGAGGTATCTTGCCTCTAAATACAACAGAGAACATGTATTTTTCTCTAATCGGAATTTTCTCCCCGCGAATAGTCCTCCTGCTCTCATAAAACTGAGGAATGAGGAGTTGAGAAACCTAAGAGGCGAATACGATGGAATGGCTCTTGAGAGACTTCTTGTCAAGACATTTGATAAAAATCTTTTCGTTTTGGGAGAAGTTGAAAATGCTGAAAATTATCGGGAATAGATGAAATCATTCATTAAAATTCGGCGTCATCTTGGAGCTCTCAGAAAATATATTATAGAGCTGAGGGATGATGAAGAAGAGCGTCTGCCCCTGGACCGACGATTCAGGGTCGATCAGTTGTATAGTTTAAGCGGATATGTACACTCATCCCCGCAAAATATTGCATCTGTTTTCCGTTGTCGAACGTCCTGTTGCGTGCCCCTGCCCAGAAAACCAACCATGAATTCCACCGCATCCGTTTGTCATTGTGTGTTGTACTATAGTATTTTTCGTATTGCACTCTGACCAAGCTCGTTCCATCATCTGCCATTCCACTGTTTGTTTCAGTGTTTCTCCACCGTCCCCTCTCCGCTGGCCTTTTCCCCCAACCGCATCCGTTGTTCCTTCATGCTCTCCGTCGTCATCCAATATACGTTTCAGCTACGTACGGCCAACAGCTGCCGCCCCTGCCCCTGCTGATAATGAGAATGCAACGAGCCGGAACGAGCAGCACTCGCACCCTGCAAGAACAAGTGCTGTGTTCCTCTTCCGATCCAAGGGTCTTGTCATTTTTATGCCTCGGGTCAGCGTTGCAACATTTGGCTGCGGTCACGTCTCACAAGGGGAAGTAAACAAAAAAAAAGAAAAGAAAAAAACATTATTATTTACAAATATATATATACATATATATATGGTATAAGGCACAGATATATTCGGATTTCTGATCGGATTAATAACATCGTGTGGATCGGATATATTCTTGGTAATATATATATATATATATATATATATATATATATATATATATATATAAAAGTTAATTAAAAGTTTATATAATGTTATTATATAAATTAATTAAATTAAATTAAAAAAAATTGTTGTGAGCAAAGTGAAGAAAATTGTCGAGGTTAAGATAAGATGTCAAATTACATAAGTCGAAATGATATGCACAAGAAGAAGGAATTATTAGCAAATTAAGCTTTGAGGACAAAGCTTCTGAAGGAAGAGGCAATGTAACAAATATAATTTGTATAAAATAGAATAAATAGAATAAATATAATTACTAACTAATCAAATAGTAATTATGTTAAGTAGTTGTTAGTTAGCTAAAAAGGCATGTCTAAAAGACATGCCTGTTCGTGAAAGGCCACCTGCATAGGTATATAAGCAGGGCCTCATTGTATCATTCAACCATATTATCTTATCTTATCATACATTTTTAATAAAATATTATTATTTAAATACCTCTTGCGTATTTTTGCTATTAAGTCAACAAACTTACAAGTTTTGTTGCTACACTTTCCAAATAAATTTGATAGAAGTTTCCTCAACCATACAACTTCCTTTCCTACTTCACATGCAGCCACATACTCTGCTTTAGCACTACTTAAAGCAACAGGATCTTGTTTTCTACTCATCCATGAAATCATAACAGATCCCAAACTAAAACATCCACCTGTAGTGCTTCTTCCATCAGTGTCACCGCTACCCAGTGAGAATCTGTAAAACCTGATAGTTTGACTTCCTTCTTGTCGTACTTTAGGCAATGATATAAAGTGCCATGTATATATCTTAATATATACTTGGCAGTTATCCAATGACCGTGATGAGGCTCCAACTGAAATTGACTAAGAACATTTACAACAAAACATATATTTGGTCTAGTGTTTACCGGATACATCAAAGAACCCACAAACTGGAGTGTAAAAACTCTGGTAAACTTGAATAAATATATATTATTATTGATAAAAGATGAGATATATGAGATATGATTACAATGGGGAATCACCGAGGCTTTAAAAATAGCCTCATGGTGTCCCTTGGTGAAGAGGCATGATCTTTGATCATGCCCTTTCAGATAATAAAACCTAAGATAACTATATCTAACTAATAATTAATAAAATATACATAACATTGCCCCTCTCTTAAAGATGCTTTGTCCTCAAAGCATACGTAACGATGGACAATGTTGACGAACGCCTGGGTTTCTTGAGCGGTGAGCTCTTGCTTCCCACATTTTAAAAAGATCGTGGAGCATATTCTTGAGTTCAATCTTTTGTTGATCTGGATAGTGAAAAGATCTTATATCGACAGGGTCGGATCCTGTCTTGACTTCTATTGGATGTTTGATTTTCCTATTGGGAGGCACTTTTATGGGTAGATCCTGGAATACTTTTTCGTGTGTCCGAACTAATCCTTGTTCTTTTGGTGACTCTTCGTGGCTCCCTTTTGAAGTTAACATTTCTAACTGATGACATTGTACTGTAGATGTTGGCGCTCCTATTTGAATCATCTTCGTCATCAGAGAGGAAGATACGACTTGATCTTCTGGGGCTTGGAATCCATACAACCTGTGTTTCTGCCCTTTCCACTTAAAACTTATAAACTGCTTCTGATGGTTGGCAGAATAAGTACCTAAAGTTTGTAGCCATTGAATTCCTAAGACCACATCTACTCCTCGTAATGGAACGGTGTAGAATGGAGATTCTAAATGAAAGTTTTTTTATCTTTAGTTTGACCTTATGGCATTTCCCTACTTTCTCAATCTTCTTACCATCGACCACCATTACCTTCATATTAGGCATGGGGAAGGTAAATATGTTAAGTCTTTTTGCCATGGTTGAATCTAGAAAATTGTGGGTACTGCCAGTGTCGACGAGAACCATTACGTTGTTGTTCTTGATATGTCCTCTTAACCTTAGGGTTTGAGGTTGTGATATGCCTGTCATAGCTGATAATGACACTTGCGAAATAGTTTCCCCATCCACTTCTGGAGAGAACTCTAAGTTGTCTTCTAATCCTTCTATATATGAATCATTATTATTAGCGTCATTAGTTGCTTCACAACTGTATAGATTTTTCGCTTTTCCATTAGCACATCTGTGCTTAGGGTCCCAGTTTTCACCGCAACGCTTGCACTTGCCCTCTCTCATTCTTTGTTTTTCCACACTAGATTTTTCTTCTTCACGAAGATGGAGTGGGACATATTTTGTGTCATCTATATTTTCAGATTGAGAAAATCTTTGTCTCGAATATACTTTTTCTGGTTTTGATAATCTTTCAAATTTCTTTTCAGCAGCTTTTGCTTTTTTCCTTGCTACTTCTACTGATGTAACTTCATGAAGTTCGAGCTATTCTTGTATATGGATTTTAAGTCTTGAGATGTAAGACTGGATTAGACGAGATTCTGACAATCCCGGTACTTGTGTTGCCAAGGTCTCCCATTCTCTAGTGTACTCTTCCACATCTCCTTTTTGGCGTAATTTGATAAACGTTGAAAAAAACTTTTCTTCTTTTATGCCTTGAAACCTTTTGAAGAATGCATCCTTAAATTTCCTCCAACTGATAGCGAGTGTCGTCTTTTTCCACCACATATACCAATTATATGCTTCTCCTTCCATTTTCATGGAAGCATGTTTAATTTTTTCGTCATCACTAGTAATGTCATAAATCTCAAAATATTCTTCTGCTTTATTAAGCCATGCAACGCTATTTTTTTCATTACCATCAAATTTGGGTAGCTCGATTTTGGCTCTTCGCTGATATGCTACTAGTGAAACAAGAAGGGGATATTGATTAGCAAATGCATTCCAGAGCTGCTTATTTTGAAAATCTGCATTACTATCTTCTTGATGATGTGGGGAATCGGTCTTTTCTTGATGCTCTTCTGAGTTTCCTGCATCTGCGGAATTGTTTTGTTGATTTTGTTCCATGTTAGGAAATATTGGGGATTGTGTCTGACTTAGCTTATCTATCTTATCATTTAGCTTATTGAAGAGTTCTGTCATATTGTTCATTGCTTCGCTATGCTCTGTCATCTTGTTCATTGCTTCGTCATGCTTTTCTGTGGCCTCGTGATGATTTAGCCACATTTGTCTTTATATTCGATTTGTCGTATCATGAATATTTTTGATGTCGTTGGAGTGCCCTGCAACTGTACCTTCAAGATCGATTAATCTTTTTCCGAATTCTTCGGAATTATTATTGATTTGTTTATCAAGATCTCCCAATTTCTTCTGGAATTCAGCCATCGATATCGATGAAGACATTGAACGTGTATGAGGTGGGGAATATTTTTCTGCCAGTTTTCCCCCTTTTTTTTAAAATTAATTAATTAATTAAATTAATTTTTTTTTGAAATAATAATAATAATTTCTATTATTATTATTATATATTATATTTTTAAATAATAATAATAATAATAATTATTATTATTTTATTATTTGAATTATATATATATAATATTGTTTTTAAAAGTCACTTTGTTTTGAAAAGGCACCTTGTTTTGAAAAGGGGAAATGGGTTTTTAATACCATGGGCCCAAAAACCACGAGCTTGTAAACCACGAGCAATTACTCTTCTTTTTTAATTTTACTTTTACTCTTCCTTTTTAATTTTACTTTGTCTTCACATGTACGTATATCTTTCTTTTTACTTTTTTTTTTTTTTTTTAAAATTTATTTCCCCTTTTATGTTAACTTTCCTTCTCTCTTTTGATTATATATATATATTTCTTCCTTCTTCTATTTTAAAAAACAAATGTTGTTACCCACAAGCACTTGGTTTTTAAAAAAATCTGCAATTTTGGAATTTTCTTGTAATTCCTTAATTCTGGGTGATCACACAGATCCCTAAGAGCGATGGCTCTGATACCAATAGAGTGTAAAAACTCTGGTAAACTTGAATAAATATATATTATTATTGATAAAAGATGAGATATATGAGATATGATTACAATGGGGAATCACCGAGGCTTTAAATATAGCCTCATGGTGTCCCTTGGTGAAGAGGCATGATCTTTTATCATGCCCTTTCAGTTAATAAAACCTAAGATAACTATATCTAACTAATAATTAATAAAATATACATAACACAAACTGACGATAGGTTGTAGGATCTACGAGACTAGAGTCAGAGCTTCTCAACTTCTTGAGATTGGTGGTCATGGGAGTAGTCACGGGCTTATAATCCATCATACCAAATTTTTGCAATAACTTGATTATATACTTTCCTTGCCCCAAATATATATCCTCGGGTTTCTGCCATACTTCCAGACGTAGGTAATGATGCCCAAGTCCTAGATACTTAATCTCAAACTCGGTTGCGAACATCTTCTTACATTCTTATATTCTTCGTTCCACACCTGTAATAAACAAATCATCCACATATAATAGAATAATGATTTGCTCTTTATCCACAACTTTGATGTAGAGGTTTCGATCAACAGTGCTTATGACAAACCCAATTCTTAGAAGATATGGATCCATTCTTGCATACCATGCCCTGGGAGCTTGCTTCAAGCCATATAGGGCATTCTTGAGTCTACAAACATGAGTGTCCTTGCCATTTATTTGAAAGCTTTCAGGTTGTTCAATGTATACTTCTTCATTGATGGTTCCATTCAGAAATGTTGTTTTTACATCCATTTGATGGATGTTCTATCCCTTTGTCTTCATCATCGGAATCAATAGTAATATCCTTGGATCTTTTGTAGGCATGATTTTCATCAAATATAACGTCCCTGCTTACTTCAATATGTCTTCCTTCCTTGATGTAGATTCTATATGCCTTTGAAGAAAGACTATAGCCAACAAAGATGCCTTTAATGCTTGTAGAGTCTAGGGCTTCTTTCGTTTGTCCTTTGGAACGTGGATATAAGCGGGACACCCAAAGATTCAGAGATGGTCCACACATGCCTTCTTTCCTATGAACACTTCTTCAAGAGTCATATTCTCAAGAATTCTATGAGAACTTCTATTATATATATATTGTTGTCATTGCCACTTCTCCCCATAGAAATTTTGGCAAGTCTTGATCAAAAATCATTGTTCGTATGCATTCTTCAATTGTCCTATTTTTCCTTTCAGCCACTCCATTCTGCTCGAGATAGTAGGGAACAATGAGCTCCCTTCTCTTAGCTCTTTCTTCTTTGCAATATGTAATCATTTCTTTGGAAGTGTATTCCCCACCATTGTCAGATCTCAAATCTTTATTCTTCTTTCGATTAGGGTCTCAAATCTAAATTCCTTGAACTTTTCAAATACTTCGTCCTTTTTCTTGAGGAGGTAGAGCCATGTCTTTCTAGAGTGACCCCAACAATAGCCCAGTAACTTCACACGAGTGAGAGAGAGAGAGAGCCCAAAACTAACTTTGATCTTGTCCTTTTCTTGCAATTCTCCTTCTCTTGGAACTTCGCACTTTTTCTGCTTCTCCCTCTTGTGTATCGAACTTGTTGAGTGAGTAAATGGATCCAATTGCACTTCTATACAGTCTCTCTTTTGTGGGCCGAATTGCCCTAATGTAGGCTAACTTCATCAAGTAAGGGCCGACTTGGTGTGGAGTTGACAAATGACTTATTTTACTCTGATAGCGGGTAAATCCCACAGTCCCTGATTTACTCATATTTTTTCAATCTCAAGCTGTGTATAAAGTGCCTACAAAATTCATTTACCAAGCAAATCCACAGTATGGGCAAACTCACAATATTCAATGTTCTTGAGCTGGCAATTAATTAAATAAAAACTGAAGCCTTAATATCTCAATTCGAAGAATTGAGATATTAAATTAATCCTCTTCTCTTATGTCTATAAAACCCCATACAATACAGTCAGATTCACTTCTCTTTTGTGGAAGCTCCACTCTCAACCAATGGTCAATAACATAGGCTGAAACTCATAACATGCCTTAATTGTTCTTTTACCCTTATCATATGATTTTGGAACCATATATACAGGGACCCACTTAAACCAAGGTTTTAACCCTTTCTGTATGACCATATACGCTTACTCCTCATGAACATATAGGGTTAATAGACATTTCACTTCCAACGCCAATAATTACACGACACAACCATCGCGTCAAACATATGATGCACGTAACCAATGGTAAAATCCGACTTCAGCTCCTTTTCAATACTTCCCTAAGGTTTAATCGTGATAAAATGGAATATATCAACCTTCCGCCTCAGACCACAGATCCACACCTTTTAATTGGTTTAATTAAAAGACCGACCATAGACTTATAACGTTAACCTTTCACGCATTAACTAAAACACTATCAAACACTCTCCATAACAACATTTGCCGAACTTCATCAACCAGCTTATGCATTCAACTTAATTAAATCTTGACTTGATTAATACACGACCCAACACACACATGGGTCCCACCGTAGGTTGAACTTACCTCGCCTTAAGTGCCGGCGGGATCAAACGGTCCACAAGTTATCGCGTTGCAATTAACGATCCAATGGACATAGTTAAGTTTCACATTTTTTTTCCTTCCAATGGACATAGTTAAGTTTCGTGTCCACAAGTTATCGCATTGACTTTAACGTCCCAAAAAAACGCGACATACGCGGTTCTCAAAACCCGCTCAAGGACACGTGTTGGCCAGAGACCAATATCGCGTTATTTTTATAAAAACAACTTTCCACCCTTTTGATCGCGTGATACCACTGGTTTCTCATGCGCTGGTTTCACTGTTCACGCTCCTTTTGGTTCCGCCTTTCTCCCACGCTCAAGGTTCTGTCCTCGCCTTGTTTCGTTCTTTTATGCGTTTCGCTCCTTTATAAGTGGCCCTTGTTTCACTAACACGGTACTAGTATATGTGTAACGCACAATTCCATTTCACTGTGCCTTCAAGGTTCTATCACCCCAAATTTACCAGACTCCAAGTTCGGCTCTCACCACCATGGTAGATTAAGGAATGGGATTCCTTTCCTGCCTTTCTGCGCCTCTATAATCATCATAAGCACGTTAACCCTGAACGTGAATTCAACTCTCACTATGTCTATGCAGAGAATTTCTCTTTGGCTTCTTACACGAAATCCTTATAAAGGTCTGCCCCTCTTTAATAGATTTCTTTCACCCATCAATAACTCAACGCCCAGAACTTCAATTCCAAGATATTCATTCAACTGCTTAACTAAGTTCAAAATGCCCTCTTCGCTGGGTTAACCCAACTAGTTGGCAGAGTGCTCATTCATACATTCTTCTACGCTTTCTTCCTATAATGTACAGGCACACTGTTAAGCCAAATTTCAGAATCTTCTTCATGCCCAGCTCATGAAGATTCAAGGCATCCTCACAGGAAGTTAGTTCAAGCAATACTCATGCAGTATTGAGACAAATCCATTCATATAAGAGTCACGGGAGTTCAACTATTCTCACACAGAAGCTAAGCAACGAATGCACAGTAATACTGAGACAAATTCCTCATTTATACAATGAATTAACTTACAAACTTCTAGCGGGCCAGATCTTCAATCAATTGGCTCTTTTGCATCCAATTTTCTGCAGGTCTCTCCTACAGCTCTACGCAGCCCTATACAGGTCTTTGCAGGTCTTTCTAGGTCTATGCCACAGAGACTTATTTATACAATTAACAGTAATTGTTTCATCTTCCCTTAACGTTCAACAAAACTCTGCAATTCCTACGGTCCTAATTTTAGCCTAACCCTCTGACAGACTGAAACGGACTATCTCTTCCTATGCCCACTAATCATTCGAGCAATCACATTTTTCTCCACAGTTAACTAAAATTAACTCGACTATGAACAATTTCATAGGGAAATAAAAACATGAGACCCCCCTTATGTTTATTTATGTACAAAGATTGTCTTGAGCCTAATGCCCCTGCATTAGACTCCCCAGGTTAAAATAATTCATGATCTCCTGATCATGCACTTTCATCTTTGTCTGCCTGGATCCCACACTTTGTTCTGCAGCTGGTCATCTGTTGCAGTGTTCTTCCTTTGCATTCCTCCAGGCTTCCATACTCTACGTTGCAGCTTTCCACTGGTTGCACTTTTATATCCTCTTTCTGTCTTTCTTTTGCTGCTACTCCTTTGTTTCTTTGCTGTTGTCCTTTTCTCAGACACCCTCACCATCAATCTTCTTATCAATGCAATTTCCCTATCTAATCTTTCCTTTGACTGCTGGACACTGCTTCCTCTTGAGTGTTGAACTCTTACTTCTGTTTACTACATTCTTATTTCTTCAGTTCTTATTATTGCCCTAGCTCCTGTGCTAGCTTCAGCTGTATCTGTAGCTCTTCGTACTGCCATGCTTACTCCTACGCTTACTGCCACCCAATCATCCATACCCTCTCGCTCTCTGCAACAGTAAAACTTTTTTTGATTGTCATTCATGACAATTTCTTCATTTTCTGGGTTCAGCGATTCTTCAAACTGGTATTTAAATTGCCAGTCATCATCCACATCTCTTTTCTTCTTCTGGACTAAACACCCTTTAGTCCTTCCTTCAGTACCTGCAACCATAAAACAAACATCAAAGTTATAAAATTTTTGTGCCTCTTCCTCCTCTTTTGGCAACACTTTAGTTTGTTGCTCCAACATATCTTCCAGCAACACTCCAAGTTGCTGTTATGCCATTTCACTCTCTTTTCTGAGTTTTTTCTGCAAACATTTCAGCCATTCACTTTGTGCTTGTCTCACATCATCATCATGCTGTAATTTGAATTCAACATGTTCCTTTTCTTCTTCCTGGGCAATCTTCAGCAATTGCCTTCCATCCTCTTGATTGATTCTGCTAATCACATCAAGTTTTTCAAACATTACATTTTCATCTTCTATCAGAGTAAAACTCTGATTCTTTATCGCTGTAGCAGCCCCAAAAGTCTGCCTTACAGTCTTCTCTTGGCTATTCGGACAAGCCAATTCTTTTCTGCCACCAACAACAACAAATTTCTGCACATGAGACATCACTGTCTCATATTCATTCTTCAACACCTTCATATTTTGCAATCCCCAATTCTGAAATTGAGGTTCTCTCTCTTGTATTGAATCCTGCTGATTCAGCATACTCTCCAGTAGCTCAATTTCTCCATTCCAGGGATCAAACATTCCCATAGAATCTTCTTCCTTCTCTTTCAATTCACTGCCCAATGCTGTCAATTTATCTCCATTATCAACAGGATCTGCATTCACAAAACAGTTGTTAAAACAAAATGCACAAGGCCTCAATGCCTTTCTCTCCTCTGCCAGCATCTCAGTATGCTGTCCCAAATTTCTTTTCTTTTCAATCAGCACATCAGTATGCTGTCCCAAATTTCTTTTCTTCTCAATCAGCACATCAGTATGCTGATTCCAATCCTTCAAACAATACTTGAGACTGTCAGCTAGTCTCTCCTTTGCATCATCCTCTTCAAGGATGTCTCTCTGCTCTAGTTCATAAAGATAAACTTTCTCATTCTCATTCATCTCTGCCCTTACAATCTGAACACCTTCTCTCTTTGTTTCTGTCCTCGGCTCATGCCACAATCCTGGCATCTCATCCGAGGAAAGATTTTCACAATCTTCACAAGTTAAGTTTCCTGCTGTCACTATCTCTTCAACCTTCATCAGAATAGAATTTTGATCTTCCATCCCTGCAATAACTTCGGTTATCTGTCCATCATCCTTCATTTGGCCATTTAATAAAATCAGTGTGTCATTATCATCATTAATGACAAATTCATCATCATCAAACACAACTTCATTGAAACAATCTCTTTTATAATACAAGGAATTCATAAATTCCTTCTGCTGTAATAACTCAATTTGATCTTCATCAGAAAGATATTCATCATACTTTACTTGGCAACAGTCACCCTCATTTACCACAGTTTCATTATCTGAACTGTCTTCATCAATACCTGCATTCACACACAACTTTTCAGTTGTAAAAACATAAGACCTCATGGTCTCATTTGATGAATTGATCATCAAATCTTCTTGCTGTTCCAAGTCTTCTATACTCTCCAGAGATTCTTCAATAGTCTCTTCTTCAAGCTGTCCAACTTCCAACTTCTGGCCATCATCATAAACTAAATCTCCTCTGCTTCCAATATGTTGGAAAGCAGAACCTTTCTCCAAATGGACATCTCCAAAACATCTGGCTGTTCCCTTTTCCTCCTCAGTGACAACGTCAGCAGGTTGTTCTCTTCCACATGTTCTTCCTGCAAACATACAAAATATGTTAGACGTAAGGCTCTTGGACTCCTTGGTCCCACTTGAAGCATCAGTCTTCAAGTCCTTCTCCAGATACTCAATCACTCTGAGTATTTTCTCCTTCTTCTGAGCATTTGTCATTTTCTCTTTCTTCCTTTGTGGCCTCTGCCACTTTACCTTCTTCTTCATGAGCCAACCAACTCTCTTGTTTTCCTCTATCATCCTCTCCTGTTCATAAAGCTGCTTACTGATCTCAGCTATCTCTTTCCAATATTCTTCATCATTGAGTCTCTTCCTCATGCCATTTGCTTTGGCATCTTCCCTCACCCTTCTGTTGTGGCCTCTCTCAGAACCTCTGCAATCTCTGCTATGGCTATCAGTAGCCATTTTCTCCTCCAGGAGTTCTTCACTCACAAGCTGCACTAAGCCTCTGCAACAACAAGCTCTCTTGCTGCAACTTACCTCACCATTCCCTTCCCCCGGATTCGGCTTTTGGCAAGTACTGGTCCCCTATCTGCTGGAACCCTCTGAGCACTCTCTTCTGCTCTTCTAGGCTTCACTCTGCAACTTCCTTCAAGAACACCTCTGTTCTTCCTTCATCCAACCTCAGTTGGGAATCCTCTAGGTTCTGCCACACTTCTTCTTCACTCAGAATCCCTTGCTGGACTCTTCTATCACTGCTCTCAAAGCTGTGATCTTCTCTTTGCTGAGATTCCTCAATTGCTTGCACTCTGCATTCTGCAAACAAATCCTTCAAACCAGAGTTAAATAAGGCTCATTAACTCTCCTTCCAAGATCCTTGAATGTTCTTGCTTCTTCTTTCACCTGCACTGCATCTCTATCTGCTGCAATCTTCAAATATTTTGTCTTCACTTCAGATTCTGCAAATCTGAGGACCTTCACTGCATGTCTAATCAAATATGCAATTCTTGTTAAACAGATTTAAACGCCAAACTTCCTTCTTGTTTCAGTACATGTGCATTTCAAAATAACCTTTCAAAGAGATAATTCAATTCTAGCTCTTATACCACCTGATAGCGGGTAAATCCCAGTCCTTGATTTACTCATATTTTTTCAATCTCAAGCTGTGTATAAAGTGCCTACAAAATTCATTTCCCAAGCCAATCCATGGTATGGGCAAACTCACAATATTCAATGTTCTTGAGCTGGCAATTAATTAAATAAAAACTGAAGCCTTAATTAATTAAATAAAAACTGAAGCCTTAATTCGAAGAATTGAGATATTAAATTAATCCTCTTCTCTTATGTCTATAAAACCCCATACAATACAGTCAGGTTCACTTCTCTTTTGTGGAAGCTCCACTCTCAACCAATGGTCAATACCGTAGGCTGAAACTCATAACACGCCTTAATTGTTCTTTTACCCTTATCATATGATTTTGGAACCATATATACAGGGACCCACTTAAACCAAGGTTTTAACCCTTTCCGCATGACCATATGCGCTTACTCCTCATGAACATACATGTTTAATAGACATTTCACTTCCAACACCAATAATTACATGACACAACCGTCGCGTCAAACATATGATGCACATAACCAATGGTAAAATCCGACTTCAACTCCCTTTCAATACTTCCCTAAGGTTTAATCGTGATAAAATGGAATATATCAGCCTTCCGCCTCAGACCACAGATCCACACCTTTTAATTGGTTTAATTAAAAGCCCGACCGTAGACTTATAACGTTAACCTTTCACGCATTAACTAAAACACTATCAAACACTCTCCATAACAACATTCGCCGAACTTCATAAACCAGCTTATGCATTCAACTTAATTAAATCTTGACTTGATTAATACACGACCCAACACACACATGGGTCCCACCGTAGGTTGAACTTACCTCGCCTTAAGTGCCGACGGGATCAAACGGTCCACAAGTTATCGCGTTGCAATCAACGATCCAATGGACATAGTTAAGTTTCACATTTTTTTTCCTTCTAGACTTTAACGTCCCAAAAAAGCGCGACATACGCGGTTTTCAAAACCCGCTCAAGGACACGTGTTGGCCAGAGACCAATATCACGTTATTTTTATAAAAACAACTTTCCACCCTTTTGATCGCGCGATACCACTGGTTTCTCATGCGCTGGTTTCACTGTACACGCTCCTTTTGGTTCCGCCTTTCTCCCATGCTCAAGGTTCCGTCCTTGCCTTGTTCCGTTCTTTTATGCGTTCTGCTCCTTTATAAGTGGCCCTTGTTTCAATAACACGGTACTAGTATATGTGTAACGCACAGTTCCATTTCACTGTGCCTTCAAGGTTCTATCACCCCGAATTTACCAGCCTCCAAGTTCGGCTCTCACCACCGTGGTAGATTAAGGAATGGGATTCCTTTCCGGCCTTTCTACGCCTCTATAATCATCATAAGCACGTTAACCCTGAACGTGAATTCAACTCTCACTATGTCTATGCAGAGAATTTCTCTTTGGCTTCTTAAATGGAATCCTTATAAAGGTCTGCCCCTTTTTACTAGATTTCGTTCACCCATCAATAACTCAACGCCCAGAACTTCAATTCCAAGATATTCATTCAACTGCTTAACTAAGTTCAAAATGCCCTCTTCTCTGGGTTAACCCAACTAGTTGGCATAGTGCTCATTCATACATTCTTCTACGCTTTCTTCCTATAATGTATAGGCAGACTGTTAAGTTAAATTTCATAATCTTTCCTCATGCCCAGCTCATGAAGATTCAAGGCATCCTCACAGGAAGTTAGTTCAAGCAATACTCATGCATTATTGAGACAAATCCATTCATATAAGAGTCACGGGAGTTCAACCATTCTCACACAGAAGCTAAGCAACAAATGCATAGTAATACTGAGACAAATTCCTCATTTATACAGTGAATTAACTTACAAACTTCTAGTTGGCTAGATCTTCGATCAATTGGCCCTTCTGCATCCAATTTTCTGCAGGTCTCTCCTACAACTCTACGCAACCCTATACAAGTCTTTGCAGGTCTCTCTAGGTCTATGCCACAAAGACTTATTTATACAATTAACAGTAATTGTTTTATCTTCCCTTAACGTTGAACAGAACTCTGCAATTCCTATAGTCCTAATTTTAGCCTAACCCTCTGACAGACTGAAACGGACTATCTCTTCCTATGCCCACTAATCATTCGGGCAGTTACATTTTTCCCCACAATTAACTAAAATTAACTCGATTATGAACAATTTCATAGGGAAATAAAAACATGAGACTCCCCTTATGTTTATTTATGTACAAAGATTGTCTTGAGCCTAATTGCCCTGCATCATACTCAATAATAATTCTTTTTACAGGATTCAAAAGCCCAAAAAGGGTCTCATAAAATGGATAATGCTTCTAATGACTCAAGACAAAACCTAGAAGTCCTAAATGGGGATTTTTACCTAGAAAATTATGACCCAAGCATGAAACCCATGCTTTAATAAGTCATTTTAATAATAATAAAAAAATAATTTTCTTAAATTTCATAAATACATTTCATTATTACTCAAATACAATTATGAAGAACGAACCTAGTTACATTCTTCAACATGGAGCCTGGAAATATTGCAGCTCTATTGGCAACCATGGCACTGATCTGCACCTCATCAATGGGTAGGCCCAAATATGGATGCACCAACATCTCCAAAAGATCCTCCTTCATTTGATCGAAAACTCCACGCTCCTCTAGTCTACCATTTTCCTGCAAGACTACCCTGCCAGGCTTCAACACCTCCTACTAACAACTGTCTACAAATACAACCACCCTCATATGTCTGTTCCTCATCAATGGTTGGCCCCAAGGGTGGTTGCTCATCCTCCTCCATCATGGGCTCTATTACCGCTTAAACTAGCAAGGGTCCTAGGAGGGGATACTATGGAGGAACTACTAGGTCAAGGGACAACAATGGAGCAATATCGCACTGTCACTTCAGCTAAAGCTCCTTGCTCTTTACAGACTCACCGATGTGAGGAGACTCGGTATAAGGGGAATCACGAGATGAATGGAGCAATAATAAGATAAGGAGTGATTCTCAAAGCCTATTCTCAAGAGAGGCTCAAACAAATGGCTTACTTGCTTGAGAGGCAAGGTGATAAGGTCTCTAAGAAGGGCTAAGATGATACTTGAGTTTAGGTCTAGGGGATATGCCTTGACAAGAGGGTTCCTAGACTCAAGGATCCAAATTTCTTCTAAGTAATCCTTGTGGACTTTGAGTTGTAGACTTGTGGGACCATAGAGAAGCCAAGTGGATCCAAAATAGGTCAAGGGTATGGAGTTGATCACTTAAGGAAGGGGCTTGACTTAATTGGGGAGGAGAATAAGATCAAAGGGCTAATTTTATTTTAGGGTTTGATTGCAATGACCCAAATGAGGACACTAACCCAAATCAATCTAGGGAAAGCATTGGTCTTGCAGCTAGGGCTTGCTACATCTCGGGATTCCAACGTCATATTTTCTTCAAACTTGGAGGACCTCTAAAGCAAACCTTAATGCAGTAGTGGACCGAAAATCGAAGTGTTTGGATTTCTAGAAAAGAATGCGATTGATGCCCTAGATGACCTATTAGGGCTAGGTATAGAAAGAGAAGAGGAAGGCGAGAAAAATAATATTTAAAAGTGATCACCAATGGTTGGACTAGTTCCTTGCCTTTGGGAGAGATGGAGTCAAAGTGAATTTGTGATTTAGAGAAACTATACCCAATCAAGGAGACCTCTAGAAAACTTTGCATGGAAATTAGGGCATGAGAGCAGCTGCGAGAAGATTTTACACTTTGATGCACAAGAAATGATGGCTTATCAAGGTAAATTCAACAAAATTTAACATTTAGGAACATTCATTCGTTATACAAGACACATGTAATATATGTAGCACTATAATAGATCAAATTTCCAAAATTTCGCATAAAATTAGAGGCAATTTTAGACCGAGATAGTGAGAATCCCAACAATATTCATGTGACAAGATAAAGGTAAAAAAATAGGCATGAAAAAAGCACTTACATGTACAATGAGTATATCCAATCATCAAATCAAGACAATTTTGAAACTCCAAAATCAAGAGTATAGTATCCAAATATCAAAATTCATCCATGAAACCAAACTCGTCCTCCAAAAAGGAATGTGAAATTCTCACAAGAGCTATTAAACCCAACCAAGTGATGATGAGAGGTTAGAATGAGCCTCTCTCATATTTATACAACTCTAAAGGGGATTTGATTTGCGTAATTGGCCTAATTTAGCCCCAAATAATAAAATAATACATAATAATGACATGACTTGGTGAGAAGCCCACCAAGATAGCTCAATAATACAAAGAATAGCCTCTCAAGAGGGAAAAAATAATGAATATGTTGAGTTGTTGGGCCATTGAGGAGGCCTAATGGAATCTAAATGTGCCAAGTTGAGTGAAAAGGCTTCAAACATAGTGGACAAGGGGTTGGCCCCTTGTTTTCCAAGCAAGTCACATGTTGTGCTCCCAAGTGGGTGTGGGGCACAAGGACATCCTCACAGGTCTCCAAGTGGATCGATAATGCTTATAAACCATTTGTAAGGGATAGGATGATGACATAAGCCCTCCCTTTGTCTCCTACATTAAGACACATCCTCATCTGAACCCTGGAACATCTGCCATGTTTATGGTGCAAGTGTGGAGTCGGCTAGGCATGGTGAACCAGGTGCATCATCCTCATCCAAAAGGTGGAACATGAGCAATCACTGAATGGTGTTAGGGATCCATGAAGTGTTGTTTTCTATGGTGGAGGCCCATGGCTCTCTACGCTCGCCCTACAAGTGCCAATGTGGCCCTCTAGTGGGTTTGGATGCCATATAGGGAGACTAAACCCCAACTGGGGACCAACTTGCAATCCTGCATAAGATCCAATGTGTCCTCTTGCCCTCTAGTATAACAAATCATTAGTATAATGTAGTAAAAGAGCTTACAAATCATGGAATTAATGGGGCACTTCATGGTGGCATGCCCTTCCGTAGTGGACTTGGCATGTATAGGTGTCTCCAAGCTCAATAAGGGGTTAACCTAGGACACTATTAAGTGGTTTCAGCCTTTAAATGGGGTGACATGTCCATGGTACATCCATCAATGGGTAGGTGGCATGTGATATAGTGATGGAATGAAGTAGGGATCAAGGGAAGGCTCCAGTCCACATGTCAAGGTACATTGGCAGCTATGATGAGAGAAGCCCACACCTAAGTATATGAGTGTAGGAGGGAGCGTATCATGGTAGATGAGTTACCCCGACCTTTGTTTTTCCACCCTTCTTCATATGCCTTTTTCTTTTGATTGATTTTTCTTTATAACTGCTTCGGGCTCCAGGGGATGAGAGCATGAAGTGTGGGATATAATTAGATATGCCCTTTGAAGGTGGGGCAACTCATCGTCCACCAAGGGTTGGGACAATCATGGGTTCCTTAGTGTGAAGGGGGCTCATCTAGGGTCCATAGGAGGTAGGGTGATGGCCGTGAATGAGGGGTAGAACTCATGTTAGGGCACATGCTAAATTTGTATGTCCAACCATCTTTTGCATTTTGTGGTAGATTTCCTGTTGAGACTAGCCAAATTATGATTTCTCTTTTCTTTTTAGCTACATCAACCTCCAAGCATCGTTGCAGGCCCAACCCAAAGTGTGTACAATAGGAGAGGAAGGCTAACCCTATGTGGACCTAGTGGACGCATGTGGACCCGGATGGGCAAAGTGATGAATGGGGTTAAAATGAGTGAAGGGGAGCAACGTATATGGTGTCGAGAAGCGAGACCACACAACCAAAATCAGGATTTCCTATATAGTGCTAGCTCTAAAGCTAATGGCTAGTAGAGGAGATCCCATGGGACTAGGATATAAGGCTAACCATCAAATCGGGTAGAGGAGACAAGAGTATAGACCTAGCCCACTCTTTCCACCGAATTCCCCCACCAATCCATGCTTAAAAGTCTCCATGACATGTAAGGAAAATTACTCAACTATTTCAATGAAAAGCCACACCTTTAGGGTTGGAGGCCCACCTTCAAACATACGATCATAATGTATGGGCGAGGGACCACATGGTTGGCTCAGGTGGCGGAGATAATGGCACATCGAGCCATCTGGTGGCTGCAAGGGGTTGTTGGTTGTTGGCTAAGGACCATCTAGGAGAAATTTTTTCTCCTATGGATACTACCCATAGGTAGTGGTTAACAGGTTCAACATGAGGCACTAGCTGACTCACTAAAGATGGCCCATCATGCACACTATTTTCCACTTTGTGTTGCTCGTGTGCTGAATGGGAACAATTTGCTGCTCATCAATCTCCTCTACCAAACATGGTTGCAATTCTGAGTTGTTGTCGACAACTTCCGATGACTGCTCATGCTCCTCAGAGGTATCCTCATAAAAACTAACAGACTCAACCATAGAAGAGGAATCCTCATCCAGAAGGTTAGAAGGAATCTCCTCCTAATCTACCCCTATCATTTCCTCAGTGTCACTTAAGCATGAATGGTTAGGTCCCTAAGGTTCCTTGCAAATGAAGAAAAGATCGTTCCTCGTCAACTCATTCTTGCTGCATGGTCCACCAAACATGAGCATCTCCTCCTTGGTCAGTTGTCTTCCAAACAACCCAATGTTCTGCTCAACCAACCTTTCGGCTAGTTCATAAGCAGCAGGTGAGACAAATTGCTCTCTCCTACAAATGAACAACAATCTAAATTATAACTCCCTACGTATGGCATCATGACCTCCCATGCATGAAGAAAAAATGGACTGCATATGCATTTTGCATGTGTCAGGATGATGTTTCCGAATGTTAAAGAAGCATTGGAACATTTGGAGAATCAAGTCATCTCACTCAAAGTCAAACATGAGGTCATAAGATCTAACTAAGGCCATGACTTCTAGAATTTGTAGCTTCTTCCTAAAGGTAGGACCCTCACTCTGATCCAAAGGTCCCCACTATCAGTCTGAAGACGCTTCTGATAATGTCATCACTATAAGGGGCTACAGGTGCGATCAACATCATGATAGTACTGAGACAAGAGGCAACTGGAAGTTTGACTCTTGTACAAAGGTGTTCCAAATATTTGTGTTGTATTAAGGCAAGCATGGTTGGTTTTAGAGCCCAAATCAAGCTCTTCCCGTTTGATTGATCCACCTCGGAAATGAGTGAAGCCAGTTTTTCCAGCTTGAGAAGGGCTTTTGCTGTAACCCCCATGGAACTCAAATTTGTCCCAAGTGCATAAATTTTGCACCCCAACGCATGTTCTTCCCATGGTTGCTCTTGTTGTAGCGTAGAAAGTATTCCCTTGGACAAGGATCTACTGATTTCTGTTGCTAGTTTATTTAGAGTTTTTGTGAAGGTTTGATCCATGTTTGAGTGGAAGAATGACAAGTACATCAAGTTGTCTTAGCCAAAATACCACTATAAGATTTTTCCTTGTCAAACTTCTGATTTTTCTTTAAAATTTCCGAGTTTTTAGTTTTAGTCTCGGTGGTGGGGGGGAGGGAGGGTTTCTTCAAACAATTTCTTTGCTTTACACTCTATTGTAGGTCTTCACCATAAATTTTTTAATTTATGGGTAATGACTAACATGAACCAACAAACTTCTTAAAGCACATATATCACCTTTATGACAATTCAAAATTAATACACTTCTGATACATGATGATATAACCCACTATCAGTCCCCTTACATTTAAAATCTGAGCATACAATGAACAAAACAAAAGTGAGGAACTTGGTATTTAGAGGCAACCACTAGTAAAGGATGCATATTGCAATATCCATTCATCTATAGCACGTTCCAATTTTTTGTTGCCCAGTGGTGAAGTGATGGCACAAATTTCGAGTAGGACCGCTACAACGTGCCCTTCATTTGACTATCTAGCAATAGTATTTTCCTTCAACACATGTCAGTCACATGTGAGATAACACCAGCAATTCCTTTGCTCAACCAACTAGAGAATGGGATTTGTATCTAATGCGTTCCAACCCCAAACTTCAGTGTTTGATAATGTGGTTTCCCAGGAGATAGACACAGGTCCTCTTTGATCGTATGTGGCCCCAAGTCCTCAAATAGTGAGCATGCAAAGCAAAACAAAGGAGACTCGTCCTTGGGTTTGTTGAGGAACTCATATAGATTGCCAACAAGGGAAACTCGACCCAACAAAAGGAAGGAATCGTAACTCAGTCACCAAGAAAGGCAAGTAGTGCCAACCAACTCCAAGTCTTCGAACCAAATAGATAATGGGAAAATCTTGTTCTAGAAGTGAGGGAACACATGATACTCTGCCCAAAAATAGTCCCAACACTTACTCACCCAACTCGTCACTCTTGAGAATGCATACGACCTGCTACAAGGGGATGGATTTCTGCCTTAACCAATTTACTACAAATTGACTCTATTTATTTGTTGCAAACCTAGGCCTACACAAATGAAAATGATTAGGTTTCTTCTAGGAGAGGAACTCATGCCTCAATGGTCCCAACACACAGGTGAAACTCACCCCTTGGTATTAGAAACTCGTTCCAGTTATAAGGTTGTTTTCTTAGTAGGTGAGGTAAGTAGATTTGTTTCCCCTCTTACCACAAAACTTGTCCAAATGAGGCAACACGACCAACATTTCCAAGAGAGACTCATTCACTGCTTATACTTGGAAGATCACCCCCCACCTCCTTTAGAAAACTCAATCTCTCAGATTTAGATGATGATTTTCTCCAGTGAATTGATGCTCAAGGATCGAGTGTATTTGACCCTAGTCATTGATTCAATTTAGCCTCAATTGGCTTCAAACCAGACATTGAAATTTGGCCCAACTGGAAGGGAATTCTCAGCCTCAAGAAGTCAGAGTACCAACCCTTGGAAAACGACGAGATCAACTCCCAATTAGTGCAATTGGTTCCCAGAAGATTTCAATATTTCCATATGCTCACTGCCTAAACTTGTAAAATAAATAATCATGACCCCCTTTAATAAACCAAATCACAAATAATATTTGGCCCTTTATTAAAAATTTGGTGTTGGCTCTTTAAAATAATACTTCACTTTAATATGCCACGATCCACTCTAATACTCCGTCTTGGTCGAACATTTGGCTCTATAAAATAATTTATGCCCTCTTTAATACTCATTTGATTTTTGGCCTCCATGAAAAATTGGGCCTCAAATATTTACCCTTTAACAAATTCAACTTGGCCCTTTTGAATAAAATAATTTTCTTTCAAGCGTTTCGTCGAACACTTGATTTTAAAATAATAAATCCTCGAACAATAGTAGTTGCAATTGAAACCCGTGAACTTGGCCTTTAAAAAAAAGATCCGACGACTAAGCCAACATCAAGGCTTTGATACCACAATAACGTTCCAAATATAAATTTTGCAGAAAATTGCTTCAGAAATCAATGTTGCAAATTTCATAAACAAATTTCACAAATTAATCAACAAAATTGGCGATAAATTGTCAATATATAAATTGCAATCTCATAGTAGGCAATAAACACACAAGAAATCTCAGCTTTATTTATATAAATATAAAATAGATTTTACAAAAATAGGAGGATAGTTGGGATAGGATCCCCTCCAAACTGAATTTGGCCTTTGAATATATCTATTGCAACACTGGATCTGGTCATCAAACTGGAATTACAATTGATAAATACACTAGTGAATTCTGAATGAATCCACCAGGGGAGTGATGGGTTCTCGCCCAACTCTCACTAAATCACTTGAGGGTTTTAGTCCTAGGGCTACCTCTGAAGCTGGGAACTCCCAGTTCTCCAAACCTCTGTGGAAGGAAAACACACAACTCCAAGTTGTCTCCAAATGATCTCCTTCTCTTTATAGATTCGATGGATAGATCTCCAGCCTCTAGAAGCATCTTATTTTATTACTATTCTAGAAGCTCCTACATTGGCTTTATCTTAAGTGACTTTAATTTTATTTTATTTCACTTTTGGCCTTTTTCCTCCAATTAACTATTTTCCCCTTCTCAATACTAATTAAAGTCATTTTTAAGCTGGGAAAATGGTAAATCACCCGCCATACTCCCTCTGGCGATTGGAAATGACTTCTCAGCTTCCCATCATGTAGATCTTCTCGTTCTAGTTCCAACGATTTATTACACTAAGGTGTTTCGTCAAATATTCTTCTAGAAATGCGACTTTGAGTGTAATCAATTAAGTTATGCCCAATAATAACCTTGTTTTATAAAAGTTGTTAGAATGCAACAGAACAAAAGGCAAACTGTGCGGATGATGGAATATGCCAAGCGAATGCCATCAGATCCCATAAAAACTCCTCAAAACTACCATGTAACCCTCAATGATATAAACCTGCTCCCATGATTTGGCCATCTCGTGCCCTGGAAATCCACCTTGGTTGTCCTACAGAGGAAATAAAAAATGGGGACAGAAAAATGAGGAATAATGAAAAGAGAAGAGAAAACCTTATATAGGTTTGAGATTCATCTTCATGTACAATAGAAAAATATTAGTTAAGGTCAAAACCTTAGATCTATCTGAGGGTTGATTGAAGAAACAATATCCTCCAACAACTAACTAACAATACATATAATAAGAAGTGGTGATCAAGTCACATGTAGAAGTACCCAATAAAATAGCCCCATGAAGTCAGGATGTCTCCATTAAAGAAGGAATGAGATCATGGCATACTACAACACCCTTCCTAAGATCTTCCAATAGAAAGTCACTACATCAATAGTGTTGAAATATGTAACTAGGTTTGGTCTTCATAATGACATATGTAATCATGATTTTATGTATTTGATGTAAAGAGAAAAATAAAATTATTATTGTTATTCTTAAGGCATGGGTTTCATGCTCAAGATTATTTGATTTATAGGTCAAGCACCCATTGAGTGCTTCTGGGGCTTGTATTTGAGTCAACAAGTCATAAGAGTCATTGTCATGCATGGATGACCCTTTTGGGCATGTTACATATATAAAGATAAATTGTTTGAGTCAAATTAGAGTCAAAGACCCTCCAAGACCTTATCAACGAGCAAGCGACAAGTTGGCCTACATGGAAGATCGAGTCGACCTCGTGAAGGCAATTCATACCCCTTGAAAGCCTATATATAAAAAGGAACTCTATCTCATTTGGACACAACAAGCAAGTTCGATCTCCACGATAAAGAAGTTGGAAAAAGGACGAAAATCAAGGATTAAACGGAGAAGAACGAGATTGAAGTTTTGGACCTATTTCTCTCTCTCTCTCTCTCTCGTGTTAGGGTTTTTATAGTTATTGGGCAAGACAAAATTCTACATATGCATCAAGAAGCTGTGAAGTTGGTTCTAGGTCGAAGTTGTGACGTTGCATTTGAAGTTGCAGAAATTGTTTGGGGTCAATGTTGTTGGAGAAGTTGTTGGAAGGTCGAAGTGTGTTGCAGGACGCAGTGGAAGGAAAGCTTATCAAGAAGGAAAGTTGACTTGGTCTTGGAGGGGTCTTGGTCAAGGGTCATAGGTCTTGGAATTCGTCAATTGAAGTTCTATAAGAAGAGAAGAGTTCTTGCAGGTTTTCCTCTCAATAGGAGAGGTTTTGGCCCTAGCTGATGACCTACATTTTGTGTCCTCTTGTCTCATTGTTTTGTATTGTTTCGTAGTTGTTTGGTGATAAGAACACTAATTCTAATCATGTAAAAGAAGAAGCTAATCAAGTTAAGTAAAATACATCAAAAGCAGTTATCAAAAGCAAGAGAAACCACCTAATCTAGTTGCCCCTAGATTTCTCAACATGGAATCAGAGCTAAGGTAACAAGACAAGGAAAGGAAATTTGTAGAAGGACCATCAAAAGGAATATCTAGAAATGTCAAGGCATCAAAGAGGACATCGACCATCAAGAATGGATACATAAGGGTCGAGCAATCTAAGGAGCATCAAGAAGGACTACACAAGTTCCACATTCTAAGGAAACAAGAAGAAGCATTGCCATCATCATTAAAGACATCAAGGTGATCTCCCTTACATTGAAGCAAGAGGAAGAACATTTCTAGAAGAAGTAATGGCATCTTCAAGGAAGCATTGTCATCATCAACCATCATCAAAATCAAGAAAGGCATCAAGTTGAAGATATCATCATCAAAGAGCAGCTTCACTTGATAAGTAAGTATCCTTGTATCTATGTCTGAATCTACTATCAAAATGACTTCATTCTGCAAGGAAAGCAATAAATTGGTTGGGTCATCAAATATCTGTGCATAGAATAAGAGGACACATTTGATCCTCATAGAAAATGAGGTCATTGGGCATGTTAAGGGTTCAATCACTAAACCACCAAAAGAAGAAGCTCAAGCTCTAGCGAAATATATGAAAGGAGAAATAAGGGCTCAAAGGATCCTTATAGAATTAATCAAGGATTCCATCATGCCTTGTGTAGCAAAATTGGAAAATTCAAAAGATATATATGATAAGCTGGTAGAATTGTTCTCTGTAAAGAATCGAGTTATACAAAATGAAAGTATCAAAGGAAGAAGGGACAACCTCATATATTATGAGGGTGTCACAAATACGAAACCAACTGCAAGGGTTGGGGAAATAATGTTTGACAATGAGTTGACCATTGTGATGCTCAATGCACTACTTGGTGAATGGGGCAAATTTGTATCAAGCATCTATGGAAAGAAGGAAGCCACCCCATTTAGTGAACTTTGGTCATTATGTAAGATTGAAGAAACCAGTTTGAAGGCAAAAAGTAATGTAGGATCAAATGAACGAGTTCAAGCATTTGCTGCCATGGTTAGGGAGAAAAGGGAAGTTTGGGAAATTTGTTCCTCATAAAAGGAAGATTGATATGTTGAAGATCCAATGCTATGGTTGACGGGAGTATGGATATTTCAAGAGAGATTGTTCGAAACTCGAGGAGGAAAACAATAAGAGAAAAGAAAAGATGAAGCCCATATCACCAAGAAAGGAGAAAGTGAAAGATCTTTGTTGATTTATGGTAGCATCGGATATGCTCTAGCCTTGTAACTTTGTATATAGGCTAAGACACATGTATTCCATAATACCCAACAAGGATTTTGGAAAATTCCACCTAGAGATGGTTTAATTAAATTAATTAATCGCTTTTTAATGTTTTCCTAAGTCTAAACTTACGAAAACTGATTAATTAAAGGGTAGTAATTAACCTAAGTGTGAATCTTCTAGATAAAGTCATGGATCACCTCCAAGTTAATCTTTAGCCCTTGATTATGTTTTAATCTTAGTCGTTGAAGGGTCAACGAAGGATTATAAGGAGGAGGGTGAGGGGCCTATGGAAAACACATCAGACTGAGAAAGAATCTAGAGATCGATTTCTTCAGCCGAAGGAAGAATTGAAGTGATTCTCGATTGCAGAGAGGGGAAGGTGAAATCTCCAGGAGGGAGAATTTTTGAAGGATAAAGAGTACATGAAGAGAAGAGAGAAGGAGCCATAGCTACAACGCAAAGATAGCCAAGCCGCAGTTACGCAAGGCCAATGCAGAGCAGCAGAGGGAGTTTCGATTTCAGTTGGAGAGGCAGTTGAGGGTTCATCCAATATCTGGAGGGCATTTCTAGAAGGGGAGAAAACTCTAGTCTCACACAACAGTGAGCACCGAGGCAGTCATAAAGAGAAGCAGCAACAGTGACGCAGTGACAGTGTGGGGGACGCAGTCACTGCACAGAAATTATGCAGAGCTACTCAGTGTGGGTGCAGGTTAGTGCTGGAACTTCGTTGTGAAGTGAGAATTGTCTCACTAAGCCTATTCTCATCAGATTCCTTCAGGTGATTGATTGATAATTACAATCACACATTTGCACTTAGAATTTTTGCATAATAAAGAAACCCTCAGATTTGTTGCATCGGTTTTCCCGAATTGGGTTTTTTCGAGGACAATTGTCCAAAAATAACGGTGTCTATGTGTGAATACTTGTGCTATTTCTTTTATGTTGTTTATTTATCGTGAAGTCTGCAACATATTTTATTTTGTTATTTAACACAGTGAAATGTTAAACAATTGTGTATGAGCTACTGTAGAATTCTACATTATAGAATTTTCACAATCTCTACTATGACCGAGATAATCTCCTTCACTTAGTTCTTTCCAGTTTTTATAAAAGATAGCTATAGTGGTAGGAAGCATTGTAAGTATGATAGGATGCATCATATTAGAAGCATATGATTGAAGCAAGAGCTCACGACACCATTATAGAAGCTTGAAAGGATAGTTGAAATAGAAGTCTACATGGTTGTAGCAGTCATTATGATGGAAATGAAGTAGCTTATAATATCCTCATTGAAAGCATGTAAAGACAACCGAAATAAGTGGTATATATGGTTGGAAGAAATTCATCTAGCATGATAAAATATTGATAGAAATCATCATGTATCATAATCATTAGGAAAGCGCATTTGCAGGATGAGGATAATCAAGACCCTCCATTGGAAACTTCATTAGATGGTTCACCTCTACTTGGAAAAAGTGTCTCCCTAAGAATTCCACCTTGTGTGGGACCCGTTGTTTAAAAGGATGATGGTATGATGATAAGGGAGTGCACCATGTCAATATGGTTGAAGTACTTTCAAGCATGGAAGGGAAGTTGTCGAAGGAATTCTAGATGACCAAAGGGAGAAAAGAGTTATATATATATTTGATAGAATAAGTCATGTCATCATATAGTCGCAGATAGCATGGGTAAATACTTATGAGTATGATCGAAGAAGAAGGATCTCTTACTTTTAAAAGATGCATGAAGGCATATGTCTTGAACTAGGTTACATATTGACAAAGATGAAATCAACATAATATGACCTCATATGGAATTTGAGGTGGTTGACAAGATGAAGGAACTATGTATAGAAGTTCTTGGGAGCAATATGTGAAGAAAGGAAGTAGAGTTTGTGAAAGATGCAACTATAGCCACATAATATAAGTAATCGACAACTGATGACTTGAAGAATTGGGCTTGAGATGAGGCTTGCTCTTGTCGAGATTAATATCAACATCAACAGTAGCAAAGGACCGAAGAGTGTGAAAGATGAGGAGAATGTAGCCCTTGCATCTAAACGGAAAGCAAAGAAATGTCTTAGTCAGGTTCAAGGATCAAAGGGAGGTGAAAAGAAGAAGGATTTGTTGAAAGATCAAATGCTTCAGATGTGGTGAGTTTGGTCACTACAGTACCCAATGTCCCAAGAAGAAGAAAGACAAGAAGAGGGAGCAACTTCAACGGACATAGATGAATTTTCCACTAGATTGGAGAATGAATTCGCCAATACCTCCAGGAGAGAGGTGGGGAGACCTTGAACTCTAGTCCTCTGAGTTACAGATATTTAGGCAGGGTCCAAGGACGATAGAATCAGACAAGTGTTTCCTCATGGATCAGTTTCTTCCTATAGGGGTCTACAGTTGTGAATAATAGTTGGATCATATTATTCAGTAGGCGCAGTCAAATTTCGAGGGACAGATGCAAAGCTAGTAGTATTTAGTTATCGAGGGGTGCAGAGACAATTGGGCGCAGAGAATTACTCAGTAGATAGAGCAGAGCTAGTTGCAGTCAGAGACTTAGTGGACAGTTGTAGAGCCAGTTGCATGAGATTAGATGCAATGCAGATCAGAGTTAGCAATAGTGCAGGGAGGCACAATGCAGATGTCAGCAACAACACAAATGCATGATGGTACAACTACAAAGTTAGCAGATGAATCAGAGTATGTGCAGTAGCCTGATGGACAGTGACAAGATGTTACGGATGTCAGACATTAGTAGTGTGAGGGAAGATGTGACGGGAGAATACAAAACGCCTTCCTCACTAAGAGGGAGTGTTAGTTTTTGTGGCATCGAACAGGTGTTCTAGTCTCAATTTGTGTCAGAGAGGCTAAGAACACGAGACCTTCAAAACTCAGAAAAGGTTTTGCAAGATAAGCTTGCGAAATACCTTAATTAAATTAATTAGCAATCATTAAGTTTTTCCTAAGTCTAACTTAGGAAAACTGGTTAATTAATAGTAATTAATTAAGAAAATGTGAGAAAGCTCTAAAAAATTACATAGATTGAGTTTGAGATGATCTTAGTCATTGATGGAGATTTAATCATGGTTGTTGGTTCAACAACAAGAGATTATAAGAGTTGGTCAATGGTGATGATCAAGGCACATCAGGAGTGTGAGTTCCTTGGAAAATCAAGCTATCTAGCTACGGAGGTCGAGCAGGGAAGAAGAGTTTTAGTCAAAATGAAGATAGAAGTGAGAGGCAGCAATAGTAGTGATTTCTGGTGGATTTCCAACGTTGGAGAGTCAGCAACAAGAGGGCCACATTATTCCTCAGTGAGGCTGCACAAGGCCTGCGCAACTAGCTTCAGAGGGTGGTTTGATTTAGCTGCAAAGAAGATCGATTGAGGTGGTAATGGTCACAGGAGGATTTGGGAGGCCAAGTGAGTCATCTCCAATGGTTGAGTTTGGCAGAACGACAGGATCAGAGCAGCTCCACAGGTGGTGCAAGTAGAGCCAACAAAGAGGTTGACTCAGGGGTTTCAAGTAGTCAGTTTCGTAGCTGGGATCAGTTGTCGGGTGAGACAAATTGTCTCACGAATATTTTAGCGAGATTATTTTGTTGAGGATTTCTAGTTTGGGCATCTAGATATTGTACTCAGATTTTATTGTTGCATATACTAAAATGAACCCTCATTTACTGCATTGGTTTTCCCAATTGGATTTTTCCGAGTACTTTTATCTAAAAATATCGATGTCATTTTTATTATGTGTGTGCATCTATTTTCTTAGTTCCAGTGTATTTTTCGTAACGTATTTTTATTGTGAAGAAATTGCAGTGTGATTTATTCGTTATTTGTCGTAACAAATAAACTACATTATTTATCAGTTAGAAGAATAAATTCTAGTTGTTGCATTTCAAGGAATTTTCACAGGATGGAAACATCGTGCCCCCTCATTTGTCACATGCCAATCACCCCATCGAAGGACCCCCTCATGACAATTTTGAAACACTGTAACTCGGTCAATTTTTTTCCATATTTCTGAAGTAATAATACCCTTGAGGCACCTGTTAAATTTATTTGATCCTAGCAATTGACAATTTATTAACCTACCAGATTGCACATCTATTGAATAAATGCATAACTAAGTTCTTAACATAAATAGTAGAAGAGAAATCACACCAATTTCAATCACAATTGATAGAAACAGATTTTGGCTAATCAACAGTTTGTTAATAACTAAAATCCTACTTGGGTTGTCTTGGGATCTAAGTCCCCTGATACGGGGATACGGGGATATCAGGATTCGAAGTATCGGATACAGGGACGGTGACCCCGGAACATGATACTTCTGGGATACGTTACGTTATATATTATTTTATTAAATATATATTATTTTATTAAATATATATATATATATATATATATATATATATTAAAAATTAGATATTTTTGCACAAATTCATACAAAATTCATTGATTCAAACATAGATATTAGATACTCATGAGTCATACATCATCATTGATACTATAATACAAATTACAATGATACATTGATACACCATACATGATACAATCGTCAAATTTACTCGGAAAGACAAGATTGAAGATAGTAAGATACTGTAGTTTTTTCATTAAGTCATCAGAATCAAAATGTGTTCATAAGAACACTGCCAATGGCAAATAGAAATAGAAAATACAAAATCAACTACAGTCTACAAGACTACAAGCCTGAAGCCTCAATGAGTCAGAGTCATCAATCCTCATAATCAACATCACTGTCCAAATCCTGATCATCATGCTCACCACTGCTCTCCTCTGCCTCTGATGCATCCTCCTCCTCTATCATCTCTGCATCTGTTGGTGTGGAGGATGACCCCTCTAATCCATCATCAAATGTGACAGGCTCTAGCACTGGCGCATTGAGATCCAAGTTGGCCAATGCCAACTCAACACTGCTGTCCAAACCCATATCATCAGGAAAGACATCCCACATCTTTGTCTTTCCCTTCAACCACTCCTCCCTCTGCCTGTAGATGAGACGAAGGTTGGTGTGCACATACACCATTGTCTCTGCCCTGGACTGCTCAAGCTTTCTCCTCTTCACACTATACAAATTCCCATATGTGCTCCAATTCCTCTCGCAACAAGAGGATGAAGTCACCTGAGAGAGGAGCCTCATGGCTAACTGCTGTAGAGGAGGGCTTGCTGCCCCATGAGTTGCCTACCAAGAATGGGGCTTCTTAGCCCCCCTGTCTCGAATCAAATCATAGCCTCCAAATCGCCCCCTGGCAGTGGAAAAATCTGCAAAGGCATCCTCCACCTCATCAAGGGATGCCCTATCCTGAAAAATCCTCCTCAATGCATCTTTCCTCCCCTGTGAGATTTTAGCATCCATGTGAGGAGGGAATCTGCGGGAAGGTCCACCATTCAGCCACTCATGGCTGTAGTATTTTGGGTTCAAGGAGTGAGCCAAACAATGTAAAGGTGTGCAATTATTGTCCCATCTGCTGACAAGAATATCCTGTATGACGGTGAAGAAGGCCTCAGGTGATGTTTCATACTTTGGGCACTCACTCTGTAAAATAATGGTCCTCACAGACTCAATCATGGAATCCCATCCCTCATAAACCTCTCCTAGGATGGGTTGGTCTGTATCTGCAAATCTGAGCAAGGAAATGATAGGCTCCATGATCTGAATAATTAGATCTACCTTCTCCCACCATATATCATCCAACACTATGTCCTTCACCTTCTTTCAGGTTGCTTGATCCGTCTTTCTCCAAAAAGACCAAAACTCTGAAATAACCATAGACCCAAGAGCGGTCTTGACCTCCCTCAACCTCTTCAACATGATGAATGAAGAGGCAAACCGTGTATCTGCAATCTTCAACAATGATAGATTACTGTACTCCTTGTAGGTAGTGAGGGCATTTGTATGGTTTTTTACAAAGTTGCGGATATGTTGTGCATCCTCAATAGTGGCTCCAATCCAAAGCACATCAGAAGCAATAGATTTCAGTGCCAAGTTCAATGAATGGACAATGAAAGGTGTCCAAAATACTTGTGGATATTTTGCTTCCACAATCATGCTAGCAGCCTTGCAAACAGGTGCATTATCTGTAATGATTTGCACACAACAATCCACACCTACACTTTCAATAACTTTGAGAAATAACTCACCCATATATTGTGCATCCTTGTACTCTCCAAGTGCATCCACTGCTTTCAAGAAAACTGCACCATTCGTGGATGACACCATGAAGTTAATGAGTGGGTGGCGTGCTGGATCTGTCCATCCATTAGAAACAATGCTAACCCCAGATGTTGGCCATGCTGATTTAATAGGCTCAAGCATTTTGTCCACCTCTTTCTTTTCCTTTGTCAACAATGTGGTTCTGAGCTTCTCTAACCCAGGAGGCACATACCCTGATGGAGCCCCATGACAAAGAGCTCGACACATCTCAATAAATAGAGGTGACCGTGCAACATTAAAGGATATGAAGTTCTGATAGAAAAAAAAATGCAATGGTGAGGTCAAGCTCTTCCCTTTTCTCTTTTTGGAAAATCTTGTCCATTGGACCAACTACAGTTGCCTTTCTCTTTGCTAATTCTCCCCTGCTAGAAGTCTCAAAAGGGAACTTGCTGCTGCTTTTCCTCAAGAATGGAAGGGGGTCATCAGTCTTGGATTTTTTTGATTTTGCTGCCACATTTGCCTCACCAATACTCTGCTCTTTCTCCATTTTCTTCCTATCTGGCGATTCAATTGCTATACAACATTTAATGCCACAACCTGGAATACCCAACAAATGAGCTTTCACACGGAAATATGTGCCATTGAAATGTCCATTGCAAAAATTGCATTTCCATGAACAATTTCCTCCCTTTTTTGCTGCCCCTTCCTCTCTTGTCGCATATTTCCACAATGGGTATTTGGGGTCAACAATTTGTTTTCCCTGCACATTTGAAGCTACTGTTGCAGCCCCACTTCCAATGGATGGAATACTTGCAGACCCTGATGAAAGAGGGACAGGAGGGGCATCTCCAATGGAGACATTCTTCCCCTTTCTTTGACCCCTGTCTTGCTGCCTTTGATTGAGCCATGAATACTGTAAAAAATAAACAAAAACAACTAAATATATAAAACATATGCACATGCAAACACTAACAACAAACTAAATGCAAAATATAGAGGGACAATGCACTTATCGAATGCTCAAATCTCTTTGAAAGAACTCCCTTTCTCCTTGCTCACACTTGCTCCTTGCTCACACTTGCTCCTTGCTCACACTAGCTCTCCCTCTCACTTCACAAATGAAATAGATGAGAAAATATAGAAGAAAAACCGCACTTTATAAAAAAAATAGCGCGATTTTGCTTGCCGCGGGCCCAGCCGTACCTCGCTGTACAGGATACGGCGTATCCGACGGGGTACGGTCGGGATATGGCGTATCCCTTTTCAGACACGCCGTATCCCGACCGTACCCCGTAAGGATACGCTGTATCCTTTGAATTGGGGCCGAATCCAGTACGGGTAGGTGTCCGATACGGGGATTCGGGGATTCGATGGCATTTTAGGAGTATCCGGTGACTTAGCTTGGGATACTAGCCCAACTAAAGAAAATATAATTACAACATATCATGGATTTGATCCAACAGTTCAGGCCCTAGATCTAATCTCGGCCTCCAATGGTGCACTCATGCACTTCCTCAAATCCAACACACTTTATTATCACATTTCTCACTTGAGAAAATCCTTCTCTCAATGGCTAGTGTCATTCTATGGTTTTTCCTTCTCCTCTCCGTAGCATTGCTTTTATAACTTTACATTGAGCTAAATCCCTAACCCTAATCTCCAAAGTGATTGACGGTTGAGATTAGATCTTGCCTCACTTGGGATCGACGATTGAGATTAAAATATAATCACTAAAGTAAATTACTCTACCTTTTGTAAATTTTTTTAGCTCCATTTGCCAACATAATTGATTATGTGTTTTTCCTAAGTTATACTTGGGCGAAGTCAGATTAGAACTTGCTTACAGTTGAGCAAGTGTCCAATAGTACATCCCCCACTAAGAGGAAGTGTTGATGTTTGTAGCTCGAGTAGGTATTTCTGCACAAGCCTAAGTGTCCTAAGTAGACTTTTGGCAACTTTTGTTACACAAACACTTGGGCCTATTCAGAAGTACTTGTTTGAGATACAAGCATCAATGCTCCCTCTTAGTAGGGGAGGTATTATTGCTGCCTAGTACTAGCTCTGATCCTAAAACATTTGTTGCCATTGTTGCCCCCTATAAACTGGAAGCCTTCCCTGTCATTTGGTTCAAAATTATCCTCGAAGACTTGCTCCACTTGGACTTGTTCCTAATAGCTTCTACTCTTGAACATTGCTCTTCACCATTAATTTTCTCCAAATCCTTTGGTCTACTGCCATAGACCACGTGGTAAGTGTTCCTAGCACTATTGATGGTTTTTAGATCCGTTGGGCTCTCCTTTGTGGATTTGTCTCGGTCCTTTGGGATACCCACTGAAATTTGTTGTCAATCCCTCCCTCTAAGGGTTTCCTCTGCTAATCTTGTTGGCAACATTTTGTACCCTCTACTCGACCTCTTATGGTTGTTACCAGCTCTTCCAATCCCTATTGGCTCTTGCATGTCACGGGAAATCCTTTGCCCATTGACTTTTGCACCCTCTCACAATTGTTGCCTTATCTATTGCAAACTTTCCCATAGTAGCCGACATCACTTTTGCATTTACAACTCCTCCGTGGGTTCATGGCTTTACCTCGCCAACCCACTGAGGGCCCATTGCTATCCCAGGTGGCTCTTCCTGCCTTGACCGATGATTGTAGCACTCTAGTTTACCTCCTCTGTAGTGCTTCGTGAATCTGTGGCACTCCTCATTGTGGCCAGTGCTAACACAACTCCCTATGGTTGTTGGCCTTGCCTCAATAACTACTGGTTGCAACCAATCCTTGCTTTCCTTCTTTTGTCGCAATTTCTTCCCTTGGAAGATTGATAACCTTGCACACCTCTACGAACTATATAGTTCACTGGCTTGTGGCTCCTTGGTGTTAATCAATGATTGTAACTTAACATGCGGTCAACTTTTTTGTTGTGCCCACGTTGACTGCAAAGCAGCGATGTTGATTAATTCTATCATCCACCACTTGCTTTGGCCTCTACCAGTGGCTTTTGCCTTTTTTCGTCGGTTTGTTGGCTTTGCTTCTCTACATGACCAAACCCTCTTGCAACAACGCATTTAGACAGGTCTCGCCTTACATCATCTATCGTCCATGCTCTCAACTCCTTTTGGTGCTTGGTCGCGACTTCACCTACATGTGGTCCTTTGTTCTTGTATCATATTTGGCCATGTAGAATGTCATTGTTACTATGTTTCCTGCCTTGATACCATATAGCATCACTCGACATCCCTAGACAACGTTCCTCCTGTCTATGATAACATCTCCTCAATATATGGTTCCTCTATGATTGATCAACCCTTGTTGGTCGACTGGTGGCCTAGCTGGATGTTGGCCTATTGACCACTTCGAATGGCAGCCCACTCAGCTACCAAGTCTGCCCATATTTCTTTTATTTTTTTAATATTTATTGAATTTTGATGGCAACCAATGTCAATACATTATAAATTTTTTTTTTCTTTCATCATGGCCATTGTATGACGTACAACATTCAGCCTAAAATTTTCTTTTGATGCCATATATAGTTGCGGTCAAACTTGGCTTCCTACGTGACTCGGATTGATTCTTAGAGTTTGAAGCTTTGATGCAATGTTTAATTTTTCTAAACCTAGCACCCAACAATTTATTAACCTAGCAAATTACATATTTATTGAATAAATGCACTACTAAGTTCTTGACATAATTAGCAAAAGTAAAATAAGACCAATCTCAATCACAAGTGACAAACAAATTATGTCCAATCAATAGTTTTTCATTAATAACTTGGAACCTATTTGGGCTCCCAGATAATGGCCCAACTAAAGAAAATACGATTACAACAATACTGTTGATCTAATCCAACAGATCAAGCCCTAGATATGTGCTCGATATCCTTGGTTGATTTGGATCTCTTATGCTGCACTCCTACACTTTCATTAGACTCAACACACTTGAGTATTACACTCATCACTTGAGAAAATCCCTCTCTCAATGGCAATATGGCTATTGCCATTGTATGGTGTCTTTCATCTCTCCTTAGCCTTGGTTTTATAACTTTCATTGAGTTAAATCCCTAATGCTAATCTCCAAAGTGATTGACGACCAAGATTAGATCTCACCTCACTTGAGATCGATGGTTGAGATTAAAATACAATCACTAAAGTAAATTACTTTGGTTTTCCTAATTTTCTTTAGCTCAATTAGCTAACATAATTAATAATGTGTTTTTCCTAAGTTAGACTTAGGCTAAATTACATTAGCAACTTGCTCACGCTTGAGCAAGTGTGCTAAGGAGAATTTGGCCAACTTCTGCAAGCCTAGACACTTAGGAATGTGCAATAGTACCTACTCGAGCTACAAACATTAACAATGTCGTGTATGGCTCTAATATGAGATGTCCTCTATTAGATGTGAGAACTCCAAGAGAAATGTCCCATTAATAAGACATGGAAAAGTGTGTAAACTTCCCTCCATTGATGAAGTGCTTTACAAGATGCATGTGAATGTGTGCAACAAGCCCTCCAAGCTCAAGCTCGAAATGTAACCACTCTCTAAAATGTGTAGTTGGTAGATCCATGAATAAGGGGTTACTCCATCATGACCACATGCTCTAAGCCATCAAAGAAAGGGAGCTCTCTACTCAAACCTCCTTAACATATGCGCAAAGTGCTAGATCCAAAGAAGATGTGTCAAACAAGACATGTATCATTATTAACCATATACCAAGTTACCCAAAAGCTCAACAAACTCATCCACGAGTTCAATAACCTCATCAATATATGCATGGAATGATGACAAGTATGCATATGCCTCCACATATGAGCCAAATAAGGGAAGTGCTCTACATAAAATCATGCTCCACATCATACGTTACCAATCCATTGATATGAAACATCCATGAGACCTAGGGAACTAGCGCAACCACATTTAATTAATTAAATGTGGTTGGTATACGATACGCTACCAATCCATTGATATGAAACATCCATGAGACCTAGGGAACTAGCACAACCACATTTAATTAATTAAATGTGGTTGGTATACGCCAAACGCTTCATTTATATCAACCACACAAACTATTGATAAATATATAATAATAATACAAATATTACAATAAAAATATAATTATTATTATAATTAATAAAAATAAATAAAAATAAATAATAAAAAAATTTAAAAAATAATAAGAATAAGAATATCGCTAAAATAATAATTAATTAATTAATAAAAAATAATTAAATAATAATAATTAGTTTTTAATTATTAATTATAAATAATAAATATTAATTGATTAATAATAATTAATTAGTAATAATAATTAAATAATTAATAATAATAATTAATTAACAGTTAAATTAAATAAATTAAAAATAATAAATAATTGATTTTCATATTGAGAAAAGCCTATTATAAACCCATCATATATAAACCCTAAGATAAATATTATAAACCCAAGGGATTAATATTAAAACCCCAAGGGATAAATATTATAAATCCAAGGTGTATAAACCCTGAGATAAATATTATAAAGATATTGGACCATGGTTGATTTCATATTGAGACAATCTTTGTCACAATGTGACATTAGACCATGGTTGACCATGATTGATTTTCATATTGAGAAAATCTTGTTATAAACCCAAGGTATATAAACCCTAAGATAAATATTATAAACCCCAAAATAAACATGGTTGACCATGGTTAATCATCTTAACACAATTTTTGTCACAATGTTACGTTGGACGGGTTGATTGATTTTCATATTGAGACAATCTTTGTCACGATGCGACGTAGGAGCATGGCTAACAATGATTGATTTTATAAAATATGGTTGACGATGGTTGACCATGATTGAATTTATAAAACATGGTTGACCATTGATCGATATTATAAGCCCAAAGAAATAATAAACCCTAGGGATTAATACTAAAAACCCAAGGGATTATAAACCTAAGATAATAATATTAAACCCTAGGAATATGAACCCTTAGATTAATAAACCCAAGATATATAAACACTAAGATAAATATTCTAAAGCCCAAAATAAACATGGTTGGCAATGGTGGATTTCCATATTGAGAAAATATTTGTTACAATGCAACGTTGGACCATGGTTGACTATGATTGATTTTCATATCGAGACAATTTTGTCATAATGCGACGTTGGACTACGATTGATTTTCATATTGAGACAATCATTTTCACAATGCGATATTCAATCATGGTTGACCATGGTTGGTTATGATTGACCATGGTTAACCATGATTGATATTATAAACCCAAGGGAATAATAAACCCAAGGGATTGATATTATAAACCCAAGGTATTAATACTAAATCCCAAAGGAAATATGAACCGAAGGGAATAATATTAAATCCAAGGGACTAATATTTTAAACACAACGTATATAAACCCTAAGATAAATATTATAAACACTAAAATAAACATGGTTGACCGTAGTTGATTTTTATATCGAGAAAATCTTGTTAGAATGCGACTTTGGACCACAGTTGACCATGGTTCATTTTCATATTGAGACAATCATTTTCACAATGCATCATTCAATCATGGTTGACCATGATTGGTTATGATTGACCATGATTGATATTATAAACCCAAGGTATTAATACTAAAAACCCAAGGGATTATGAACCCAAGGCAATAATATTAAACCCGATTGGTTATGATTGACCATGATTGATATTATAAACCCAAGGTATTAATACTAAAAACCCAAGGGATTATGAACCCAAGGTAATAATATTAAACCCAAGGAACTAATATTTTAAACACAACATATATAAACCCCAAGATAGATATTATAAACAATAAAATAAACATGATTGACCATGGTTGATTTCCATATTGAGACAATCCTTGTCACAATGCGACGTTGGACCATGGTTGACCATGCTTAACCATGCTTGATTTTCATATGAAGACAATCTTTATCACAATGCGACATTCAACCATGGATGACCATGATTATCATATTGAAGCAATCTTTGTCATAATGCGACATTGGACCATGATTGCGACAATGATTGATTTTCATATTGAGACAATCTTTTTTCACAATGTGACGTAGGAGCATGGCTAACCATGATTAACCATGGTTGACCACGATTGATTTTATAAAATATGGTTGACAATGATTGACCATGATTCAATTTACAAAACATGGTTGACCACGGTCGATATTATAAACCCTAGGGATTAAAGCTAAAAAGGGATTATAAACCTAAGGTAACAATATTAAACCTTAGGAATATGAACCCTTATATTAATAAATCCAAGGAATTGATATTATAAACTAAAGGTATATAAACACTAAAAGAAATATTCTAAACTCTAAAATAAACATGGTTGACCATGGTTGATTTCCATATTGAGAAAATCTTTGTCAAAATGCAACGTTGGACCATGGTTGACCATGTTTGACCATGATTGTTTTTCTTATCGAGACAATCTTTGTCACCATGTGACGTTGGACCATGGTTGATTCTCATATTGAAACAATCATTGTTACAATGCGACATTCGACCATGGTTGACCATGGTTTGCTCTGATTGATATTATAAATGCAATGGAATAATACTAAAGCCAAGGTAACTATGTTATAAATCTAAGGTATATAAACCCTAAGATAAATATTATAAACATTAAATTAAACATGGTTGATTTTCATATTGAGACAATCTTTGTCACAATGCTACGTTGAACCATGGTTGATTTTCATATTGACAATCATTTTCATAATGCGATATTCAATCATGGTTTACCATGGTTGGTTATGATTGACCATGGTTGACCATGATTTATATTATAAACCCAATGGAATAATAAACCCAAGGGATTGATATTATAAACTGAAAGTATTAATTACTAAAACCCCAATTGATTATGAACCCAAGGGAATAATATTGAACCCAAGGGAATAATTTTTTAAACACAATGTATATAAATTCTAAGATAAATATTATAAACTTTAAAATAAACATGGTTGACTATGGTTGATTTCCATATTGAGACATTCATTGGCACAATGCGACGTTGGACCATGGTTGATTTCCATATTGAGACAATCTTTGTCATAATGTGGCATTAAACCATGGTTGACCATGATCATAAACCTAAGGGATTTATATTAAACCCTAGGAATAATATTTATAAACTCTATGAATAATTACTAAAACCCCAATTGATTATGAACCCAAGGGAATAATATTGAACCCAAGGGAATAATTTTTTAAACGCATTGTATATAAATTCTAAGATAAATATTATAAACTCTAAAATAAACATGGTTGACTATGGTTGATTTCCATATTGAGATATTCATTGGCACAATGCGACGTTGGACCATGGTTGATTTCCATATTGAAACAATCTTTGTCATAATGTGGCATTAAACCATGGTTGACCATGATCATAAACCTAAGGGATTTATATTAAACCCTGGGAATAATATTTATAAACTCTATGAATAATATTATACCCCAGGAATATGAATCCTTAAATTAATAAACTTAAGGGATTGATATCATAAACCCAAGACAATAATAAACTCAAGGGATTAATTTTAAAACTCCATGGTATTATATACCCAAGGGATTAATATTATAAACCCTAAGATAAATATTATAATCCTTACAATAAACATGGTGGGCCATGGTTGACCATGGCTCACCATGATTGTAGACCCAATGTATTTATATTAAACCAAAGAATCAATATTATAAAACAAGGGAATAATATTAAACCCAAGGTATATAAACCCTAAGATAAATATCATAAACCCTAAAATAAACATGGTTGATTTTCATATTGAAACAAACTTTGTCGCAATGGACATTGGACCGTGGTTGACCACGGTTGATTTTCATATTGAGACAAACTTTGTCGTAATGTGACATTGGACCATGATTGATGATAATTGACCATGGTTGATTTTCATATTGAGACAATCTTTGTCACAATGTGATGTTGGACCATGATTGGCCATGGTTGACCATTATTATAAAATCAAGGGATTTATATTAAACGTTATGATAAATATTATACCATAGGAATATAAGACCTTAGATTAATAAACCTAAGGGATTGTTATTATAAACGCAAAGGAATAATACTAAAACCCCAAGAGTAATATTATGTCCAAGGGATTAATATTATAAACCCATGGTATAAACCCTAAGGTAAATATTATAAACCCAAAAATCAACATAGTTGATCATGGTTGATTTTCATATACTAAAACCCCAAGAGTAAATATTAAGTCCAAGGGATTAATATTATAAACCCATGGTATAAACCCTAAGGTAAATATTATAAACCCAAAAATAAACATAGTTGATCATGGTTGATTTTCATATTGAGACAATCGTTGTTACATTGCGATATTGAGTATGATTGATTTTCATATCAAGAAAATCGACCATGGTCAATTTTCATAATAAGACAATTTTCATATTGAGGCAATCTTTGTCACAATGTGACTTTGGACCATGGTTGATTTTAATTATAAACCCAAAAATAAACATAGTTGATCATGGTTTATTTTCATATTGAGACAATCTTTGTTACATTGCGATGTTAGAGTATGATTGATTTTCATATCAAGACAATTTATTATGGTCAATTTTCATAATAAGACAATTTTTGTCACAATGTGATGTGGGATCATGGATGACCATGGTTGATTTTCATATTGAGGCAATCTTTGTCACAATGCGACATTGGACCATGGTTGATTTCCATATTGAGACAATCTTTGTCACAATGTGATGTTGGACCATGGTTGACCATGATTATAAACCCAAGGGATTTATATTAAACCGTAAGATTAATATTATAAACCCATATGAATAATATTATACCCCAGGATATCAATCCAAGGGATTATAAACCTAAGGGATTAATATTATAAACCCTAAAATAAACATAGTTGACCATGGTTGATTTTCATATTGAGACAATCTTTGTCACAATGCGACGTTGGACCACGGTCGACCATGTTTGATTTCCATATTGAGATAATCTTTGTCAGAATGTGACATTTAACCATGGTTGACCATGATTACAAACCCAAGGGATTTATATTAAATCCTAGGATTAATATTATAAACTCTGAATAATATATTATGCCCTGGGAATATGAACCCTTAAATTAATAAAGCTAATAGATTGATGTTATAAACCTAAGGGAATAATAAACCCAAGGGATTAGTTTTAAATCCCCGAAGTATTATAAATCCAAGGTATACAAAGCCCAAAATAAACATGGTTGACCATGGTTGATTTTCATATTGAGACAATCTTTGTCACAGTGTGACGTTGGACCATGGTTGACCATGGCTCACCATGATTATAAACCCAATGTATTCATATTAAACCAAAGAATTAATATTATAAACGAAGGGAATAATATTAAACCCAAGGAATTAATATTATAAACTGAATGTTAGCATAATAATCACGAAGTCATCTATTGTCAGTTCATGGTCATGGTTGACCATGATTTATTTTCATGTCAAGATAATTTGTCACAAAATGACATTGGACCATGGTTGACCGTTTTTTACCATGGTTGATTTTCATATTAAGACAATCTTTGTCACAATGCGACATTGGACCATGGTTCATGTTGAAACAATCTTTGTCACAATGTGACGTTGGATTATGGTTGACCATGGTTTTCCATGGTGTATTTTCATATTAAGACAATCTTTGTCACAATGAGACGTTGGACCATGGTTCACCATGTTTGATTTCCATATTGAGATAATCTTTGTCTTAATGTGACATTGAACTATGGTTGACCATGATCATAAACCCAAAAGATTTATATTAAACCCTAGAATTAATATTATAAACTCTATGAATAATATTATACCCTAGAAATATGAGTCCATAGATTAATAAACCTAAGGGATTGATATTATAAATCCAAGGAAATAATATTAAACACTAAGATAAATAATATAAACCCAAGGGAATAATATTAAACCCAATGAATTAATATTATAAACACAAGATATATAAACCCTAAGATAAATATTATAAACTCTCAAATAAATATGGTGGACCATGGTTGATTTTCATATTGAGACAATCTTAGTCATAATGTGATGTTGAACCATGGTTGACCATGGCTCACCATGATTGTAGACCCAATGTATTTATATTAAATCAAATAATTAATATTATAAACCAAGGGAATAGTATTAAACAAAAGGAATAATATTAAACCCATGGGTTTAATATAATAAACTGAAGGTATATAAACCCTAAGATAAATATTATTGACCATAAAATAAACATGGTTGACCATGGTTTACCATGGTTGATTTTCATATTAAGACAATCTTTGTCATAGTACAAAAATAGACATGGTTGACCGTAAATGATTTTCATATTGAGACAATTTTTGTCACAATGTGACGTTGGACCATGGTTGACCATGGCTCACCATGATTGTAGACCCAATGTATTTATATTAAATCAAATAATTAATATTCTAAACCAAGGGAATAGTATTAAACAAAAGGAATAATGTTAAACCCATGGGTTTAATATTATAAACTGAAGGTATATAAACCCTAAAATAAATATTATTGACCATAAAATAAACATGGTTGACTGTAATTGATTTTCATATTGAAACAATTTTTGTCACAATGTGACATTGGATCATGGTTGACCATGATTGATTTTCATATCAAGACAATCTTTTTCACCATGTGGCATTGGACCATGAGTGACTATGGTTGATCTTCGTATTGAGACAACCTCTATCACAATGTTATGTTGGACCATGGTGGACTATGATTATAAACGCAAGGCATTTATATTAAACCCTAGGATTAATATTATAAACCTTATGAATAATATTATACCCCAAGGTATGAGCTCCTAACCATGTTAATACCATGTTAAACCACCCCAAATGAGTGTGACACCAAGTGGAAGAAAGGTGCAAACTGCCAAGCATTCTTTAACATGATGATTTCAAACAAATCAAGATGCCAACGGAATGTCAAACATCCCTAAAGGTGCTATGAGATACCTGTCATCATGTATGATCCTACTCTATCCGATGTAAAGGCTAGATCATCAAGTGCATTAATGCTTTTCTTTTATGATAAGCAAGTATATCAACCAAACCATCATCAAGGCATCCATTTCATCATCAATCCTGTCATCAACTATCAACCAATTCATCAAGCCAAACCATGAACCCCAGATCATCCAAAGCTCCATCAACCCGTAGAATGTTCCTTTGTGCTAAAAATAGTAATGAAGAAAATTCACTAGTGTAGGCCTCAAGCAAAACAAGGGGTAACACAGAGTAACCGTGGGTACTCTCACGAGTCACAGGTGATTATCACTGATTGTTCTTTTTTTCTGTTACTCCATCCGCTATAGGGTTTGGTCGTTTGATGGACATTGATATAATTATCTTTTCTTAACTTATCTAAGTTGGGATGAAATTCAACTTTCAATTATATGCTGTTCACTAGCAATACGAGCTCTTAGTTTAATTATTTGCAATCATGCAACACTTGGAGATTTTAAATGAGGTTTTTGGATTGGGCTGTTGACTTGTCTCACTTTGTTGATAGGCTAGTTTGTTATCTGTGCTGACGGCTTATGTTTATTTGACTGTCTTCTTCCTTTTTCTCCAAGTCTCTAACAATATTCTCTGAGCAGTGTAAATGCTGCTTGAATTCTATATACTATATATTGTTTTGAATAACTTCCAATTATACTATATATTAAATATCAACTTGGGAGCTGATACTTAATAGAGATGAAATTCTGTTGTTCAGATTGTGCTAAATGTAATAGTGTGGCTGCTGGCATTTTGTAATCATTTGAGACCTATTTTTGTTTGGGTTTCAGGAGAAGGTTCTATGTAGAATATGTTTTGAAGGAGAAATTGCAATCGTGTTACTTCCCTGTAGGCATCGCATTCTTTGCAGGTAGTTCCAAACTATGGTACATTATTTTTCTTAAAAGAGGGCAACAATCCTATCAACATCTCATGAAGTGAAGTGCAAACATCTTGCCTCTTTGGTTATGCTGATAGTTCTATTTTTTCTTCAGTGCTTGTTCAGAGAAATGCAAGAAGTGCCCAATTTGTAGGGTTTCTATCATGGAGCGCATGCCTGTCTACGATGTCTAAGATATATACTATCGTCAAAGTTGCTGGGACATAATTTTGTGCAATGTTCAACATCCTTTCAATGCCAAAATTTTCTGCAACTTGTTCTTCAAAGATATTCCACAACACGTTCTGGGTCAAAGGCAGCGAATGCAGTCAATATATGATTGTCAACCTGGACAAAAATGTAAATCGATGTTTTCCGACTATTTTTATTGCTTGTGCTTTGGAGCTCCAGCGTGTAGGGTGACGAATCTATGGTTGTAATTGTGACTCTAGTCTCGCTCATATTGGATTAGTGAAGAAAATTGAAGCCAAAGAAAATCTTCAGTTGCAGGCATGCTGTCGTCAGCATACTTCAATGTAAAAATCATGTGAAATTGATTGCAAATGTCTCCCTCTTGATATGTCAAGGGGGATCAGATTAAAATTCACAGCTTGTTTATAGCATATACATGTAATATATGCATTATTCAATGCAAAATTGAGTTGCATATCCGAGGATATGGTGTGTTCGATATTGATGATGTAGAAAGAAATGACCTGTAAATAATGCATATTATATGATATTCTACCTTTTAAAATACATACTATTGTGATTATAGTGGACAAAAAGCAAGGTAATATTTTGCTTCCCTTGTGTGTTTGTTAATCTCAATGGTGGTATTCTAATCCTGTAGGAATAGCGGTTTACATCCTATAAGCTATATTTAGAGGGATGGTGTCTGTGCCCCAAGAACATAAAATGGCCTGCCTTGAGTCAGGGCAATCTTCTATCTTCTAGTGTTTGCCCTATTTCTTCAAGTGCAGCAAACTGGCATAGGTCAAGGATTTATGTTCTAAACTGTCATGATAGGCTTTGCAGTACAGACCAAGAGAGAAGATTGCGCAATAAAAAAGACTTGCTTAATCTCCTTGAGCTCATCAAGGCCTTACAAAATGCAGCCCGTAAAGATCTAATCCTCAGTCTAACAGTAGATCATTTTCTAGGCATGGGGTACCCGAAACGTACCTTCCAAAATCTAAAGTATGTATGTTGTTTAGAAGAACTTCTTGCCTGCAGGTTACTAAAGCTAAGGGAAAGCTTCCCTTGCTTGGTATTAGATGAAATTCAATGGCAGAAATTTTGGTAAAAATCTCATATTGCTTGCAATTTTTTACCAGACTGATTTCTGAATTGAAAATTTCAACCCTTCTGCATTTCCATCTTGATGCTTCAGGGGTTGCTGATAATGGAATATCAATGTTGAGATCCTTGGGAAATTTTCATTCTGCGAGGGTTTCTCCGTGGTGCACAAATATCTAAAATGATGGTTGAACGCTGTGTTCTGTTTGAACTATATCTTAACCAAACCAGAACTATATATTATTATGATCCATAATTTGTAGATATACAGTATAAGCCATAAATAATACTGGTTTGTTTGATTGAATGTGTTTTGGGATTTAACTCCATTAGGTGTTTAGATAGCCGGGTGATTACCTTCGTCGTGTTTAGATAGCCGGGTGATTACCTTCGTCGATAACGGACACATCAGGATATAGGATGTTGATGTTGCAAATAATCTGATAGATATCAGATGTATAAATATCAGTTTATTTGATTGATTGAAAGGAATATTAATATTCTTTAGTGTCTACCTGTCTGAACAAAATAAAATTGAGAGGACAGCGAGGATTGCAAGGTTAGGTTGGATTGCAGCCCATTCAAGTTACTATTGATGAATAAGGGCCTCAAGCGGCAAAGCTCCTGCCTCTCTTTTAAGTGAAGGGAGGGCTGTCAAAGATGTTCAAAAGAAACACTAATAAAATGGACAATAGGTAAAATCATCATGCTTCTTAATGAATAGACAATAGGTAGGCTGTCTTTTGAAACAAACACAATAGGTAAATTCCTTGCATTTTTTTATAGCAACAAAGGCAGATTAAAAAGCAAATAATTTCAATGTCAACAGTGGCAGAAATATCAGGGGATTCATTATTTAAAATTGACCTTGCTCGCTGGGCTGAGATTTTACTAAATTTCAATGCTCATTAAAAGATGGTATGGTTCCAAAGTTACACATTAAAAATGGCCATGATGCCAAGTCATTTATTAATTTATGAGAATCGGTACTCAACATTAAGATTTCAATTAGGTAAAATTAATAAGTCAAGGTTACACCAAAACATACATGGCCCTCACAAATCTTCAAGCCTAGAATTAAAAGTGGGGAAGATTCATGTTATAAACACGAAACTTCAAGCCTAGAATTAAGAGTGGGGAGGATTCATGTTATAAACAAATTTGAAAAGGGACCAGCCATTGTTACAATATTAATGTTTAAATTTAATATTTAAGATATTCAAAACATGTAGTTGAAACAATTGAGAAGATATATACATTGTGATTCGTTTACAATTTTTTTAATTTTGTAGAAAAGAAGAGGTTTTATATGATTGAAGCATTAAATGTTATGAAACTAGATATAAAAAAAACGAAAATGGTAGTATAATACTTTTTAAGGCTCGACCATTCAAAGAATCTGAAAGTTTCATCATGACATACTAAAAAGAGAAATTAAGAGTAATATTATATATGTTGATGAAATTAAATAAAAATTGTTTTATCATGATGTACTAAATAAGAGAAATTAAGAGTAATATTATGTATGTTGCTGAAATTAAATATAAATTGTTTCATTATGATGTACTAAACCAGAGAAATTAAGAGTAATATTATATATATTGCTGAAATTAGTACAAGAGAAATTAAGAGTAATATTATATAAGTTGCTGAAATTAAATATAAATTTAATAAAATCATTATGAAACTTGTATTAATTAACATTAAACACTTCCAGATAATGCACTATTGGTATAATATAGGGATAATGTAAACATTCACTAGCTATATATAATGCAAAAAATTTCTCCTAAAACATTGCCATAATACAATATATTAGTTTCAATGAGGCCACAGATAAAGTGCTCAAAGTGGTCAAACAATTGTAAGGCTGAGAAAATTGTCCAAACATATTAAATTTGATATTATTACTTTTTTAGTTGAAAAAATTATCCAATGAAATTTATTTTGATATTATTACTTTTTAATTTGAAATACATGCTACTGCATCAACATAAATAACTGGATTTCAAGAGTGAATAGGAGTTGAGTTAATATAACCATGGTGTGGATATACATTTCACAATCAATAAATGCCACTTTAAAATTCAAATAACCACATATTAAATGTGTTTTGCACATCAAGTTAGCAAACCAATTAATATTGTCAAAGTACAACAGTGAATGTTACTTAATACTTTGTTATGTTATGTAATCACATGGCCCTTTATTCTTAAAATCTTTAGCAAGAAAGTCCTTCATGACATTTATTGTAAGTTACTTTCATGCAACCAATTTGTATATATGACTTCCAATCTCATGTGATCTGATCACTTTGGGATTTTAAATAAATAGTTTTGTAAGCATTCCTAAGAGACTTCTTAAAGAGAAAAGATATCATGTAAGCTTTGACATGGTTTGTGATTTGGTTACTATAATAATAAGTTGCAAATTAATATCTTATCTGACTAAATGAATGTAGTTTAGCAAGCAACAAAATCAATAACTTAAGTGAATTGTAGTACATGGCCTTCCTCTATGTTAAAAGGATAACTCTATGGTCATGAAGCTAATCAAAATTATAAGAACTAGTAACAGATTTTACTCTTGCACACCCGAAATATCCTTTCACCTTCTTAAAGCAAATTATAGCTTCTTTATTTCACTAGTTATCATTAAAGACAAGAAGCTAACTCCTCATCCATTTGATTATGAAGTCATTTAATTGTTGAACCTAAAAGAAACAATTGCCAAGCAGAGCAAACTACTATGAGCGAACACTAGCTTGAAGCACTTGTTGGAAATACTAAAAGCGGGGGGAATCAATTTTTCTTTTACAATTGTTATTTTACCAGTTTTAGATCACTTATAAACTGAACACAAAATGAACAATGCAAAATAAATAATTCTATTAATTAGATATATAGAGTACAATAAATTTTTAGGGCTCCAACCTTAGTGATGAACTCTTAGCTAAACTGAGAGGGGGGTGAATTAGTTTAGTACATTCATGGACATTAAAACTCTTTTATTTCCACCCATTAACTACTTCATTTTATAAGCAGCGTAATACATAATGAATCAACAAACTGAATGTGTGGACAACCAGTAATTAAGCAGATTAAGGCAACACATAATCATCATGTACATAGACAACATATATAAGTGGAAACCAATAAGGGAGAAACGACATCTTATTATTGTTGTGATGCAAAGTCAAGTCCAACACTCTCTCACCACTGATTTTCTGTAGGCTCCAACTTACAGGAGGCTCCTACCTCAATTTCTGCAAGCTACAACTTGCAAGGAAGCTCCAACTCCTATCTATTTTCTGTAGGCTACAACCCACAGGAGGCTTCTACCTCACCCAGCTCCAACTGAACATCTATCAAGCTACAACTTGAAACAAAAACACCAACTCCCATGTATTTTCTACAGGCTACAGTCCACAGGAGGCTCCTACCTCAACTTCTGCAAACTACAACTTGCAAAGAGGCACCAACTCCCATAAATTTTCTACAGGCTACAACCTACAAGAGGCTCCTACCTCACCCAGCTCCAACTGGAAACTTATCAAGCTACAACTTATCAGGCTACAATCCCCTCACTCAACTTGAAACTATAATGTTGATTTACCTAGATATCATCTCTGTTATACTCCTTCTCCATTGCTGCCTCTTCAGCGTTCATATTTGCTTCATATCAGCTCCTGATGTGCACAACATCTCTATCGGCTCTCTCTAATTCTTCTGTTCTCTAACGTTTTGTAGCTCTCTTACATTCTTCAGCTCTCTTCTATTATGTTGTTCTCTCTCTAACCCCCTATTGCACACTGATATTACATCTCTTATACAGATAAATCCTGATTGTTTGCATTCTACAGGGAATACGGAGTCAACATGCTTATCTCTCTGCCTTCCTCCCATTCAATTCCTTATACTTGAGTTCAGGTTATTACATCAAAAATAATCATTACAACGCTCATTGGAGTTTTTCCCATGCCTATGGAGACTTGCTTTTGCATCATAAACAATATAAAATAATCAATGAATTTACATTTACAGTTACAACTGTTGAGAATTTAAGGGTTGGGGTTTTATTCAAATTCTCTTCTTGATAATTACTTATGAGCTTGCTTATGTATTCTTTTAGTTAATCCTTCATCAAGTCAATTATCAAAGTACTTAAAATGTAGAGACAGAATTGATTTGTAATTGAATATTTTACAATGTGTTTAGGAAGGTAAATCTCTGAATTACCTTCTTAAATTTCTATTTTCTTCTCCAACGCTGTCCACTACCGACTTGACTGCAATCTTATACTTTTGTTCCTTATGCATATTATACTCTTGTATGTTCTGCAAATTATACTTCTGCTCCTTTCGTAGTTTATACCTTTAAATCTGCATCAGACTTCCATCCTTAGATCCGCACCTTATAACTTGCTATGATGCCTCAGATCCGCATTTAGTTACCTTCCTCTCCATGTTGTTCACCACAAAGTTCATCGTGATTATTCCTTGAGATATCCGCACTAGCTCAGACAGATCCGCTATTTTCTTCATAGAGAAGTCCGCACTTCTGCTTTGCCTACTTTAGAACTGACCGAAAACTGCTCTCTTGAATGGAACGCAACAAGGAGTATATGTATTGACACATGCTTGGTTTATTAGGCCGACCATTCAGCTGTTATGTAGGCCGACCACTTCAATTGTTATATCTGCTAGCTTTTTAATACTATATTTTCCAGCGTGTTCTTCATCGTTTATATATCTGACTTTCATCGATGTTGGAGAGCTGTTTGTGAGCTTGTCTTTTCATCTTGATTTCCATTCTTCTAGGTCTTGGAACATGTATTTCTAGACTCTTCATATATGACACTTATTTATATCTAGAAGACAAAACATTAGCATGTACATTTTTTTTATCTTGTCTTCTTCTTTATAAAGTTCATAATAATATGAAGACTAACCTAGTTACATTTCTCAACACTCCCTCTTAACTAGGGAGGTATTCATATAGGTACATGGTCACTTTCAAAACATAAGAATCTTATAAGAAAAATCAGATTGGTAATCACATATGTATAACATCATATCAACTAGCATTGTCCTTGTGCAAGGCCTTGACTAACAGCTCCATCTCTTCAACGAGACAATGGGCTTCAATGCCGACGAGACACATGACTTATAGACACCTTCGTCATTGTCTCTCCAAGGTACATACTCCACCCGGGTGTTCCCAAAGTATGACCTTACTGGACTATTCTTATCTTGGGTAGCTAGCCCTCAAAGAATATTGGTCCCCGACTCCTCTTATCTTGAATCTCCGATCACATTCTCAAAGAGCATTGAATGCCAGATGATTACCCAATCCTCCATCCTGTCTTTCCAAGACCAGAATGATGTGTCTATCTCTCCCTCCCAAGGAGGACCTATTCCACAAGGGAATGTACTCATTCTTATACAAAGAAGGTACCTAAGCTCATTCTTAGGAATTACCAAGTTTCTTCCAAGTAAGAAACTTACCATCAGGCTCCCTCTTAACTAGGGACCTCTAGCAACAATGGTGAGACACCCAACTGCTCATGAAGAATTCTTGTCCTCGATGTCATGGATTTCGATATTGAGGAATCTCCATCTTTTAGCTTCATAGGGCAGAGATCATTTTTCACTTTTCTCCTGAGACAAGTCAGTTATCAGAAAGTGATCCATCAGACTTCCTTATCTTGTCCACTTGTTATGCCATGCTGCTTTCCTTCGAATCATCTCCAAGGATCATACATCCTTTCTTATGATTAGCAGCCCTGCACAAATTTGTTCAGATAAACATATACATATGAACCTTTTAGAACAAAAGTTACCTTGATGGTGATCTTTCACTTGATGATGATCTTTCACCATGACATCTTCCTGTAGGCATCAACATCCTTCATACAGATTGACACATCTCCCCGGGATATTTAAGGTCTCTATCTCTTCTATCAGAGACTTCATATTTTTCCGAGAGATCTTTCTAGTCAAATCTTCTTGGTATTCTTGGATGTTGATTGCTTCTCCATGGTTGCATATCTTCATGATGTCTTCCTTTTATCACACATATCTTTCTTAACAACTTCCAATCAGAGTTTCTTGATTATATTTGGCCACCTCATACTCCATATGAGGACATATTATGTTGATTTAATCTAGTGTGACTTTATGCCTTTCTGCATCCTTACAGAGGAGGAGACCATTTTTCCTTTATCATGTTTCTAGTGATTTATATTATCTACAACCATTCGACATGTCAATATAATATTAAATACAAGTATACATACCTCATTTTTCCTTTATGTCATTTATGCTCCTTTCAGCAGCTTCCTAGATTGAAAGATCTTCAATCCCTTGATCTACTGTTATGTCATCGTATCATCGTTCATGAATTTCATCCTATCCCTTTTCATGCATGATGAGACTCGCTCTAGATGACTTCTTCTTTTTCTTCAAATGTTTGAGTTTTGCAAAAACTATTCCCTCAACTTGTCTTCATTCATAGAAACCCTAAGTTGTTGAATGAGGTCACTTACTTATCCCATGAATTTTGTTACCCTTATGATCATATGAGTTCTTGTTTCTAATACTTACATGATGTCATACCACATCCTATTATTTATTGTAGATATATCTTATGCAGGATCTAGGAGCAATAAAGAGACTTATTGTGAGGGAGAACAATCTTAATGATCTCTTACTCACTCTTCTCATGGAGTTCTTTTCATCAGCTCCTTCCATCCTTTCCGGTGACATGAACTTTCTTTTCTCCTATATTTGACATTGTCCTTTAAGGACCATCTTTTCTTGTAATATTCATAATTCTTCTTCCAACTTCTTTTATGTCTCCAATATTGTTCGTGTGAGAGAAACTTAAGAGTTCTCTTTCCATGAATTCAAAGGAGACCCTTATCTATGATTTCACTTATCTATGAGGACTATGACTATCCTCCTTATTCCATGCAAGGACCTTCGGTAATTCAACCACCTTATATATCTCCTTGCAAAACAAAGTCATTTAACTAAAATTGATTATGAAAATGAAAGATACTTACTTGGCAAGTGAAGAGGAGATCTTCACCTTGATGCTTCCTTGAAAGATCTTCTTTAATGAGATTCTTGCTTGAGCTGCTTCAGACTATATGGTATTGAGATCACATGACATCCATTCATGTAGCTGAAATTTTCCACTGCCATCTAGGTCAAGGCTGTATATATATATATATATATAACTTTTTTTTCTTTTTCTTTTCTTCGAAGCTGTGACTTAAACTGGTATGTTGAGATCATGTCATTGTGAGTTCAATGATATATAAGAATTATTTGAAGGAAGCATCGAATCAATGTTATATATGCCCTTGACTGATTTGAGTTTTAGTACTTAGATTTGTAATCTTTTGTCGAGGATCACATGATAGTATACCCAAAACTTGTCACTGTAACAACTTTAGAATATACTGAGATCTTTGCTGAGATTGGTGAGACTTCATGGTGTACTACAAGCTCTTGCTGTGGTAGCATCGATCCATACATGCCGAATCATGATAGCATCACTGTTGTATTACTGTACTAGCATTGATGACCGGAGTCCTACCCATTTTCTTCACTACAGTCTGCAGCAGGCATGCCGATAATGCCACTGTGATTTATCCGAACTGTTGTTACTCTCCGAACTATAGTTTCTCCTTGATTGAGATCTAAGCTTGTTAACCCATGCATCCGAGGTGTAATATCACTGGATTGAGCACAGAGAGAACGCGTGTGATGTAGGTGACATGATTCATAATCACTGTGATATACGAGTTGCAATGTACCATTAGGAGAATTTTGAGGTCTAAAATGGGCCTCCTAAGGAAATAATAAAATAATAGCTAAAACATTAAAATAATATTTATGAATTTGCAATTCACTTTTTGCACCACAATCCATGTAACCATAGTTAAATTCAATTCAAAAGTTGTACCAAAACAAAATTAATAAAAAAATTGTATTGATGTGACTATAAATAAGAATGAATTTTTCAAGAAAAAGTCATTATCATTGAACAACTAATGCATTTGTCCTTTGTACTTAAATAACTTAAAATAAAATATAAATATAAATCTATAAATTCTTAATTATATTATATGCTATTAATTAAAATTTGTATTATTTAAACTGTATAATAACATGTAATTAATATACTATATAAAAAATAAAATAAAATAACATAATAAATGTATAGGGATATGCATTTTTTCTTTCAAGAAATATGAAATGATAATCATATATTTTTATTCAAAAAGTGTGAAATGACATTTATTATGAGTACTTTACTTTGACTTTAAAAGTACTTAGATCACTACCATGGTTAACCATGAGTTTTTATCCACCATTGAGAACGTGAGATGTAAGTACCTTTAACTTAAGAAATGCCATCTCAACCATTAGGGATGATGTCATCCCCTAAAATTTGATTGGTTCTCATAAAGTGAATTTTGATTGTACATTTTCCTTAAGAGGCCCATTTTAGACCTCAAAATTCCCCTAATGCCAAGTCAAGATTGTAACCTCCAAACTAAAGTGGATATGTATCACTGATAGCCCTTTCTTGTAACCATAGCTCTAATACCATGTTGAGAATTTAAGGGCTTGGGTTTAATTCAAATTCTCTTCTTGATAATTATTTATGAGCTTGCTTATGTATTCTTTTAGTTAATCCTTCATCAAGTCAATTATCAAAGTACTTAAAATGTAGAGACATAATTGATTTGTAACTGAATATTTTACAATGTGTTTAGGAAGGTAAATCTCCAATTTACCTTCCTAAATTTCTGTTTCCTTCTCCAACGCTGTCCACTACCGACTTGATCGCAATCTTATACTTCTGTTCCTTATGCATATTATACTCTTTTATGTTTCGCAAATTATACTTCTGCTCCTTCCGTAGTTTATACCTTTAAATCTGCATCAAACTTCCATCCTTAGATCCACACCTTATAACCTGCTATGATACCTCAGATCCGCATTTAGTTACCCTTCTTTCCATGTTGTTCACCGTAGACTTCACCATGATTATTCCTTGAGATATCCGCACTAACTCAGACAGATCCGCTATTTTCTTCATAGAGAAGTCCGCACTTCTGCTCTGCCTACTTTAGAACTGACCGAAAAATGCTCTCTTGAATGGACTGCAACAAGGAGTATATATATTGACACATGCTTGGTTTATTAGGCCGACCATTCAGCTGTTATGTAGGCTGACCAATTCAACTGTTATATCTGCTAGCTTTTTAATACTATATTTTCCAACGTGTTCTTCATCGTTTATATATCTGACTTTCATCGATGTTGGAGAGCTGTTTGTGAGTTTGTCTTTTCATCTTGATTTCCATTCTTCTAGGTCTTGGAACATGTATTTCCAGACCCTTCATATATGACACTTATTTATATCTAGAAGACAAAACATTAGCATGTACATTTTTGTTATCTTGTCTTCTTCTTTATAAAGTTCATAATAATATGAAGACCAACCTAGTTACATTTCTCAACAACAACAAGTATATTCTACTCAGCTCTTTCAGCTCTTGGTTCATTATGCATTTTTCCTTTCTGCTGTTGTCACTATATTTTTTGAATTTGCAGTTATATCATAATAGTTCTGCACAAACGCTTTTTTCTTGACTCGACCCAGCAGGCACGTTTCCAACAGTGCCGCCATATCTCCTTTTGCCCAACTCTGCCTCTTCTGCTCGTGCCCACAACGTTTAGCCTTCATCTGCTCCTTTTCTCTTTGTTGGTTCACTTACCCGAGTCTCCTTCTGTTGTGTTCAAACTTTGTTTTACGTTATAATCCTCCTTTGTTCTCCAATGTGATTTAAAAAAGGGAAAACCCATACCCCCAGACTTGAAATCCAGCCTTGACTTGCATCGCGTCCACTTCATTATCGCACTTTGCACTTCGATGTTCTCATGTGTTTCTTGTTATGCATATCTCTTCCAAACCCCGATGCGATTTTTCGAAAGGGAAACCTTATACCTCCGGATTTGAAATCCTTTGGACTTTTGCTTTGAAACTACATCACATCTGGTACTGTTATCGCACTTCACACTTCGACATTTTAACATGATCCTTGAGTGCTTATCCTCCTGAGCTTGCGATGTGCGATATCCGATTGGATCCCACAAACGAACTTTAAATCCTTTAGATTTTGGCTTTGAAGCTTATCGCATTCGATACTCTTGTCGCATTTCGCAAGATTTAGCTCATAGAAATAACAAGGTTCCTCTTATCATATGCGATATATGATCGCATCGCATCGCAAACCCCACTTCTTATCGCATCTCAACCTTTGCACATTATCGCAACTTCGCAAGTTTACCATATCGCAATAACACTGATTTTGCGATTTCGCAAATCGTTGCGAATACCTTATCACACGTCATAAAACCTTGCCCATCGCACTTCGGCTCTTCACTGATTTACCTCATCGGCACTTCACAAATTTACATCTTCGCCGTTAACTGTTATACCATATCACATGCGCTATGCGATATGCACAAGGACCTCTACCCAACACGTGTCCACTTCGGCAATTTCACAATTTAATCTACGACGAGATCTAAATCATCGATCTTCAAGCTGATCTTTGCGATTTGATCAGAACCGTCCATTCTCTCCTTTGGAAATTATCTTAGGGGTTTTATGCCTTAATCATTTCGCCTGTTTGTTCAATTGTCGTCGCTTTACAATTCCGTCTCCTCCACGCTACTCCTGCTTGGTCCTTCTCTTCTCTTATTCGCTTGGATCTATGATTATACGCTGCTGCCACTTTACATACTATTTTAATGCCAAATATAGAACACCATTTTGTATTAGATCTCTTGTAAATTTTTGTAGATGTTCTATGCTTGGAGCAACTTTACTTTTCTCACAACAATCATACAAATAGTTAAGTAAAATGCAGATAGAACATATAAGTGGATCTAATAGAAGACAAATCAGAAACAGGAAAAATGTGGTGGTGCGTTACGACGGTCAACATGATGCTTCAACCAGCAAAGTCTCCTTGGTCAGCCAACCCAGAATGTGTCACAACAGTCCTCCAATCAGCAAACGAGTCAACCTAAGTCAACTCCAAAAAAGTCAACGTTGTCCAGAAAAAGTCAATGCAGGGCAGCAAGCTAAAAGTCAACGCAGTATCATATTGGTCAACCCTTTGACCTCTATTTCTGTGCCAAATAGTACGGCCTTCCAAAATCGAATTTCTCACCAAATTTCAGCCCAATTGGACCATGCGTTGACCAAAGTCAACGCTGGTCAAACTTTCTGCAAAACCCTAACTGCAGAAATTCGTCCTTCAACTCAGCCGTACAGATTTGTCCTTCTTCTCCTTCACACGTGTGCGTTGAACTCGTCCTCCAAGGAGCTCGTACTAAATCAGATGAGAGAAGAAGATGTGAGTTGTGTTGTGATGAAATGCTCTCCAACTTTGCCTGTATTTATATCCATCATTGGGGTGTGTGACACATCTGCTGGGGGTGTGAAACCTTAAGGCCGACCTGCACATATAATTTATTATGAATAATAAATTCAAAATAAATGTTTTGCTCATCGGATTAAGACATATTATATATGGATTTTACACCTCTCCGAAAGAGGATTCCAACAAAAATATTAGCCTCTTAATCTGAGCATCATAACATGGAGTTTGGACCTAGTTGTCCAAATTTAACACTCCCTCTCAACTAGGGAGAACTCCATCCATCCGTGCAATCAAACATCGTGCGTCATCCCGCCGTAACTTGCTTTGCTGGCCTCTTTATTTCAGAACAGAAGTGGGTCAGTCACAAAGACATCATCCCCCGACTGACATAATCAGTCCAGAGGTTCAAAACCTCTATCAAACTCATGAAAAGTATCCAACCAACCCAAAGTTGGTTCATCTGACCCGAAGTCAGGCAGAGGTCCCAGACCTCACTAAACTTGATCCCAGATCAAGTGGTTGGACCGTGCCATCCTAGATAGAGAGTACGGCAATCTCTGATGCGTCCATCAATCTTTGCTAATAGTCTCTAGCTTTTCCCACCTCATTGGCCAAATGAGAGGTACTTCCCATGAGCCCTGAACTCAATGGGTAGGATGCATACGGGGCACAGATAAATGAGAGGCGAACCTGCTCAATAATCACAAGGGTGGGGCAGAAGCATTATGAGTGCTTATAGCTCCGAGAAGCTATCCCCAAAGCCCCCCAGAGCTCCCAGAGCTCATCGTCCAACGGGACCCACATCATAGGGTCGTTCCACGATACCAAGACTCTCACGGAAGGTTAGGAACTTGACCTTCCCCAGGGGCTTAGTGAGAATATCTGCGACCTGCTCATCAGTTCCTATATGATCGAGCCTTACGGCGCCTCGCTGTACCATATCCCGGATAAAGTGGTACCTGATATCAATATGCTTGGATCGGTCGTGGAACACGGGATTCTCAGTCATACGAATCCCACTCTGATTATCACAGAGTATCACAGTGGTATCTAGCACATGTCCAAACAGCTCACTAAAGAGCTTTCGCAACCAAATTGCTTCACAACAGGCCATACTAGCAGCAATGTATTCGGCCTCCGCGGTGCTCAGAGCCACCGACTTCTGCTTCCTGCTCATCCATGAGATCGAAGTAGAACCAAGATTGAAGCAGCATCTCGATGTGCTCTTACGATCCACCACACTGCCAGCCCAATCGGCATCAGTATATCCACGGAGTATCACACTCCCGGCAGTGTATCTCAGCCCATGGTTTATCGTGCCCCGAAGATATCTCAGAAGATTCTTGGCACCAACCCAGTGAAAATGATGAGGCTCAACCATCTGTTGACTCAAAGTGTTCACTGCAAAACATATATCCAGTCGGGTGTTCACTAAGAACATCAAAGCTCCTATGAGTTGACGATACTCAGTAGGATTGGCCAAGATAGGCCCAGCAGCGCTGCCACTCAACTTCTTAAAGTTGAGTTCCATCGATGTCGACACGGACTTACAGTCCACCATCCCAAATCTTTCCAGAAGCTTCACAATATATTTTCCTTGAGAAAGGAAAATCTCTCCAGGTCTCTGCCAGACCTCCAGGCCTAGGAAATAGTGCATCAGTCCTAGGTCCTTCATCTCGAACTCAACAGCGAGCTCCCTCTTACATTGATGAATGAGAGGGTCAGCACCTGTCAGGAAGAGGTCGTCCACATACAGCACTAGAATGAGAGGCTTCCCCTGCACAACCTTGAAGTAAAGGTTCGGATTAGCATTACTTCGAGTGAAGCCCAACTTCATCAAGTAACTATCCATCCTCTCGTACCAAGCTCTGGGTGCTTGCTTTAACCCATAGAGGGCTTTCTTCAACCTGCAGACATGAGTGTCTCGATCTTGAACTTCAAATCCCAGAGGTTGTTCTACATACACCTCTTCTTTTATTGCACCATGCAGAAAAACGGTCTTGACATCCATCTGATGAAGACTCCATCCTTGCGTAGCAGCAAGGGCTATGATTGATCGAATGGTGGTATATCGTGCCACAGGTGCAAATATGTCATCATAGTCTATTCCTTCCTTTTGAGAAAAGCCACGGGCAACAAATCTTGCCTTGAACTTTTCAGCACTCCCATCAGATCCATGTTTGATCTTGTAGAGCCATTTCGCGGTGACAACTGATTTGTCCTTCGGTCTCGGGACCACATCTCAGACATCATTCTTCATTATGGACTCATATTCTTAGTGCATAGCATCCTTCCAGACTTGATGCTTTACGGCTTCCTCAAAAGATCCAGGTTCAGATTGTACAATAGTACTCATGGCAGCTAGATACCCTTGGTATCTACACGGCTTCTTGCTTTCTCGGAATGTCCCCCTTGGGGCAGCATGACCCTCAGCATCTTCGAGGGTATCCCTGAGCCATGATGGTCTCTTTTCTAGTGAAGGAGATGGATCAATAGGGTCCATTGGTCCTTCAATATCAAGCATTGTCTCATCCTGCGGTTCTTCCAGATTTCCAGGCCTTTCTTCATGATTTTCTCCAGATCTTGGAAGATCTACTACTTTCTTCAGGGAAGCATCTTCATCAAAAGTGACATCATGGCTTATCTCTACTTCCCTTTGACCAGGTACATAGACTCTATATGCCTTAGAAGTATCACTGTAGCCCACAAACATTCCTTTCTTCCCAGTAGCATCAAGCTTACTTCTCTTTTCTTTCGGCACATGAAAATAGACAGGACATCCAAAAATTATAAAATGTGAGACATCAGGTTTCTTACCAGAGAAAACCTCTTCGAGAGTTTTGGAGTCCAAAGCGGAATGAGGGCATCGATTTTGAATGTACACAGGAGTATTTGTAGCGTCTCCCCACAGAAACTTTGGTAGACCCAGGTCACATAGCATGGCACGGGCAACTTCCACAATAGTCCTATTCTTGCGTTCAGCAACACCATTCTGCTCAGGAGTATATGCAGTGGTAGTCTCCCTCTTAATGCCAGCTTCTCTGCAAAAGTCTTTGAACTCATTTGACTCATATTCAGTGCCATTTTCGGTCCTCAAAATCTTGATCTTCTTTTCGGTCATATTTTCCACAAAGGCTTTGAAGGTACGGAACCACATGAAAGCCTCATGCTTCTTCTTCAAGAAGTATATCCAGGTTTTGCGAGAGAAGTCATCAGTAAATGTTATGTAGTAAGAACATCCCCCCAGGGATGTCACGGGCAACATACCAGATAGATCAGAATGGACCAGTTGTAATATATCAGATGTCTTTGTGACACTTCTTGAGGGGAAAGGTCCCCTTGTATGTTTTCCTTCAGCACAGCCCTTACATACACCTTCATGATTATTTCCAAAGTCAGGCATCCCTGTCACCACCTTCCTTGCTTCGGGAAGGGCCTTGTATTGAAGGTGTCCAAATCTTCGGTGCCATAGTTCGGTTTGTCGGATAGTATCACAAGTCATAGCTCCCAACGGACTCCCTCCAACCTGGTAGAGTGTACCAACTCTAAAACCAATTGAGATAGCTTCATTGAAGCTCTCCTTCCACATGAACACCTTTCCATCGGAGAAAGTTACATTGAATCCTTTGTCTTCCATGGCAGATACAGACACAAGGTTCTTCTTCAATTTAGGTACATAGAGTACATCTTGCAAACGTAGGACTTGTCCTTGAGACAAGTGGAGGGTCACAGTCCCTGCCCCTTTCACGGGATATGTGGCATTATCCCCAAGGATAATTTCTAGATTAGTATCCCTTTCAACCATGTCAGAGAGTGCTCCCTTGAATCCGGTGATGTGTCTTGAGGCACCACTATCGATTAGCCAGACATCCATAGCGTCGGGCGGAGATGTAGCAGAGAGAGCAGATACAAGAATATACTCATTTCTTTTATCAACAACATTAGAATCCTCATACTTGGTATTTCTAGACCTTTTAGAAGGTTGATTGTTTCCACCAAAGTGAGCCTTCCTCTTTCCTTTGGATCTGTCATTTCTTCGATTCCCATTCCTTCGGTTGTTGTTGTTATCATCACTATCGGGAGAATCCTTCTTGAAGGGGCATTCTCTAGCATAGTGACCAGGCCTATGGAAAGTGAAACACTTGCCCTTCTTTTCTTGAGCCTTCGTCCTTCCTTTGTCCTTAGGACCACCAGAGTTCTTCTTTCGAGAATGAGCACCATAGGCAGCATTTCTGTCATTATCGAATTCCTTCATCCTTGTTTCTTCTTGCATACATCTAGACAGAAGCTCATCAAAGTTAGGAATGGTATTATTGTTGAGAATGGTAGTTGTGAATACTTGCCATTCATATCGAAGTCCTCCAAGTGCAGTGAGAACCATCTCACGATCAGCTATTGTCTCCCCAATAGCTAGCAGATTGTTCCTTGTTTCGGTCAATTTCAGAAAGTAAGTTTGAATAGACTCATCCCGGCCCTTCTTCATATTCTTCAACTTGTTCTTGAGGAATAGCACTTGGTTCACATTGTTTACTTTGAACATAAGGATCAATTTGTCATACATCTCCTTGGATGTGCCTAGTTTAGATATATAGGCAACCAGGCTCTTATGTATGGATTCCCTGATCAACAGCTTTGCTTTGATCTCTCCCTTCTTATACTTGTTTCTAACAGCAGCGGTAGCATTGGATGGAGGTTCTTGAATTTTACCCAGTACATGATCCAAGAGATCATGGTCCTCCAATTTGAGATCTAATATCATCTTCCAGGCATGGAAGTCATCCCTTCCAGTCAGCTTGTCATTCTCCTTGAATTCAAGACTTGTGGAACCCATTTCTTCCGGTGGTGATTGCTAAAGATAGAGTTTGTCTTGACCTCAGCTCCGATACCATGTAAATTTTTGTAGATGTTCTATGCTTGGATCAACTTTACTTTTCTCACAGCAATCATACAAATAGTTAAGTAAAATGCAGATAGAACATATAAGTGGATCTAATAGAAGACAAATCAGAAACAGGAAAAATGTGGTGGTGCGTTACGGCGGTCAACAGGATGCTTCAACCAGCAAAGTCTCCTTGGTCAGCCAACCCAGAATGTGTCACAACAGTCCTCCAATCAGCAAACGAGTCAACCCAAGTCAACTCCAAAAATCACTTATTTGTCGAGGAAAAGTCAACGAGCGACAGAAGCTAAAGATCAACGTAGCGTGATTGGTCAACCATTTGACCTCGATTTCTGTGCCAAACAGTACGGCCTTCCAAAATCGAACTTCTCACCAAATTTCAGCCCAATTGGACCATGCGTTGACCAAAGTCAACGCTGGTCAAACTTTCTGCAAAACCCTAACTGCAGAAATTCGTCCTTCAGCTCAGCCGTACAAATTTGTCCTTCTTCTCCTTCACACGTGTGGGCTGAACTCGTCCTCCAAGGAGCTCGTACTAAATCAGATGAGAGAAGAAGATGTGAGTTGTGTTGTGATGAAATGCTCTCCAACTTTGCCTGTATTTATATCAATCATTGGGGTGTGTGACACATCTGCTGGGGGTGTGAAACCTTAAGGCCGACCTGCACATATAATTTATTATGAATAATAAATTCAAAATAAATGTTCTGCTCATCGGATTAAAACATATTATATATGGATTTTACACCTCTCCGAAAGAGGAATCCAACAAAAATATTAGCCTCTTAATCTGAGCATCATAACATGGAGTTTGGACCTAGTTGTCCAAATTTAACATCTCTGAATCCAAAATACGGATGTGTTTCTTATTCAACCTTCACACACATCCACTTGTTCCAGACTGGAATCACACCGAAATAAATTGCACTGTTCTGCATCTTTGCTGCTCCTTTCTGCTCCTTTGCCTTAGATAATGATTATAATGCTGCTCCTTGCCTCTTTTTAGCACATTGCTGCTCCTTGTCTCTTTTCTGCATAATGCTACTCCTCTCTACTTCTCTTTTACTCTTTTATGCTCCTCTGCCTCTCTTTTATGCTTCTCCACTTAACTTTTACCTTATTTTCCTTATTGCTTCTTTATACTCTAGTTGATCCTGATTTTCTCCTTTGTTCTCAATGATAATTCTGGTGCTGCTCCTTTCTACTCCTTTGCCATCAATGACAATATTTCCAACAATCTCCCCCTTTGGAATTGACAGCAACACTTCCTCCCCCTTTCATTATGAGAAGTGCCTTTCTTCCTCTGCTTGCTTTACATAAGTGCCTTTCTTCTTCTGCTCGATTTTCCTCCCCCTTTGACATCAATGGCAAAGGGTTACACACTTTCCAATGTAGTTTCCATCATTGCATTACTTCTCTCTGAGTTGTGTATAAGCATTCTTCATTCTGCTCTTTTATTATGAAATGAATATACACACTACATTTATTCAATACACACTTGATGAATCCTTTTGTACTTGAATGAATACACCTAATCCACCATTGTATTACTGCTTCCTGATTGTTCTGTATAAACCATGGTTGTTACTTTATGTTACACATAAGCATTTCTTTATATGTACTTCAAAATTACAAGAGCATTGTGAATGGATTGCAAACTTCATATGATATATGAGTGTTGTTGGGGTAACACTTTGAGAATCATTGAGATTGCATGAATATACACAACAAACTGATGCTATCACAACTCATGAGAATGTTGGAAGGTATGTCACCATAGAATTCTGTTATTTTGTCCCTTGTTGCTTGATGAAACTCTGTGCACTGGTGAAATATCAACAATTCATTTCTTTCCATGCTTTTATAACGCAACTCAACATTCTCCTTGAAGTATTTCTACCATACAAACATCATGATGTATGCTATAATACTCTGATATTGGGGACCTGTACCATAACACTGCTCCAAAAATAACATTTGGTATTCTACTGATAAGAAGAGTTTGAGCTAAAAGGAAGGTAGAAGTGAGAGGAAGCAACAGTAGTGATTTATGGTCGATTTCCAACGTTAGAGAGTCGGAAACAAGAGGGCCACATTATTCCTCAGTGAGGCTGCACATGGCCTACGCAGCCAACTTCAGAAGGTAGTTCGATTTAGTTGCAAATAAGATTGATTTAGGTGCTAATGGTCGGAGGAGGATCTGGGAGGCCAAGCGAGTCATCTCCAATGGTTGAGTTTGGCAGAACGACAGGATCAAAGCAGATCCACAGGCAGTGCGAGTAGAGCCAGCACAGAGGTTGACACAGGGGTTTCAAGTACTCAGTTTCGTAGCTGGGATCAGTTGTCGAGTGACACAAATTGTCTCACGAATATTTTAGCCAGATTGTTTTGCTGAGGATTTCCAGTTTGGGCATCTAGATATTGTACTCAGATTTTTTTGTTGCATATACTAAAATGAACCCTCATCTACTACATTGGTTTTCCCAATTGGATTTTTCTCGGGAATTCTATCCAAAAATATCGGTGTCATGTTTATTATGTGTGTGTGCATCTATTTTCTTAGTTCCAGTTTATTTTTCGCAACGTATTTTTATTGTGAGGAAATTGCAGTGTGATTTATTTGTTATTTGTCGTAACAAATAAACTACATAATTTATCAGTTAGAAGAAAAAATTCCAGTTGTTTCATTTCAAGGAATTTTCGAAGGATGGAAACATTGTGCCCCCTCATCTGTCACATACCAATCACCCCATATGAGGACCCCCTCATGAAAATTTTGAAATGCTGTAATTCAATCAATTTTTTTCCATATTTCTAAAGTAATAATACTCTTGAGGCGCCTGTTAAATTTATCTGAACCTAGAAATCGACAATTTATAAACCTACCGGATTGAAAATCTATTGAATAAATGCATAACTAAGTTCTTAACATAAATAGTAGAAGAGAAATTACACCAATCTCAATCACAATTGATAGAAACATATTTTGGCTAATTAATAGTTCTTCGTTAATAACTAAAATCCTACTTGGGTTGTCTTGGTATCCTAGCCCAACTAAATAAAATACAATCACAACATATCATGGATTTTATCCAACAGTTCAGGCCCTTGATCTGATCTAGGCCTCCAATTTTGCACTCATGCACTTCCTCAAATCCAACACACTTGATTATCAAATTTCTCACTTGAGAAAATCCTTCTCTCAATGTTTAGTGTCATTCTATGGTTTTTCTTTCTCCTCTCCTTAGCATTGCTTTTATAACTTTACATTGAGCTAAATCCCTAACCCTAATCTCCAAAATGATTGATGGTTGATATTAGATCTTGCTTCACTTGGGATCGACGATTGAGATTAAAATATAATCACTAAATTAAAATACTCTACCTTTTGTAAGGTTTTTTTAGCTCCATTTTCCAACATAATTGATTATGTGTGTTTCCTATGTTAGACTTGGGCTAAGTTAGGTTAGAACTTGGTCACAGTTGAGCAAGTGTCCAATAGTACACCCCCCACTAAGAGGAAGTCTTGATGTTTGTAGCTCGAATAGGTATTTCTGCACAATCCTAAGTGTCCAAAGTAGACTTTTGGTAACTATTGTAACACAGACACTTGGGCCTCTTCAGAAGTACTTTCTTGAGATATAAGCATCAATGCTCCCTCTTAGTAGGGGAGGTATTATTGCCCCCTAGTACCAGCTCTTATCCTAAAAAATCTGTTGCCATTGTTGCCCCCTCTGAACTGGAAGCCTTCCCTATCATTCGGTTCAAAATTATCCTCGAAGACCTGCTCCAGCTGGACTTGTTCCTAATAGCTTATACTCTTGAACATTTTTCTTCACCATTAATTTTCTCCAAATCCTCTGGTCTACTTCCATAGACCTTGTAGTAAGTGTTCCTATCACTATTTATGGTTTTTAGATCTGTTGGGCTCTCCTTTTTGGATTTTCCTTGGTCCTTTGGGATACCCACTAAAATTTATTGTCATTCCCTCCCTCTAAGGGTTGCCTCTGCTAATATTGTTGAAAACATTTTGTACCCTCTCCTCGACCTCTTATGGTTGTTACCATCTCTTCCAATCCCTATTGCCTCTTGCATGTCATGGCAAATCCTTTGCACAACGAGTTTTGCACCCTCTCACAATTGTTGCCTTGTCTATTGAAAACTTTCCCATATCCTAGCCGAAATCACTTTTGTATTTGCAAATCCTCCATGGGATCATGGCTTTACCTCGCCAACCCACTGAGGGAACATTTCTATCCCAGGTGGCTCTTCCTGCCTTGACCGATGATTGTAGCACTCTGGCCTGCCTCCTTTGTAGTGCTCCGTGAATCTGTGGCACTCCTCATTGTGGCTAGTTCTAACACAACTCGCTATGGTTGTTGGCCTTGTCTCAATAACTATTGGTTGCAACAACCCCCGCTTTCCTTCTTTTGTCACAATTTCTTCCCTTGTAATATTGATAGCCTTGCACACCTCTGCAAAATGTATAGTTCATTTGCTTGTGGCTCCTTGGTGTTAATCAACGATTGTAACTTAACATGCGGTCAACTTTTTTGTTGTGCCCACGTTGACTACAAAGCAACTATGTTGATTCTTTCTATCAGCCACCACTTTCTTTGGCCTTTGCCAGTGGCTTCTACCTTTTTCTTAGCGGTTTGTTGGTTTTCTTCTCTACATGACCAAACCCTCACCTTGCATCATTTGTCGTCCATGTTCTCAACTCCTTTTGGCGCTTGGTCACGACTTCACCTACATGTGGTCCTTTGTTATTGCCTCATATTTGGCCATGTAGAATGTCATTGTTACTATTTTTCCTGCCTTGATACCATATAGTAGCACTCGACAGCCCCAAACAACGTTCCTCCTATCTATGATCAACGTCTCCTCAATTTATGGTTCCTCTATGATTTATCATCCCTTGTTGGTAGACTAGTGGCCTAACTGGACGCTGGCCTATTGACCACTTCGACTGGCAGCCCACTAAGCTACCAAGTCCGCCCATATTTCTTTTAATTTTTTAATATTTATTGAATTTTGATAGCAACCAACGTGAGTACATTATACAATTTTTTTTCTTTCATCATGGCCACCATATGACGTACAACATTCAGCCTAAAAAATTTATTTTGATGCAATATATAGTTACGATCAAACTTGGCTTCCTACCCGACTCAGATCGATTCTTAGAGTTTCAAGCTTTGATGCAATGTTTAATTTATCTAAACATAACACCCAGAAATTTATTAACTTATAAAATTGCATATTTATTGAATAAATGCACAACCAAGTTCTTGACATAATTAGCAAAAGTAAAATCAGACCAATCTCAATCACAAGTGACAAAAAAATTATGTCCAATCAATAGTTTTTCATTAATAACTTGGAACCTATTTGGGCTCCCAGATAATGGCCCAACCAAAGAAAATACAACTACAACAATACCCTAGATCTGATCCAACAGATCAAGCCCTATATATGTGTTGGATCTCCTTGGTTGATCTGGATCTCCTATGTTGCACTCCTGCACTTTCATCAAACTCAGCACACTTGAGTATCACACTCCTCACTTGAGAAAATCCCTCTCTCAATGGCTATTTTCATTGTATGGTGTCTTTCATTTCACTGAGTTAAATCCCTAACGCTAATCTCCAAAGGGTTTGACGACCAATATTAGATCTCACCTCACTTGAGATCGATGGTTGAGATTAAAACACAATCACTAAGGTAAATTACTTTGGTTTTCCTAATTTTCTTTAGCTCAATTAGCTAACATAATTAATAATGTGTTTTTTCTATGTTAGACTTAGGCTAAGTTACATTAGCAACTTGCTCACACTTGAGCAAGTGTACTAAGGATAATTTGGGCAACTTCTACAAGCCTAGACACTTAGGAATGTGCAATAGTACCTAACCTATCTACAAACATTAACAATGTCGTGTATGGCTCTAATATGAGATGTCCTCTATTAGATGTGTAAACAACCTCCTTAATTTCACGTCCTCCTCCAAGTAGGGCATCATAACTAAGGTATATAAACCCTAAGATAAATATTATAAACCCAAGGGCTTAATATTAAAAACCCAAGGGATTAATATTGAAATCCTAAGGGATTATAAACCCAGGGGATAAATATTATAAATCCAAGGTATATAAACCCTAAGATAAATATTATAAATGAATTGGACCATGGTTGATTTCATATTGAGACAATATTTATCACAATGCGACATTGGACCATGGTTGAACATGATTGATTTTCATATTGAGAAAATCATGTTATAAACCCAAGGTATATAAACCCTAAGATAAATATTATAAACCCCAAAATAAACATGGTTGACCATGGTTGACCATAAATAATTATCAAATTGGCACCATTTTTTTCACAGTGCTACGTTAGACTATAGTTGATCATGATTGATTTTCATATTGAGACAACCTGTGGAACAATGCTACATTGGACAATGGCCCTTTGGAAAAATGCGATCGACATTGGACAATGGTTGGCCACGGTTGATTTTCACATTGAGACAACCTTTGTCACAATTCGACTTTGCAACATAGTTGACCTTGTTTGAATTTATAAAACATGGTTGACCATGATCGATACTATAAACCCAAGGGAATAATAAAAACTAGGGGATTATTACTTAAAACCCAAGGGATTACAAACCTAAGGGAATAATAATAAACCGTAGGAATATGAACCCTTAGATTAATAAATCGAAGATATAGAAAGTATAAACCCAAGGGAATAATAAACCGAAGGGATAAATTTCATAAACCCAAGGTATATAAACCTTAAGATAAATATTATAAATGCTAAAATAAACATGGTCAACCATGGTTGATTTCCATATTGAGACAATCCTTGTCACAATGCAAAATTGGACCATGCTTGACCATGCTTGACCAAGATTGATTTTCATATCCAGACAATCTTGTCACAGTGCGACGTTAGACCACAGTTCACCATGGTTTATTTTCATGTTGACACACTTGTTTTCACAATGTGACATTCAATCATGGTTGACCATGGTTGGCTATGATTGACCATGTTTGACCATAATTGATATTATAAACCCAAGGGAATAATAAACCAAACGAATTGATATTATAAACCCAAGGGACTAAAATTTTAAACGCAATGTATATAAACCCTAATACAAAGATTATAAACATTAAAATAAACATGGTTGACCAGGTTTGATTTCCATATTGGGACAATCTTTGTCACAATGTGAGACCATGGTTGACCATGCTTAACCGAGACAATATTTGTCACAATGCGACATTCGACCATGGTTGACCATGATTATCATAATGAAAAAATATTTGTCATAATGCGACATTGGACCATGGTTGAGCCAATGATTGATTCTCACATTAAGACAATATTTGTCACAATATGACGTAGGAGCATGGCTAACCATGATTAACCATGGTTGACCATGATTGAATTTATAAAACATGGTTGACCATTGTTGGCCATGATCGATATTATAAACGGGCCAAGGGAATAATAAACCCACCCTAGGTATTATAAACCCAAGGGAGTAATATTAAATGCTAGGAATATGAACCCTTAGATTAATAAACCCAAGGTATATAAACACTAAGATAAATATTCCAAACCCTAAAATAAACATGGTTGAACATGGTGGATTTCTATATTGAGAAAATCATTGTCACAATGCAACATTGGACCATGGTTGACCAAGATTGATTTTCATATCAAGACAATCTTGTCACAATGCGACGTTGGACCACGGTTGACCATGGTTGATTTTCATATTGAGACAATCATTTTCACAATGCAACATTCAATCATGGTTGACCATGGTTATCCATGATTGATATTATAAACCCAAGGTATTAATATTAAAACCCCAAGGGATTATGAACTCATGGGATTAATATCTTAAACACAATGCATATAAACCCTAAGATAAATATTATAAAAATTAAAATAAACATATTTTTCACAATGTGAAATTCGACCATGGTTGACCATGATTATTATAATGAAACAATATTTATCATAATGCAACATTTGACCATGGTTGAGGCTATAATTGATTTTCATATTGAGACAATCTTTGTCACAATGCGACGTAGGAGCATGGCTAACGATGATTAACAATTATTGCTTTTATAAAATATGGTTGACGATGGTTGACCATGATTGAATTTATAAAACAGGGTTGACCATTGATCAATATTATAATCCCAAGGAAATAATAAACCCTGGGGATTAATACTAAAAACCCAAGGGATTATAAACCTAAGGGAATAATATTAAACCCTAGGAATATGAACCCTTAGATTAATAAACCCAAGGGATAAAAATTTATAAACCCAAGGTATATAATCACTAAGATAAATATTCTAAACCCCAAAATAAGCATGGTTGACCATGGTGTATTTCCGTATTGAGAAAATATTTGTTACAATGAAATGCTGGACCATGGTTGACTAAGATTGATTTTCATATCGAGACAATATTGTCACAATGCGACATTGGACCACGATTGATTTTCATATTGAGACAATCATTTTCACAATGTGGCATTCAATCATGGTTGACCATCGTTGGTTACGATTGACCATTGTTAACCATGATTGATATTATAAACCTAAGGGAATAATAAACCCAAGGGATTGGTATTATAAACCCAAGGTATTAATACTAAATCCCCAAGGAATTATGAACCAAAGGGAATAATATTAAACCCAAGGGACTAATATTTTAAACGCAGTGTATATAAACCCTAAGATAAATATTATAAACACTAAAATAAACATGGTTGACCATGGTTTATTTTCATATCGAGAAAATCTTGTTACATTGCAACTTTGGACCACAGTTGACCATGGTTCATTTTCATATTAAAACAATCATTTTCACAATGCGACATTCAATCATGGTTGACCATGATAGGTTATGATTGACCATGATTGATATTATAAACCCAAGGTATTAATACTAAAAATCCAAGGGATTTATGAACCCAAGCCAATAATATTAAACCCAAGGAACTAATATTTTAAACACAATGTATATAAACCCTAAGATAGATATAATAAACAATAAAATAAAAATGGTTGACAATGGTTGATTTCCATATTGAGACAATCCTTGTCACAATGAGACGTTGGAACATGATTGACCATGCTTAATCGTGCTTGATTTTCATATGAAGACAATCTTTATCACAATGTGACATTAAACCATGGAAGACCATGATTATCATATTGAAACAATCTTTGTCATAATGCGACATTGGACCATGGTTGAGACTATGATTGATTTTCATATTGAGACAATATTTTTCACAATGTGACGTAAGAGCATGGCTAACCATGATTAACCATGGTTGACCACGATTGATTTTATAAAACATGGTTGACGACGGTTGACCATGATTCAATTTACAAAACATGGTTTACCACGATCGATATTATAAACCCTAGGGATTAATATTATACCCTAGGAATATGAACCCTTACATTAATAAATCCAAGGGACTGATATAATAAACCAAAGGTATATAAACATTAAGATAAAATAAACATGGTTGACCATGGTTGATTTCCATATTGAGAAAATCCTTGTCAGAATGCAACGTTGGACCATGGTTGACCATGTTTGACCATGTTTGACCATGATTGATTTTCATATCGAGACAATCTTTGTCACCATGTGACATTGGACCATGGTTGATTTTCATATTGAGGCAATCATTGTCACAATACGACATTTGACCATGGTTGACCATGGTGGACCATGGCTTGCTCTGATTGACTATGATTGATATTATAAACCCAAGGGAATAATATTAAACCCAAGGTAACTATGTTATAAATCTAAGGTATATAAACCCTAAGATAAATATGATAAACATTAAATTAAACATGGTTGACCATGGTTGATTTTCATATTGAGACAATATTTTTCACAATGCTATGTTGAACCACGATTGATTTTCATATTGACACAATCATTTTCATAATGTGACATTCAATCATGGTTGACCATGGTTGGTTATGATTTACCATGATTTACCATGATTTACCATGATTTATATTATAAACCCAATGGAATAATAAACCCAAGGGATTGATATTATAAACCAAAAGTATTATACTAAAAACCTAACGGATTATGAACCCAAGGGACTAATATTTTAAAAGCAACGTAAATAAATTCTAAGATAAATATTATAAACGCTAACATAAACATGGTTTACTATTGTTGATTTCCATATTGAGACAATAATTTTCACAATGCGACGTTGGACCATGGTTGATTTCCATATTGAGACAATTTTTGTCATAATGTGGCATTGAACCATGGTTGACCATGATCATAAGCATAAGGGATTTATATTAAACCCTAGGAATAATATTATAAACTCTATGAATAATATTATACTGTAGGAATATGAATCCTTATATTAATAAACCTAAGGGATTGATAACATAAACCCAAGGGAATAATAAACTCGAGGGATTAATTTTAAAACCCCATGGTATTATATACCCAGGGGATTAATACTATAAACCCAAGGTATATAAACCCTAAGATAAATATTATAATTCCTACAATAAACATGGCGGACATTGGTTAATTTTCATATTGAGACAATCTTTATCATAATGTGACGGACCATGGTTGACCATGGATCACCATGATTGCAGACTCAATGTATTTATATTAAACCAAAGAAACATTTTTTTTTTTTTTTTCTCGTTTATACTAATCCTAATCTTCCCATTTTTTCTCCTCCTATCCCACCCACGGGTTTCGAACGGGTGACCTTGTAGAGCGGAGTGCCTTAAGAGAACCAAAGAAACAATATTGTAAAACAAGTGAATAATATTAAACCCAAGGTATATAAACACTAAGATAAATATCATAAACCCTAAAATAAACGTGGTTTATTTTCATATTCAGACAAAGTTTGCAGTAATGGACATTGGACCATGGTTGACCACGGTTTATTTTCATACTGAGGCAAAATTTGTCGCAATGTGACATTGGACCATGATTGATGATAATTGACCATGGTTGATTTTCATATTGAGACAATCTTTGTCACGATGTGATATTGGACCATGATTGACCATGGTTGACCATTATTATAAAATCAAGGGATTTATATTAAACCCTATGTTTAATATTAAACCATAGGAATATAAGACCTTAGATTAATAAACGTAAAGGGTTGATATTATAAACCTAAGGGATTGTTATTATAAAACTAAGGGAATAATACTAAAACCCCAAGAGAGTAATATTAAATCCAAGGTATTAATATTATAAACCCATGGTATATAAACCCTAAGATAAATATTATAAACCCAAAAATAAACATAGTTGATCATGGTTGATTTTCATATTGAGACAATCTTTGTCACAATGTGATGTTGGCTCACCATGATTACAAACCCAATGTATTTATATTAAACCAAAGAATTAATATTATATACCAAGGGAATAATATTAAACCCAAGTAATTAATACTATAAACTGAATGTTAGAATAATAATGATCACGAAGTCATCTGTTGTCAGTTCATGGTCATGGTTGACCATGATTTATTTTCATATCGAGATAATCTTTGTCACAAAATGGCATTAGACCATGGTTGACCATGATTGACCATGGTTGACTTTCATATTAAGACAATCTTTGTCAGAATGTGATGTGGGACCATGGTTGATTTTCATATTGAGACAATCTTTGTCACAATGCGACATTGGACCATGGTTAACCATGGTTGATTTTCATATTGAGACAATCTTTGTCATAATGTGACGTTGGACCATGGTTGACCATGGTGTATTTTCATATTAAGACAATCTTTGTCACAATGGGACGTTGGACCATGGTTCACCATGTTGGATTTCCATATTGAGATAATCTTTGTCTTAATGTGACATTGAACTATGGTTGACCATGATCATAAACCCAATGGATTTATATTAAATCGTAATATTATATTATAAACTCTATGAATAATATTATACCCTAGGAATATGAATCTTTAGATTAATAAACCTAAGGGATTGATATTATAAATCCAAGGGAATAATAAACTCAAGGGATTAGTTTTAAAACCCCAAGGTATTATAAACCAAAGGGAATAATATTAAACCCAATGGATTAATATTATAAACCCAAGATATATAAACCCTAAGATAAATATTATAAACTCTAAAATAAATATGGTGGACCATGATTGATTTTCATATTGAGACAATCTTAGTCATAATGCGACGTTGGACCATGGTTGACCATGAATCACCATGATTGTAGACCCAATGTATTTATATTAAACCAAATAATTGGTATTATAAACCAAGGGAATAGTATTAAACAAAAGGAATTATATTAAACCCATGGGATTAATATTACACTAAAGGTATATAAACCTTAAGATAAATATTATAAACCATAAAATAAACATGGTTGACCATGATTTAACATGGTTGATTTTCATATTAAGACAATCTTTGTCATAGTACAAAAATAAATAGGGTTGACCATGATTGATTTTCATATTGAGACAATCTTTGTCACAATGTGACGTTGGACCATGGTTGACCATGATCGATTTTCATATCGAGACAATATTTGTCACCATGTGGCATTGGACCATGAGTGACTATGGTTGATCTTCGTATTGAGACAATCTTTTTCGCAATGTTATGTTGGACCATGGTTGACCATGATTATAAACCCAAGGCATTTATATTAAACCCTAGGACTAATATTATAAACCTTATGAATAATATTATACCCCAGGATATGAGCCCCTAACCATGTTGATACCATGTTAAACCATCCCAAATGAGTGTGAAACCAAGTGGAAGAAATGTGCAAATTGCCAAGCATTCTTTAACATTATGATGTCAGACAAATCAAGATGCCAACATAATGTCAAACATCCCTAAAGGTGCTATGATATATGTGTCATCATGTATGATCCTACTCTATCCAATGTAAAGGCTAGATCATCAAATATAATGCTTTTCTTTTATGATAAGCAAGTATATCAGCCAAACCATCATCAAGGCATCCATTTCATCATCAATCATGTCATCAACTATTAACCAATTCATCAAGACAAACCATGAACCCCAGATCATCTAAAGCTCCATCAACCTATAGAATGTTCCTTTGTGCTAAAACTTGTAATGAAGAAAATTCACTAGTGTAGGCCTCAAGCAAAACAAGGGGTAGCACAGAGTAACCTTGGGTACTCTAATGAGTCACAGATGATTATCACTTATTTTTCTTTTTTTGTGTTACTCCATCCGTTATAGATTTTGGTCATTTGATGGAAATTGATATAATTATATTTTCTTAACTTATCTAAGTTGGGATGAAATTGAACTTTAAATTATATGCTGCTCACTAGTAATACCAACTCTTAGTTTAATTATTTGCATTCATGCAACACTTGGATATTTTAAATGAGGTTTTTGGATTGGGTTGTTGACTTGTCTCACTTTGTTGATAAGCTAGTTTGTTATCTGTGCTGATGGCTTATGTTTATTTGACAGGCTTCTTCCTTTTTCTCCAAGTCTCTAACAATATTCTTTGAGCAGTGTAAATGTTGATTGAATTCTATATACTATATATTGTTTTGAATAACTTCCAGTTATACTATATATTAAATATCAACTAGGGAGTTGATACTTAATAGAGATGAAATTCTATTGTTCAGATTATTCTAAATGTAATAGACATATTTTTTAGACCTATTGTTGTTTGGGTTTCAGGAGAATGTTCTATGTAGAATATGTTTTGAAGGAGAAATTGTAGTTGTGTTACTTCCCTGTAGGCATCCCATTCTTTGTAGGTAGTTCCAAACTATGGTACATTGTTTTTTTAAAAGGGGGCAACAATCCTATCAATATATCATGAAGTGAAGTGAAAACATCTTGCCTCTTTGGTTATGTTGATAGTGTTGGAATTTCTGAATAAACATAAACAACAACAGAGGAATGCGTTCCCGCTTTTCAACATAGAGAATGCTATAATGAAAAAATAACATTCATAGAAAAACAGCGTAAAAACACAAGAGAGGACTAAAAATTCTTTTTCATTCCATCAAAGTAACAATATGAAATTACATAGGTTTTATACAAAATGGCCGAAGATTGATCATTGAAAGTAATTCAATGCAGAATCAAACATTCAACAACCAAAATCGTCCTGCACTCTTTTATGTTGTTTAACACGAAACAACGTTCAACACACAAACTGGCGGACTTGTAAACTTATATGTTTCGGCTCTGAGAACACATCGCATCTAGCCTTCCATTGCAAATCGCATACTGGTGATTTTAAGATTTAACATATGCGCGATACGGGAAAGACTTAAAATTTGCGATGTGCGATGTAACATGGCACATCGCATCGCAATACAAACAACTTAACTTGCAGACACTATCTGTTTAAATTTCTGAGCTTTCGATATGCGCTTTGCGGGTGCGTCCCATCACAAATATCGTAACTTGCGGGTGGCTTTAAAACTTAAATACAAAACTTGCAAAGTGCGGGTGCAATGTGGCTTAAACTATGGTAAGTGTGAAATACGAAAAACAAAGGGATAAGCGGAAATACAAAGGATTGCGGTGGTTTTAAAATGCAATAAAGGTTGGTGGGTCCTTCCAGATCGCATTGGCGGGGAAATAGGTTTTGGTACGGGGTATGAAGTTAAAACTTAAGAGTTGAAAAGTGCGGGTTGCGGGCACTTAAATGTTGGGAAGTGCGGAAGGCAGAAGGGTAAGGAAAGGCGGAATAACAAAGGAATTCATGCGTTTGTAAAGTGCGGTGGAGGTAAGTGGGTCTCGCCAATATCGCATCAGCGGAAACTTAACATTGGCGAAAGGATTGAGAGTTAAAACATAAAATTTGTGGGCTGCGCCTCCGAGAAAAAAGGTAAGTAATGCAGTGGGTAAGACTTAAACGCAAAGTATGGACTCTGCCTTGGTTTTTCTGAACATTGTGTGAAAATGCCTCCAGCTCTTGGATCTGTGCTTGTCCTTCCTATCGATCAAAAATTTATGAAGCGTGGGCCTTTGTCATTCCTTTATTCATGTTGGTGGTTGGGAGTTATTTCCAACACTCCCCCTTAATCACAACTGCCACCATCGATCATTCCTAGACATTGTCTGAGATAAAAAAAAAAAAATTTCTATGTCCCAATGGCTTTGTGAGGATATCAGCAAACTGTTCCTCTGACCTGCAATGCTGCAAAAAAAAATCACCATTGTTAACCAATTCCATTATAAAATGATACTTTGCATCAATATGATTTTTTCTCTTGTGGAAATTAGAATTATTTGAAAATGCAATTGTTGAGCTGTTATCACAATAAATTGTGGTTCCTTTGTCTTGCTCATGACATAAATATCTCAGCATCCTTCTCATCCAAACTGCTTGACAGGCTGCTGCTGTTGCTACTACATATTAATCTTTTGCTGTTTATGATGCAACTATTGGTTTCTTCTTGTAAGGCCATGAAATGGCTCCCGATCCCAAATGAAACACATACCCAAATGTGCTCTTTCTGTCATCTACACTTCCAGCCCAATCACTGTCAGTGTAACCAATCAGCTTAAAATTATTAGTTGAGAAGTATAGAACACCATACTCCTTTGTTCTATTTACATACCTCAGTATTCTCTTGGTTGCTTGCCAATGTGTCTCCTTGGGTATCTCCATGAATCTAGATATTAGACTTACAACATGCCTAATATCAGGCCTAGTTGCAGTCAAATACGTTAGACTTCCAACCATGCTCTTGTACAATGTCGGATTGACATTATTTCTACAATCCTCCTTGATTAAATTCAACCCCATGACAATTGGAGTTGTTGATGCTTTTTTGTTCTGCATGTTAAACCTCTTTAAAACTTCTCCAACATATTTTGCTTCGGAAATAAAAATTCCCTTTTCAATTTTCTTTACTTCTATCCCCAAAAAGTATCTCAATAAACTCTCCACCTTTGTTAGTATTCTTACTCTTCCTTTCCCCGTGACAAAGACTTTACTATCAGTCCTTGTTGTCACTTCATATTTCACATTCTCATCCAGATTGGCAAACATTGCTATGTTTCCAGTCATATGGTTACTAGAACCTGAATCTAAGAACCATACATCTTCTTGTTTATCTTGTGCTACATTACAAGTTAAAAGCACATTTCCTTGGTTCTGATTTTCTCTTTTTAAATTTACATTTGGTTTATTACACATGTCATTTTGCTTCTTTCTACATTTATTGGCATAATGCCCATAATTTTTGCAATAATGACATTGGATTTGGGATTTATCATACCTCTATCCTTGTGCTTTATTTTGGCTTGAGACTTCGCTTGAGTTCTGGTTGCTGCCCCTTCCACTTGTACTTGCAGGGCTGCTTCTTCCACCTCTGTGTGGGCTTCTTCCTCTTTCTCGGTAGTTTGATCTTCCTCGACCTCTACTTCGACCAAATACATTTGTGTCTTGAATGCATGCTCCAATGAGGAGTTCGTTTCTCTTTTCAGTCTATGCTCATGAGACATCAGTGATGCATAAATCTCACCCACTGAAAATTGTGAGAGATCCTTTGTCTCTCTATGGCCACTACTACGACATCAAATCTCGATGGTAGACTTATTAACACTTTCTCCACTATTCTTCTTTCCTCAAGTGTCTCTCCATGAGATCTGATTTAGGTAACCAACCCAATCACATGTGTGAATAATGAGTCTATGCTATCAAACTCTTTCATACAGAGAGTTTCAAAATCTCTCCTCAACATTTGAAGTTTTGTTGTCTTTACTTTTTCCATACCTTGGTAGGCTATCTGGAGGGTATCCCATGCCTCCTTAGACTTTGTTGGTGCTGCAATCCTTGGGAAAATACTCTCATGTACTACTTGGAAGATATAAAAGAGGGATTTGGAGTCCTTCTTTCAACAAATCTCTTCGTGATTGTGTCAAAGCATTAAGTGTTGTTGCATTTGTTGGTTCTTGGAAACCATTATCTACCAGCTCCCAAATATCTTGTGAAGAAAATAGGGCCTTCATTGTAATGGCCCAATAATCATAATTATTACCATTGAACTATGGTAATTGTGGATTTGTGAGGCTTGTGCCTGCTGCTGCCATCTTGACTATGTAAACTAAAACTTTCTTACTATTGTAAAAGCTTTCTCACTGCTGGAGACTTCCGCTTCTACAAACAAAACAATCTTACAACTTCTTCAATAAAGAGAGCTCGTTCTTTCACTTAGAGCCTAGACCTGGTCTAATACCATGTTGGAATTTCTGAATAAAAATAAACAACAACAGAGGAATGTGTTCCCCCTTTTCAACACAGAGAATGCTATAATGCAAAAATAACATTCATAGAAATACAACGTAAAAACACAGGAGAGGACTGAAACTTCTTTTTCATTCCATCACAGTAAAAATATGAAATTACATAAGTTTTATACAAAATGGTCGAAGCCTGAGAATTTAAAGAAATTCAATGCAGAATCAGACGTTCAACAACCAAAATCGTCTTGCACTTTGTTTCTGTTGTTTACACACGAAACAACATTCAACACACAAACTGGCAGACTTGAAAACTTATATGTTTTGGCTTTGAGAACACATCGTGTCCGACCTTCCATCACAAATCACATACCAACGATTTTAAGATTTAACATATACGTGATACGGGAAGGACTTAAAATTTGTGATGTGTGATGTGATGTGGCACGTCGCATCGCAATACAAACAACTTAACTTGTGGGCGCTATCCATTTAAATTTCTGAGCTTGCAATGTGCACTTTGCGGGTGCGCCCCATCGCAAATATCTTAACTTGTGGGCGGATTTAAAACTTAAATACAAAACTTGTGAAGTGCGAGCGTGATGCGACTTAAACTATGGTAAGTGAAAAATACGAAAAACAAAGGGATTAGTGGAAATACAAAGGATTGCGGTGGTTTGCAAATGCGATAAAGGTTGGTGGGTCCCACCAGATCGCATCGGCGGGGAAATAGGTTTTGGCGTGGGGTATGAAGTTAACAATTAAGAGTTTCGAAGTGCAGGTTGTGAGCACTTAAACATTGGGAAGTGCGAAAGGTAGAAGGGTAAGGAAATGAGGAATAACAAAGGAATTCATGCATTTGCAAAGTGCGGTGGAGGTAAGTGGGTCCCACCAATATCGCATCGGCAGAAACTTAACATTGGCGAAAGGCTTGAGAGTTAAAACATAAAAGTTTTGGGCTGCACGTGCAGGAAAAAAGGTAAGTAATGTGGTGGGTAAGACTTAAACGTAGAGTATGGACTCTGCTCTAGTTTTTTTGAACATTTTTGAAAACGCCTATAGTATTCCAAAATGGAAATAGCAGAAATATAGTGCATAAAATGTAAGCAGCAGCAAGTATTTAACGCATGAAATCATGAGACCAATATAAAGCCAATTTATTGATCATATATGCAGCAAATAAGTACAAAACAATGAGGCACCAATCATAGAATGTGATCACACAAGCCTCCAATACATAAATACCCTCAAAAGTGTGATGTTGCTGCAACAAAAAATGTCGGAGAGCTGCTACAGTGCAGTCATATTATGCATAGCTATAGCTAGAGATGATACAATGATACAAAAATACTGATATAGGCCCCAATAGAATCTAAACATATAGATCCGAGCACTAGATCAGCTTTCCAAGACAACCCAAGAGGGTTTCTGGAAGGTGCACATAATGTGCCAATGTAAGTTGCAGCCCTAGGGCTGAAGATATGATGCAGCAACTGAAATGAGAAAATATGGCTGAAGCTGATGTAGAGAACTATATATCTTCTCCAATAGATCCTCTGGATGAAATAATGGCTCCCTCACTGAAGAAATCACCTCTCAAAACAACCACTGCAACTACCCCTGCAACTCCTCCCTAAAATAACGCAGAAAATGATCTGTAGGGGATAAATTCTCCTTGGCCTAGTACCAAATGTGTCAATAAAGCCAAAGGGGCTTATTTACAGGCCTCCCAATGGATGGAAACCTTCCTTCACTGAAAAACTAGCCCTGAAGACACCCAATCTAATTCTCCACTGCTGCACCCTGCAACATAGCACAATATCCTATAGAAACTATGCTGATGAAGAAGCTGTAGCTTGGCCTGAAAACCCGAATGTGGAAATGAAATGCAATACTCTTCAAAGAGGCTAGGAAAGAGGTGGGATTCCCGCTCGGTAACACCCAATACTAAACAACACAACAATCTCAACTAAACAGCTAAAGAATGCAAGAAGTCTAAACATACCACATACAAAATAATAATCCAAAAACATAACCCCATATGGCTGCCATCCTCTTTATTATATATATTATGAGCTTCCTTGCCCTTGTCCCCACTCAATTAGGTCATTTCCTTCATGAAATCAATCTCCCTCCAAAACTTTGTTATTCCTCATTTAATATCAACTCCTCCATAACAACGTTATTGACTTGGTCAAAGTTGACTGGTTCAACATGATCCAACCCATGTTCACACTTAGAGGTGCTTTATTTAACTGATTAGAAGGTCTCCTTTCACACTTGAAGTGTTTTTATTGCTGCTAAGGAGATTTGTGGGCCTACCCACTCATTTATTCACCTACCTAGTGATAAAACAAACTATAATATTCCATTTAGTTGAAGGCTAAATTTTTGGAATATTACAGTCCTACCCTCCAAAATGTTGCTTGTCCTCAAGCAACTGTAAAGGTGGAGAAAAATTCCTCCCCTCCTCCTCTTATGGCCTCCTCATCAATAGTCCCCACCACCGCTCAAAGTAATCTGTAATAAATCTGCCCTCCAATGGTTCCTGCCAAGTATGCAAAACCAAATGGCTCACATCATGAGAAAGTGGAAGGTGTAAGTGGAAACCTTCTTGCTGTCCAATGGCCTCCTCAAGGTAGGAGTGATGAAAAACATAGGGGATCTCATTCCCAATGAGAGACTCCCATACCCATGCTATCATCCAAATGAAATGGGCCATTCTAGGTAGCTCATCAAAGAAATCCTCAACCCCCGGTTCATGCAATGTATTGGGGCTGTATGGAGAGATTATATTTCTCCACCCATGTTGTTTCTCTCTCCATTTATGATATGTATGGGGCTGCTGCTGAACTTGGGCTGAAATATTACAGTCCCCAAGAATGTCCCAAGTTACCCCATCAAACAAAACATCCATGAAGTGCTTCTCCCAAAGCCTCAAGTTCTCCAAATGGCCCCTCCCACATGAAGACAAGAGATGTAATGTGGCAATCATGGTTTGCCCATTGTTTCTCCTGAAACATGCAACATATGAAGTATGGAGAATCATACTCCCAATGGGCACCTCCAACTCTTATGCCATCCTCCCAACAAAGCTTCCCATAAGAACAAGAACATCATAAATATATGGAAGCAAAAGCAAATAAAAACAAGTTGCCATATGACAACCGGGAGGTGGATCATAGTTCCACTTGTGGAATCAGCGCAGTACAAAAGGTATAACAAGTGTCTTTTCAGCCACTTGTTTTCTTCCACAATCATCCTACAAGATGAGATCATAGAAGTAAAGTATGGTGCCAATGGTGCACACCAAGAATCATGTGGCCTTTCCCACAAACCACCAATAGAATGGCCAACATCAACGCTACAAATGGCCTCAAGTATGTTAGTCATCAGTAATTTTTGCTTTTGTATATGACTAAATTCTTATCCTAGATTTCTAGAAACAAAGTTCATGAACAATGTGAGTTCTAGAAATCTCACTGCCTTCATTATCCTTACAATAAATTTTTCACTATCTCATCATCCCATCATGTTAAGCTCAGCTCACCAATCCCAGAAGATCCATCATGGGCTCATGTCACTCATTTTTTTTTATGTTTTGTCACCTTTGGCCTCAATCCTCTATTTTTTTTTTCCTAACCCCTCCATTGCTACCTAGGGCCACCAATCAACCATCTCTCTTAGCTCTCCAGAAATGCCTCAAGCATTGATGCTCTCAAAACTATCTCTGTAGGCTCTTTAGATAAATCAAGAACTTTGGATTTTGGATCTTCAATACATCAGTCTATCAAAAAACTCATTTTTACACCTGATGACCTCAAAGCCAAGTCTTTCAGTCAAAGGCCAAGTCCAAGGAACCTTCCACTAGGTCACCTAGAGTTTCATAGGTCATAGGGTTGTTTTGGTGCTCAAAGTCTCTATTTTTCTTGAGTCAAGAGGCTGCATACAAAGGAGAAGAAGGTCAAGTAACTTGTCCAAGACTAATCAAAATCCATTCAACAAAGGCCTCCTTGGCCAAAGCACAAATTCTGCAAGGGACAACTACCCTTGTTCACATTTATGCAAAAATTATCAAGTTGGTCATCAGCATAAAAGGGGTAAGGTAATAAGATGAATCATCACAAGAAGACATCCATAGCAAAGAGAAAGGCAACAAACCTGTGTTTAAATAGAATCAGGGTTTTTATGATTAATTGACAAGACAGTGTTGTCAAGCAAAGAAACATCATAAGGACCACAAAGAAAGAAGACACCTCAATACAATCAAGAACACATTGAAGATATTCAAAAAGCATGAATGAATAAGGTGAGGCGAACTAAATAGAAATGAATGAACTTGAAAGGGCTATAGAGAACCTAGAAGACAACACTTTTTATTTTTCTCTAACAACCCTAAAACCTAAGAGTTTGGAAAGATGGACAAAACAGGTCAAAAGAAGATGATGAGTCCTCCTTCATAACAGCAGAAGGCATTCAAAGTTTTTCAAGGTGACTTGAGGTTATTCAAAGACATCACTACTTCACTGCACCAAAGGAAGAAGTTGTAAAGAATATCAATATGAGGGAGCCATAGCTTTAAAAAGTACATTCACAAGTCTTCTAAATGGTCAAGACAAAGAAAAATGAGGTGTCAAAGTCCAAACAATGACAAAGTGACCAAAAACACTGTGTTATGGCACCTACAGAAATCATAAGTGGCTAAGGGGAAAACATGGTAAAACTGATGCACTTATCCTTGCCAAAAAGGACCTCACTGTCAAAAATATCAGTAAAAGGTAAGGAACACTTGTTTTGAGTCTATTACACTAAAAAATGCCTAAGAGGAATGAGGAAATGTTTTCAGTTTTTCAAAAGGGACAGTTTGGACAGTCTCCAAAGTTTCAAAACCAAAAAATGGGACCTCTTCATACTTCAACACACCATTACCCAGAGAAAATTACTTAAGAAAAGCTATGGGCACCTACAAAAAAGGGTCAAGGAGACATTAGTGAAAATAATAGTGACCCAAAGAAAACATAGTAAAAGTGGGTTTATAATTTTAATTTATCTCTCTCAAGGGGTATAAAGGTGTTTCAATTTCGATTTTGAGCTCATTTAGCACTTGGTGAAGAGAAAGAAGCTTCAGGGAGAAAAACAGGGTTTTATGGTCGTTTTCTGGGCAAGTGTTCTGGCACTACGCAAATCATTGGCGCTACGCTAATACAGGTTGGCGCTGCGCTAACTAGTCATATGCCCATTTGAATTTGAATGGCGCTGTGCAAACTGGCCGAGCCGACAACACAGGTAGGGCGTTGCGCAAACGTAGAGAGCCTTCAAAAGGCAAAATCTCTTACACTTTTTCAAAATTTCACCCTCTAAGCTGCCTCCAGGATCTGTAGAAGGGCCAAGACTTGGTAAGTGGCATTCTCTACTTGTCCCAAAGAAATTTTCAATAAGTTTTTCTATTTTTATGGCTTTGAATGTTAAAACCCTAAGAGGGTAAAACCTAGGTCTTCATACAAAACAAGACTTTGTTTTTTCTCCTGGAAATCAGTTTGTTGTCATGTGAGGGTGAGTGAGTTAGAGTGATTGCAATCCATTTTGAGAAGGCCTCCTAAAGCTGCAAAGCAACTAAATCCTAATAACCCCATCCTCCACATCCGTCATTCTCCAAAGTTGACTCCATCACCTTTTTCACCTTGCTTCATCAAACCCTAATTTGTCAAACAACATCTCCCATAATTATGTCAGAAGATGAAAACAACAGTGGTAGTGAAAGTGGTCAAAGGCCTTTAAGACCAAAACATAAGGGAGGAAAAGTGAATAGATTGGAACCTCAAAGCACAGTGGCCATTACCTCCTCTCCTAGGATCCTGTCTTGTTTTTAGAATGCAAGATGTTTTCAATTTTGTGAGAGGATCAAACAAGTGAAGAGCCACCCTGAGCTTGCAAGGCTCCTCATTCTCAATTTACACAACAAACACTCAAGCCTTGTAGGAGTGGATTTTTAGATCTCAACAGGTGCCATCTTTGAGGCTACAGGTATCCCTGCTGTGGGTGAAAAATGGTTTAAAAAGGGAAAATTGAACAAAAATTTTTTAGAGTCATTTATCAAAACAAGGTATAAAGGAGGCAGCAAAACAGTTTTCCCTTTCTCACACCTCAAACACAGATTTTCCTCCTTGATGTTGGTTATCATGAAGTACTTCACCTGTGAGGGAAGGTACTCCAAGATTTATTCTTATCATGGCAGACTCCTAATGCTTTTCACAAGGGCTAAAGTGCTAAACTTACCTTACTATCTCTATGGGAGCATTTAGAAAATGTCTTCTATTGTCCGAAGGAGGAATCACCCACAACAAATGCATAGCTTATTCCACCATTCCTTGATCAAGATGGTGGTATTACATTAGTTTGAGTAGAAGGGTATACCTTGGGATGTTTTCATAACCCATGAAGTCTTTACAAACCCACAACCTCCTCATCAACCAAATATGCCTTCCTCATCAGCACAAGTACTCTCACCACAGGCAAAACTCCCTTCCTCTCCTTCTCTTGGTGCATCAGGTGAAGCAGGAAGTGGAAATGAAGAATCACATGAAGATCAGGGTGAAGGTGATGAAATCAGTGGGGTAGAGACAGAAATTAATGAACAAGAGGGAAATGAGCACAACAATAGTGAGGACAAAAATAGTGACAATTTAGAGGGAGTCAGTGATGATAGTGATGAAAATGAGTCAGCCCAAATTGAAGAAAAGGATAATGTAGGTGCACAAAGTGATGACCAAGAAGATATTGATGAAAAAGAGGAGGCTGACAGTAAAATAGACAGTGAACAAAACTCTGTCACCATGGAAGAAGATGTTGGAGAAAATGAAGAGATTGAACGTGAAAATGACATTAGCCTTGAAGGAGGAGAAACCAGCAATGAAAAAAAGGATGAAGAAGAGGCAGATGAGGCAGAGTCCATGGAAAAAAATGATGAACAAGAAAATGATGAGCCAGAAACAGAGTTTGAAGAAGAGGACGGTGACAAAGAGAATAACACTGATAGGACAGGCAGTGAGGAACAAGACAACAAGGGAGATAGCCATGACAGTCATGACACCGATCAGTCTCCTAGTGAACATGAGAATGACAACATTTCCAGAGATGATGAAGAAAAGGACCCTAGTGATGAACAAAACCAAAGTGAAGAAATTGCAGAGGCTGATAATCAAATTGAAGACCAAGATGACAGTGCAAAAGGAAGTAGATAAGGAAATGATGATGATGGTGTTGAAGGTCAAGAAGGCAGTGATCAAACAAAACATGAGATGACTGGAGGGAATCATAGTGAAGATGAAGGGGCTGGTGACAACACCAAAGGTCACAGCCATGATGAAAACACTACCAAAACCACCATCGCTCCTCTTTCATGCACATACCAAAGAGGGCCAAGGCAAGTGTTTGCTGCCTCCAAAAGGCAAGGGACCTTGCCATCTGCATCAACTCCATGGCTTGAGAAGGGAAAAGAGAATATGGAACAGGTTAAGAAAGGTAAGAAAAGCAAGTTATCTACTCAAAAACCTCAATTCACTGACCTAGACAGTGATATTGAAGGTAAGGAGATGGCCACTAGACTGCTACTCCAAAGCAGGGATGCACAAATCAAGGAGTGGGAGAGGGATTTTGGTATGTCCCAATACATCATTCAGTATTATAAGAATTAGCACAAGCACTTAAAGAAGATAAGAAGGGGTCTGGCCCTCCAAAAAAAGATGACAAAATATTATGCCAAGAAGCACAAGCTTGTTTGTGCCAAACTAAAGGAAGCCCTCTTTGAAGTCCAAACCCTAAAGGAGGAAAAATAGCATGATAGAATTGGATTTTTGGCTGAGGCTTCTCAAAATTTATCCAAGACCCCTTAAGGAAGGTCTCCACCAATTTTGAGCCAATTTGGAGCAATTTTTGTTTTTTGAGATTTTTAAGGCACATTAGCGCAACGCCACTGGCACTACGCTAATACACGGAGCATCCTCAGGAGGAAAACTTAGCATTTCTGAACTTCTCACACCTAGTACATTATGCTCACCAATTTTCAGATGATTCAGAGCAGGTTTGACCCCTCAAAAGGTCAAACAACCCCTCTTTTTTCACCTTTCTGCCACTGTTTTAGGCCTGGCACTGCGCAAATGACAGTCTTGGGATTTTTGACTTTTTGACTAGGATACAGGAGTTGGATCAGGAAGCTACAAGAATTTTTGGAAATTAGACTCATCAGGCTTTCCAACGAGCCATCACAGAGCCAAATCCGACATCGGGAAGGGGTCCAAAACTTAGTTGCAAAAGACCCTATTTTCTGCTAAAAGTGGCGTTGTGCAAATGGATTGTTTAGTGTGTTTTGGACCAAAAGTCAACAAAACACACTCATTTATTGCAAAATATTTTTTTTTTGTGTTTTTTGAAGCAAATCACTCTAGAATTAGGTGCAAGAATTTATTTTAGCATTTATTTCATGAGATATTTTGTGCCTTGGGCCTTGCATGGTCTCTTAGGCATAAGTGACATTTATGGGTGATTTTGACATTTTCCAACCCTATCTAGGGTTTTTGCCCTCCTTTGCTGATTTAAATAGAGCATGATGGATTCATTGTAAATGTTGGCATTTGATGATATTTGAGAGAAATACATGGTTTTTATGAGCTTGGAGAAGAAATTGGTGTTGTGAAGTTGATGAATGGCTTGCTTGGATTGATGATGGAGAAGCTTGTTTGCAGGATTCCTTAGCTTAATTAATGGTGATGTATTCTTAATTTGTTCATGTTTTCTTGTTATCATTATATTTCATCCTTCTTTGTTTCTATAGAATGGAAAAATATAGGTTGAGAAATGCTCCTTGAAGCACCTTAGTCCTCCTATATTCTATGGCCATGAAGTTTTCCTCTCCTGGGTGTGTTTAAAGAATTCTTAGCTACTCTTTAAGCCTCCTTATGCTTGTTTGTTTCACCTATGGATTAATATGCTAGTTTACAAATATGATTCATGGTAATCCATGCTTATTTGAAGCTATCTAAACTCTGTCTTGAAACCTCTCTTTGAAGTACTGCTTGCTAGGTTAAGTCAAAGAGGTCTTGTTCTGATCTTGCCCTTTTTCCATGTCTATCAGTTTGCCTCAGAGTTCTTTATAGCTTGATCAACAATATTTAGGATTTCCTCTTTGATTGATTAAAGTTATTGTTTCATATTATATGTTTTCCAATTCTGAAGGTGAAATTACTAAGTAAGATAAGCTTTTCTCGCTTTCTTTGTTTCATTGGAATGTTTATCTTGGATATTTATTTGTTTAAGTATTTCCATTGAGTAAATGGTTTGCCCTATCTCATGATTAGTATCTTTTTCTTATCATATTTAAGACCCTCTTGTTTATGGGTAAATGAAAAAGGATACTTCACTGCCCTTTGCCCTACCTTGATTTTCCCTAACTTGATGTCCACCCCATTTCACACATCACCTCAATGATCCATTAACCTTGTTAGATTGGTCTTGTAATGCACTCTGATCCATTATTGAGATAATCATGAATTTCATTGACTCCATAGCCCAATGATTTAAAGACCTCTCACTCCACCTATTCTACCTGTTCATATTACCCAACCAAAAAATCAACAAACCCTACACCTAACAACTAGCCTAAAATCAACAATCTAAAAGAAAACAAGAACACATCCTTTGCATCTAATAGAGAGAGCCCTCTTTGAGTCCAAGAAGGCTAGGTCCCAGGACTCCAAAGACTGGTTTCATGTTACCCTGTCATTTGGTTTACCAATCTTCCAAATCACGGGACCTTAACAAAGTACATCACAATACAATATACAAGAAGGAATGATCCTCCTTGGTACAATATGCTGCTCACAAAAAGTAAAAGAGTACAAATCATAATGCATAAATATACATCCCTTATTATGTACCTTGGTCATTGCGCTGAAATGGATCAACTGAAGGTTCTTCCTCACTCCCAATGAGTAGGGAAGTGGTTGTGACAACCTCTCCATCATCATCCGGGCTATGCATCTCTCCATATGATTATATACATCCTGTTGGATGGCCTCCCAAGTGAACTCCTCCATCAAGGAATGATATGCATCAAAGTGCATGGAAAGAAAGTCCACATGTGCTGCATGTAACAACTTCTCCTTGAGCTTCGAAGATCTAGCCAAGAAGACACTATCATAAGAGTAGATGACCCCATCATCCACCATGTATCTATCATCTCCCTCCGGATCATCAAGAATCATGCAAGCACCAACATCCTTGGAGTACTATACGAAAATTTGAGACCTCCAATATGGATCAATCCTCCTAAGAGACAACGCTAATGATCTGAAATGTGAAGCTCTCCACATGTTGTTGTCTTCTCCTTTGACATCCCTCATGCCAAAGTCATCCTCCAAAGTGTTACCATTCCCATCATGCAGCTGCACATGCTCAAGTATAAGTGGTGATCTTTGGAAGTTGGCCTCCCATGAGAAGTTGTCATCCAAAAAGAGCCTCTTGATCTTGGCCCATGTAAGCATGAGTAGCCTCCATCTACTCCAATATATGGAGGATTCCTTCCTTAAGGTAAGTACCCTCTATTTCTCCAAATCCATGTAGTGATCTCCTTGCACCATGGTGGTGCCATCCTCCATCACTGCAGCAACTTATGTCAGCGCAGAATATGTAGTGAGAGTGGGTAATGCTGAAAATGGGAGGATGTATCCCTCCTCCTTGAGTCTACCCAAGACTCTCAGCGCCGTGTCAAGTCCTCCCAAGGTCCTCACCCCTCTGGAATCAATGAGTGGTGTAACCAACTATAAAGCATCTCTCATCATCTCCTGATCTGGTGGTCTTCCAGGTGGAATGCCTCCATGCAATGAGACATCAATATCAAGAGTAGAATGAATATATGAATGGACAAGTTTGTCCTTGCCCTCACTGCACAAATCAGTTTTCCTCTTTTGTACATCAACCTTCTGAAATAGATAGGGGTGTGTGCTTCTCATCATAGGACGCTGGTCATCGTCCCCACCTTCTCCTTTCATCTGCAAGGTTTCACAACCTATCAATAATGGCACATGTTGTTCATGGATTGTGCCTTAATCTCCACACATGAGATCCTTTGGAACTCCTTTTGAACATACAATAATTCCTCTTGTTGGAGCAAGTTATCCATCTTCCTTTACATGAGGTGCTAGATATGTTCAGGATATGACAACGATGTTTCCCCCAGTCTTATCTTCCTCTCCAATATGAATGGGAAAATTTTCAATAAGAGGATCCTCTTTTGAAAAATGGATCTCCATGCCCTCTTTTCCAGGAGTATGAGATACAGATCTTGCCTCTAGCAAGGTATTATGCAATATATTAGCCTCTTCAACAATTTTCTGAAGTGGAGTTGGGTTTATAGATTCCTCCAACACATGCAAAGGTTTTGTTTGTTTTGGTTTTTTTTAGCTCCACAAAAGGGGTTTCAGAACGTTTTTCATCAAACCTTTCCACTATTCTCCTAGTGAACTCTGCATAAGTAGAAGTATTTACATTTTTTAATGAAAAATATTCAAATTTCCACCAAGCATAGGCTTTACCTTCAAAATGCAGCGCTGCAAATTTGATGCCTTCATTCTCTGAAACTTGGTGTTGCTGCAAATAGGTGTCTAGCTCCTCCACCCAAGCTCTAGCTAGACATTTAGGTGAACCATAAAAAATAGATAGAAAGAATCTACCCACATCATGTTGCTTGCTCCTTATGATTATTTCCTCCTTTATCTTGCAAAACTCTTGGAATTTGATGTGATATTTTAACCTCTTAGTTTGAGATTAATATTCTTGCATATAATCACTAAGAGTCTCCATATTTGGTATTTATTCTTCTTCCATCTCCCTCATAGTAAATATGAGCATAAGACTGCGTTGTGGATCATAATGTGTGGCTGCATGTTCACACTCATCATGTAAAAATATAGAGTTTTCTTTAGATTCAAACTCCCTTGGAGATTCTCTACACATCTCCCTTCTCATCTTCTTGATATCTCCCTTGATGCTCTGCATAGTTTGAAAAAGAAGCTTTGAGATCTCCTCTTCCCCTCTTCCTCAAAATAATGGAGTCATATCCTTGTTTTTCTGTACATCTCCTCTTCTTGTGAGAAGCTTCTCCTTATGGTGACGTATTGGTTGAATGCACAGGTTGAGCCAAGATTATGCTTTGATTCCACTGTAATATTCCCAAATGGGGAAATCAATAATATATGCACAAAAAATGCATTTTTTAGAAATATGTACTATAAAATTCCATAAAATCCCATGGATCCCTTATATTATACATTATAAGAACCAAATCTAAGAGGAGATCAGAAACAAATCATGATAGAGGAGTTAAACAAGTCTCCCACGCCCAGAATAGCTCAAAAACACTGAAACCCCAAAACTATTGCAACACAGAAATAATACAACAAGTGACAGCATAGTCTAATAAGGGTTTATACTCAGGAATTACAGAAAAAAATAGATCTGATATTATATTAATCAATAATGCTCAAAAACTGAGATCTAGTCTCTTTTACAACATTCCAAGAGAACCTAGGAAGGGTTTCTGGAAATACACCCAATACAAATGGTGATCTACAGCCCAAATACTGAAGAGTCACTGCAAAATGAAGAACATGAAAATAAAAGGCTGAAATAATATAGATCTGATGCATATCTCCTCAAAGGCCTCCTCCAATGAAAGGTTGAACCCTTCAACAACAGGAAAACACTCTAAAAGAGCCACAAGATATCACACTAAAGTTGCCCTCCAAAATAACGCAATCCTAGATTGAAATCACGATGTAAGTGATGGAAATATATTGGCCTAATGCCAAAGATCTGAAATGTGCTCAAGAACCCTCCAAACTTATCTCCCAAGAGAAGGAATCCTTCCTCCTATGAAAAACTAGCTCAAAAAGTGGGTTTCTCAACCCTCCACTACAACACCCTGCAACACAACACAATATCCTGCAGAAACTATGCTGATAAGCTGTAGCTTGGCCTGAAAACCTGAATGTGGAAATGAAATGCAATAATCTTCCAATAAGCCTCTCAAGGAAAGAGGTGGGATTCCTACTCGGGAACATGCGGTGCTAAACAACACAACAATCTCAACTAAACAGCTGAAGAATGCAAGAAGTCTAAACAGACCACATACAAAATAATAATCCAAAAACATAACCCCATATGGCTGCCATCCTCTTCCTTATATAGATTATGAGTTTCCTTGCCCTTGGCCCCACTCAATTAGGTCATTTCCTTCATGAAATCAATCTCTCTCCAAAACTGTGTTATTCCTCATTTAATATCCACTCTTCCATAACAACGTTGTTGAATTGGTCAAAGTTGACTGGTTCAACATGATCCAACCCCTGTTCACACTTAGAGGTGCTTTATTTAGCTGCTTAGAAGGTCTCCTTTCACACTTGAAGTGTTTTTATTGCTGCTAAGGATATTTATGGGCCTACCCACTCATTTATTCACCTACCTAGTGATAAAACAAACAATAATATTCCATTTAGCTGAAGGCTAAATTTTTGGAATATTACAATGCCTTCGGCTCTTAGATTTTTGCTTGAACTTCCTGTCAATCAAAAATTTATGAAGCGTGGGATGCTTCCATTCCTTTATTCATGGCGGTGGTTGGGAGCTATTTCCAACAAGATAGTTCTATTTTTTCTTCAGTGCTTGTTCAGAGAAATGAAAGAAGTACCCAATTTGCAGGGTTTCTATCGTGGAACGCATGCTTGTCTACGCTGTCTAAGACATATACTATCATCAAAGTTGTCAGGACATAATTTTGTGCAATGTTCAAAGTCCATTCAATTCCAAAATTTTCTGCAACTTGTTCTTCAAAGATATTCCAAAACACGTTCTGGGTCAAAGGCAGCGAATGCAGTTAATATATGATTGTCATCCTGGACAAAAATGTAAATAAATGTTTTCTGACTATTATTGCTTGTGCTTTGGAGCTCCAGCATGTAGGGTGACGAATATATGGTTGTAATTATGACTCTAGTCTTGCTCATATTGGATTAGTGAAGAAAATTGAAGCCAAATAAAATCTTCAGTTGCAGGCATGCTGTCTTTAGCATACTTCAATGTAAAAATCTTGTGAAATTGATTGCAAATTTCTCCCTCTTGATATGTCAAGGGGGGTCGGATTAAAATTCACAGCTTGGGGAGACGAGGATAAGGTGTGTTCGATATTGATAATGTAGAAAGAAATGACCTGTAAATAATGCATATTATGATATTCTACCTTTTAAAATACATACTATTGTGATTATAGTGGACAAAAAGCAAGGTAATATTTTCCTTCCCTTATGTGTTTGTTAATCCCAATGGTGGTATTCTAATCCTGTAGGAATAGCGGTTTACATCCTATAAGCTATATTTAAAGGGATGGTGTTTGTGCCCCAAGAACATAAAATGGCCTGCCTTGAGTCAGGGCAATCTTCTATCTTCTAGTGTTTGCCCTATTTCTCCAAGTGCAACAATCTGGCATAGGTCAAGCATTTATATTCTAAACTGTCATGATAGGATTTGCAGTACAAACCAAGAGAGAAGATTGTGCAACAAAAAAGACTTGCTTAATCTCCTTGAGCTCATCAAGGCCTTACAAACTGCAGCCCGTAAAGATCTAATCCTCAGTCTAACAGTAGATCATTTTCTAGGCATGGGGTACCCGAAATGTATATTCCAAAATCTCAAGTATGTATGATGTTTAGAAGAACTTCTTGCCTGCAGGTTACTAAAACTAAGGGAAAGCTCCCTTTGCTTGGTATTAGATGAAATTCAATGGCAGAAATTTTGGTAAAAATCTCATATAGCTTGCATTTTTTTACCAGACTGATTTCTGAATTGAAAATTTCAACCCTTCTGCTTTTCCATCTTGATGCTTCAGGGGTTACTGATAATGGAATATCAAGGGGCTTGCTGTTGAGATCCTTGTGAAATTTTCATTCTGCGAGGGTTTCTCCATGGTGCACAAATATCTAAAATGATGGTTGAACACTATGTTTTGTTTGAGCTATATCTTAACAAAACCATAACTATATATTATGATCCATAGTTTGTAGATATACATTATAAGCCATAAATAATATTGGTTTGTTTGATTGAATGGGTTTTGGTATTTAACTCCATTAGGTGTTAGATAGCCAGGTGATTATGTTCGTGGATAATGGACAGATTAGGATATAGAATTTTGCAAATAATATGATAGATGTATAAATATCAATTTATTATTTTTGAAAGCAATATTATTATTCTTTAGTGTCTACTTGCCTGAAAAAAATAAAATTGAGAGGAAAGCGAGGATTGCAAGGTTAAGTTGTGTTATCACCCAAAAATTTTCAAATCATCATTGTGTCAACTTTGTTTTTTATCATGGTCTCAAAATGGGTTTGAAAGTCATTTTAGGATTTGGTTAAGGGTAGGTTAGAGTTTTTACAAGTTTCAAGGTCATCATTGAATTCAAATAAAGTCTTTTAAAGGTCCATTTCATGATCAAATTCTCACATTTTTCATTTAGGAGTCATTCCATAAGGTTTCAGGTTAAATTTCTGCAATTAGCCAAGAATCCTCCGTTTCGTAGCGCCGCTAGTTCAAAAAAGTGGATTTGCACTAATACTTTTGTAGCGCAAACTGGCAAAAATACACTACGGGCGCTACGAAAGTGCAGTTTCTTAACCGTCTTGTCAATTGAGCTGAGATTTGTCAGAATCCATTAGGAAATGATAGGATAGTGGTCTAGTGAGTCAGTTAGAGTTCAGATTGAATGTACTTACCTGTCTCACAGTCATCATCGTCATGATAGGGCATGAGTGAGGCATCATTCAGTTATGAGATGACATCTTAAATTCAAAATCTTGCCTAATTTGGTCATTCTCATTTTCATTTGCCTCCATACGAGTGTCTGAGCTCTGAAGCAACCAAGCTAAGCCTGTGGTTGTTCTTTACAAAGGCTATCTTCATCATAATCAAGCGAGGTTGTTCCATATTCTCAAGAAAGGCTGATCATATATTCAAGCAAGGTTTTTCATATCCTAATCAAGTGAGGTTGTATCATAGATTCAAGAGAAGCTGACAGGTTTTTCTAAGAAGCATGGCAGAGGAAAAGAAATTCCACAGAGCGGGGCATTGCTTAAGACATGAGCTGGAAAATATGAAGGCTATAATTTAATATCAAATAGTGATGGAGGCTTTTAGCAAAACAGGTTGCCTTTGGTTTTGTGAAAAGATATAGGGTTGCCACACACAGGTGTCTAAAGAATTTGCCTTAAACTTTAGTGGAACAACTACCAAAGTTGGGATGTTAAATGTGCCAGTCACACCTAAGATTATTGATTCTGTGACAGAAATACTAAGGGGGCAAGAGGCTTGGTTTAAAGGTTTTAAATTTGATATGGAACCATGCAAGGAATTCATGAAACGTGAGTATGCAGATATGGACGTCAATAATGCAATACCTAGAAGCTATATCAAAGACACCTATGCAAATCTGATGTTCAACATTCAAAGATAATTTACATGTGAATGCAGATACCATAAATTTTATACTTATCATTTCAAGCTGCTTCTGCATTTCACAGGTATGATATCACTATATTTTCCCTTTTATTTGCATAGGAGCCTTGCCAAATCTGATGGTTGTGAAACATCTTTGTTTCACCATGGTTTGATAAAGTTATTGGTTTTGAATGAGCTTCAGAAAATAAGCAGGGATTGGTCTTCCTTTTTTTTTATGAATGGTTTTGAACTGGAAACCCTAACCCCAGCTAGAAACCCTAAAGCTAAAGGAACTCCTTCACCAACAGTAGCAGAGTCTAGTCAACCTATGGTTGCAAAATCAAAGAGGTTTGTAAAGTTGAAACCAAGGAAACAATTTGAGGAAAGGACAGAGAAGAAACAAGTGCTTGTTGCACCAACTCCATCACCTGCAAAACAGAGGTCAAAAGTTGTTAAAGAGGAAAAACGGAAACAATTTTCCAACAAGCAGGAAATCAAGAGAGTGACAAGAAGCCAAGCAGTGGCATAAAAGGGGAGAACAATTGTTTCAGGTACAAATGATAGCCCAGTAATTAAGGGAAATTTAGATGGCATCCTTCATGAAATTGATATAGAAGAGACACCCATCGTGAAAGTTGATTTCATTGGAGTATATGAACACAAACAAAAAAAGGCTAAGTCAGCAAAGAAACTTGAATTTGAGGGTGAAAATGCAGCCTTTGTCTTTCAAGAAAGGAAACCTTTAACTAGAAATGCCAAGAAGCTTAAGGAAGGCAGCAAAGAGGTCCAAGAAACTATTGAAGCAGTCAAAGTTCCTGAAGAAGTGGTCGATCTCTCATCACCAACAGTGGAGCATGCAGCCAACAGGACAATGAAGGGAAAAGAACACATGACAGAGTGTAAAAATCTTGAGGAAAGATTGAGGTTAGCAAAACAAGAGATTTCAATGATGAGAAAGAGGGCCAGAAAGTACAGTATTGAAAAAACAGAGTTCAAAAGAAGGAAGGCACTTTGGGAGGGTAAAAATGGTTCTAGGTCTGAAATTCAAAGCAGTGCAGAACAATTTTTCACATGGATAGTTCCAGCCATCAAGGAAGCTAAATTTGTCAGAGTAATCAATACTCACTTGAGAGCCAGTAATGGAAGACTAAGAGATCAAGTGGAGGACTTGGAGCAACAACTGCAATTAACCCAGGATGAGTTAAAAAATAGAGGTGCAGAATGACAAATCATTAAAAAGTCATAAGCTAAGTGAAGTGAAAAATTAAGAATGAACCTAAGTTCATATAAATTTTTGTTTTCTTGAAACCATTGGTATTCTGAAATTTTGGCACATTTTGGTTTAAATTTTGAAGAAATCTGGGCAAAAATGCTCACTCAGCAATTTCGTAGCGCAAACAGTGCAAAAAGAGTGAAAAGCACTACGAAACTGTTGTAACAGCTTTTTTCACTCTTTCTCCTAAATTTTTGAAGGGAAAAATTGTGGATTATGACCTGAAATTGACAGGGAGGTTGTGTTAATTGATAATTAAGATAAATCTGGAAGAAAGAAGCCAAAGTTTTGAAGGTAAAAGGGTAAAAAGGCTGCGCTACGAAACTGTGCTGTTTTTGTAGTGCAGGTCTACTTCTACTATTTTGAACAGTTTGATGGTGGTCTTGGGTAGCTGGCACTTAAGAATGATTTTGGGCAGGTATTGCTTCGGTTCCTAACAACAAATAACCTCGAAGTGATGGGTTTATAATGGTCAGAGTGTCTCAAGAATGCAAAGAAACATATGCCTAGAAAACAGGGGACATTTTCCTAATTTAATGGAGATCAGTGTTATGGTCATAAAGTGTTGAAGCTTATCATCTGAATTTGACCTCATGGGAATATAGTTGGAAAATGATGTAATCTAGTTTAGATAAGCTTATTATGAGTAGAGTTAAGGAGTTTGAATCCTATTTGTAATAGGACTGTTTATTAGATTTGCAGCTGTCATTTTGTAATAAATACCATGTCATATGGTTAGGAAAGGTGTCAAAAAGTAGGAATTCGATGTATCTAGCTCAGGATAAGGTTATCTTATATTGTAAATGATATATAAAATATCAAGAAATCGAATATGCATGGGTTGGACATTTTTTAGCAAAAAGACTATGTTTATTGTAAGTGACTGGCTTTTAGCTTAATACAGAGTTTTCTACTTAGCCAACTCAAGATTCATAAAGAGTTATAGTGTGTTCTTTTTTTAATGGCATATTTTTACTATCCTATTGCAATGGTGTTTTCTTATGTTACTCATAATTCATCTTAGATGATATGACTTCCTACATAGACAAACTGACTGTGCGTTTTACAGTTTCACATGTGTATCTCTTTACTAGAACTCTGATATGCCTTAACTTCCATGCTAAGTAGATTTTTTGGTTTTACTGAAGCTATTATGACTCCATAAGCCCAATGTGAACTTGCTAACGTGATTTACAACCAATATCCATTTTTATCTGCTTATTACCCCACATAGAGTTAGCCATCTATATTTATATCAAAAATCATTAACCCTTGAGAGAGCCCTCTCAGGTTGAGGAGGCTAAGCCTCAATCAAAAGATTGGTTTGAAATAGTTACATGAGATTGATTTGATTGGCAACCTATCAAGTCTGATTTTGTGATAACAGGTTGGATTGCATGCCATTCAAGTTATTATTGATGAATAAGAGCCTCAAGTGGGAAAGCTCTTGCCTCTCTTTTAACGTAATGGAGGGTTGTCAAAGATGTTCAAAAGAAGTACTAATAAAACAGACAATAGGTAAAATTAGCATGCTTCTTAGTGAATAAAAAATAGACAATAGGTAGTTTCTCTCTTGAAACAAACACAATAGGTAAATTACTTGCATTTTTATAAAAACAAAGACAGATTAAAAATAAAATAATTTCAATGTCAACAATGGCAAAAATTTCAGGGGATTCAAGATTTAAAATTGACTATATTATTGTTCACTAGGCTGAGATTTTACTAAATAATTTCAATTCTAATTAGTGCCAAAGTCATGGATTAATAAAATACAAAACTACACCAAAACATACATGGTCTCACAAATCTTCAACCTAAGAATTAAAACTGGGGTAGATTCATTTTATAAACAAATTTGAAAAGAGACCAAAGAAATTGCTACAATATTAATAAAATATTAATAGATGGGCATAATGCCAAGTCATATATTAATTTTAAATTGATTATATTATATTAATGGTATGAGAGTCCGTACTCAACAATAAAATTTCAATTAGGTAAATTAATAAGTCAAGATTACACCAAAACATACATGGTCCTCACAAATCTTCAAGCCTAGAATTAAAACATACATGGCTCTCACAAATCTTCAAACCTAGAATTTAAAGTGGGGAAGATTCATTTTTTCAACAAATTTGAAAAGAGATCAAAGCAATTGTTACAATGTTAATGTTTAAATTTAATATTTAAAAGATTCAGAACATGTAGTTGAAACAATTGAGAAGATATATATATTGTAATTGGTTTACAATTTTTTTAATCTTGTAGAAAAAGAAGAGGTTTTATGATTGAAGCATTAAATGTTATGAAAACTGGATATAAAAATAAAATAAAATTGTAGCATAATATTTTAAGGATTGACAATTCAAATCATCAAGGGTTTCATCATGACATACTAAACCACAGAAATTAAGAGTAATATTATATATGTTGCTGAAATTAAATATAAATTGTTTCATCATGATGTAATAAACAAGAGAAATTAAGAGTAATATTATATATGTTGCTGAAATTAGTACAAGAGAAATTAAGAGTAATATCATATAAGTTGCTGAAATTAAATATATTTAATAAAATCATTATGAAACTTGTATTAATTAACATTAATGACTTCCAGATAATGCACTATAAGGATAATGTAGACATTTATGAGATATAGATAAAGCAAAAATTTCCCTCTTAAAACATTGCCATAACACAATATATTAGATTCAATGAGGCCACTGATAAAATGGTCAAAGTGGTCAAACAATTGTAAGGTTGAGAAAATTGTCCAAACAAATTAAATTGATATTATTTTTTTTAGTTGAGAAAATTATCCAATAAATTTTATTTTGATATTATTACTTTTTAAGTGAAAACACATGTTACTTACTTAAAAATTTAGAGCATTGGCCATATATAAGTTATATCAACCACAAAATTTCTTAAATTTGATCACCTTACTGCATCAACATACATAACTGGATTTCAAGAGTGAATAGAAGTTGAGTTAATATAACAATGGTATGGATATACATTTCACAATTAATAAATGCCACTTTAAAATTCAAATAACCACATTAAATGTGTTTTGCACATCAAGTTAGAAAACCAATTAATATTTTCAAAATACAACATTAAATGTTACTTAATACGTTGTTACATTATGCCACCACATAGCCCTTTACTCTTAAAATCTTCAACAAGAAAGTCCTTCATGACATTTATTGTAAGTTACATTCATGCAACCAATTTGTAAATATGACTTCCAATCTCATGTTATCCGATCACTTTGGGATTTTAAATAAATATTTTTGTAACCATTCCTAAGATATTTCTTAAAGAGAAAAGATATCATGTAAGCTTTGATATGGTTTATGATTTGGTTACTATAATAATAAGTTTCAAATTAATATCTTATCTAACTAAATTAATGTAGTTTATCAAGAAACAAAATCAACATCTTAAGTGAATTGTAGTCCATGGCCTTCCTCTATGTTAAAATAATAACTCTATGGTCATGAAGCTAAACAAAATTATAAGAACCGGTAACATAGTTTACCCTTGCAAACCCAAAATATCCTTTCATAAAAACAAGAAGCTAATTCCTCATCCATTTGACCATGAAGTCATTTCATTGTTGCAGTTGTGCTTATGAGTTTGAGATACATCCATATATACTATTGGCATTACTCAAACACAAAGTAGTAATAATAGTGACACTTTGTATTTCCAATTTATGTTGTTACCTTTCCATCTTCTTAGTGGGAAAATATAACCTTTTTATTTTTGGAAAATGTCTTGTATTTACAAATATATGTACAAAAGAAACATAAGGGTATATGTAATGATAATCATAAACTCTTCCATCGAAGAACGCAAACTGAAATAATGTCAAATAATCAAGTTCAAATAACTTGCATATTTTATCAAGAGAACTCTTGTGGCCAAAATTTGATGGTGTATTTCATCCTGACATATATAATAAAGGGAGTTAATCTCATTTGCGAAAAAAAACCTTGCACCTAATTTTTTGAAAAATAAATAAAGAAGATTTTCAAACAATGATAAAGCTCTACAAATGTTGGGTGAACCTAGAAGAAACAAACGACAAGCAAAACAAACTATGAGCGAACACTAGCTTGAAGCACCTGTTGGAAATACTAAGAGAGGGGTGAATCGATATTTCATTTACAATTGTTATTTTACCAGTTTTATATCACTTATAAATTGAACACAAAATGAACAATACAAAATAAATAATTATGTTAATCAGATATAACGATTACAATAATGTTTTAGGGCTCCAACCCTAGATGATGACACCAATATCTAATCCACTAGGCTCCAACCTGTACTTTTCCAAGCACCAACTTGGACTTCACGAGGCTCCATCCTTATCTTCCACAAGGCTCCAACCTTGTCTCTATGAGGCACCAACCTCTAGGGCTTCAACCCTCTCCACTAGCACATACTCCAACCTGATCTTCTTTTGGACTCCTATCCTCTAGGACTCCAACCATATGCTTCATTTCTTCAAGATAAGTTCAATGGTTCTTCAAGGCTTCCAATGTATTTTACAACAAGCCCTGACAGTATCTTGAAGTTACCCTTCAACAATGCCCTCAAAATAATCTTCAAGATACTTTATTTATCAATGAAAAATTTAAGTAAGTGTCACCAATACTCTTCATGTTTGCACAAACAAGCTTCTTCGAAGACTACTTCGTCAAGACTTCAATATATAAAGGCTTCAAGGATGTCTTCACAAAGTGTCTTCAACAGTGCTCCAAGAAAATCTTATAAAGTTGGTCCAAAATGTCTTTAAAGACACCTCTAGGTCTGGTCCAATGTCTACTTAAAATGGGCTTCAAGACTGTTCTAGAAATCTTCAAGGAACACTTCAATAATACTACCTTTACACAACAAATTTCATCCACCAAAATCACTCACAAGCAATTCCACACATATTCCCTTAACAATATTGAAAAATGACTATTATAGGGCACACATTGCAACCTCTTAACAATGGTATTCACCCTCCAATGTTACAACACACGTGTACCAAAACATTGTTGTTCAACAATTTTGTTGACAACCCTCGATACTTGGCAATCAAAGAATATAAGACCAGAACAACTCTACGGTGCCAAGCTCAATACATTGAATAAGTTAATGTTATAGATATGAACCTTATTTAATCTATAAACAGGGCCAAATTCCAAGCCTGTTCCAAAGTCGGATTACAGATTTGTCATATATCTGAATCATAGTGTTTTCACAGGTCCGTAGTACAAGATTATTGTTCACAGAAGGCTGAGATTAAAGGCCTGTTAGGGCCAAATTTCTCCATAGTAAAAGGATTGAATTGCGGGTATAGGAGGCCAAAGTTGCAGACCAAAATTTCAGGTGAGTTGCAGACTGAGTTGCAGGTCTAGTCATAGAGATTGCAGGTTGAAAATTCACCCACAGATCCAAATTTTATTCACAAATTTGTTGTCCAGAAAAATGATACAAATATGCTTCAGAACCGAAACCTTTCTCACTGTGATTCATTGAATTCTTGGCCAAATTTTTGTTCTGAAATGATAAGTTGAGCTTGGTATTTATAGTTGTTTTTGCAAATGACCATATGTGTCTTTTGAGGTTGGAGGGCCGACATTAGTCTTTTGGAGTCGACCTGTGATTGAATCATTGTTTCTCATTTTCTATAACTTGGGATTTAAATCATTATGCATCTATTAATCAAGGTTGTTATTTCCCACCACACATTATCTCTTTGGATTTGGTGTTGGGATAGAAGAGATTCATTTCTTTCAATTTTGGATTTGTTATCATGGCAAATATTTTGATGATTTTTATGATAGGCTTAACTTGGTGATGATGTTCCCTAAATCACATCGATTTTTTCCGCCTTGAAATGTCATACTTGGATTAATTGCTCATATGTTTTAAGAGAATGCTCCACTGCCATATATTGTTCTATGGTGATCTAACACTTGCATTGTTATTTTATGAGATGTGGCCCTTGTGGAGAGATAGACTAATTCATATGGAAAAACAAGTATAATGAAGGAAATTCAACTTTATGCTTCTCCTTTAGCACAACATATACAGACCTGTAGCATGACTCTGAGAAATTATAGCATGTAAAAGTCAAATTCAATACACATTCCTGTAGCAGATCTGATGGAAAAATTTGGTTTTTTTTATGCTAAATTTTTATTTTCTTAAGCATGTAAAGTTGGATCAATGGGCGTATCTTATGGTGGAACAACAACTACTTGAACAAGGTCAAAATGCTGCATTGTCTCTTGTCATGTCCACAGGCCTACCTCTTTCAAGTCTTGCAAGTTCAGTCACTTAGCCAAATCTGTGCCCTTGTTCATTCTCTCAGCAAGCAGTGTCGCATGAAATTCCTGAGCCAACTCATCTGTCTCATAAGTGTGAATCCACATGCCATGCCAAGTCCCTCATCTTGCCCTATCGTCTAGGTCATTTTCATTGCACTCCAAATATTCAGTCCATGAGTCATTATTGACCACAATCCATCCAACCGTCCACAATTACATCGTCTTAAAGTAATAGGACTGAATCCTTGTGGGTTCGCACATCCATATCATGCACTAGGCACTCATAGGGTTTCTTCATGGTTTTATGGTTTCGCCTTAGGGATCTTAACAAGAAAAAGGTTTACAATGGTTTTGTCATCTTTAAAAGTGCACCCAATTTTCCATATCAATGACAACTTTATTCAATAATATCCCCCTTTGTCATTGGTGGAAATATTCTTTCCCTTTCAAAATTTTTCTCCCCCTTTGTCATTGATGGCAATATTATTTCCCTTTCAACATTTTTCTCCCCCTTTGACATCAATGGAAAATGGGGTGTCCTGAGAATGTATTTTCCTATCGAGTTCTCCCCTATTATGCTTCTTCTTGTCATGTTGCTCCCCATGTCATCATGTTTTCATTCTTCTGGCAATGTGGTACAAGAGAGTTGTTTTAATTTTCATGTGATTGATCAGCTTCCCCTAGCTGCATAAACTCCTCTTTCTCTCCTTTTTTGCTTATGGAACCCAAAAATGATTACTACTTAGTGATCAAGTGGAAGGCATATTCAACAATGTTCCATCGAATATGTAGTGGGGACAAAGAATAATGTTCTTTAATGGACTTGCTCCCCCTAAGACTTTTCATGCTATCATAGAAAGGAATGAAGTAGATGAAGTATTTATGCAAGAGAGAGAGAGACTAAATTTTCAACCAAGTTTTTTTGCAAAATATCTTACAAATTATCCATCAAGAGATATGTCCCATAGCATGATTGTGTGAATCATCAAGGGTTTCATATGATTCTTCATGGATAGCTTCTGCGAGAATCACAAGCTCCGCCTAACAGTATGCATGGTCTCCTTTTTGGTAGAATCAAAACATGGAATATCATATCTTCCAAAGATGTATTCATCAAATCAACAACATGTGTTGATGCCTTGAGTGTCCAAGACACCTCATTAGGGGAATATTGAGGTCTAAAATGGGCCTTCTAAGAAAATTGTAAAACCAAAACAAACTTTATAAGAACCAATAGGATTCAAGATGATGATGTCAACCATGGGGGATGATTCACCATTTTTGGAGTAAAAAATTAAAAATATTAAAAAATAATAAAATAATAAAACTACTTTTGAACTCGTATTTTCAACTTATCTCGCTAAGGTTTAGATGATCAACTTATTTCTTTAGGATATCAATTTCTTCTTTCATCATCTTGCATTCTTCATCCTTCTTTTCTATATGGTTCTCCATTTCTTCCTTCATCCTCATTACTTCACATGATTGGGTCTTAAGTGAGGTGATATATGATTTTAATTTGGGGATATCTTGTCTTTTCAAGGTCATAGTTACCATCTCCTTGATTTTGAAGTCTAAAATGGGCCTCCTAAGGAAATTATAAAATAACAGTGGAAATAATAAAATAAGATTAGATTACATCATCAAATTTTAAAGGGAAAAAAGAAAAAAAAAATCAATTCATATTTTCAACTTATCTCCCTATGGGTTTACTCAAATTTCAAGTATAAGCACTCATTGGATGCAAAATTTGATTCCCCATCTAAGGATTACCCATGTTACATGCTTTCGATGGAACTTGCTACATGAAAAATGAGAAATAAATGAAAAAACGTTATTGCATTCACGTTTTTCATGTATTTCGCATTTTTCGTGTTTGAGGGTCCATTGAAAGTATGGAACATGGGTACTCCTTGGATGAGGAATCAAATCATGCATCCAATGAGTGTTTCTTCTTGAAATTTGAGTAAACCCACAAGGAGATAAGTTGAAAATACGAGTTGAACAAATATTTATTTTCTATTTCCCTCTAAAATTTGATGATGTAATCTAATCTTATTTTATTATTTCCACTATTATTTTATAATTTCCTTAGGAGGCCCATTTTAGACCTCAAAATTCTCCTAATGTCTAATTCAATTTTCTTCCTTCTCCATATTTTTTTAGATTTCCTTTCATGCTTGGTAGTCATGGTTTTATCTTGTTTAGGAACCCAAGTCAATTTACAATCACGAGCTGTGTGTGCAATGTTATGGCATTTGAAGCATTCCATCTTGTTGATCAATGAGGAAGCATGAATTGTTCTTGAAAATTTTCTTCTAGGGAACTGATGGGGACTATTATATTTGTCCTTGTGTTATGCCCTACAATATTTTGCAATGTGCCCAAAATTTATACAAGAATACCAATAGCCAAAAAATATACTTTGGTATTTGGGATATGGAGATTGTCTTGATGTACTTCTGAAGTCATTCTACCTTAGGATCCTTTGATAATATCCATTGCCTCTTGCATCCTTGACACATTATGCATACCTTCTTGGAGTAGGGTTTCCTTTAAGGTTATCTTGATTAATCTCCTTGGTTTTTCTAGAACTGGGGGCATCAAAATTTCTTCCAATATTCTTCACATATTTGTTGTTTGATGCATTAGGGTTTTCTTCATTTATGTTTGAGGGTTCACCTGCATAACCACGACCTGATTTATCAAGGGGATATCTTTGATGACTTAGGATGTCATCTAGTGTTTAAGAGCTCTTTAGACTCTTGTTTAGATTATCAACTTCTTTATTTAGGAGATCAATTTATTCTTTCATCATCTTTCATTATTCATCCTTCTTTGCTAGATGGTTCTCCATTTCTTCCTTCATCCTCATTGCTTCACATGATTGGGTCTTAAGTGAATTGATATCTGATTTTAATTTGGTGATATCTTCATCATTTTCTTCTAGTTTGCATGTCATGGCATTTCTTTCCTTTTCTGCTTCATCAACTTGTCCTTCCAGGAGGGAAAAAACTTCCATCACCTTTTCTGCTCCTTGTGCTTGTTTATTTTCTTCTTCTAACTAATATTTAAGGGAGGATACCTCTTCCTTGTATTGACCAATTTTTTCTTCAAGTTTTTTCATGTCTTCATGTCTTTGTTCAAGATGGCTTCAAAAAATTCTTCCATTTTCTTTGCTTTATCTAACTTATTTTTCATGGATATGACTTCTTCATGATGCCTTTTATTGTTTTGATGCAATTCCTCCTTTAGCTTGGTGAGCTCCTCATCTCTTTTTTGTACTTGAAGCTTGAAAATGTCAACTTCCTTCCTTGCCTTGTCAAGGTCATGGTCACCATCTTGCGCTTGCTTTTAGAACTCCTTATTTTCCTTTTTCAAACTACTTATCTTTTCTAGGGAAGCTACAAGTTTTGCCTTAAAATCTATTTCAACCTCTACTTCAAGAATTTCTTCATCATCATCTTCCTTTATACAAATGGTCCCTTGATTTTTGCTTTCATTTGTCTTCTTTGATCCATCTTGATTATCTTCATCTTCCTTAACGTGTTCTATATTTCCTTCTTGATTTTCATCATCTTCTTTATTAGAGGTCATGGTCAATGCTCATTTTGAGTGAAGATATTGAAGCTTGTCCCATATATATTTTGTTGATAAACATTTTTCCACTTTGGCCTTTATAGGATCTAGTAGCCCACTCAGGTTTCTTTTATTGCTATTGTTCTATGTTTCTTGGATTATTCATCTTCTATTTTACAACTAGAAATCACTAAATCCCAGACTTCAAAACCTTGACTCATTAAGAAATTCTTCATTCTTGCCTTCCATATTTCAGTGTTTCCATTGGACAATGGAGCTTTCCAAATTTGATTATCCACCGAGGAGGTGACACCTTCAACGAGTTTGAAAGCCTTCTTCCTTGACTTTTCCATTTGTGTTCTAAGGATCTACCTTCAAGCTATTAGGCTATGAGTGAAGGTACTGCCTCTGATACTAATGGCTGGAAATCCTACAATTGGTATTTCTTTTACAATTTTAATTTTACCAGTTTTAGATCACTTATAAACTAAAACAAAATGAACAATACAAAAAAAATAATTCCATTAATCAGATATATCAAGTACAATAATGTTTTATGGCTCCAACCCTAAATGAAGACACCAATATCCAATCCACCAGGCTCCAACCTATACTTTTCCAAGCATCGATTTGGACTTCACGAGGCTCCAACCTCTAGGGCTCCAATCCTATCTTTCACAAGGCTCCAACCTTGTCTCTATGAGGCACCAAACTTTAGGGTTTCAACCCTCTCCACTGGCACAGGCTCCAACCTGATCTTCTTGAAGATTCATATCCTCTAAGGCTCCAACCCTATGATTCAATTCTTCAAGATAAGGTCAATTGTTCTTCAAGGCTTCCAATGTCTTCTACAAAAAGCCCTAATAGTATCTTCAAGTTCCCCTTCCACAATTCCCTCAAAATAATCTTCAAGATACTTTATTTATCAATGACAACTTTAAGTAAGCATCACCAGTACTCGTCATGGCTGCACAAACAAGTTTCTTCAAATACTACTTCATTAGGAATTCAATATATAAAGGCTTCAAGGATGTCTTCACAAAGTGTCTTCAATAGTTCTCCAAGAAAATATTCTATATTTGGTCCAAAATCTTAAAGACACCTCTAGGTGTGGTCCAATGTCTACTTAAAATGGGCTTCAAGACTGTTCCAGGAATATTCAAGGAACACTTCAATAATACTACCTTTACACAACAATTCTCCTCCACCAAAATCACTTACAAGAATGCCCTCACATAGCCCCTTAACAGTATTCAAAAATGATTGTTATAGGGCACACTTGGCAACCTCCTAGCAATGGTATTCACCCTCCAATATTATAGCACATGTGTACCAAAACATTTGTGTTCAACGCCTTTATTGAAAACCCTCAATACTTAGCAATAAAGGAAGATAAGATCAAAACAACTCTACAATGCCAAGCTGAATATAATGAATAAGTTAATGCTACAGATATGAACCTTATTTAATCCATAGATAGGACTAAATTCCAAGCATGTTCTAGAGCTGGATTACAAATTTTTCACATATCTGAATCATAGTGTTTTCACAGGTCTGTGGTACAATATTATTGTTTTAAGGAGGTCGATATTATAGGCTTGTTATGGCCGAATTTCTCCACAGTAAAAGGATTGAATTGAGGGTATAGGAGGCCAAATTTGCAGGTCAAAATTTCAGGTTAGTTGTAGAATGAGATGCAGGCCTAGTCGCAAAGTTTCCAGGTCGAAAATTCACCCAAAGATCCAAAGTTTCTTCACAAATTCTCTATCTAGAAAAATGATCCAAATATGCTTCAGAACTGAAACCTTTCTCATTGTGTTTCACCGAATTCTTTGCCAAATTTATGTTATGAAATTATAAGTTTAGCTTGGTATTTATAGTTGTTTTTGTAAATTAACAGATGTGTCTATTGAGGTTAGGGGGCTGACATTAGTCTGTTGGAGTCAACCTGTGATTTAATAATCATTTCTCATTTTCTATAACATGGGATTTAAATCATTATGCATCCATTAATCAAGGTTGTTATTTACCACCACACATTGTCTCTTTGGATTTGGTGTTATGGATAGAAGAGATTCATTTCTTTCAATTTTAGATTTTTTATCATGGAAGATATTTTAATAATTTTTATGATAGGCTTATCTTGGTGATGAAGTGCCTTAAACCACATCGATTTTTTCAGCCTTGAATTGTCATGCTTGAATTATTTGATCATCTATTTTAAGAGGATGCTTCGCTGCCATATACTGCTCTATGGTGATTTAACCCTCACATTGTTATTTTATGATGTGTGTCCCTTGCAAAGAGACATACTAACTCATGTGGAAAAACAAGTCTAATGAAGGAAATCATTCAACTTTCTTCTTCTCCTTTAGCACAACATATACAGACCTGTAGCATGACTCTGAGAAATTCTAGCTTGTATAAGTCAAATTCGATACACATTCCTGTAGCAAATATGATGGAAGAATTTGGTTTGCTTTATGCTAAATTTTTATTTGTTGAAGCATGTCTAGTTGGCTCAGTGGGAGTATCTTATGGTGGAACGATAATTGCTTGAAGAAGGTAAAAATGCCAGATTTTCTCTTGTCACATCCATAGGCCTACCTCTTTCAAGTCTTGCAAGTTTAGTCACTTAGTCAAATTTGTGCCCTTGTCCATTCACTCAGCCAGCAGTGTCCCATGAAATCCTTGAGCAAACTCGTCTATCTCATAAGCGTGAATCCACATACCATGCCAAGTCCCTCATATTTCCCTATCGTCTAGGTCATTTTCAGTGCACCCCAAATATTCAGTCCATAAGTCATCATTGACCACAGTCCATCCAACCACCCATAGTGCCATCGTCTTAAAGTAATAGGATTGAATCCATGTGGGTTCGCACATCCAGATCATGCAGTAGGCACTCCTGGGGTTTATTCACAGTGTTAAGGTTTCGCCTTAGGGATCTTAACAAGAAAAAGGTTTACAAGGGTTTTTTCATCTTCAACAATGCACCCAAGTTTCCTTCTTATTGACATCAATGGCAACTTTATCCAACATAAACCATGAGCACTAACCTTGAAGAAACCTCCAAAAACTTTAGAACCTCTAACTCTTCTCCCTTGGGATGAATTTGACCCAGATAGATCAGCCTCAAGGAAATCTATTGGACACATAATCCTCTAAGGGTTGGTGTAGAAGGAAAATGGACATAGGAATTCCAAGAGACCTTGGAATGTGGAATCCAAGGGTCACCTAATGTACTATAAATGTATATCATTGTGAATAATAAATTATCTCATGCCTATATTTCCCTGTGTTATCTATTCCTGCCTAGTCTATTGCTAGTTTTAACATGGTATTAGATCGCAGGCCATGCCCTGGTATTTTTAGATTCTGTTAACGCCATTTTTAGATGTTCTTCCTATTTTGAAAAACTGAGATTCTCAGCTCCTAAATTAGTTTTGTGTTGTAACTCCCTCCTACTCCTTGATTCTTGCTCCCACTATGCATTATACTTATCAGTCCTACCACCACTCCACATACCACTCCATGCCTAGCTTGCTCCGATGTGACCTGCAGTGCTCATTGTCACGCAGAAGAAATTTTTCTGTCAGGGCACATGCAAAGTTGATTTTGTTGTTAACGGAGGGAATCGATCCATGTACATTCACTACCTTATCAAGGCCCTCCATGTGACCAAATCTTATACCTGCAACAACACCTTTTAGCACACTCAGAGTGTGAACATAGTGGCCATGGTGTGCATGCTTGAAGAATGCTAATCGCTCCGTCAGACTCCTATCTCGAAACAATTATAAATATCACAACATAGTGATTGAGACCTCCCTCCGACAACCTCTTCACGGTGTAAAATCATTTTCAATGTTGAGCTCCCGACGGACATTCTCACATGTTTCCAAAACAACTAATATGCTAGCAATAGTTTTGTAAACCAAATCCATAAGGCTTGTGATCTCCAAATAGTTGGCATCACATGCAATGTGAGATAGAGTTAAACGATCAACTTTCAAGAACTCAACATCCTAGTTGTCGATGTCATCTATTGTTTCCATTGGATGATGTGGGTGATCTACATGATATTCCCAATATTTTTATAACCTTTTCCAAGATTTCACTGGAGAAATTTTGTAGAGGAATGGTCTTAACAGTGCCCACATCCTCCATTTCCTTCGTTATAAACAGTGATTGTAATGCCACAACCTTCTCCACCTCGAATAATTTAGCGTCCGAGCTCTGCAACCTCACCATATCGTTGCATTCCTCTTCCTTTCTCTTCCCTGACATCTCTGTGGACATTTTAGACGATGGGCTTGCAAATAAGTTCGTATATGTGAGAGAGGCCTGAATATGACCGCTGGTTCGACCTCCCGAATCCGAACTAGCAGAGCCTCCATCGACTGACATAGGAAGACTCCATCGAAGCCTAATATATTAATTGTAAGTTGCAACGATCTTGGATTGGTGTTTATGCACTGAATACATTTGATTGTACCCATAAATATGGCACGTTTTGGATTGATCGGTGCTCCAAATGCAGGAATTACTGCCTACTCCAGCTGGAGATCAACAATTGAGCTGATAAGTGAAACTCATGTTCCAACCATTTTCTCATATTTTTGTGAAGAAACAGAATTTTTGGATACCTGTTGCATTAGCAGTGTCCATCGCAGTCCCCTTGCATTACCTAGAATATTGCAGTCACCATCATATTTTGGCCACATAGAGTTTGGTTTTCTGAGTTTTCCTTAGTCTTTATTGTGAAGCAGTACAGAAAGGTCAAACATCCAAGTTATTGAATGTATTTCTTTTGTTGAGTTGAGTTTTTGTTGGTGTAAAACATTTCTTTCTGAAGGAGACAAATCATTAGTATCTTTCGCCTTAAAGGGCTATTACACTCTGGTTGTTTGTTTCACATTTAAAAAAAATATTTTGTAGTGACATTGTATTGTTAGTGGGCGCTGTTTCTACATGTTCATAGTTGTGATCATTTTTTGACTATGGAGAAAATTCATGTATTATTAGAATTATTAAGCACTCTAATATTATTTACTGGTGGAGACACAGTTAAAATCAATAGGGACACCTTCTCTAATATTGAGGTCTGTCTACAAAATGCACAAGAAAACATTGATTTTTTGCAGCTTGAATCTCAACTACAACAAGAAGAATTACATCAGTGGAGTCATCATTTTGAACGTGTTTTTGTTCAGAACATTGAAAGAGACTCCCATAAGCAGCAAGTCAATAATTTTGTGGTTGATTCACATTCAATACCAATTTCAAGAGCATATTTGTATGGATATGAAGAAGCTCAGGTTCCACCTCCCAAGCCCATCGCCAGACCTTGGGAGGAGCTTGTACATAACAAGCACAGAACTGGTCTTGTATATGACAAGGAGGTGTCCTTTCATATTCCATACTACTCCAAGCCCATCAATTTCACAGTGCCAGATTTCTGTTGAGATTCAACAAGATGATGAGCTTAGTGAAAAGTAAGCACCTTCACTAAGTGGGGCCTGCAGGTTATTTTTAGGTGTATGTCTATTTCTAGACATGGTGAGCATATTCTATAAGTTTCAGGATGCTATTGTAGATGTTTGGTCAAATGTGGAAAATAGATGAAATTATATTTTTAAAATATTGGGCGAAGTCTATTTATAGATCATCGATCTAAAAATAGATGCATGTCGATTATTATTAGCTCTTAATAATAATCCGAAAATAAACATCAACTTATGCTCTTGGAGAAATTTATTTCAGTAAACAGATTTGGCAAATCAGTGGGCTGAAGGAATTACACAATTCATAGGGTTTATTGGTAGCTCATGCATGGAGGACTCAATTAGAACTGAAGTGGCAAAGTTATGACAGAGTTGGAAGAGTAGTTTATGGAGTTGTTATTTAGTTTAAAATAATTTGATTTATTAAAATTAAAATACTGATTATTTTATGGTTGGTCGACCCTTATCTAGCACTCTTATGCATATATATGATATCTTCCCCCCTCTATTTTCAACAGGATTTGTCCTGATGATGGGTCTTGTTCTAGATCCGAAACGTAGACGCAAAAATGCTTACTGTGGAGATTCCGAACTCAACAACTAAAAACTCACACCACAGAAATCTGAAATCTATAGTTTAACTTAGTTAAGTGAGTTAAACTCAGTTGAGCTAGTTGTATCTAGTCTAACTAAAAGATACACTAGTGAGAGATAAGTGAATTAATTAGTTAATTAATTCAGAACTAATAACTCACTAACAACTGAACAGAAACAACAATTAACTACAGTGCATGTCATTTCCAGTGGAGACCCAGTGGAGAGATAGATGAAAGGGTAAGATGGACTATCCGTTGTGACTATAGTGATGCATTCAATGCATCTAACACATATTGGAGTTTCCAATGAGGATTGCGTAGTCAAGGCAAGGCCAATTCGAATTCATTCTGGGGTCTTCTTCAGCAGGGATTGTGCAGTGGAGGCAGGCTATTAGGAGGCAAGAAACTGGTGCATAGAGATGCCAATTTCTGCATGACAATGTGTAATGAATCTACATTGTACAGAGTGCTTGATGTACTAAGATTTGTATGAGATTATTACATGATTACATTGATATACATAATATATGATATTTGGGGTTTTTAGCTTTAATCTTTCCCGTTAAACAATTGTGTTATGTGCGATTGAATTTATTCACATGTGTTTGCAATTGAGTTTTAAATTTCCGCAAAATCAATAGTGGAAGGATTCTGTATTTTACAAAAATATAAATATTATGAGATCAGGAGGATCCGGTAATACATCGTGTTTATAAATTTCTACATGGTATCGGAGCAGTATTGATTACTGGAGATTGTAATTGTGAATAATTGTTGAGTTTTGTGCTGGTGGACAATTTGAATTTGCTGCAGAAATTTCTTGGTGTGATAGTTGAGTATTCATTGAAATGTCTTTCAATAGGTTGCGATTGGAGTATTCCCTTGAGGGTATCTCAAATTACATAGCCTGTAAGGATAGGATGGAGGCGGTGCTTGAAGATAATGGGCTAAAGGAGTTCATCAATAGCGATGTTCCTAATTCGGCTTCTAGCGATGCTGCAGGAGTTGACGCATGGCAAAAGAAGGTGTGAAGGACCATATTCTGTCAAGCCTTCACAGGAAAGCCACTCCATTTTCAATGTGGAAGGATTTGACAGATATTTTCCAAAGCAGCAACAACCAAAAGAAGTTGGCGCTGAAAGATAAGCTCAGAAAAATAAAAATGGAGAAGGGCGAAAATATTCCAAAATATCTCACAAAGTTTTTCCACTGTAGGGATGAACTAGGAAGTGTGGGGATTACTGTTAATGATGATGAATTGTTGAGCTTGGATCTCCTTGGGATTTTGAAGAGTTGGCATAGCTATGAAGACTCTGTCAATGGATGGGAGAAGCTGCCGGGTTGTGAGCGACTTTGGTCGAATCTTGTGCAGGAGGAGATAAGGCGAAGTACCAGGGATGGCTCTTCATTGAAGAATGATGATGAAGAGAATTACGCTTTGGCTGCCAAAGCAAGGAAAGGGAAGGGGAATAAATCCCATCCAAAATCTGAAGCTAACGGCAAGAAGCTGGATTTGTCCAAAGTGAAGTGTTTTCACTGTCACAAACATGGGCATCTCACCACTAATTGCCCACAGAAAAAGAAGAACAAGAAGGTTGTTGGAACTGCAGCTGGAGAGGCCTTAGCCTCGCAATTTGAACTTGATTTTTATTTGATCGCATGCTTGGTTTCAAGCTCAATGGGATCGGTTTGGTATCTTGATAGTGGTGCCTCTTTCCATATAACAGGAGACAAGGAGTTTTTTAGTGACTTGGAGGAGAAGGATATCCAAATGCATATAGAGATGGGCGACGATGGTAGATATAGTGCAACCGGCATTGGGACCATTAACTTTGAGAGGGATTCAGGTAAACCACTTTTGTTGAAAGATGTTATGCATGTTCCAGGTATGAAGAAGAACTTGGTCTCGGTCGCAATGTTGGAGGACATAGGTTATGACGTTGTTTTCAGCGAGGGAAAAGCTTTCCTGCGACATAAAACAACAGGTCAAACCAAGATGATAGGGATTCTAGTTAATAATATCTACAAGTTGGAGGTAGATGGTTGCGCTACAATGATGGGCAAAGCAAAAGAAGTGGTGAGCTCGGATGAGGGCGAATTATGGCACAGGAGATTGGGCCATCTTCACCATGGCACTTTGAAGATTTTGTAGCAGATTTCTACTGGAAATCCCAAGGATACTCTTGTGCAGTCAGATCAGTGCAAGGGATGTACTATGGGTAATTTTGTGAAGACCACCTTTCATGAGAAGGAGAACCATGCTTTGGTGATCCTGGAGAGAATTCACACAGACGTGTGTGGACCTTTCTCGGTTGATTCAATAGAAAAACACAGGTATTATGTTATATTTTTTGATGACTATTCTCGTAGATGCTAGATCTTATTCATCCAGAAGAAGAGTGAAACATTCTCAAAGTTCTGTGAGTTTAAAGCATTGGTGGAGAAGGAGTCGGGGAAGCAAGTGAAGGCTCTACGGAGCGATAAATGGTGGTGAATATATCTCAAGTGAATTCAAATAATTCTGTAGCAAAGAAGGAATTCAAAGAGAACTCATATCACCTCATAACCCACAGTAGAATGGGGTCACGGAGAGGAAGAATAGAACGATCTTGGATGCTGCACGAGCTATGCTTGAGAGGGATCTAGACTTGCATGCAATGGAGGAACTTCCAGTTCTGAAAGATGAGCCTCCAGATGTGAACCAGCCACAGGAGGAGATTCATGGAGTGGAGGAGTCCACTCACGCAGTGCCAAACATCATAATTAGCAAAAGGCATACCACAGAAGCTGAGAGATTGAAGATTGATGCGGCACAGAATGTAGGAGTCCCTACATCACAATGCAGACAGATATAGTCACCTGACCGATTTACTGGATACATGGCTCTTATGAGAAAGTGTGTCATGACAGAGCCATATTATTTTGAAAAAGCAGTGCAAGAGCCCACATGGGTAGATGCCATGGTGGAGGAGTATGACTCCATTGTCATAAAAAGTTATTGGGAGATTGTTCCAAGGCCAGTGGGGAAATCAGTGGTAGATTCGAAATGGATCTACAAGGTAAAGCAAGTTGCTGATTGGAGTGTCGAGAAGTATAAGGAAAGATTTTTTTCTCGGGGATTCTCACAGATCGAGGGGATTGATTATGAAGAAACCTTTGCACCTATCGCACGGTATTCTTCCATAAGGACCATCCTTGCTCTTTCAACGCAGATGGGTTGGCACATTCATCAGATGGATGTGAAGACTACGTTCCTTAATGGGATTGAGGAAGAGGTGTACATTGAGCAGCCTGAAGGATTTGAGATCTTTAGCAGCGAGTCGCATGTGTGCAGACTCAAAAGAGAGTTTTATGGGCTAAAGCAAGTACCATCTACTTGTTACACATGGATCGACAACTATTTCACTAGACTTGGCTTCACCAAGAGTGAGGCAGATGCAAACATGTACCAAATTGTGGTGGAGGGTAAGCTTTTGATCATTTTTATTTATGTTGATGATTTAATACTAATGGGTGATGAGCAGTTGATACACTCATGCAAGGCAGATCTTGCAAAGGAGTTCAAGATGAAGGACTTGGGCCTCCTTCATTATTTCCTTGGATTGGAAATATGGCAATAAGAAGGTGAACTGTTTGTGTCTCAAGGCAAGTATGCTCGGGAGATACTTCGTAAGTTTCACATGGAGGATTGCAAGCCCATGGATATTCCTCTTCCAGGAAATTGGAGGAAATAGGATTCTACATCAGCAAAGGTAGTGGATTCCACTTTTTATCGACAGTTGGTGGGTTTGCTCATGTATTTAGTTAATAAAAGACTAGACATATGCTATGCGGTGAACCAGATTTCACAAGTGATGGTTCACCCTACCAAGCTATTTTGGAAGGTAGGCAAGCATGTCCTGAGGTATCTCAGGGGCACATTTGAGTATGGCCTATGGTACAGATAGACGAATGAGGTGAATTTGCATGGATTCACGGATGCAGACTGGGCAGGCAGCCCAACGGACAGAAAGAGCACATCAGGAGGGGTTTTCAGTATCGGATCTATAGTAGTTTCTTGGTACAATGGGAAAAAAAGATCTGTGGCACTCAGTTCAACAGAAGCAGAATACATGGCATCAAGTCAAGCTGCATGTGAGGCTATCTGGATGAGGAAGATCCTGGTCAGTTTGTTCGGTTCACATTTATATCCTACATTGATACATTGTGATAATCAAATTTTCATTAAACTCTCGATTAATCCTGTGTTTCATGATAGATCTAAACATATTGATATCTGGTATCATCATATCAGAGATTGTGTGCATCGAAAGATCATGTTACTTCAGTACATTCCTACGGAAGATCAGGATGCAGACATTCTGACGAAGGCACTCGGCAGGAGAAAATTCGAATACCATAGTGGTAGGATCGGGGTGAAGGATAATCCCTATCTTGTTGAGAGGGAGTGCTGAGATTCAAAAAGATGATGAGCTTAGTGAAAAGTAAGCACCTTCACTAAGTGGGGCTCGCAGGCTATTTTTAGGTGTATGTCTATTTTTAGACATGGTGAGCATATTCTATAAGTTGTAGGATGTTATTTGTAGATGGTTGGTCGAATGTGGAAAATAGATGAAATTATATTTTTATAATATTGGGCGAAGTCTATTTATAGATCGTCGATCTAAAAATAGTGTTGTGTAACCAACTCCAAAAAGAGAAGAAAAGAGATATCAACGCCTTAGAAATAAGCCACTTCGAGGGGGCAACCTCCAATACATTACATGAATGAACAATTCTTGGATGATACAATTCACAAAACCTCCTTTCTATATATAGGAGTCCATGGGGCCATAATGTAATCCTAGTGGGCCATAATGTAATCCTAGCCGACCTAACAATAATAATTTAAGGGCACAATAATAACAAAATGGGGGTTACAAGGGTACAACAATAACAATAAGGGGTTTACACTAACAATAATAAGGGGCTATACTAGTGATATAGGGACCTAAAAAATAGATGCATGCCGATTACTATTAGCTCTTAATAATAATCTGACAATAAACATCAACTTATTCTCTTGGAGCACTTTATTTCAGTGAACAGATTTGGAAAATCAGTGGGTTGAAGGAATTACGCAATTCCTAGGGTTTATTGGTGGCTCATGCATGGAGGACTCAGTTAGAACTAAATTGGAAAAGTTATGACAGAGTTGGAAGAGTAGTTTATGGAGTTGTTATTTAGTTTAACTTAGTTAAGTGAGTTAAACTCAGTTGAGATAGTTGTATCTATTATAACTAAAAGATACACTAGTGAAAGTTAAGTGAATTAATTAGTTAATTAATTCACAACTAATAAATCACTAACAACTGAACAAAAACAACAGTTAACTACAGTGCATGTTAGTTCCAGTGAAGACCTAGTGGAGAGATAGGTGAAAGGGTAAGATGGAATATCCGTTGTGACTATAGTGATGCATTAAATGCATTTGACACACATTGGAGTTTCCAATGAGGATTGTGCAGTCAAGGCAAGACCAATTCGAATTCATTCTGGGGTCTTCTTCAGCAGGGATTGCGCAGTGGAGGCAGGTTGTCAGGAGGCAAGAAATTGGTGCATAGAGATGCAAATTTCTGCATGACAGTGTGTAATGAATCTACATTGTACTGAGAGCTTGATGTACTAAGATTTGTATGAGATTATTACATGATTCCATTGATATACATAATATATGATAGTTGGATTTTTTAGCTTTAAGCTTTCCCGTTAAACAAATGTGTTATGTGCGATTGAATTTATTCACATGTGTTTGCAATTGAGTTTTAAATTTCTGCAAGATCAATAGTGGAAGGATTCTGTATTTTTCAAGAAGATAAATATTGTGATATCAGGAGGATCCGGTAATACATCAGTGTTTATAAATTTCTACAATTTCTTCATGACAGATCACCTTCAACTATTTTAGTTTTTTCTCCTCCACAGCAACAGATTATGAAATTTCAACACTGTGATCAAGTTGTCCATATGAAAGATCATTGTTTCGATATTCACCAATGAAATAATTGTGGTCTTCACACTCATTCTTCACATAGATGCTTTAGAAACAAGCCTCCTACAATAACAAATATTCATCTTGGATGGATCACTTCTTGGCAATTGGCATCAACAGCCAAGAAGATGTTTCAGTCATATGTCAGAACTTGTTCTAGAGTATTGAACAGTCTTGTAGTTGATTTTTCGCCATCATATCACCTTGTAGCTGATAGGGGGGAAATGATGGTCATCTACAAGCTTCAAAGACACATTAAGCGAGCCTAAGCCACAACCTGTCATTTAAGATTCAAAGTTGTAGCCAGAGACACAACAGTTCAAGCAACCTTAAGACACAACCTGTCATTCCAGATTCAGAGTTGTATCTAGAGACACAGATGCCCATTAGCATGACTTTGGTTGGTGGTCATCCTTAAACCATGTATGTGAGGTTTAGTTTCTTCCTCTTCAAATAATTCGGGAGACTTCCTCTATCAGAAGACTTCAGCTTCTTGCCATTTTTGGTAGAGTTCCAGGAAATGCATTAAGCATTCTAGAGTTGGTGGTCATACTTAAACCATCGAAGGTTGTAGACTTACCTTCTTCCATTTTGAAGGTCTCCCTCTTCAAAATATGAGGAGAACTTCCTCTAGCAGAAGACCTCAGCTTCTTGCAGGATTCGTGAGAACATCTGCCACATGCTCCTCTGTATGAATGTATTTCAATCTCACATCACCCCTTTGGACAATGTCTATGAAGAAGTGATATATGATATCTATATGCTTGGATTGATCATGAACACTGGATTCTAAAAGAGCTTAATGCAACTCTAATTATCACAGTGTATCATTGTTGGCCCTATCTACAGATCAAATAATCTCACAAGCATCTTATGAAACCACATTGTCTCGCAACTTTCCATACTCATTTCTATGTAATTTTTATCTGCTAAACTGATTTCCAATAACTATTGATTCCTGATGAACCATGAGATCATAGTTAATACCAAGTTGAAACATCCAAATGTGGATTTTTTGTCCACCGCACTCCTAGACCAATCAGAATCGGTGTTCCTCTGCAACTCCACTCCTCCAACTCTGACATACTTCAATCCAAATTCTATTGTCCCACGTAGATATCTTAGCACATGCTTCACTTCTATCCAATGAACCTATCTTGGCTTCACCATGAACTGGTTGAGTGTGTTCACCACAAAACATATATTTTTCCTAGTGTTGACTAGATACGTCCAGGAACCTATCAGCTGCCTATATAATGTGGGATCCACTAGTTCACTTTTAGAAGCACTCAACTTCTTCGGGTTAGTGATCATAGGTGTAGACATAGGCATGTAATCGTCCATCCTAAATCTCCTCAAGATCTCCACTACATACTTGAGCTTCCCAATTAAATTCTCTCTTAGTTGTTTCCACACCTACAATCCCAAAAATTAGTGCGTTAAGTTGATGTCCATGTCAAATTCCAATGCAAGATCCTCCTTGCATGTCTCTATCAACTTCTTTGATCCTATCATGAAGAGATAATCCACATAAAATACCAAGATGAGCAATTCACCCTCGAGGAGTACAAATTACAAGTTGGTAATTTCCTCACTCTTGGTAAAGCCCAAACCAAGAAGATATCCGTCAATCCTAGCATACCATGTTTGCGGAGCCTGCTCCAACCTATAAAAGGCCTTCTTCAACCTACATACATGGGAATCTCTTCCATGAAACTCAAAACCTGGAGGCTTCTCAATATACACCTCTTCCTCAATAACCTTATTGAGGATAGCAGTATTCACATCCATCTGATGTATCCTCAACCCCATCTCTAAAGATATGGACATAACTGCTCAAGTAGATGCACATCTAGTGATAGGTGAAAATGTCTCCTTGTAATCCACTCCCTTGATCTGGGAGAACCCTATCGCCACAAACCTCACTTTATACTTCTCGATATTGTCTTCTGTTACATGTTTGATCTTATAGATCCATTGAGAAGTGACCACGAAATTACCCTCTGGTCTTGGAACTATATCCCAAACATCATTACTCATGATGGAGTTATACTCCTCTATCATGGCATCTCTCCAGACTTGCTCACCTATAGCCTCCTAAAAAATCGAAGGCTCAAACTTGCAAACGTTGCTCAACGGTGCCAAATAATTGTAATATCTGGTCGGTTGTCTACTTTTCCTGAAAGTGCTACTAGTAGTCTGCACATGCTCCTTTGTATATCTTAATGTATTTTTGGCCCATCTAGGCCTCCTCCTAGTATAACTCAAAGGAATATCCAATTCATCCTCTGATTTTGTTGGTTGTGTCCTTGTTGGTGTTGTTGGTCCCTGCTCAGCCTTAGGAGCCACTTTCTTCCTCTCCTATTGGCATTGTTGGCTCTAGTTCATTAGATCCCCTAAGGATCCTATCCTCATTAAATCTGAAATCTTGACTCAGGATCACCTTTATTATCCTGAAATGTAGACTCGGTAGGCCTTTGAGATCTCATTGTATCCAAAAAACATGCCCCTCCCATATAAGGGCTCCAACTTAGTCCTCTTTTCTATAGGCACATTGACATAAACTGGACTACTGAATATGCACAAGTGACACATATCTGGTTTCACTCTTTTAAACAGCTCCTCAAGGGTCATGTCCTCCAAAACCCTGTGAGGATTCTTGTTCAACACATACACAATTTTATTGTAGACCTCTTCCCACAAAAACATAGGCAACTCCTAATCATACATCATTTCCCTCGCTACCTCCATGATTGTCCTATATTTCCTCTTGGAAAACCCATTTTGCTGATGGTTGTAGGGTATTGTGAGTTCCTTCTTGATTCATGACTTCCTACAAAATTTCAGGAACTCGTTGGAGGTTTACTCACCCCCACTATCTGACCTCAACACCTTAATATTCCTTCCTATTTGGTTGTCCAAAAGAGCCTTAAACTCTTGAAACTGATTGAAGACCTCATCCTTTGTCTTCAGGAAGTAGATCCAAGTCTTCCTGGAATAATCATTTATGAAAATTGCAAAAAATAAGGACATGGTGATCTACATCACAGACATAGGACCACATATATCTTAATGCACCAAGTCTAGCACACCCTTAGACTTGGTCTCACTATGAGGATATGCATTCTTGTCCTACTTGCCAAGTGCACACCCTTTACATACTCCATCTCGCTCCACATGGATCTCTATAAATCCAATAACTATCATTTTCACCTTTGGAAGAGCTCTCTAGTGTGGGTGTCCCATCCTCATATGCCAAATATTGTTTTAGATGTCACTCTCATGGATGAGAGCCTTCATTGGCTATCCTCTCAGTAGATAGAGATATTTCTCCCTCCTACTGATCACATGCCTCTTGTTGAAATTGGTTCACTTCGGCCTAACAACCACTTCACCTCCTGTAAAGCTGACCTCCAGTCCTTTGTTTTCGATGGCAAAAACTAAAAGAATATTATTCTCCAAACCTAGTACATATAACACTTCATTCACCTCCATGATACCACATAATTCCATCTATAACTCGATACTCCTTGTGCCCTTGACTACATACTTGGCCTTGTCACCAAGCTCCACATTTATATCTTTGGGCCCCCTAGTCATGTTGGTGAATAATTCTTGTGATCCCATCATGTGACGAGATGCTCTATTATCCACAAAATAGACACCTATTTTGATTGTTCCAGAAAGGAAAGATACTTGGGCGAAATTTTTCTCAAACTTATCTGCCATCTCCTCCATTTGTGTATTATTTTTTGTAGCAGTCTTACCCTTTCCCTTATTTTTGTTAGGACACTACCAAGAAAAATGCATGAATTTATGAAAAGAAAAGAATTTAACTTTTCTCATGTCATTTCCCTTATTTCTCTGTGAAGATGCTCCTCCACCCTATTTTTTCTTGGCCTTCGCTTTGCCCTTTTTCTCTTGTGCAACAAGAGAAACTTCTTCCTTCTCATCACCACCCTTTTTTTTTCCTTCGGTCAATGAATTTCCCCAGATCTCCAAAGTGAAATTATCCCATAGATAACTCTAATTAGAAATTTGTTAACAAGAAATAATCTTGTCCACAAAAGTGGACTGCTACTTCACACACCCCTTCAAAACGAATTTGACCAACTCTGAATAATGCACAGTTTCCCCCACAGTTGCAAGCTCAACACGATCATGTTGGACCCTCATGAGATAGGAAGTCACAGTCTCTAATCTGCCCATTTTAATGTTGTTTAAATTTTCCCGCAACTTTATTTTTATTTTCTTTTTTTTACTCTAATAAAGACCTATGAGAGCTACCCACTTCTTCCTACTGATTTCCTTCCCTAATATGTGATTAATTATATGATCCCTCACACCATCAAATATTATGCAACTTGCTTTAATATCATTGGTTCTCTATTATGTTGCTTGTACCAAATATGAAGGAACTTGCACATCTCTGTTTACTAAATCCAAAAGATCATCCCTCTTCAGAATTTAGGTAATTGTGGCTCCTTCCAGGGGCTGAAATTTGATACTCAATCCAACTTTTATTCATATCTCAAATTATTTAATGATTCCATATTCGCAAATCAGACATGGTTGGAAAACCCAACTGCAAAAATTTTAGAAATAATTTGTTGCTGCAAAAAGGAATTTTTTTTGTTATAAACCTGAATTATCTTGTATCTCTATTTCAAAGTCTTCTAGATAGCTCTAATACCATGTTAAGTTTATAATACTAGCCAAATTTTTTCTCGCGACAATTTAATTTATCCCCAGTTTATTATTTATTTACCCAAATAATAATTGAATCATTGAAAAATAAAAGCATCGATATCTTCAATTTTTAGAATTAAAAATATGCAATGGAAATAAACCAAATAGATCAATCACACATTGCAAAAACTAATTAACCCATAAATAATTCTTCATCCTTTCATTATCTGGAAAATTTGGGTTTTTCAACCCACAAATATATTAGGATAAATACAATTTGTAACCTACAACTCAACTCCCTGAGAATTAATTCAACCCAAGAAAATCAAACTCAAGGAAATTTTCCCTTAGATAAAATTTCTTTGAAGAAATCAACCTCCAACAACCAAATTTGTGCCCTCCAGCAACTCGATCTGTGCCCTGCCATTAATGTGCACTGGAAAATCCCAAACACTCTAGCAACTCGTCCTCCTCTAGACAAACTTGATCTTATTTCAGCAACTCGGACCTACAATCTCCTCCAACTCAACCCTCCTAGATTCACTCAAACTCACTCGCACTTCTCCTCCTCTATGCGCTAGTCACTAACTCTCTCTCACTACAGATAAAATTTCTCTCTCTCTCTTGTGATGATTTTCTAACACACTTGTGCTCTTTATTTTGTCTTCACCTCCATCACTAGCCTATTTATAATCATCATGAGTCCAAATCTCTAACCCCAATCTCTGTTGAAATTTGTAACTAGGTTCAGTCTTCATAATATCTTATGTATTCTTGATTTTATGTATTTGATGTAAAAGAGAAAGAAAATTTATTATTATTATTTTATAGCATGGGTTTCATGCTCAAGATCAATTTATTTGTAGGTCAAAGCACCTTATTGGGCATCTTTTATCAAGTAAAAAGAATTTATTTGAGTCAAAATTGTGTCAAAAGTCCATCCAAGACCAAGTCGGTCTGCAAGAGAGAAATTCTGCCTCATGAAGGGTAATTCGACCTCCGTAGAAGCCTATATATAAGAAGGAGTCAGCCTCATTTTAAGAATGTCAACTAAGAAAATTTGATCACTAGAAGAAGTTGAAGAGAAATAAAGAAGAGTGAAGGACAATACAAGGACTAGAAGACAACAAAATTTGAAGTTTTTGGGTCAATATATCTTACACGTGGGAAGAGGAATCTATGGTTTCTGCAGCTACATAGGACGAAATTTCATGTCTCCAAGGAAGGTCAAAATATGTGATGAAAAGACAAGATATATCATTTATTTGTTCAATAAATAAGAAGCAAGCTAAGAGAATGTGTAAGGAGGCCTTAAATAGCCTATTTATCCCACATGTGAAGTTGTAGCTCTTGCAGAAGGGCTGAAAAGTTGCATACCTACAGTAAAGGCCAAAATTGTTGTCGGGCGTCGAAGTTGCAGAAATTTGTTGGGGTCGAAATTGCTAAAGTTGTTGGAATGACAAAATTCGTTACTCATCTAAAAGGAAGGTTGACTTGTTATTGGAGGGGTCTTTGTCTTGGTTCTAAAGGTCCTGGAATTCATCATTTAAATATTTTATAAGAAGAGAAGAATTCTTGTGGGTTTTCCTCTCTTAGAGAGGTTTTGGGCATGCTAGCAACATATATCTTGTGTTCACTTGTTCTATTGATCTTCATGTTTTTGGTAGTTGTTTGATGATAAGAACATAATCATAATCAAGAGAAGAATAAGTTAATTGTAAATTCTACAAGTTGAAATAAAATAACATCACAAGCATTATAAAAATAAAAAAATCACCCTAATCTAGCTGCCCTAGAATTCTCAACATGGTATTAGAGCTAAGGTGACAAACAAAGGCATCATGAAGATCGCTCAATTGAAAAAGGATCAATAAGGGCCAAATATAAGATGAAGAGCATCAAGAAAGAACTAGTCATCACTTCACAAAGACTTTATCAGCTTGAAATAAGAACCTTTGGAATAAGTAAAGAAGCCCTCAAGGACCCCATCCCCATCTCAAATAAAGGAGGACTTTACATATTGAAGTATCTTGGGAAGCCTCCACATTCTACATCATTATCTGAAGGAGGCAAGTAGAGAAATTTATCATCAAAAGAATCAAAGTGATCTCCTTGATATTGAATAAAAGATCACACCTCAAGCACTTTTGAAAGAATAATAATATCTCTCTCTCATCTTGAAGAAAATTAATCATCATTTTGAATAAGGTAGATCATCCCTATCTTATTCTAAATCTCACACTCTAGTGGAAGACATCATCAGCAAGGAGGAACCTTCATTTGTCAAGTAATTACTTTATATTTATGTTTCAAACTGAAAATCAAATGACTACTTTATTCAAGGATAACAATAAACTTATTGGTACATTAATATACCTTGCATGGAAGAAGAAATTAGATTTTATTCACAAAAAAAAACAAATTTTTTTATTATGTCATGGGCTCCATCACAAAGCCTCCTCAAGAAAAATCTCAAGAATTATCGAAATACATGAAAGGAGAAATAAGAGCTCAAAGAATCATCATTGAATCCATCAAGGACTCTCTCATTCCCTTTGAAGAAAAATTGAAGACATCAAAAGAGATCTATGACAAGTTGGTAGAGTTGTACTATGTAAGTATAGTTGGGGAAATAATATCTTTAAGAACTTAATTACACAAGATGAAAATATCAAAACAAGAAGGGGTAGCTTCATATATCATGAACCTCTCTAAAATTATAGATAAACTACAAGAGCTAGGAGAAACAATGCTAGATATAGAGATGACCACTTGTGTACTCAATGCACTACCAGATGAATGGGGAAACTTTGTATCAAGAATTTATGGAAAGAAGGAAACTACTCCATTCACTAATCTATGGGAATTATGTAAGACTAAAGAAACCAAATTAAAAGGAAAGAGTGGCATTGGGTCAATTGAGAAAACACAAGTATTTGCAGTTATGACAAGGAAGAAAGGAAAGTTTGGAAAATTTGAGCCTCGAAAGAAGTTCAAAATAAAAATGGCATGTCTAGGATTCAGTGTTATTGATGCAATGAATATGGGCACTTCAAAAGGAATTTTCCCAAACTCAATAAGGGCAACTAGAAAAGGAAAGAAAGAAGTGAAACCCATGTGACTGAAGAAGCAGAAGAATCGAAAGAGAAGAAAACAAAGAAGGAATAAATAAAGACCTATATTATTAAAGGTCTCTCGCACATTAAATTTATTTTCAAGATAACAAGCATTAATGGTAGGGTCCATTGTAGTAGTATTGATATTACATCATACTAGAAGCATGAAAGGATAGCAAAAACAACAATTTTCATGGTTGAAGAAAATCACATAACAAGATAGGAAGATAAGAGATCATCACACCTCCTCATCATTAGAAAGAAGTATTTGCAGAATAAGAATCACCAATATCCTCCATCAGAATATTTGTTGAAAAGTTTCACCTCTACTTGGAAGAAGCTAATGTTACATAGATAGTCTACATTCCACCTAGTGTGGGATCCTCAGTTTAGGAGGATGAAGGTATGGTGACAGAGAAGTGCAGTGTAACAATTTAGTTGAAACATTTTCATCTTCAAGTAAGGAAAAGGAAGTTGCTAAATGAATTCTAGATGACCACATGAAGGAAAGGGTATGCATATATTTGATAAATATTTTGATTAATAGATAAATTCATGTCATCACTTAATTGCAGATAAAATCGTTATAATACTCTATCTTATGAGAATGAAGGAAAAGAAGGAGGAACTCTTCTTTATAAATGATACATAAAGTCATAAATTTATATATGTCTTGAACTCTTCTACATAATGACATGAGAGGATAAAATATTATATAACCTCATGAAGAATATGAGGTGATGGGAAACAATTGTTTCTATACAAAAGGAGCTATGTATAGGAATCCTGAGGAAGAAGTATGTGAAGAAGTTGAAAATAGAGTTCATGAAGATGTGTCTATAACTACACAGATAGTATGAATGATCAACATCTGATGTTAAAAAGAATTGGTTGTGACATCTCCATGAATAGATTATGAATACTTTGACAGATATGATGAAGAAGGAGAACTTAGGTAATGGAAGCCTTGGAGATAGATTCATACAGAAAAGTATGTTGATGATTCAAAAGCAAATGTTATGACAAAATACCATCACAAAATGGTAATTTTGGTTTGATATTCACTTTTGATTTTTGAAAACAAGCTTTTGGTTGGATTGAAACAGAGCTACCGACATAAGGTTGTATAATTTCACCTACAACTAGTACACATAAATTTGGATGGACAATTATGAGACAAACATGACTTGGAAAAGGTAGCAGTATAAAGGATATCCAGATGATGACATAGAAAGTCATTTTCCAATGAAAATAAGTATGACATGAATAGCATTAATTGGTTCAACGTTTTTTTCGTTGAAGGGAAATGATATGGAAGATGGTCAAATCCCTATGAAGAAGTTATGGAAGAAGATGACTCCATGATGTAGAAATTGAATTTTATGTCTTGATGATGCAGAAAGAGGAGCCCTACAGGAAGTTGATAGTACCATGATATACATGGAATAATAGATAGTTGTTGTTGAAAACAAGTCCCTATTTAAGAGGGGGCTTGGGTATATTCCTTTCTTGTAAAGGAATGAGTAGATCCTCCCTAGTTGAGAGGGAGAGACAGACACATCATTCTTATCTTAACATTGTGAACAAATAATGGAGGATTGGTTAAGCATCTGAGACCAATACCAATAATCTTTGAGGATGAAGTAGAGCATCCAATAAGAAAGAGTAGTCGAAGAGGAAATTCCTTGAGAATGTATAAATCCAAGAAAGGAATGGTCCTAAAAGGGCATACCTTGTGAACATCTAGATGGGTTATGTTCCTCGAGAGACAATGATGAGGGTGTCTATAAATCATTGTCTCCCCCGAAAATTTTCTCTAATCTAGTGGAGAGATAGATTTGTTAGTCAATTCCTTGCTATATAACAATGTTGATTGATATGATGAGATGCATTGATATAATCTGAAAATATAGATTATGAGATGGCTTACCAATCTGACTCTTCTTATGAGAATTATTTTGTATGAGAAATTCCATGTATCTTCTATTATGAATACCTTCCTCGTTAAGAGGGAGTGTTGAAATTTGTAACTAGGTTCGGTCTTCATAATATATTATGTTTCTTGATTTTATGTATTTGATGTAAAAGAGAAATATAAATTATTATTATTATTTTATTGCATGGGTTTCATGCTCAAAGTCAATTTATTTGTAGGTCAAAGCACCAATTGTGTGCTTCTAGGGTTTTTTCATAGAGTTAAGTACTCAAAAGAGTCATTGTTGTGTGTAATAGACCTTATTGGGCATCTTTTATCGAGTCAAAATTGTGTCAAAAGTCCCTCCAAGACCAATTTGGCCTCATGAAGGGTAATTTGACCTCCTTAGAAGCCTATATATAAGAAGTAGTCAACCTCATTTGAAGGATATCATATAACAAATTTCAATCATTAGAAGCAGTAGAAGAGAAAGAAAGAAGAGTGAAGGAAAATAAAAGGACTAGAAGACAACAATATTTGAATTTTTTGGGTCAATATCTTTCACACGTGCGAAGATGAAGCTAGGGTTTCTGCGCCTACATAGGAAAAAATTTCAAATCTCCAAAGAAGGTCAAAATTCGTAATCAAAAGACAAGACATATCATTTATTTGTTCAAGAAAGAAGAAGCAAGCTAAGTGAAGGAGTAAGGAGGCAAAAAATAATCTATCTATCCCACACATGTGAATTTTCAGTTGTTTCAGAAGGGCTTAAAAGTTTCATATTGCAGTAAAGGCCGAAATTATTGTTGGGGATCGAAGTTACAGAAATTTGTTGGGGTCAAAGTTCCTAAAATTGTTAGAAGAAAAAAATATGTTACTCATCCACAAGGAAGGTTGACTTTGTGTTGGGGGGGGGGGTATTTGTCTTGGGTCTAAAGGTCTTGGAATTCATCATTTGAAGATTCTGTAAGAAGATAAGAATTCTTGTGGGTTTTCCTCTATTGGAGAAGTTTTGGCCCTAGATAATAACATATATCTTGTGTCCACTTGTTCTATTGATCTTCATGTTTTCGGTAGTTGTATAATGATAAGAACACAATAAAAATCAAGAGAAGAAGAATCTAATTATAAATTTTACTAGTTGAAATAAAAGAACATCACAAGCAGTTATCAAAGTAAGAGAAATCACCCTAATCTAGTTTCCCTAGATTTCTCAACAATCTCTCCTCTAGAAACATATTGAATCTTCCTTCTATAAACATATTGACGATTCCTTCTAGAAACATTTTGAATATCAACAGTTGAGATTATTCTAAGTCATTTAAATAATTAAATTATTTATCCTTATAAAATAACTCAATATTCCACAATAATTAATTGACTTCAATTATTTAAACTTTCCCAAGTTAAACTTAGGAAAGAACACATAAATCACTAGAAGAGGAAAATAATGTCTTCCACATGCTAATACACAAAAAAATTGTAGAGGACCTTCCGATGCTACTCACATCAAAATATAGGACTTGTTTGTGAATGGGACTAACATCCCAAATAAGCCTACCTAGACAAGTAGGAGAGGAAACCATCTTACGCTTGTTCATTTTGACTTGCCAACAAAACATAATATTCATTGCAATTTTCTTAGAAGAAGCTAAACTAGCTAATATCACTAAACGAGGATTTCAAGGTACCCTAAGCATGCCCACTACTAGGGAAATATCATTACCCCAAGCTACTTCCTCAAGGCATCTTGAGGCATTAACTAAATCATTGTGACCAACTTAACTTAAAAAACCACTCCCAAAATGATATCCTCCCTAGTTAAGAGGGAGTGTTGAAGAATGTAACTAGTAATGGTCTTCATAATTATATTTGTCCAAAAAATAAAAATGAATTTTTATTGTAAGAGAAATTAATATATTAAAGCATGGGTTTTATGCTTGGGTCATTGGTCAATAAGTCAAAGCCTCCATTATAGGCTTCTAGGTTTATGTCTTGAATCATTATCATTATCATTATATTATATATCCTTATTGGGCTCATTATGTCAAAGAAACAAATTCATTTCATGTATTCTGGTCATATAAACTAATCCACCATAAAATTGGCCTCAAGCACTTAAATTCGGCCTCAAGTAGTTGCTAATTTGGCCTCTTTGAAGGGTCACGTCTTCACACAAGAAGAGTATATATACAAGATCTATTCGACCTATTGAGGATGAGACACAAGTGATTTGTAATTCGCATGAATAGAAGGTAGAGCGAAGGTGTCTAACTGAATTCTTTTATCATCACAATAAAGGATTTATTATAGTGAAGGAAGGAGAGATACATGGAGTCTAGATTTTTCCTCAAAGGAATTATAAATATTGCAGGAGCCAAGGGTGCAAGAAGGAAAACTTAGACTGAGGAATGAAAAATAAGGAGGAGAGGGTTGACTTGATGGTTTGGAGTGAGGAAGGTATTTTGTCTGGTCAAAAGGGTCTTCGTTGTCTCAATCTAATTTGAATATACTAGTGGAAGAGTTTGACTGGGTTTTCCCCTTCGTAAGGGCTTTTACCTAGCTCAATGCTTATATCTTGTGTTCTCTTGTTATCTTTGAAGTTTTGGAAATTGTCTTGATGATAAAAATGTAATAACAAAGAAGAAGAAGAAGAAATAAATAATCACGAGAAATTATCAAGTAAAAGATAAATTGAATCAATAAGAATCCATAACTATGTTGCCCTCAGTTTATCAACACACATAGGTTATTGCAGGGAGGAATACCTATGGTAACTAAGGTAGACATTACACCATTTCTATAATTCTCCTAGAAGTTTCCATGAAAAGTGAGGGTACTTGCATCGATTAAGACTATATCAAGAGTTTAGGGTAACTAATTTTGTTATCTTTGTTGGTAGGACTTGGGCCTTCATCATCCCAATCTTATCTTCAAAAGGCCCTTCTATCCACTCTTCTACATTTTGGTGTCAAATCATAATCACTCAAAGCATAAATATTAGAGAATTTTTATTTTCTTCTTGGTTTGGGGACTTTTAGGTACATTCTCTTTGCTCCTATTGTACCTTGGTGTGTTTGGTGGAATTTTGATTTTATAATTTCAAGGTGGTTGAAAGATAGACTCATCTATCTAAGAGTCTTTGTGAAATTTCTCCTGAGGATATGGATCCCTCACCTCAATGGTGTATATTAGTAAATATGAGTTCGCCAGAACTAGTTAGACCAAACACTACAGAATTGAACACTCCCATATAGGGATCCTCATTAGAGAAAGAACTCAATGCACAAGGGTTTCTTCGGGATCTTAGTTTTTTTCCCTATACAAACTTTGATTTAATTATGTTCACATGGTAGTCTAGATTAGGTAGAATTCAAAGGAATCTCGAATAGATCCAGTCTTAATATTAGTCCCCTAATAGGGGACGATCTTGTGGTTGTGTATTTTATTGGAGCTCCCCTTCAAAGTACTCATATTTCTTATGTTTCTTTTGAAATGTCCATCGTAAATAGTAGTAATGCTATTGTTGCAACTAGGGGTATGCAAAACCTATATTTTTCTAATGGTGGAAGAGGAGCCACCCCTCATTTCTCCATCATCCCTATGTCTAATTCATATTCTGCGGTTCTTCATCCAACCCCCACTCCTTGCTCGAGTGAAGGTGCCCAACCTTCTTCTTCTTATGCTAGTGTGTTTTCTTTTTGGATGTCATCAATGGGTATTCCTACAATATCATATATGTTTTCAACCATTTTTTTCTCATCCATGTCTAACATGGAAAGTTCCTAGACTCATTTACAGGGTTTCCTGTTTATTGGAGGATATGTTCCTTTTTTGATTCCATCTCCAGGAAGTGGGCCTTTCCCATTTCTTGGCTCTTCTATGGGTTCAAATTATTTTCAAGGGTTTTCAGGGCAGATGGGTGGAATGTTTTCACCTTCTAGTGGATCAATCGGTGGCATCCCATCTTCAATATTTATTCAACATGGGAGTAATGTCTTCCCTCCCTCCGAGATACCGACAAGCTCCATATCATAGATGTCATTACACCCACCATCTATCAATAAAACTCAAGCAATGTTCCCTCCCCTTGTGCAAGCTTTCGTAGTGAATATGATTCAATATTATACTCCAAAAACAAGCCAACAATTCAGAAGGAAGAAGAAGAATAGAGGTATTAAAAATAATTTAGAGGATAAAGATGATACAACTTAGGCTAGTAATAATACCAACGAGGTTAAGAGAGAGGAAGAAAGTGAAGCTCCCTTGTAAGTTTTATAAAGGTGGTAGTATAACTCTTCTTTTCCCCAAAATTCAAGATGTTCAACACTTGTTGGCACAATAATATTTGTCAAGTCAATAGGTTGTGCTCAACAACCCTTTCTCTCAGGGCCAACAACTTGTTGCTCACGCTACTTCCAAATATGGACCTCAACAAGGGGAAAATGAAAGATATTTGAACGTGGGGGATATATCATTGAACATTATATTTTTAATGCTCAATTGGATCTATCAACTCCGACCCATGATTATGGAGGCCTTGAGTCTTCTAAAGGAAATAACCTCTTGGTCCACAGGAACCTCTTCATATTGAAAAAACTGTGATTGAGTCTCTACCTCGTATGCCGAAAGGATCATTAAAATGCTCGACGCACAACCCAAAATCCCAGGCCACCCAAAATTACTCTATCATAGAGGATTTTTCCCAGAATCCATGTGCCTTGTCAGCTTTGGAGGTGCTCTAATTGTGTCCTACACAAAGGAGAACATTATTCAATGCTATCAGAGTTTGTAGATCCAGAGAATTATCAGATGATTATGTTTGACACTAGCAGTGTCAAACCTAAACTTTCTCATCATGTTTCTTTTCAAATTCAGGTAGGTTACCGTGCGAAGTCCATTTTTTGAATGGTTAATGATGGTGGTGTTGGAAAGTGTAGCTAGGTTTTGTCTTCAAATTAACTATGTAATTATGTATTTTTGTAATGAAGAAGACAATGATAATAAAATATATTTTTGGTATGCTTGCTTCGTGGGTTTCATGAGCAAGGTTTTATTATAGGTCAAAAAAATTCTTCTTGATGTATTTTAGGATTTGTCTTCTTTTCATAAAAGTACTAATTAAGAGTCATGTTTATGAAGATTCAAGTCACACTTGTATGACACAATACCTTTTCACATAATCCTTGAAGTCATGGCTAAGAATATGGCTCAATTTCATCATTTAAATGACCCCACAAGTCGACTTAGAAGTAGGCCTTCATGTAGGCTCAAAAGGGAGATTTGTCTTGTATATATAAGGATGGTATGCATTTCATTTGAAGAAAGAACTTTAGATTGGTTTGAGGTAGCAATGTGAAGAAAAGGGTGAGATATCTATGGATATACATATCAGCAAGAAGTGTTGATTAATTGTTGCATTTAAAGGTGAAGAAGGGAATGAAGGTAAGTGTGGATATGGGACTACACTCAATCGTAAAGAAGGAATGTGTCATACTGCGGATTCAAGACTGCGTTCCAGCAGGAAAAAGGACGGTGTTATAGTATTGATATAAGTATGCATTCAACATGAATAAGGACTATGTTAAGATGCAATATTAACACAGAGTATATTGTGAAGAAAGGATTGTGTGAAACATTTATAATGGGACTATGAACAAAATTGTATAAGGTTATTTTCATAATATAGGGTGGACTGTCCTATAGAAGAAAAACAAGATAAGTATGTATAATCAAAAAGGTAAAGCATAAGGTGATATAGTCTATCACAGTGCTCATATCAAGCAAGAATCTCATACAAGTAGAGATCGAGATCTCTAGTCTTGGTGCAAAAGTGTGCATAATAGTGCAGTACGGTGCAAGAAAGAAGCATCAGCTCAAGCAGTCAATGAAGAAGCAATGACAAGGTCTTGGAGGCATACATAGGTCAAGGGTTTGAGTCATGGTCATGGTACTTGTCAACTGAAAGTATATAAGAATATTTCTCGTGGGTTTTCCTCTCCAAGGGGGAGAGGTTTTTGCCCAAGCTTAAAGAGCTTAAATTTGTGCCTCTTGTGTTTTTGGTAATTAACTTGATGAAACATATAATAAGCTCAGAAGAGAAGACATAAGTAAAATAATTAATCTCACAATTAATTATCAAGAAGAGAATTTGAATTAAACACCGATCTTCCAAATTCTCAACATGGTATCAGAGCCAAGGTGCTGAAGATGAGGGCTACTTGACAAAGAGACATTCAAAGAAGCAAGAATCAAATTCTACATTGAAATTTCAATTCAGTTTTCAAGGAAGATTCTCAAGATATTTCAAGAAGGCCTTCAATATTTTTCAAATAATTCACTCATCAAGAAGATAATATTTTTCATCATAGATTTATATTGAAGACATTTTTGGAAGATACAACATTAATACCATTCAGCATTATCCAACACCTTTGAAGACATTATAATTCTAAATACATCCTTTATGATCAAGGATCCAAGGTCACCTTCATTGGAGAAATCAATCTAAAAGGGAGTTCCTACCTTCATTGATCATATATGGATCAAGGACCTAAGTGATAGCTCAAAATTAAAAGTGTTTAGAAGTGTGTTGAATTTGAGCGACCGGAGAGATCTCATCTTTCTGATTTTGATGCCGTGAACGGTTCGAAAAATTGACACCGTATGAAGAAGTTATTGCAGTTTGAAAAGTCTAGTAAACTATAATTTTTGGACTTTGACTAGGTTTGACTAGAATTTTGGGAAATTTGAAAATTTAATTTTCTAGGGAATATTCTTGGAATATTCCTCAAAATATTCCCTGGAATATTCCTCGAAATATTCCATTTGGACTAGTCATATGTTGACAAGTGGCTTTGTTTAATTCGGTAGTGGGTTAATTGTTTTGTTTTCATACCAATCATGGGCTGCCACATGGCAGGCCCGGAGGCCGCCACGTGGCCTAGTATCATGGTATAAAATTATGGGCTGGACTCCCCGAGAGTCGACCTCCTGACCTCCTATACAGAGCAACCACGTCTTACCGTTGGGCTGCATTTAGTTCTTAACAACGTATGTCAACACAATATAATTAACGTGTTACAATTTATTGATTAGCAGTTTGGAGGGGCGAACCCCTCCCATACGTCCAAAACCCCATGACCATGGGCTTAGCTCTAACCGATGGCGTATAAATAGATGTTAAACCTGTCACATGTCTTATGTTTCGGCTAACTCTGTGGCCTATTTAATGCCAACAGTTATAAAACCCTGACATCAACCATAACCGCGCGGAGTTTATGGGGCATGTGCCCACATGTAACAGTCAGCCTTTATTGCTAGCGGTTAGGTGGGCAGAATATTTGGCATGCCACTAGAAATATCGGATTTTTCCGAATTTAACTGGCGTTAAGTCCAGTTCTCCACATTTGGTGGAGGATTTTTAGGGGTCATTGGGAAAAATGAGTTCATGCTCTATCTTCAGCTAGATTCAACCAATTTTAGAGTGCCAATAGTCAAATTTGACTAGCTCAGACATTCCAGACTCATTGGTGAGGGTTAGAGAGCCATCAGAGGAATTTTTAGCAAGTTTTTTCTTTAAATAAGTTCTAGGGGCCACTAGGGCCACCAAGGGCCAGCAGCAGTTTGAGGCTTAGCCAGAGCAGCTAGAAGCCTTATTCAAAAATCCAATAGTCAATTTTGGATGTTTCATATGCTATGGAAATAATGGTGTGGTTAGAAGAGATTATAGAGGACTTTTTAAGGCCGATATGCTTCAATGGAGTTCTAGGGGCCACTAGGGCCAGAAGGTGCCAGAAGGTTTCATTTATGGATTTTTCAGAGCTTTTGAGGACTTCTAGAGGTCGAGAACCCATCAGAGAAGTTTTCAGGGACCCTAGTGCCAGGGGGTGTCAACAGGTGTTGGAGGCGAAACCAGAGCATCTAGAGGCCATTTTCTGCAACTGAATAGTCTATTCTGACTATATTTGACATTATGAATCCATTTAAGGAATTTTTAGAGTCATTTGAAGACTTCTAGAGCTCGATAATCTACAGGTAATTTTTGGGCAGCCCAAGGTCAACTATGGAAGGAGGCCTAGATTTGGGAGCTAGTGCTCTTTTGGAGCATAAAATTATTCTATTATTGGTGTCTAATGTGTGTTGGAGATATTAGGTGAGTTTTGAAGGACATAAAAATAATTCTGAAGTAGTTAGTGCCATAGAGAAGCTCAGGGTAGCTCAAGTGCATCAACATAAGGAATCAAGTCTAAGGGAGCCTAGATCTGTTTTCATAGTGATGACAGCCATGAAAGGGATATAGATGGTATTCTAAGCCCATTGGTTCAGTTCAGTTAACCATTGGAGTTAAATGTGGAACTTGTAAAAGAAATTTTTCCATAATCCTAAAGAGCCAAGTCAAGATGACAAGAGCTCAAGGAGACGTAGCCCACAATATTCGAGTGAACTCCTAGATTAAATTTGTTGTTATGTGTGGATGTTTATTTGCTGCATTATATTTTGGTTGCACATGTTTAATATCAGCAAAAACAAATGGTTTTAAAGCACTTAAACAATTAAAAAACATACACTTATTTCAAGTATAAAATTCCACAAATGTCAAGTATAAGATAGATCTTTTATTTTTTTAACTGAGTGAGAGGTTCTTGAAAAGCATAACAAGTTATCCAACCCATTTTCAGATCATTCATCTTCATCATTATCAAGGAATATGCTAGAATAATGAATTCACTCTACTCAAGTAAGTATCTATGACCTCATCTAAATCTGTCAAAATGACTTATTGCAAAGAGAGCAACAAATTCGTTGGGTCATCAAACTTTAGTGCATGGAAGAAGAGGACAGATTTGAATCTAATTGAAAATGAAGTTACGGGCTACATATAAGGATATACAACTCGACCTTCAAAGATCCACTAGTTCACTTTTAGTAGCACTCAACTTGTTCAGGTAAGTGATCATAGGTGTAGACATAGTCATGTAATCCTCCATCCTAAATCTCATCAATATCTCCACTACATACTTGTGCTTCCCAAGGAAAATATCTCTTAGTAGTTGCCACACCTACAACACCAAAATTTAGTGCATTAAGTTGATGTCCATGTCAAATTCCAATGAAAGATCCTCCTTTCACATCTCTATCAGCTTCTTTGATCCTATCATGAAGAGATCATCCACATAAAATACCAAGATGAGTGATTCACCCTCAACGAGTACAAAGTACAAGTTGGGAATTGCCTCACTCTTGCTAATTCCCAAACCAAGAAGATATCCATCAATCCTAGTGTACCATGTTTTTGGAGCCTTCTTCAGCCTATAAAGGTCCTTCTTCAACCTATATACATGGGAATCTCTGCCATGCACCTCAAAGCCTAGAGGCTTCTCAATATACACCTCTTCGTCAATAACCCTATTGAGGATAACAGTCTTCACATCCATTTGATGTATCCTCTACCTCATCTCTAAAGCAATGGACATAACTGCTCAGGTAGATGCACATCTAGTGTTGGGTGCAAATGTCTCCTTATAATCCACTCCCTCCATCTGGGAGAACCCTATCGCCACAAACCTCACTTTATACTTCTCGATATTGTCATTTGCTGCATATTTGATCTTATACATCCATCGAGAAGTGACCATGAACTTCCCCTCTGGTCTCGGAACTATATCCCAAACATCATTCCTCGTGATGGAGCTATACTCCTCTATCATGGCATCTCTCCAGGCTTGCTCACCTATAGCCTCCTCAAAATTGGAAGGCTCAAACTTACATACGTATCTCAACAGTGCCAAATAATTGGAATATCTGGTCAGTTGTCTACTTTGACTGAAAGGGCTACTAGGAGCCTGCACATGCTCTTGGTAGAACTCAAAGGAATATCCAGTTCATCCTCTGATTTTGTTGGTTATGTCCCTATTGGTTATGTTGGTCCCTGCTTAGACTTAGGAGCCTCTTGCTTCCTCTCCTCTTGGAATTGTTGGCTCTATCTCATGAGATCTCCTCAGGATCCTATCCTCATTAAATCTGACATCCCGAGTCAAGCTTACCTTTATTTGTCCTGGAATGTAGACTCGGTAGGCCTTTGAGACCTCATTGTACCCAACAAACATACCCCTCCCATATAAGGGCTCCAATGTAGTCCTCTTGTCTATAGGAACATGGACATAAACTGGACTAATGAATATGTGCAAGTGACTCACATCTTGTTTCACTCTTGTAAACAGCTCCTCACAGATCATGTCCTCCAAAACCCTGTGAGGATTATTGTTCAGCACATACACATTTTTATTGTAGGCCTCTTCCCACAAAAACATAGGAAACTCCTAATCATAGATCATTTCCCTCGTTTCCTCCATGATGGTCCTATATTTCCTCTTGTAAAACCCATTTTTTTGAGGGTTGTAGGGTACTGTGAGTTCCTTGTTGATTCATGCCTTACTACAAAATTTCAGGAACTCGTTGGAGGTTTACTCACCCCCACTATCTAATCTCAGCACCTTAATCTTCCTTCATGTTTGTTATCCACAAGATCCTTAAACTCATGAAACTAATTGAAGACCTCATCCTTGGTCTTCAAGAAGTAGACCCAAGTCTTCCTGGAATAATAATTTATGAACATTGCAAAAAATAAGGACCTGGTGATCTACATCACAGACATAGGACCACATATATCTTAATGCACCAAGTCTAGCACACCCTTAGACTTGGTCTCACTATGAGGATATGCATTCTTGGCCTACTTTCCAAGCACACACCCTTTACATACTCCATCCCGCTCCAAATGGATTTTTATAAAACCAACAACCATCCTTTTCACCATTATAAGAACTCTCTAGTGTGGGTTTCACATCCTCATGTGCCAAATCTCGCTTTGGATGTCACTCTCATGGATGAGAGCCTTCAACTGCTATCCTCTCAACAGATAGAGATATTTCTCCCTCCTACTGATCACATGATTATTGTTGAAATTAGTTCCCTTCGGCCTAACAACCACTTCACCTCCTGTAAAGCTAACCTCCAGTACTTTTTCTTTGATGGTCAAAACTGAAAGAAGATTATTCTCGAAACCCGATACATATAACACTTCATTCACCTCCATGATACCACATAATGTCATCTAGAACTCGATACTCCTTGTGCCATTGACTACATACTTGGCCTTGTCACCAAGCTCCACATTTATGTCTTTGGACCCCTTAGTCATGTTGGTGAAGAAGTCTCTTGATCCCATCATGTAATGAGATTCTCTATTATCCACAAAATAGACACCTATCATGATTGTTCCAGAAAGGAAAGATAATTGGGAAAAAAATTTCTCAAACTTATCTGCCATCTCCTCCATATGTGTAGTATTATTTGTAGCAATCTTACCCTTGCCCTTATTTTTGTTATGACACAACCAAGAAAAATTCCCGAATTTATGACAATCAAAGAATTTAACTTTTCTCATGTCATTTTCATTATCTTTCAGTTAATATGCTCCTCCACATGGTTTTTCTTGGCCTTTTCTTTTCCCTTTTTCTCTTGTGCAACAAGAGAAAATTCATCCTTTTAATCACCATCCTTTTGTTGTCCTCTAGTCAATGAATTTTCCTAGATCTCCTAAGTAAAATTGTCCCATAGCCAACTCTAATTAGAAAGTTGTTAACAAGCAAGAATCTTAACCACAAAATTGGACTGCTACTTCACACACCCCTTCAAAACAACTTTTACCATCTCTGAATCATGCACAATTTCCCCCATTGTTGCAAGCTCATCACGAGCATGTTGGACCCTCATGAGATAGGAAGCCACGGTCTCTAATCTGCCCATTTTAATGTTGTTTAATGTTTCCCGCAACATTATTTTCCTTTTCTTTTTTGTACTCTAATGAAGACCTATCAGAGCTACCCAATTTTTTCTACCAGTTTCCTTCCCTAATATGTGAGTAATTTATATGATCCCTCACACCATCCAATATTATACAACTTTCTTTCATATCATTGGTTCTATGTTGTGTTGCTTGTACCAAATATGAAGGAACCTGCACATCTCTGCTTACTAAATCCCAAAGATCATCCATCTTCATAATTTAGGTAATTCTCTCCTTCTAGGGGCTGAAATTTGATACTCCATCCAACCTTTATTCATATCTCAAATTGTTTAATGATGTGATATTCGCAAATAAACCACAGTTAGAATACCCAACTGCAAAAATTTTAGAAATAATTTGTTGCTGCAAAAAAATAAATTTTTTTGTTATAAACCTTCATTATCTCGTATCTCTCTTTCAGAGGCTTCTAGATAGCTCTAATACCATGTTAAGTTTCTAATACCAACCAAATTTATTTTCTCATGAAAAATTAATTTATCCCCAGTTTATTATTTATTTTCCCAAATAATAATTGAATCACTGAAAAATAAAATCATTAGTATCTTCAACTTCTATAATTAAAAATATGCAACGGAAATAAACCAAAGAGATCAATCACACATTGAAAAAACTAATTAACCCAAATTCTTCATCCTTTCATTATCTGGAAAATTTCGGTTTGTCAACCCACAAAGATACTAGGAGAAATACAATTTGGAACCTACAACTCAACTGCCTGAGAATGAATTCAACCCAGGAAAATCAAACTCAAGGACATTTTCCCTTAGATAAAATCGCTTTGAATAAATCATCTTCCAACAACCAAATTTGTGTCGTTCAACAACTCGATCTATGCCTTGCCACCAATGTGCACTGGAAAATCCCAAACACTCCAGCAACTCGTCCTCCTCTAAACAAACTTGATCTTCTTTCGACAACTAGCCCTACAATCTCCTCCAACTCGACCCTCCTATATTCACTCAAACTCACTCGCACTTCTCCTCCTCTATGTGTTATTCACTAAGTCGCTCGCACTCAAACAAAATCGCTCTCTCTCTCTCTCGTGATGATCTACTAACACACTTGTGCTATTTTTTTTGTCTTCACCTCCATCACTAGCCTCCATTTATAATCTTCATGAGTCCAAATCTCTAACCCCAATCTCTGTTGAAATTTGTAAATAGGTTTGGTCTTCAAAATATCTTATGTATTCTTGATTTTATGTATTTTATGTAAAAGAGAAAGAAAAATTATTATTATTATTTTATAGCATGGGTTTCATGCTCAATATCAATTTATTTTTAGATCAAAGCACCCATTGTGTGCTTCTAGGGTTTTGTCATAGATTCAAGGAGTCAAAAGAGTCATTATTGTATGTAATAGACCCTATTGGGCATCTTGTATCAAGTCAAAAGAATTTATTTGAGTCAAAATTGTGTCAAAAGTCCATCCAAGACCAAGTCGGTCTGCAAGAGAGAAATTCGGCCTCATGAAGGGTAATTCGACCTCCTTAAATCCTATATATAAGAAGGAGTCGACCTCATTTGAAGAATATCATGTAAGAAAATTTGATCACTAGAAGAAGTAGAAGAGAAAGAAAGAAGAATGAATGACATGACAAGGACTAGAAGACAACAAAATTTGAATTTTTTGGGTCAATATATCTTACATGTGGGAAGAGGAAGCTAGGGTTTCTACAGCTACATCAGAGGAAATTTCATATCTCCAAGGAAGGTCAAAATATGTGATGAAAAAACAAGATATATAATTTATTTGTTCAAGAAATAAGAAGAAAGTTAAGAGAATGTGTAAGGAGGCCCAAAATAGCCTATTTATCCCACATGTGAAGTTGTAGTTGTTGCAGAAGGGCCAAAAAGTTGCATACCTACAGTAATGGCCGAAATTTTTGTCAGGCATCGAAGTAGAAGTTGCTAAAGTTGTTGGAATGACAAAATTCGTTACTCATCTACAAGGAAGGTTGACTTGGTATTGGAGGGGTCTTTGTCTTGGTTCTAAAGGTCTTGGAATTCATCATTTAAATATTCTATAAGAAGAGAAGAATTATGTTGGGTTTTCCTCTCTTGGAGAGGTTTTGGGCCTGCTAGCAACCTATATCTTGTGTTCACTTGTTCTATTGATCTTCATGTTTTTGGTAGTTGTTTGATGATAAGAACATAATCATAATCAAGAGAAGAATAAGCTAATTATAAATTATACAAGTTGAACTAAAAGAACATCACAAGCACTATCAAAATAAATGAAATCACCCTAATCTAGCTTCCCTAGAATTCTCAACATGGTATCATAGCTAAGGTGACAAAGAAAGGCAGGATGAAGATCTCTCAGTTGAAAAAGGATCAATAAGGGCCAAATATAATATGAAGAGCATCAAGGAAGAACTATTGATCACTTCACAAAGACTTTATCATCTTTAAATAAGAACCTATAGAATAAGGAAAGAAGCCCTCAAGAACCCCGCCCCCATCTCAAAGAAAGGAGGAATTTACATATTGAAGTATCTTGGGAAGCCTCCACACTCTACATCATTATCCGAAGGAGGCAAGTAGATTAATTTATCAATTTTTCTTGAATAAAATGAATCATCATTTTGAAGAAGGTAGATCATTCCTATCTTATTCTAAATCTCACACTCTAGTGGAGACATCATCATCAAGGAGGAATATTCATTTTTTAAGTACTTTATATTTATGTCTCAAACTGCAAATAAAATCACTACTTTATACAAGGAGAATGATAAAATTCTTGGTACATTAAACTACCTTGCATTGAAGAAGAAATTAGATTTTATTCTCACACAAAAAAATATATATATTATTTCAAGGGCTCCATCACAAAGCCTCCTCAAGAACAATATCAATCATTATTGAAATACATGAAAGGAGAAATAAGAGCTCAAATAATCCTCGTTGAATCTATCAAGGACTCTCTCATTCCCTTTGTAAAAAAATTGAAGACATCAAAAGAGATCTATGACAAGTTGGTAGAGTTGTACTATGTAAGTATAGTTGGGGAAATAATATCTTTAAGGACTTTTGTGCTATACAACACCCCCCATTTACTTTCAATAAATGGGGACCCTTAAAAAATAAATAGAAATTTGTGAGCTTGATTTTATCTTAGCCTAAGTCTAAAAATTTAGGAAATAAATTTTTTTCCCTTTTCGCTTTGATTTTAAAAAGCGCTCATCGCAAATCGCATAACTTACAACCCGAATAATTTAAAACATATATAAGTTTTGCGAACTGCAATATGCACTACAACCTTTGTTGAGTCATATATAATTCTCGTTTCAAATTCTTTAAACACCCTGTTGGGCAATTTATTTGAACAAATTGCTGCATTAAATTATCGACCAGGGAAACTCGTGAGCTTGTGATGGTGCCAGCAATATATATGCAGGAGTAGGCAACTAACTCTATGTTTAACTAAATTGTTTATGATTCAATATAATATGCAAGGGAAGTTCTCAGATAAGCAGGCTCCTAACTTAGGAGGTCTTGATTGTCCTTCCCTACAGTATCATAGAGAAATCATTCATAAAACCAGAAACTTGAAATAAAGACAAGGCTATTCAAAAGCTGAACTCTAACTCAATTAGTTTAAAAAGAGGAATAATATTGAAATGGTTCTTGACTCAAGAAATCCACTTTCACCTCAATTACCACTTAATGAATCAGAGATTAAAACCAAGAACCTAAGATGGATAAATTATTAATGAAAGAAGCTCTTAACTTAAGAGACATGTAAAGTATTCCATTATAATTCATTCATCTTAATATCAAAAATCTCAACAAGAAACTACTTGCACACAAACAAAAGAAACCAATTTTAATCTAAGCAATGAAATGAAACAAAATCTAATATGAAATAAAATGTTTCTCTCATCCTTTTTAGAGTGAGCTCAATTCTCTTAAGAACAAGACAAATTATTCCATATACTACATTAAGGAAACTTATATCTAAAACTACATAAATTCCATAAATTCATATTCTACATTAACACAATTTACATCTAAAACTACATAATGGAAATATATGAAAAATGAAGCTTTATTCTATTCCATCATCAATTGGATACAATGCTCTAAGAGTCCTCCCTTTGGAATGGAGGAGGTACTCCTATTTATACAATGAGAGGAGTAACAAACTCATAATGATCATCCACTAATATCTCTAACCATCTAAACACATAACCCTATCCTCCATGATCTCCTCCATAATCTTTTCCATGAGGTTTATCTTCTTAAATTCGAATTTGATCATCCAAGGCCACATAAAGGTGTCTTGGAAGCTTCCTTTGTGCCTACACATGTCAACAAACTCATGCTAATTGTTAGGCATAAGTATAAGCATATTATTTTCTAAGTTTTAGCCATAAATTCACTTTAAAATATTAAGAATTAATAAACTTTGGAAAAACATAGTTATGACCCAATAATGAGGTGAATGTAATGATATGGAGGTGGAATGGAGGTGACATGAAGGTAAAATGTGAAGATATTGATGAATAATGGAGTGAAAATAGGGACTATTTTGAGGCCCAACATACCCCCAAACTGAAGGTATTGCATGTCCTCATGCAATCTATTACATTACTTTTTGGTACTTGAGCTTTGGCTAAAACTCTGCATGAGATCATTTACTTAACTTTTGCAAAGCGTTATTTTGATGAACTACAACTTGGTTGGTTCTTGTGTTTCAACCATATTTTGTTTGTTGCGTTCATTGTATGATCTTTGCATAATGATAATGTGCTTTTTATGGCAGAGTATTTTTGTTGGAATGCATCATGGTTGGTTTTTGTGTAACAACCATGATTCTATTGGCATCCAATTAACTTTTAAATACTTTAGACAAAGCCATTTGTATGCTCATGTAATAGTAAATATATTTTGAAGGTAAGTGGGTTTAGAATGTGATATATAGCTGTGGATATGAATGTGACAAAACATGTATGTAAATGTATCCTTCCCATTAAACGGATGGCTTTGGCAATGAAAGGAAAGGAAGTGAAGTTTTTTTCCAAAAATTATTATTCTAACATTTCAAGGAATTTAATGGTTAAAAGTTAGAAAATAGCATACCTTAACTTACCCTTCCAAAAATAGGTGAGTCGTGCATGTGTGACTGCAAACTGTTGTGAAAATGGTGGATGAAAGATGGATCTGTATTGTCGTATCAGCTGTGGGATCCGCTGCTACTAGATGAAAAATCTGAGGAGTCTGCTGAACATGGCTGAAAGTTGTATCTGCTGCTGGATGATGAATCCGATGAGTTTGCTGAATATGGCTGAAAATCTATAAGGCTTGGAAGGTATACAAAATATAGAAGTTACATTTTCCTCCCAGCCGTATTTATTGACTTGTCCTCAAGTGAAATACAATGAATACCATGAATGGAAATACAATGAATGGAAATTGGCTTCATCTGCTGCAAAATATGGGTCTTCAAGTCTTCAACGCTCGATGGCACAAATCTTGCTATGTGATTAAATGTGTCGATGTCGAACATAACAAGAAGTTGTTGACTTAGTGGCCGTTAATGAATGCCCCTAGCCAACACAAGAGCTCCCACCATTGATTCCAATGGGAGTCAGGATGCCTAACACATCTTTGTAGGTACGAATAAATTTGTCGTGGTCGAGTCACCTACAAGATCCAACGAACAAGGGATATTAATGTACTCCCATTGTTCATTGGCAAGAGTACTTGCCATTAAGGCATGCAAGCCTCTAGGTGTTTTTTTTTAATGATACTTAGACTCTAGGACTTTGACTCAAGCAGGGTTTTATTGGCGGAAATGAAAAATGGTATGAAAAGGGAAATGGAAATGGAAAATGGCTTTTATTGATGAGTTAGGGATAGATGAAAGGAAATGCATGGTGAATGAAGAAGAACTCTTGCTGTGAAAAATGGATATGAAAATGTCATGCGTTATAGATGTACAATTGATGGGATTCAAAATCTTTTCAGAAAGGGAGGTGGAAGGTAATGGTTGTGGAGATGGATTTGTCTTGAGAATTTTTCATGAATTTAGTCTTTGGAAGACTAATTGTCGTCACAATGTAGTCTCCGTAATGATCGCTTTGTCGTCCTGTAACCTGTAAAAAAAAACTTGACAAAAAGAAACATAAGTGTGTTCAAGAAGGAATGCGCATTTCCTTCATGATTCTTACGCAAAATTTTTATACCAAATAAAACAAATTAAGGACAATCAAAGGTGTTGAAATTGACTTAATCATGATATTAAAATCAATCCATTCTTAAAAATAACCATGAAAAATAATACTCCCTGTCAGATAACTCATGAAATGTGCTTCGCAATTCTGTTCTGTAAAGCATACAAGAACCATGTGATGAGTTTATACCATCTTGATGTTATCGAAATAGAATTGAATCCTCCAATTGATTTTTAAAATTTGTTTCCAAGTGTTCCATTATTTATTTTCAAATCTGCGTGAATTTTGTGAAAAGTGTGTTTATTTTTTATTTTTTTATTTTTCCCTTGTACCAACTGTTGCGGTTTCATCCAATTCCATTATTCTCTCAATATGCATTTCACCAAAGTTTTTTTATGCCAATGTTCTTTACTTTATAAAATGCCAATATTCGCCCCTCAAATCCTTTAAAACAACCACTGTCACAAAACACAATTTATTATTTTTTTTTTCTTTTTTTTTTTAATAAAAATCATAACCTAACAATATATTAATTCAATCATATAACAACAAACATAACAACAATTATATACAACAAATTAAATATAAAAAAAAAATAATAACAAACTACAACTATAACAATTAATACAATTATATCAATATATAATATATTAATATAATTAATATATTAATACATTAATATATTAATACAAATATAACAAACCTTAAATAACAAACATAGACATCAACTTATAACAAATTACAATTAACAAAAGAAAAATAAAAAAATAAAAATTTACAACTATATTAATATAATTATAACAATATATTAATATATTAATATAATTAATATATTAATATAATTAATATATTAATACAATCATAGCAAATCAAATATTAACTATAAAAAGAAATTATAACAAATACAAATCAAAACAAATCAACATTAACTAAAAATATATAAATATGAATCAAAACAAATAAAAAAAACATAACATATAACATTAAATACAAAACAAATTAAAACTAAAAATTCAAACAAACCAAAAGAAATGGAAAAAAAAACGGATCTGGGCGCAATATGTTAAATTGTGATTGAAAGAACCTCAATTTTCTCCTAAACCGCTGCAAATTTCAGGAAATTTCTCACGAGTCACCTAATTACCCCCGTTCTGGAAAAAACCCATGTCTCAGTTTTTTTAATTCATCTTAGTTTGCTCAGAAAATCCATTTTAAAATCGCGTGTTGAAACTGATGCGATTTCGTGAAGCTTTTGGCAATAGAAATCAATTGCTGTGCATGGTAATGGAGTCCAGCATACAAAGGTAAAGAATTTAAGGAATGAAATAAAGCTTTTGATCTATATTTGATTGTCATTCACGCCAACAACTTGACAATGTGTTTACAATGAAAGAGCAAATTCAGAGTTGTGATTTTTTTTCTGTGAGAACTAATCAACTCTTAAGGCAATTACTCACTATTTACTGCATCCATTCTACTCCACCCAGCTTTTCTTATTGGAGGATTTCAGTCTCCAGTTAAGGTCGGTACGCAGATCAATTTTTCAGCAAGAGTTTTTTTATTTGAATAAATCAATTGATTTTCTGATCTTCCTGATCGCACGAAGCGCAGGAAGAGAGCATACTCATCGCTTGATTTGTTTTTATTTATGCAGGGGGGGTGTTTTTGAAATGACGAAATTTAAAACTAGCTAAACATTAAAACATCAGAAAATTCAAACTTAAACTCCTTTGTGAAGATCCTGCTGTCACCAGGGTTCACAAATTATTTTGTCTAAAGAAAAATGCTAGTACTAAATTAAATTTCTAATACCTAATCCCTTAGCACCATCCCCGGCAACGGCGCCAAAATGTTGGGCAATTTATTTGAACAAATTGTTGCATTAAATTATCGACCAGGGAAACTCGTGAGCTTGTGATGGTGCCAGCAATATATATGCAGGAGTAGGCAACTAACTCTATGTCTAACTAAATTGTTTATGATTCAATATAATATGCAAGGGAAGAGGCTCCTAACTTAGGAGGTCCTGGTTGTCCTTCCCTACAGTATCATAGAGAAATCATTCATAAAACCAGAAACTTGAAATAAAGACAAGGCTATTCAAACGCTGAAAGTAATATATTCTATAACTCTAACTCAATTAGTTTAAAAAGAGGAATAATATTGAAATGGTTCTTGACTCAAGAAATCCACTTTCACCTCAATTACCACTTAATGAATCGGAGATTAAAACCAAGAACTTAAGATGGATAAATTATTAATGAAAGAAGCTCTTAACTTAAGAGACATGTAAAGTATTCCATTATAATTCATTCATCAATCACACACAAATCCTTAAACATCTAAGAAATGAAATGAAACAAAATCTAATATGAAATAAAATGTTTCTCTCATCCTTTTAGAGTGAGCTCAATTCTCTTAAGAACAAGACAAATTATTCCATATACTACATTAAGGAAACTTATATCTAAAACTACATAAATTCATAAATTCATATTCTACATTAACACAATTTACATCTAAAACTACATAATGGAAATATATGAAAAATGAAGCTTTATTCTATTCCATCATCAATTGGATACAATGCTCTAAGTGTCCTCCCCTTGGAATGGAGGAGGTACTCCTATTTATACAATGAGAGGAGTAACAAACTCATAATGATCATCCACTAATATCTCTAACCATCTAGACACATAACCCTATCCTCCATGATCTCCTCCATAATCTTTTCCATGAGGTTTATCTTCTTAAATTCGAATTTGATCATCCAAGGCCACATAAAGGTGTCTTGGAAGCTTCCTTTGAGCCTACACATGTCAACAAACTCATGCTAATTGTTAGGCATAAGTATAAGCATATTATTTTCTAAGTTTTAGCCATAAATTCACTTTAAAATATTAAGAATTAATAAACTTTGGAAAAACATAGTTATGACCCAATAATGAGGTGAATGTAATGATATGGAGGTGGAATGGAGGTGACATGAAGGTAAAATGTGAAGATATTGATGAATAATGGAGTGAAAATAAAGACTATTTTGAGGCCCAACACACCCCTTTAAAAAATAAATTGCATCGCGCCTTTTAAAACAATCAACTTATGGAAATTCGGTAAAGATTGTGATGGACCAGACCCGACATCAATAAAAGAAAAAATTATAAAACTCCAAATATCTGATAAATCACATCGGCATGATTCCTTAGCACACTTCACATTTTTCAACGAATAACCAAATGTAAATTTTATTACCACATGAAAATTGTGATCTGCGATTTGCACATGGCACATTTCGTGAAATTCATCGGTGACAAAAAACATAACTAATGGTAACGGTTTAGAGTTGCGATATGTGATATTGATACTTATTACTCAAGTGCGTGAAATGATTCATATCTAATCAACCGGATATAATATCTAATGTCTTAAATTTATAGATTATAAATATTACGTAAAGGTGTGTAAGATATTTGATAGGAAGAATTATGGGTGATTAAGGCATTTAATGGGAGTAAGGTTTGAAAGATTGATATCTACTTCAAGCATGTTTTGAATAATTGAGTGCCAGATTTTTTATTATATTGTTTTAACTCTATCCTTCTCCCCATTCATCTTAGATCTAAGTTTAATCTGTTCACTTGAATTCAGGAAGCTACCTAATGGATAAGGATAAATGGAATGAAAAAGAAAGGCAAGGAAATTTCCCAAACATCAGTTTTTGAAGACTCAGACATGTCTCCATTGTTCTCAGATACGACCTAAAACAAGGATTGCGGCAGTTCCTCATGGGAATCAATGTACCAACTCTTCAAGGATGAACAGCCAAGGGTAATAGTCAAAATAGCTACAGCAGACGTGTAAGTTTCCTCGGACCCATCCTACTTCAACGTTGCATGCTCATTTCTTCAAAAAATAGCAACGAGGCCGAATATTCTCCCCTACACATATATGGTAAAGTAGGTAATTAACCACCTTAACATAGCAGATATGACATTTAAGAATTCAAACCTGGAGAATATTGGTTCATTCACTACAGAATATTTGAGGACATTGTACCACTTACCCATGCCGCAACAGAATTATGACAAAGATTTTGTCCAAAGCTTTACAAAGAAACATACAAACCTGATGAAAGTTATAAAGGGATGGAAAGATGACCAAGGCAAGCTGAAACGGGACAAACTCTGTATGTACCCGATAGCACAATTACCCTCCCCTTATTGCTATGCTGCTGGAATGTTATGTAGATTTTTTGCAAAGCCAGATACTACTAGGATTTCCATAGACTGGGTCCTGTTAATTGATGCAATTTTCAATTTTTCAATTATGAATTGGGCGAATATCTTGTCTGATAATATGGCCAGAAATATGCTGGATTATAGAAGTAAAAGTAGTGTTTCCTCTAGGGAAATAAGCCCCTTTTACATGAGTGCTTATGTTATGGATGCAGTTTTCTTTTGTTCAATTTTTCCTACCATGGGATGGAAATGGACAACCCAAGATCTCACTCCAATCCATATTTACTACAGAGCCCTTTGGGAGTCATATTTTCATTTACACTTTTATAAAATTTGCAATGGAGTCATGTTACCTATGCATCAAATTATCTTTAATGAGAAAGCCCCTAGGATTTCTAGAAAGGCTAGTGCAAACATTTTTCCCATTTCCAGATGGTTTGTCAAAGATAATTTCACCTATATCAGAGTTTTTGGGAGTCATGCTTCTCCCCAAGTTTTGCCCTATCATGTTCCTAATAAGCTACTAGCTAGGGAAATCGCTTATCAACTTGTAGTAATGGTATTTCTAAGTACTCAAAGATGCCAAGAAGGCCATTTGGTCTAATTTCCCTTTGCAGTGCGATACTTTTGCACTTTTTGATATTGGTCATACATTCAAGGAAGTTTCAAATGTTACTTTATGAAATTTGGCTATAATGCCAAAGAGGCCATACGACCCCAATGATGTGATTAAGAATTTCTACACCGAGCTTAAATTGAAACCTTTCTTAAATGAGATAGATATATTTGATGATTTCTTTCAAGGCATAGAGAAGTTCATAGATGTACTAAAAATGCATCTGTTGAGATTCAAAAAGATGATGATCCTATTGAAAATTAAGCACCTACACTAGGTGGGGCCCGCAGGCTATTTTTAGGTGTATGTCTATTTTTAGAATGTTGAGAAAATTCTATTTATAGAAGGAGTATATTTTTAGAATGGTGAGAAAATTCTATTTATAGATGAGTTTCTATTTTTAGATGCATGGGCGAAGCTATTTATAGATCGCATGTCTAAAAATAGAATGCATGTCGGTTATTATTATCTCTTAATAATAATTGGACAATAAATATTAATCTATTCTCTTGAAGCACTTGATTTTAGTTAAACTAAGGGGCAAACCAGTTAGCTGAAGGAATTTCGAGTTCTAAGGTTTTTTGGTGGGACATGCAAGTGGACTTAGTTGTAACTAAATTATTTGAAGTTGTAACAGAGTTGGATGTGTAGTTATGTGAGTTGTAAAGTATTTTAACTCAGTTAAGTGAGTTAAAATTAGTTGTGCTAGTTGTAACTAGTTGTAACTAAAGATACACTAGTGAAAAATCAGTAAATTAAATAATAAATTAATTCACATGGAGTGATCTCACGTGCAATTGAATATTTACTATTGTTAACTACATGCATGTCAGATCCAGTGGAGACCCAGTTGAGAGATAGGTCAAAGGGACAGATTGTCTATCTGTTGTGACATTAGTGGGTGCACTCATGCAACCAAACACACATTGGAGATTCCAATGAGGATTGCGCAGTCAAGGCAAGGAAGTATCTCATTCATTCATGGATTGTGATCAGCAGGGATTGCGCAGTGGAGGCAGGTTGTCAGGAGGCAGTAAATTGGCTCATGTATTTGCCAATTTTTGTATGACAGTGTGAGATGATTGTATATTGTATTGAGAGCTCTTCGTTTAGAGTTTTGTATGATATTGTTTCATGATCCATGATATATACATAATATATGATATTGGGGTTTTTAGCTTTATATTTTCCTGGTAAAAACATATGTGTTATGTGTGATTGATCTTTCTTCATGTGTTTGCAATTGGCGATTAAATTTCCGCAAATATTTGAGTAGAAGGATTATGTATTTAACAGTGGCATATAATTTTTAGATCAGGAGAATCCAGGCAATACATAATTTTATTAAAATTTCTACATGGTATTAGAGGAAATAATATTGCAATTTTGAAGCAATAGCTGAGTTTGTTGGTGGAAACAATTCGAATTTGTTGCAAGAATTTCTTGGTGTGACAATTGAGTAAACATCGAAATGGCTTTCAAAGGTTGGATAGAGTATGCACTCGAGGACTGCTCGAACTACATCACATGGAAGGACAGGATGGAGGCGGTGCTTGAAGGTAACGGCTTAAAGGAATTCATCGACAATGATGTTCCTAAGCCCACTTAGACGGATGCTACATTAATTTATGCATGCCAAAATGAAGTAGCGAAGACGAGAAGGATTCTGTTGGAAGGTGTGAAAGACCATATTGTCTCAAGCCTTCATAATAAATCCACTTCATATGTTATGTGGAAGGCTTTGACGGATCTTTTCCAAAGCAGTAGCAACAATAGGAAATTGGCGCTGAAGGATAAACTCAGAAAGATCAAGATGGAGAAGGGCGACAATATTCCTAAGTATCTCACAAAGTTTGTCCAATGTCAGGATGAACTGGGGAGTGTGGGAATCACAGTTGTTGATGATGCATATTTGGTGAGCTTGGCTCTCTTGGGACTTCCTAAGATTTGGCACAGTTATCAAGGCTTTGTCAACGGACAAGAAAAACTATCGGATTGGGAACGATTATGGTCGGATCTAGTGTAGGAGGAGTTTAGGTGGAACACCAAAGATGGCTCTGTATCAAAGCATGATGATGAAGAGGATTTTAATTTAGCTGCCAAGGCAAGGAAAGGGAAGGAGAAGAAAATCCACTCAAAATCTGAGGCTAAAGGAAAGAAGTTGGATTTGTCCAAGGTGAAGTGTTTTCACTATCATGAACATGGGCATCTTGCCACTAACTTCCCACAGAAAAAGAAGAACAAGAAGGTTGTTGGATCTGTAGTTGGTGAGGCCCTTGCCTCGCAATTTGAACTTGATTTCTCTTTGATCGCATACTTGGTTTCAAGTGCAATGGGATTGGTGTGGTATCTTGATAGTGGTGCTTCCTTCCACATGACGGGAGATAAGGATATTTTCAGTGACTTGGAGGAGAAATACCTCCAGATGCATATAGAGATGGGTGACGATGGACGATATAATGTGATTGGAATTGGTACCATTACCTTTGAGAGGGAGTTAGGTAAACCATTTCTATTGAAAGATGTTATGCATGTTCCAAGTCTGAAGAAAAACTTGGTCTCAGTCGCAATGTTGGAGGACAGAGGATATGACGTTGTTTTCAGTGATGGAAAATATTTCCTGCAACATAAAACAATGGTTCAAGCCAAGAGGATAGGGATTCGAGTCAAGTGTTGGGTGTGGAGCCTGATTATCTTGTTTACTTTGTATCACAGCATTGGACCCCTGTACCTTAAAAGGGGCGACAACGCCGCCCATAATTAATCGTTGCCATGGCCCTGGTGGGGGTTTCGGGGGCAGCGCCCCCGAAGCTAAAAACATATGTAAAATTGCCTTGTAAAAGTATAGTAATTTCTAGTCAATTTGGGCCGTTCATTAGGCAAATGATCTGACGGTAGAATTTATGTTTAGTTTAGGGTTTTTTTCCCTAGAAGGCAACCCCTCGCTTTTATGAGGGTATTGTATTGTAGTTGTGTATTGTATGTGTATTCTCGGAGCAAGAAATAGAGAGGGAGACTGTGAGAAAGAACAGAGGATATTACAGCGGATCTGCTGTAGGTTTTTTCTTTTCATTTTGCTAGATAATAGAAAGGAAGGACTGGCTGTTTGGGGTGGACGTAGCCCAAATTGGGTGAACCATGTATATCTGTGTCTCTCTAGTTTTATGTTTTTTTTGTGTGCTTGTATTTTCCGCATATTTTATGTGTTGCATTTCTCCATAATATATAATTTTCTAACATCAAGAATCTCTGCAATATGGAGGTAGAAGGTTGCACTACCATGATGGGCGAGGCAAAAAAAGTGGTGGGTCGGGATGAGGGTGAATTATGGCATGGGAAATTGGTCCATCTTCATCATGGAGCCTTGAAAGTCATGCTGCAAATATCTACTGGACTTCCAATGGGAACACGTGCTCAGTTAGATCAGTGAGAGGGTTGCACTATGGGGAAGTATGTAAAGTCCACCTTTCATGAAAAGAAGAATCATGCTTCAGTGATCCTGGAGAGAGTTCACACAGACGTGTGTGGACCATTCTCAGTTGCCTCTATAGAAAAACACATGTATTATGTTATTTTTTTTATGAATTTTCTCTTAAATGTTGGATCTTCTTCATGCAGAAGAAGGATCAAACATTCTCAAAGTTCTGTGAGTTTAAGGCATTGGTTGAGAAAGAGTCGAGGAAGCAAGTGAAGGCTCTGCGGAGCGATAATGGTGGAGAATATATCTCGAACGAATTCAAATACTTCTATAGCAAAGAAGGAATTCGAAGAGAACTCATAATGCCTCATAACCCACAGCAAAATGGGGTCGCAAAGAGGAATAACATAATGATCGTGGGTGTTTCACGAGCGATTCTACATGATCAGGGTCTACCAATGCATTTGTGGGCGGAAGCATGCAACACTACGGTTTATGTGCAAAATTGTTGTCCTCATAGAGTACTTGGCATGAGTACACCTGAAGAAGCTTTTACTGGTAAGAAACCTGATGTTTCTCACTTTAAGATTTTTGGCTCATATGTTTATGTGCATGTGACCAAGAATTCCAGGAAGAAGCTGGAGCCAATTGTTGAAGTTGGAATATTTGTGGGGTACACAAAAACACCCCATAATTATCGTGTGTATTTTCCAAACAATCGAATGATTGTGGTGCAATGGGATATAAAATTCAATGAGGAGAAAGCCATGAATTTGTCGCTTGAGAGGGAGCTAGACTTACATGCGAAGGAGGAACTTTTGGTTCCCAAAGATGAGTCTCTAGATATGGATCATCCATAGGAGGAGGTTCATGGAGTGGAGGAGTCCACTCACGCAGAGCTAAACATTAGAACTGGCAGAAGGCATAGCATAGAAGCTGAGAGGCTGAAACTTGATGCGACACAGAATGTGGGAGTTCCTACTTCACAGCGCAGATAGAGATAGTCTCCTCACCGATTCATTGGATACATGGCTCTCATGAGCAAATGTATTGTGACTAAGCCATCTTCCTTTCAGGAAGAAGTGCAGGAGCCCACATGGGTAGATGCAATGGTGGAGGATTATGACTCCATTGTCAGAAACAATGCTTGGGAAATTGTTCCAAGGTCAGTTGATAAATCAATGGTAGGTTCAAGATGGATATTCAAGGTAAAGCAAGCTACTGATGTGAGTGTTGAGAAATACAAGGCCATATTTGTGGCCTGGGGATTCTTACAGATCGAGGGGATAGATTATGAAGAAACCTTTGCACCTGTCGCACGATATTCTTCCATAACGACCATCATTTCTCTCTCAATGCAAATGGGTTGGCACATTCATCAGATGGATGTGAAGACTGTGTTCCTTAATTTGATCGTTGAGGAAGAAGTGTACATTGAGCAACCTGAAGGATTTTAGATCTTCAGCAGCGAGTCGCATGTGTGCAGACTCAAAAGAGCGTTGTATGGGCTGAAGCAAGCACCTTGTGCTTGGTACACTCGGATCGACAGCTATTTCACTGGACTTGGCTTCACCAAGAGTGAGGCGGATGCAAACCCATACCAGATTGTGGTGGAGGGTAAGATTTTAATCATTTTTCTTTATGTTTATGATTTAATACTGACTGGTGATGAGCATCTGATACACTCATGGAAGGAGGACCTTGCAAAGGAGTTTGAGATGAATGATATGGACCTCCTTCATTATTTCCTTAGATTGGAAATATGGCGGTGAGATGGTGAAATTTTTGTGTCTCAAGGGAAATATGCAAGGGAGATACTGGGTAAGTTTCACATGGAGGGCTGCAAACCCATAGATACTCCTCTTCCAGGAAACTGGAGGAAAGACGATGCTACATCTGGAGAGGCAGTGGATGCTACTGTCTATCGACAGTTAGTGGGTTCGCTAATGTATTTAGTAAATACAAGACCAGACATATGCTATGTGATGAACTAGCTTAGTCAGGCGATGGTTAAGCCTACCAAGCTCTTTTGGAAGGCAGGAAAGCATGTCTTGAGATATCTTAGGGGCACATCTAAGTGTGGCTTATGGTACAGACAGATGGATGAGGTGAAGTTGCATGGCTTCACGGATGCAGATTGGGCGAGCATCCCAACGGACAAAAAGAGCACATCAGGAGGGGTCTTCAGTATCGAATCTACAGTTGTTTCTTAGCACAGTAGGAAACAGATATTCATGGCACTTAGTTTAGCGGAAGCGAAATACATGGCAGAATGTCAAGCTGCATGTGAGGCTATATGGATGAGAAAGATCCTGGTTGGTTTGTTTGGTTCTCATTTAGATCCTACAGTGATTCATTGTGATAATCAGAGCTGCATTAAACTCTCGATTAATCACGTGTTTCATGATAGATCTAAGCATATAGATATCGGGTATCATCATATCAGAGATTGTGTGCAACGGAAGATCATGTTGCTTCAGTACATTCCTACCAAGGATCAAGATGCACCTATTCTGACGAAGGTACTCACCAGGAAAAAATTTGAATACCATAGAGACAGGATCAGGGTGAAGGATAATCCCTTTCTTGTTGGGAGGGATTGTTGAGATTCAACAAGATGATGATCCTAGTGAAAATTAAGCACCTACACTAGGTGGGGCCCATAGGCTATTTTTAGGTGCATGTCTATTTTCAGAATGTTGAGCAAATTCTATTTATAGCGGGATTCAATTTTTAGAATGGTGAGAAAATTCTATTTATAGATGATTTTCTATTTTTAGATGCATGGGAGAAGTCTATTTATAGATCACATGTCTAAAAATAGAATTCATTTCGGTTATTATTATCTCTTAATAATAATTAGACAATAAATATTAATCTATTCTCTTGAAGCATTTGATTTAATTGAAGTGGAAAACTAGTTAGATGAAGGAATTTCAAGTTCTAAGGTTGGTTGGTGGGACATGCAAGTGGACTTAGTTGTAACTGAGTGATTCGAAGTTGTAACAGAGTTGGATGTGTAGTTATGTGAGTTGTAAAGTAGTTTAACTCAATTAAGTGAGTTAAACTCAATTGTGCTAGTTGTAAATAGTTGTAACTAAAGATACACTAGTGAGAGATCAGTGAATTAAATATTAAATTAATTCACATGGAGTGATCTCACATGAAACTGATGATTTACTATTGCTAACTACATGCATGTCAGATCCTGTTGGCTCGAGGGGTCCTGACCCAGGTTTGGTAAGCAAGGTTTTCCAACAAACCCCTATACTACTGGCCCTTTCGGTAGTGACCTCCTTTTGCAGGTCAAAGTCTCACCCAAAGTAGTATGGGTGGTTGTTGGAACCAGGTTTTTGCACCCTGAGAAAGGATGGGTAAAGAAAGCAGAGTAGTGATAGATCCTATAATCCTCGATTACCTTATCCTACGCAAAGTTAATTAAACATCTATTCGCATCCGCGTGCACTAGATCTATAGTTATACGCTTTTTATATCATCAACACAGTAGAACATAAATAGAACATAACAGATCTAGATCCAAAAACACAGTACATAGATATTTCGCAGCGTAATAACAGGAAACGCACAATACAGAAATTGCCAGTAATTCATATAACAGTACTCACAAGTTCAGTTCTCTAACAATATTTCGCATTCATTCATTCACCAATTCCTCCTTACAATTCCAATTCCCTTCCCAACCTACGCCAACAATAGCAGGGTTCGCACACAACTGGACTAGAATCTCCGCGCACACAGCCAGGAGGAATCCAATCCCAAAAACCCAAATAGAATTCTTAAACAACAAATCGCATCAATAGCTCATCATTTCCTATCCTTTACAATACAAAATGCATCTCTATTTATAACAATCTAGCCTCGACTTTCCTATGGTCCACAACCCACGGTTTTCGGACCCCTAGTTTACCCTTTGACCCATTACAATGCGTTTGGGGCTTTGACCCACCCCAAAACCCATGTGCTATACTAAATATAATAAAAAATAATCAAAATGGACCAGTTTTGCAGCTTGTTAGGAGACCCCGTTCCAAAAGTCCCCCAACACAATCTTGTGACTCGTCCCGAGTCACTGCACTGGTGCGACTACATAATCCGCAGCCTGGGTAACCAACTCCTTCTTCTGTTGTACCGAATACGCAGCAGAGGCCACACCCGTAGTAAGGAACTCAATGATATCAACAAAGTGAGCATCAACCATCTTAATGGTGCAGCTGCACATCAGGTAAGCCTTCGTCTAAGGTAGTGGGTTCTTCCCCTGTATCAATACGAGACAGATAATCTGAGCCTGCATTCAACCTCCTAGGCTTAACGATGATCTCAAAATCATATTCCTGAAATAGTAATAGCCAGCGGAAAATCTTCCCCCCCAACACAGGCTTGTTGACCAGGTATTTCAAAGTCGAATGGTCTATGAACATCTTAAAGTTTCCATCCAGCAGATAGTGTCGATACTTTTGTAGTGCATACACCATAGCCAGTCCTTCACGCTCAGTGGTAGAGTAATTCCTTTCGGCGCTCGAGAGTTTGTGACTGGAAAAGGCAACCGGGTGATCAATATCTCCATTGCTAGGCTGAGTGAGGACCGCGCCCAGGGCGATGCCTGACGCATTGACATGTACATGAAATTCCTTTGACCAGTCAGGGAATATCAGTATGGGTGCAGAAATCATCTTTTCTTTTAGCAGTTCAAAGCTCTTATGACATTCATCATTCCAGAAAAAAGAGACATCTTTTTTAGTAACTGTTCCATGGGTGCTGTGATCAGAGCGTACCCTTGAATAAATTTTCTGTAATATCCTGTGTGACCGAGAATAGAGCGCATCTATTTTTCCGTTGTGGGGGATGCAAGTTTGTTAATTATGGCTATCTTCGCAGGGTCAACCATAAATCCTTGCCAACAGACTATGTGTCCAAGCAAGATTCCGAAAGGTACACAGAAGATGCACTTTTTGATATTCAAGGATATCTGGTGCTTCCGGCATGCATCCAAAATTAATCGCAGGTTCGAGACATGTTCTTTCACTAAGCCAAAAACCGTCCAGTCATCAAAGTAAACCTCGAGGAACTTATGAATAAACTCCTTGAACATAGCCACTACGACCCTTGAAAAGATAGCGGGTGCGTTCTTGAGACCAAAGGGCATGACCGTATACTGGAAGGAACCCCATTCGGTTGCAAAGGTAGTTTTACTGCGATCCTCAGGTGCGATTCTAATCTGGTGGTATCCTGAGAATCCATAATTGAAGGAATAGGCTTCCTGGCCACCCCTGCTATCAAGGATTTCATCGAAGAAGGGCATAAGGAAGGGGTCATGGACGCAGGCGTCGTTTAGCTTTCGTATGTCCACACAGATGCGTATTTCCCCTTTCATATTTTTCTCCTGAACGACCATCGGACCTACCCAATCTGATTGTTCAACTAGTTCAATGATACCGGTGGTTAGCATTTTGTCCAGCTCTTCTCTGACCTTTTGTTTATATTTAGGGTTCAGCCGGTAGGGCCGCTACTTGACGGGTCACACCTCAGGCTTTATAGTGATGTGCATAAAGCTTAGGTCCCCAGTGATTCCTTTGAGCTCAGAAAACTTTGTAGGGAATAATTCCTGGTACTCTGTAAGTAGCTTGGAACTTTTTCCCACGGTGCCTTCATCCCAATAGTCCCCAATCTTAGCCAGCTTAGGGTGTTCTTCTGTCCCAATATTAACTTCGTGTAGCTTGAGAGATTGCATTACATCAACATCCTGGAGCGATGGTCCGATGACGGTACATTCTCCTTCAGACTCTGGAACAGAGATATTCTGCGGGTTATCCTCTTCTTCATTAATTGCCAAGCTACGGAATTTGACTATTTCTTACATCTGGGCTTCCCATTTCAGGACGGCTGGTGTGGTGCGTGGGTGAGGTTTTTTAAATATGAATGCATCAATGTCCTGCAGAGCTTCGTCAAGCATTTATATTCCTCCAATAAGCCCAAACGTTCCAATAAAGTCGTCTTTTAATATTTCCCAGTGGCGGGTCCATTGATGTAACTTTACATAAAGTACCAAGTAGTAGGGATAGGGCCCAAGGCATTTATAAATATATGGATCCATTCGGCGGGGGTTCGGTCAGCCCATTTGGTTGTCCAAGTATGAGAATGCGCACGGGGATCCCCGGGCCCTAGGAATGTCTTGGTGCGCACATCAACGAGAGGTGCGAATCGCAGCACCATCCTATCCCAACATGTCTCCCAATCTGGGAATGCTTTCTTGTGGGTATCCCACCAGCGTGCAGGGGTGCCACGCAAGGCCATATTGAGTGCCCAGAGTCGCCATTCTATTGGCACCCTAGCCTGCAATGTTCTTAAGAATTCCTAGAAATTACGAGACCCATCAAAGTGGGGAAGGTCTCTTACCTCTGAAGTAATGCAGTAGAGGGTCCTTGCAACCCGAGGGCATCGTAGTGCTGATAATCATGTAGATGGGTCTGCCAAATCTCTAGTTCTTCATCCAGGTCAGAGAAGTACTCCTTGTTCTTCTCCCAATCGAATACTCTGCATGTGGTAGGGTCACCTTGGTCTTCGTCCTATGCCGTCATCCTGTAGATGTGATCTAGTTCCTCCTCTTCATATGTTGGTTCTGTATACCGCACACCCTCAGCGAGATCCAATGGTACTATTACGCGCGTACCGTTCTTCTCAAACACCATGCTACATTTTTTTAGATTAATGACACCCCCCACATCGATAGCCCAGTCTATTCCTAGGAGTGTAGTATAGGGATCCGTATCTTCCACAATTTCTATGACCTCAAAGTCAGCTAGGACCTTTACTCCTGCAATATCTACCATGACTTTTGGCAATATTCCTAGAGGGATGATCTTCTGTTGGTTCGCCATTCGCAGCTAGATGGTGGACCAATCTAACTTAGGTTCTCCCATTCGTTGCCATGTTTGCTTCGGTAAGACATTCGCATCCGATCCAAGATCGATAATAACCTGATCTATCACATAGTCACCAATCTGCGCAGTCAATCGCATTTCCCTCCTAGTGCACCTCTTGTAGATGTGTAATTTGTTTACTTCCTTAATCTTAGTCGTTGTGTTGGGTCAGGATACGTAGTCCTATAGTAATACTTGAATATTTTCTTCAGTCTGTGGGTTTCGTAGTAGCTTCAAGCATGCCCTTAAAAATGGTTCAACCTCCTCTTCTGTCTGGAGGTGCACTGGCAGTTGCGCAGGGGCTTCCAGCAGCTCTTGTTTCCTGGGATTTGGTTCCTTCTGAGTAGCAAGCTCCTCCCTTGCTTCCTGGGTGACTATGCTACGCGTTATGACTTTTATTCTTGGATCTTCACTCCTCAGCTCCGTTTGGACTCTCTGTACATTTTGTGTGGGGGTAGACTGTTTGTCCTTAAATTTTGTTAACAATATCGGACAGTCTTCGATCTCATGGTCCAGCTGTCGGAAATATTTACAGGATTGCCTAGTGGGATTTGGGTAGTCCCTGGTGAAGTGCCCTACCTCTCCACAGTTATAGCAAATCAGCTAGCCCCGTCCTCGTCCTGCACTCCCTCCCCGACCCCCCTGCCTCTCGCAGGAGAGCCACCAAAATTCGTGGGAGATCTCGGAGAGGCAGGATCGGATTGTACCCTATAGAGGTTTCCCCGATCTATCAACAAGTCATATGTGCGAAAATTCTACTCATCGTGCCCTACGGATCAGCAGAACCTTCACCATTGTTGCTTCAGTTCACCCCTATTTATCCAAGGGCACTGGGTTGTATCATGTAGTCTCGTTACCTGGCAATCTTCGCACCAGAGGTCCGTGCTGACTCCTTTTCCCCATTCTGCCCGTAAGCTCTGTATTTCCATGTGCATGGCTTCGAGCTGCTCCTGAATTTGTTGTACTCCCCACAAGATATCGTCCTTGGGTGTGGCTTCGAGCTTCATAGCAGTTTCCAAGGCTTTTTCCTGTGACTCGAAGGTTTGCTGGCCCATTGGTACGCGTAAGTGAGGTAGCAACATGGCAATGAACCATTCTGTGTGTTGCCTATCATCATACTTGAATCCCCCTTCCCTAATTGCTTTCTTCAATCGTTGATCGGCCTCCCACACCGATTCAGATGTACCTTGTTTGAAATATTTTACTTCGGCTACCAACTAAGAGTATGACTTCGGCTTCCAGAATTTTTGTTTTAGGGCATCCTTAATATTTTGAAGGGATGCGCTTCCATTTTGAGATATGTACCACATATACCAATCCAGTGCTATATCTTCAAAGGCCAAGGACAACTGTGCTTTTTTCAGAGTATCACTTACCACCCCTTGTTCTGTCCATACCAATTCGGCCACGAACCAAAAACGATCCATATCTTCATCGGCTGCTCCTTTAAAGGTAGGTAACTTCAAGTGTACTTCCATGTCTCCTTCTAACCAGGCTCCAGTTAAGGGCTTGCCCTCCTGCGAGCCTGAAGACCCTTGCGTCATCGCTTTCCTTGGCGGGCTATGGACAAAGTGACTCGCTTCGGGATCGGTTTGACAATACCTACCGCTCCGTGTTGTAGTGCTCATTCACATTTGCGTCAGATCTCCAGTATTTTCTTGTCAGTACTAGATCACTTTCTCAGACTTCTTTCGGTATCGGAAACGGAACCATTTGTTGGCTCGAGGGGTCCTGACCCATGTTCGGTAAGAAAGGTTTGCCAACAAACCCCTATACTACTAGCCCTTTCGGCAGTGACCTGCTTTCGCAGGTCAAAGTCTCACCCGAAGTAGTATGGGTGGTTGCTGGAACCAGGTTTTCGCACCCTGAGAAAGGATGGGTAAAGCAAGCAGAGCAGTGCTAGATCTTGTAATCCTCGATTACATTATCCTATGAAAAGTTAATTAAACATCTATTCGCATCCACGTGCACTAGATCTATAGTTATACGCTTGTTATATCATCAACACAGCAGTACATCAACAGAACATAACAGATCTAGATCCACAAACACATTACACAAATCTTTCGCAGCGTAATAACAGGAAATGCACAATACAAAAATTACTAATAATTCATATAACATTACTCACAAGTTCAGTTCTCTAACAATCTTTCGCATTCATTCATTCACCAATTCATCCTTACAATTCCAATTCCCTTCCCAACCTACGCACACAGTAGCAGGGTCCGCACATAGCTGGACTAGGATCTCCACGCACACAGCCAGCAGGAGTCCATTCCCCAAAACCCAAACAGATCGCTTAAACAACAGATCGCATCAATAGCTCATCATTTCCTATCCTTTACAATATAAAATGCATCTCTATTTATAACAATCTAGCCTTGACTTTCCTATGGTCCGCAACCCATGGTTTTCGAACCCCTAGTTTACCCTTTGACCCATTACAATACATTTGGGGCTTTGACCCACCCCAAAACCCATGCGCTATACTAAATATAATAAAAAATAATCAAAATGGACCAATTTCGCAGCTTGTTAGGAGACCTCGTTCCAACAGATCCAGTGGAGACCCAATTGAGAGATCGCTGAAAGGGACAATTTGAATATCTGTTGTGATATTAGTGGGTGCACTCATGCAACCACACACACATTGGAGATTCCAATGAGGATTGCACAGAAAAGGCAGGCATTATCTTGTTCATTCATCGATTGTGATCAGCGGGGATTGCGTAGTGGAGGCAGGCTGTCAGGAGGCAATAAATTGGCGCATGTATTTGCCAATTTTTGTATGATAGTGTGAGACGATTGTATATTGTACTAAGAGCTCTTGGATTAGAGTTTTGTATGATATTGTTTCATGATCCATGACATATACATAATATATGATAGTGGTATTTTTAGCTTTATGCTTTCCCAGTAAAAACATCTGTGTTATGTGTGATTGATCTTTCTTCATGTGTTTGCAATTAACGATTAAATTTCTGCAAAGATTTTAGTAGAAGGATTATGTATTTAATAGTGGCATATAATTTTTAGATCAAGAGAATCCAGGAAATACATAACTTTATTAAAATTTCCACAGCATCCATTCAGCTCAGTCAAAATGAATTTGAAACTTTCCAAACATATATAAATAATAGGCTGGAAAGAATTCCTTTGGATTTATTGTTTATTGAAGATGTCAATAGATCGACTCTAAGAATTAGCCTGGATAATGAAGCCAAAGATATGTCTAAAGATGAATCAAAGTTTTTAGTAGAAGGATTATGTATTTAATAGTGGCATATAATTGTTAGATTAGGAGAATCCAGGCAATACATAGTTGTATTAAAATTTCTATAGCATCCAGTAGGCTCAATCAAAATGAATTTGAAACTTTCCAAACATATAGAAATAAGAGTCTGGAAAGAATTCCTTTGGATTTATTGTTTATTGAAGATGTCAATATACCGACTCCAAGAATTAGCCTAGATAATGAAGCCAAAGATATGTTTGAAGATGAATCCCAAGAGAAATATAATCATGAGTCAGGGAAATTACAACGTAATTATCATAACTCAAATCACTTTGATAATGAATCTAAAAACCGGAATGAGAGCCCAAATAAAAAAATTGATAAAGTAATCAAAGGGATTGAAATGTAAATAGAAGGAGGAATTAATGGAGCTGGATCATCTTCTCAAGAAATTCAGCATATCCAGAATACACCCGATCAGGCAGAGAAGTCTCAGCCAAAATATTTTAAGAATTAATGGGAATTTTTTTCCAAGGCACTACCAAAACCACGGCCAAAACCTAATATTGGTGAATCCACAAGTTTTCAAATGCGGGAGCATTCTCATAATTTAGTGGAAACTACAATTTCGCTACAACAGGTACCTAAAGTTCATGATCAAGATATCATTCCAGCATACCCTACAGAGAAGATTATATTACAGATTGGATAAATACCCTCAATTGATGTCTTCTATAGTCCTAATCATTAGGTTGTAGTTAAGATAATAAAGAGGAGAAAAATGGATGAAACAATTTATAATCTTATGAATGAATCCATTGACGTTCTACGGAAAGACCCTTTGGCTGATCCTACAGAACATCTAACTAAGTTATCAAAATACGCAGGAGCATATGCTGCTACCACCATTGATAAATATATCGAGGTACAACTTCTACTGAAGCAAAAATAAGACAAAGTACAAGAGTTAGAGAGACCGTTAGAGCAGGAAAATTTTAACTCCAACAGGCAGATGGAATTGAAGATGTCTCAGTTTCAAAAGGATTTTGAAAGAATGAATTTACAACACCATGTGCAGATTACAGAGAACGAAACACAGCTTGAAGCAACAATGAAAAAATTAAAAATCCAACCTCAAGTAGAATTGTTCATAAGAGAAGCACTGGAAATGAATGCAAAGCTAAAGCAGCGACAAGAAACAGTTTGTCAACAAGCTTCAATTACCAGCTCTTACTGTCATACAAGCAGAATCCTGATCCAACAAGTGGCTAACAAGAGACTTGAGTGTGAGAAAATTGATAAGAATATTAATGAGTTCATTCAGTGGCAAGGATCTGACTCAGGAAAGAAATATGACATACCTCAGATAGATAAATTTTACGAGGAGATTTTATTTAAGGATTGGGAAGTACATCTGAGACAAGCAGAAAAGGCAGCAGCAAAGGCATCAAGGTTAACAAATGAAATTATTGAATCTGTTAATGAACAGCTTTTGAAAGCTAGGCTTAATAAAGAATCCACAACTTAATTTCTCTCAGAACTCAAGCCATTAGAAGCACAGTGGAAACAAAGGACAGAAATAAAGGAGGAAATGATGAAAAAGGTAAATAAGTTTGATCAACAAAATTATTGGAATTTTCTTATCTAACCTTATCATCAGTGCCTAACCCTGCAATCATTAACTAATTCAACAAAGAAGTCGCAGCCAGCACTTTAGAATGCAATATTCAAAGGCCAAATCAGATCAGGAATTTCGCAGCCAGCTCAGTTAAAGCCAATGGTGGATATTTGTAAGCTTCGAGATCAAATGCGCAAAGAAGATCAGCACACATAATCATCTTGTTATTTTATTTTCCTAGATTGTAGTTTAAGTTTTCTCCTTACGAGGATGGTTGTTTGAAACCTCCTCTATTTTTATGTAATCTATTTTTAAACATATTTTAGTTTAGTATTTAAACCCTTCTCATGCATTTAGAGAAAGGTCCAGAAATTTTTCAAAAACATTTGCAAAGAATCCATTTATGTAAGTTTTTAAACGCTTTGATGGATTAATGGAATGTAATTTGTTATCTTTTGACATTTGAAGTTGTTTAACTGATGTTGCACTATTGTACTCTTTAAATTGCTTGAAAGTGAAGAGGAGCAGAAAACTACTATCGGTTTATATGAGTAGGACTTCGTATATATGGTACTTCTACACATTATATTAATTTTTTCTTTCTAGATTGACAGTTGTCTTTTTATCTGCATTATATATTTGAACTGTTATCATAAATGAATGTTAAATGCACTTTTGTAATGATATTTTTTTATGATCTCTTATCTTATATATAATCACACACATATAAATGCGATATATGTTTCGCAATTCTTTTAATCAAACTATTTTGTTAAAAGAATTATCTTTACATAATTTTCATCTCTTTCAAGTATTAAATAATCTTCATTATTAATAGTTGGAAGATACCCTTTTAGATCCCATAAAGGAATAAACACCCCATGTATATAGTAGAATAGATAGTTTTAGATAAATGCATATGATAAATTAAAATTATTTCCCATTTGCATGTTATATAAACAAAACACACCCCAAAATCATCCTTATTTGGAAACTGGCCCCTTTATCCCCAGTAGAAGCCACCACACCAAATGGAAAATAACTTGTTCTAACGTCTGGATTGGGTGGTTTTCCACCATGTTGTTGCAACGGAATTCCGAGGCCTCAACAAGAACTTAATTATACAAGATGAAAGTATTAAAACAAGAAAAGGTAGCTTCATATGTCATGAAGCTCTCTCAAATTAGAGATAAACTAAAAGAGCTAGGAGAAAAAATGTCATATATATAGATGACCACTTGTGTACTCAATGCACTACCAGATGAATGGGGAAACTTTGTATCAATAATTTACGGAAAGAAGGAAACTACTCCATTCAATGATCTATGGGAATTATGTAATATTGAAGAAACCAGATTAAAAGGAAACAGTGGCATTGGATCAAATGAGCAAACACAAGTATTTGGAGCTATGACAAGGAAGAAAGGAAATTTTGGAAAATTTGAGCCTCAGAAGAAGTTTTAAAATAAAAATGACATGTCTAAGATTCAATGTTATGAAAGCAAAGAATATGGGCACTTCAAAAGGAATTTTCCCAAACTCAAGAAGGGCAACAAGAAAAGGAAATAAAGAATTGAAGCACATGTGACTGAAGAAGTAGAAGAATTAGAAGAGAAGAAAACAAAGAAGGAAGAAATAAAGACCTATCTTATTAAAGTTCTCCCACACATTAAATTTATTTTCAAGACAACAATCATTAATGGTAGGGTGCATTGTAGTAGTATTTATATTACATCATACTAGAAGCATGAAAGGATAGAAAAAACAACAATTTGCATCGTTGAAAAAAGTCACCTAACAAGATATGAAGATAAGAGATCATCACACCTCGTCATCATTAGAAAGAATTATTTGCAGAATAAGGATCACCCAGATCCTCCATCAAAATATTTTTTGAAAAGCTTCACCTCTACTTGGAAGAAGCTAATGTTACATAGATAGTCTACATTCCACCTAGTGTGGGATCCTCAGTTTAAGAGGATGAAGGTATGGTGATAGAGAAGTGCGGCGTAACAATTTAGTTGAAGCATTTTCATCTTCAAGTAAGGAAAAGGAAGTTGCTAATGGAATTCTAGATGACCACGTGAAGTAAAAGGTATGCATATATTTGATAACTTTTTTATTAATAGATAAAGTCACGCCATCACTTAATTGCATATAAAATGGTTATAATACTCTATCTTATGAGAATGAAGGAAAAGGAGGAACTCTTCTTTAAAAATTATACATAAAGGCATAAATTAAAATATGTATTGAACTCTTCTACATAATGACATGATAGAATAAAATATTATATAACCTCATGAAGAATATGAGGTGGTGGACAACAATTTTTCCTATACAAAAGGAGTTATGTATAGGAATCCTGAGGAATAAGTACGTGAAGAAGTTGAAAATAGAGTTCGTGAAGATGTGTGTATAGCTACATAGATAGTATTAATGATCAACATATGATGTTAAAAAGAATTGGCTATGAAATCTCCATGAAGAAATTATGAATACTCTGACAGATATGATGAAGAAGGAGAACTTAGCTAATGGAAGCCTTGGAGAAAGATTCATACAGAAAAGTATGTTTATGATTCAAAAGCAAATTTTATGATGAAATACCATCATAAAATGGTAATTTTGGTTTGATATTCACTTTTTATTTTATAAATCAAGCATTTGGTTGGGTTGAAACAGCACTACCGACAAAAGGTTGTATAAATTCACCTACAATTAGTACACATAAATTTGGATGGATAATTCTGAGAGAAACATGACTTGGAAAAGGTAGCAGTATAAAGGATAGCCAGATGATGACATAGAAATTAATTTTCCAATGAAAATAAGTATGACATGACTAGCATTAATTGTTTCAACATTATGTTTTATTGAAGGGAAATGATGATCTAGGTGGATATTGGTGGCCACCCACCTATTCCACTTGGGCCCCCACTATTGTCTCTTTCAGTTTTTCAGTTTCGGCATAATTTGCTATTTTTAGCAGTATTTCGGGTCCTGAACTTCCGGAGCTGTTTTGAGGCCCTAAACGATGTTTTTTGGGCATCGTGCCTCCAGAGAAAATCATTCTGTTCCAGAATGATATTCATGGCAAAAGTTGTAGTCCTCGGATAGAGCTTTCTAATGATGTATCATGTGTGTCAAACAGAGATAGTATACCAAATTTACGTCCATGGGAAGTTGAAACACCAATTTACCCAAACGGGGCCCATAGTTTTGGCGCTTCATCTCCTAGAGTTAGGTTTTTGGATGTTTAGGATTCTCCATTGTTTCTCAATAATATATAGGCCCTCGAGCCTCATTGTAACTGAGTTCAGAGGTCTGTAGCCGCCACATATCTTCTCAGAGATAGCTACCAGCGCCCTAGCTAGTTTTATTTCCATTCTGTCTGTAAGCAAATTTCAGTTCTTTGATATTAATGAAATGAAGTGTTATTTCCGCCGCATCTCTGTATTTATGGTTATATGTTTATTCTGTTGCGTTCCTGCATAAATCCGGATCAGTGGTATCAGAGCGGTCTGCTTTTTCTCGATCCTTCTTTGCATGTCCCCAACGAGGTCGGGGTATAAGGAGCTAGGGCTCGATCTGGTGGAACCTTTGCAAGATCAGCCTCGCAAACCTCGATGGACGCCCATGGGGGATGAAAAGAAAGATGAGGGAGCAGGAGATCCTATCAAAATATTGCTCGAGGAGGCCCTCGAAAGACAAAGGAACGTGATGATGGATAACTTTGCTCAGATCCTTCAACGGCTACCCACCGGTGGCACATCTGCATCCAGCAGCCACTCTGGAGGCGCGACTCCTTTTAAGGTACAAGTAATTTTGACATTCCCATATTTGAGGGTCAAATAGACGCAGATGCCGTAGATAGATGGTTGAATCTGTTAGAAGGATATTTCTCGGTTCATGACTTTTCAGACCGGGAGAAGATTATTTTGCACTCCTCAAAGCTACCCCCCATGTTAAGGACTGGTGGGAAACCTACTGTGAGAACAAGGACCAGACAGAACCCTCTCTGTTCTCGGTCGTACCAACTTGGAATTCTTTCCGAGACACCGTCAAGGAACAGTACTATCCCGTGGGGAGCTACAAGGACAAGTACATACAATGGACCACGCTGCGACAACAAAGGGATCAAGATGTGCATGAGCTGACGAATTTGTTCCATACCCTGCCCACAAAGTTGGGTATCAAATATTTAGAGAAACATTTGGTGCTAAAGTATCGCAGCTGTCTGCATAGATACATTCAGGAGGAAATGGAGTTCCTCGGCATCTCCTCGCTTGGTACGGCATACCGGTATGCTGCCAAGACTGAGCAGAAATTCAAACAGAAGAAGCGAGACTTTGGATCTGCAAATCAAAATCAAGGGAAAGGTGCTTCCAAACCATAGAACAAAGGACAGAGCCAAGGCATGGCAGCTAAAGACAACCCGTCAAAGCCACAAGAAAAGAACAGCACCGCAAAGCCAAAGAAGGACACGGGAAAGTGGTGTGAGTTCCATAAGAGCTCCACTCACAACACAAGTGAGTGTCGGGCCAAGCAATCGCTAGTGGCCGAGATGAGGGCTTCTGAGTCAGATGCATGCTCCGAATCCGAATCAGAACCTGAAAAGGGGAATGAAAAAGGGAAACAGATTATTGATGCGGAGCCCAACGCCACTGTTGCCACTACAAAGGTCCAGAAGGAGGAACCAGAAGATCCATAGGAGGAGGAACGTCTCTTCCACTCCCAGATGTGGGTAAAGGGCTCCCCTGTACAATTCATTGTCGACAATGGGAGCCAAAAGAACCTCATTTCAGCAGACGCCGTGAAGCGGTTGGGCTTGCCGACCACAGCTCACCCACATCCATACACCATCGTGTGGCTTCACCAAGGACGAGATCTCCGCGTCAGCCAGCAGTGCCGCCTTCCCTATAGCATCAAGCCCTTCACGGATGAGGTATTATGTGATGTTGCTCCTATTGATGTTTCTGATGTATTATTAGGACAACCATACTTGTGGAAGCGCCATGTTGTGTATGAGTCTCGACCTTGTGCTGTCATTGTTACTTTGGGAAATAAGTTGTACAGGATACCAGAGGTACCACCTCCTGCGGCTATCTCTTTGGTTACTGCAAAACAATGCAGTAAGCTCATTTCCCAAACCAGGAAATTCGTTTTCCTGATGATCCGCCCCCAGGGCAAGAAGAAGACCGTGGCCACGACCTCCAGACAGGGCCCCTCTGCACGACAACAACAAATGGATAAGGTCGTGGAGGAGTACGGGGACATCTTCACCTCACCCACAGGGGTTCCTCTGCACTGCCAGGTCAAGCACCCGATTTATCTGACCCCAGGTGCGCCGCTACCCAATGGACCGATCTATCGACGCTCTGTTCTGGAAAATGATGAAATCAAGAGGCAGATTCAGGAGCTGTTGCAGAAAGGTCACATCAGACCAAGTTCATCGCCCCGTGGGAGCCCGATCGTGTTGGTACAAAAGAAGGATGGGACGTGGAGACTTTGTATTGACTATCGGGCGCTGAACAAGATCACTGTCCGGAATAGGTACCCAATCCCACGGATTGATGACCTTCTGGACCAACTCAAAGGTGCAAAATATTTCAGCAAGATTGACCTAAAGTCTGGGTATCACCAAGTACCAATTGAACCCTCCGATGTGTGGAAGACTGCCTTCAAAGCCAAGGAAGGCCTTTTCGAATGGCTGGTCATGCCTTTCGGGTTGACGAATGCTCCCGCCACCTTCATGAGGATGATGGATGGCATCTTGCGGCCATTCACCAACTCATTTGTAGTGGTGTACTTGGATGATATTCTGATCTTCAGCCAGACTTGGGAAGAGCACCTTCACCACATCCGACAAGTCCTCCAAACACTGCGGCAACACAAGTTGTGTGCCAACTTGGAGAAGTGCACTTTTGGCATGACCCAGGTTCAATATCTGGGATACATTATTGATGAAAGGGGGGTGCATGTGGATCCAGCCAAGATCCAAGTCATTCGGGATTGGCCAGCCCCAACCACTATAACAGAGCTTCGCAGCTTTCTGGGTCTTGCTAATTTCTATCGGAGGTTCGTGTTGGGATTCTCTCATATCACTTGGCCCTTGAGTCAAGTCACCAAGGGAGGAGCGAGAGCAAAATTTTTTTGGTTGGAACCTCAACAGAAGGCGTTCACAGAACTGAAAAACCGCCTCTGTTCTGCCCCAGTGCTCACTTTACCAGACTTGCAACAGCCATTTGAGATCGAGACAGATGCCTCTTACTATGCTATTGGGGCAGTTCTTACTCAACAGGGACATCCAGTGGCATTTCACAGTGAGACATTGTCTGACACAGTTCGCAAGTACCCCACATATGACAAAGAAATGTACTCCATTGTGCAAGCTTGTCGACAATGAAAGCATTACATTTTGGGGAAGGAAACAATCATCCACACAGACCACAGGCCCCTGCAGTTCATACAGACACAAGGGAAGTTGCAGAATGATCGCCATCAGAAGTGGTCCACATATCTGCAACAGTTTCATTTGAACATCAAGTACAAGAAGGGTAGCACCAATACTGTTGCAGACTGCCTCAGCCGACCACCGATCGTGGCGCTCACCACCGTGCTCAACTCTTGTGGGCACGAGACTTCTGATTGGCCGCTTCTCTATGAGAGTGACCCAGAATTCGGCCACACTTACAAGGCACTCGTAGGGGGCACACAAGTTCCAAATTTTCACCTCCAAGATGCACTTTTATGTCACCTGGGACACCTTTGTGTTCCTTCAAGCGAGCGTGCCAAGATGATATGGGAAGTACACTACAGTCGAGTCGCTGGGCATTTCGGGGTCGAGAAAACAGTAGCAATACTACAGAAGTATTTCTATTGGCCGAACCTTCGAAAGGATGTCGAGAAGCACATCAGATCCTGCACTTCTTGTGCCATTGCCAAACCGACCATCAAGAAGCAAGGCCTATATACTCCACTACCTACCCCTAGTCGACCGTGGGAATCCATCTCCATGGATTACATGTCGGGCCTACCTTCTACTAAGAATGGAAATGACTGTGTTTTCGTGGTCGTTGACAAATTCTCGAAGATGGCCATTATGGCGGCCTGTAAGAAGAATATCACAGCAGAAGCCACTGCTAAACTCTTCTTTGAACGAGTGTGGGTGCACTTTTGGATCCCACAGTCTATCATATCATATCGAGATAGCAGGTTCCTCAGCACATTTTGGTCCAGCCTCTGGTCAATGTTGGACACAAAGCTCACCAAGTCCACAGCTTTCCATCCCCAAACAGATGGCCAGACAGAGGTCGTCAACAGAATGATTGTACACATTCTGCGCATGTACAATTAAAAGCATCCACGCACATGGGACGAGAGCCTCCCCTATGTACAACATAGTTATAATCGGGCTCTCCACAGTTCAATCGGCCATAGCCCCTTTCAGGTGGGCTTGGGATTCCAGCCACTATGTCCCATTGACGTAGCCATGCCATTTGCAGCTACTCAGGCCAATTCAACGCATGTCCAGTCTGAAGTTGACAAAGCCAGTAGCTTCATCGAGCGCATTCAACACATCCGCCAACAAGTTCATGATATATTGGACAGAGCCAATGCCAAGTACAAGCAACGCCATGATCAACACCGGGTGCCACACAACTTCCAGGTGGGTGACAAAGTATGGCTACATTTGCAGAAGGAGCGCCTCACTGGACCCCACCGCAAGCTTCGCCCGCTCCGATACGGGCCGTACACCGTCACCAAGGCTGTAGGGAACAATGCCTTCGAGCTTAGTATTCCTCCATTCCTTGGTCTGCACCCAGTCTTCAATGTGGATCGCCTTCATCCTTACTTCCCACCTCTACTGGACATGTCGGACGTTGCAGAACAACTCACACCAACAGAGTTAAACCCAGACTGCATGGAACAGGCCACCACAGATTGTATCATGGACATGCAAATCAAGAACACTCGCCAACAGAAGATCCAACTGTATCGGGTTGTCAAAGCTGGCCAACTCCTGCACCAAGGAAAGTGGTTCACCAGGGACCAAGTTCAATAGAAATTTCCTCATCTCATGGAGGAACTTAACGCAATGGGGACCATTGCTTCCTAAGGGAGGAGGAATGATCCAGGTGGATATTGGTGGCCACCTACCTATTCCACTTGGGCCCCCACTATTGTCTCTTTCAGTTTTTCAGTTTCGGCATAATTTACTATTTTTAGCAGTTTTTCGGGTCCTGAACTTCCGGAGCTGTTTTGAGGCCCTAAACGATGTTTTTTGGGCATCGCGCCTCCAGCAAATATCATTTTTTCTGGAATGATATTCGTGGTGAAATTTGTAGTCCTTGGATAGAGCTTTCTAATGATGTATCATGTGCGTCAAACGGAGATAGTATGCCAAAGTTACGTCCCTGGGAAGTTGAAACACCAATTTACCCAAACGGGGCCCATAGTTTTGGCGCTTTATCTCCTAGGGTTAGGTTTTTGGATGTTTAGGATTCTCCATTGTTTCTCAATAATAAATAGGCCCTCGACCTCATTGTAACTGAGTTCAGAGGCATGTAGCCGCCACATCTCTTCTCAGAGATAGCTACCAGCGCCCTAGCTAGTTTTATTTCCATTCTGTCTGTAAGCAAATTTCAGTTCTTTGATATTAATGAAATGAAGTGTTATTTCCGCTGCATCTCTGTATTTATGGTTATATGTTTATTCTGTTGCGTTCCTGCATAAATCCGAATCAAATGATATCGAAGATGGTCAAAGCCCTATGAAGAAGTTATGGAAGAATATGACTCCATGACGTTGAAATTGAAGTTTATGACCTGATGATGCAGAAAGAGGAGCCCTACAAGAAGTTGATAGTGCCATGATATACACAGAATAATAAATAGTTATTGTTGAAAACAAGTTCCTAGTTAAGAGGGGACTTGGGTATATTCCTTTCTTATAAAGGGATGAGTAGATCCTCCCTAGTTGAGAGGGAGAGATAGACACATCATTCTTATCTTCACATCATGAAGAAATAATGGAGGAATGGTTAAGCATATGAGACCAATACGAATACTCTTTGAGGATGAGGCAAGGCATCTAATAGGAAAGAGTATTTGAAGAGGAAATTCCTTTAGGATGTAAGAATCCAAGAAAGAAATGGTCCTAAAATGGCATACCTTGTGAACATCTGGATGGGGTTTGTTCCTTGAGAGACAATTATGAGGGTGTCTATAAATCATTGTCTCCCCAACATTTTTCCTAATATAGTGTAGAGATAAAGTTGTTAGTCAATTCCTTGCTATATAACAATGTTGGTTGATATGACGAGATGCATTGATGTAAGCTGAAAAGATAGCTTAGGATATGGCTTACCAATCTGACTCTTCTTATGAGAATTATTTTGTATGAGAATTTCATGTAACTTTTATTATGAATACCTCCCTCGTTAAGAGGGAATGGTGAAATTTGTAACTAGGTTTGTTCTTCATAATATCTTATGTTTCTTGATTTTATGTATTTGATGTAAAAGAGAAATAAAAATTATTATTATTATTTTATTGCATGGGTTTCATGCTCAAGGTCAAATTATTTGTAGGTCAAAGCACCAATTGTGTGCTTCTAGGTTTTTTTCATAGAGTTAAGGTGTCAAAAGACTCATTATTGTATGTAATAGACCTTATTGGGCATCTTGTATATGAGTCAAAATTGTGTCAAAAGTCCCTCCAAGACCAAGTTGGCCTCATGAAGGGTAATTTGACCTCCTTAGAAGCCTATATATAAGAATCAGTCGACCTCATTTGAAGGATATCATCTAACAAATTTCAATCATTAGAAGAATAAATAGAAGAGCAAGAAAGAAGAGTGAAGGAAAATACAAATACTAGAAGACAACAATATTTGAATTTTTTGGGTCAATATCTCTCACACGTGCAAAGATGAATCTAGGGTTTATGTGCCTACATAGGAAAACAAATCAAATCTCTAAAGAAGATCAAAATTCGTGATCAAAAGACAAGAGATATCATTTATTTGTTCAAGAAAGAAGAAGAAAGCTAAGTGGAGTAAGGAAGCATAAAATAGCCTATCTTTCCCACACATGTGAAGTTTCAGCTGCTGCATAAAGGCTGAAAAGCTGCATATTGCAGTAAAGGCCAAAATTGTTGTTGGGGGTCAAAGTTACAAAAAGTTTTTGGGGTCGAAGTTGCTAAATTTGTTGGAAGAACAAAATAGGTTACTCGCTTACAAAGAAGTTTGAATTTATGTTCGAGGGGTCTATGTCTTGGGTCTAAAGGTCTTGGAATTCATCATTTGAATATTTTGTAAGAAGAGAAGAATGCTTGTGGTTTTTCCTCTCTTAGAGAAGTTTTGGCCCTGGCTGACAACATATAACTTGTCCACTTGTTCTATTGATCTTCATGTTTTCGGTAGTTGTCTAATTATAAGAACACAATAATAATCAAGAGAAGAAGAATCTAATTATAAATTTTACAAGTTGAAATAAAATAACATCACAAGTAGTTATCAAAGTAAGAGAAATCACCCTAATCTAGTTTCCCTAGATTTCTCAACAATCTCTCCTCTAGAAACATATTGAATCTTCCTTCTAGAAACATCTCGATGATTCCTTCTAGAAACATCATGAGGATCAACAATTGAGATTATTTCTAAGTCATTTAAATAATTAAATTATTTATCCTTATAAAATAACTCAATATTCCACAATAACTAATTGACTTTAATTATTGTAATTTTCCCAAGTTAAACTTAGGAAAGAAGACATAAATCACTTGAAGAGGTGAATAATGTCTTCCACATGCTAAGACACCAAACACTTGCAGAGGACCTTCCGATGCTACTCATATCAACATATAGGACTTTTTTGTGAATGGGACTAACATCCCTAATAAGCCTACCCAGACAAGTAGTAGAGGAAACCACCTTTCACGTGTTCATTTTGACTTGCCAACAAAACATATTATCCATTGAAATTTTCTTAGAAGAGGCTAAACTAGCTAAGATCACTAAACGAGGATTTCAAGGTACCCTAGGCATTCCCACTACTAGGGAAATATCATTACCCCAAGTTGCTTCCTCAAGGCATCTTGAAGCATTAACTAAACCATTGTGACCAACTAAACATAAAAGACCACTCCCAAAATGATATCTTCCCCAGTTAAGAGGTAGTGTTGAAGAATGTAACTAGTAATGGCCTTCATAATTGTATTTGTCAAAAGAAATAAAAAAGGAATTTTTATTGTAAAAGAAATTGACATATTAAAGCATGGTTTTCATGCTTGGGTCATTGGTAAATAGGTCAAAGACTCCATTATAGGCTTCTAGGTTTATGTCTTGAGTCATTATCATTATCATTATATTATATATCCTTCTTGGGCTCATTGTGTCAAAGAAAGAAATTGATTTCATGTATTTTAGTCATATAAACTGCTCCACCATCAAATCGGCCTCAAGTAGTTACCAATTCAGACTCTTTGAAGGGTAACGTCCTCATGCAAGAAGAGTATATATACAAGATATATTCATCCTATTGAGGATGAGAGACAAGCGATCTGCAATTTGCATGAAGAGAAGGTAGAGCGAAGGTGTCTAACTTAATTCTTTTATCAACCACAATAAAGGAGTTATTATAGTGAAGGAAGGAGAGATCTGTGGAGTCTATATTTTGCCTCAAATACAAAGGGAATGATAAATATTGTAGGAGCCAAAGGTGCAGGAAGGAAAAATTAGGCCGAGGACTGGAAAAGAAGGAGGAGAGGGTTGACTTGATGGCACTACTACATTTGGCGGAAATTCCGACACTTGGTTCCAACGCTTTTGACCAAATGTCGGAAATTTCCCCAAATTTTTTCCATCCCGCCCGAAACCGTCGCTATACCGAAGTTTATAGAGAAGTGTCGCAATAACGACACTTAGAAAAAGTGTCGCAATTGCAAATTTTGGAGGAAGACGTCGCAATTGCGACACTATGGCCCAAAGCATCGCTATTGCGACGGCTGCCTCCAAACGTCGCAAGTACGACACAACGTCTAAGTGTCGCAATTGCGACGTTTGGAGGCAGTCTTCACAGTAGCGACGCTTTTTCCGCCGTCGGTATAATGACACTTATATGCGCGCTACATAAAAATACGAAACTTATATGCGCGCTACATAAAAATATGAAACTTATATGCACGCTACATAAAAATACAAAACTTATATGCGCGCTACATAAAAATTATTTTATTGTTTCACATCCGTCGCAATAGCTACATTAACGTCTGATATCACGCGCGCATTCACCCTCCGCCCTTGCAGAACAACATTCACCCTCAGCTCTTGCAGAACAGCATTTGTCCTCGGCATTCGCCCTCAGCGTTCGCCCTCAGCTCTTGCAAAATGGTAAGTTCTTACTGCAGGCCCTTCCTCCTATAGTAGGGTTGACTCTATTTGGGTTTTTTTGGTCAATTCCAATGGATTGTGTTAGGTTGTAGGGTTCTCTCTAGATGTCAAGAATCAAGATTCAATACCCTCTATTATCTTCATCACCCAATACAAGATTTAAATTTTTCCCAAAGAAACGCTTATTAATTTGGTAGCCATTATTTCTCCCTGCTTTAAAAACCCTACATTTAAATGAAAACAAGCATTTCATTTCAACTACAAAAATCTATTAGTGTTCAAATGTACATGTGTGCTACATTAATGTCTGATATCACGCGCGCATTCTCCCTCCGCTCTTGCAGAACAACATTCGCCCTCAGCATTCGCCCTCAGCTCTTGCAGAACAGCATTCGCCCTCAGCTCTTACAGAACAGCATTTGCCCTAAGCTCTTGCAGAACAGCATTCGCCCTAAGCTCTTGCAGAAAAACATTCACCCTGCATTCGCCCTCAGCTCTTGCAGAACATCATTCGCCCTCAGCTCTTGCAAAATGGTAAGTTCTTACTGCAGGCCATTCCTCCTATAGTACGGTTGACTCTATTTGGGTTTTTTTGGTCAATTCCATTGGATTGTGTTAGGCTGTAGGGTTCTCTCTAGATGTCAAGAATCAAGATTAAATACCCTCTATTATCTTCATCACCCAATACAAGATTTAAATTTTTCCCAAAGAAACGCTTATTAATTTGGCAGCCATTATTTCTCCCTGCTTTAAAAACCCTACCTTTAAATGAAAACAAGCATTGCATTTCAACTACAAAAATCTATTAGTGTTCAAATGTACATGTGTGCATCACTTGTGTAGGGTATTCCTTTTCCACTTTCACATTATCCAAGAATGTGTGCAGTATAGTTCATATTTTTTGTGATTTATATTATCTTGAAAAAGGAAAGGTAAATTATTTCCCATGGAAAAAGAAGGTTTTCCCTTTTTATAGGTTTTTTGGACTTACGTGGAAAAATTTATGGTATGCCTTTCATATTATGTAGTTTAAATTTGAATTAACAGATTATTCTACATGAAAATATAATTACCTATGTGATGTCCTTCATCACTAATTAAAATTATAGGGTTTCAATTTCCTAGACTCTAACTCATCTAATGCTAAATTCTAGGTTCTCATTGGTGGATCACTCTTCCATTGATTTCCTTTCCCTCTGGATCTTGTCATACTTTAAAATCCATCAATGATACATATATTATTTCAGGTATCCCAAAAGGCTTTATAGTAGAACATATTGTGAAGTTTTTTTGACACTTGAGGATTCTTTTTAGAACTGCAACGTGGTCTATCCTATCGAGTTATATATCAAGCAACTTGTCCTTAATAACCACACTATGAGGTAGGTTCAACCAGTTTGAACTTGTTGGGACATAGCATATGAAGTTGTGTGATGATTCCATATCATAGGTCTATTATGGTGACAAAAGTGAAGACACGTAATGATAGTTATTATGTTAACATTACTAGAAACATTTTTGAAATTATCCATGCTATCAAGATGTCAAAATTCCAGGCATTAGGTGTCAATACTCGTAGCTAATAGATAATAATAATATAAAAAAATCACAACTTTATTCTTGAAATATGATTGTTACACATTGGTAACCTAGTTCATGAGTTACTATCACCCAAATACTGCAAAACAAACTTAAAATATAAATTAAACCAACATGAGAATCCAACTAAGGGTTTCTCGACAAAATCATGCCATAACCTGGCATTTTGAAACCAAAATTTGAATCCATCATAAGTAATACAATGCAAACTCAGATGGATTTTCAATGCATGTTTGCATGCTACACTTATTCTCTGTCTAGATATCATTTTTTAAATGGAACCATTAGTCAAGCCCACGATCCTTTTTATGTGAAAAAATTCAGCTCTATTTGAGCTCTTTTTTGCTCCACCACCTCCATAAACATATGCAAACATATATCATGATCTTGGAATTCCATTACATATGTATGTGCCAATGTTCCATAATCATGCCCCATCATCAATTTAATAAATTTCCATTGAATATCAAATTATGGAGGGGGGGGACTTTTTGCTGCAACATTTGGCTCAAAATCAGGGACCATCTCCGTATGAGGTGAATGAGAACTATAGATATTTGAAGAAGTAGATTAGTGCCTTTTCCTCTGGCCATGGAGTCATATACAGTCATCCATCACAAAAATTTGTCTTTGTTCATTCTCACCTTGAAAGTTGCAAAATTCATGCCCTAATTGAAACGACACTAAATTTGAAAGATATAATAAAAATGCAAGCTAGAAGTGCCCTATTAATACAAAGGGAAAACCTTCCTACCTACCCTAACTGAGATAAATTTTGATTGAATAGGAAACATGATATTTTTTTGAAAAGAGAGTCCATACAGGTGAAATTAGTTTTTAGAAATAGAGGAATAACCTGTTATGAGTATTTTTAATAACCCAAAAATACTCATAACAGGTTATTCCTCTATTTCTAAAAACATGATATTGCCAATGGATTTGATCCAGCAACTTGTTAAATGTATGGGACTAAATCATGCATTTTATTTCCAGGGAAACATGTGCATGAAGAGAAAAAGTGCAGAATTAATGGAAAATCCATACATGCCACTTATGAAAACTACACCGAAAGGTCAACAAATACTTAAGGCCTTAACTTAATTTGAATCCAAAAATGACAAAATAGGATTAGTGAAAACACGAGAGTGGTGTGGGTGAACAACATAAACAAAAAGTGAAGATACCTTTCCCCAAGATGCCTTTGTCACCAGTGTATGAAAACATGTTTTCCTTTCCCTTTATACATGCAAGTGAATGAATTATAGGTATGGTGTTTTCCCAGAATAGGAGAAGCCTACTTAACTATATCATTCGTGGAGTGAATGTTTCCTTGACCCAGAACCTCATAGAAACTTATCACTGAATTTGATGTTGGGATGGGATTGTAAAGATAACAACCTCTTCATTCCTACAAACTAGATTCCTTCCTGGAGTTAGGACATCGAGTATTGAATCAAAGTTGTAGTTTCTAACTTCTTGTATTGGTTCATCAATCTTGAAATTCAGACATTGCATGTCTTCATTGCTTCATGTTTGAATAATTTGCACCATATCGTACAATAGGAAATTAGGAATTATGATTATTATTACTTTATGGATTTGTTAAGTTACTTTTAAGTTTGCATGGTTTAGTGTGAAATTATTCTAGTGTGCCCCTAGGCCCAGGTGAAGGAATGCCAAGGACTTAGAACCCTAGTTTTTAAATGGTATTGTTTCTTATACCCAAAAACCCCTCAACATCACTTCTTATTAGTTCTTAACAATAGTGTTGTAAACAATTTGAGAATTGATATAGCAAAATCTCTCACTTCTCAAGATAAAGTCCTAAAGCTAAAGTGTGATACCATGTGTATTTCAATAGCCCCATTGTCACCTCACCAACCTCTTTTCACTTCGGGCTAGATCTCCTCCAACTCAAGGGGGGTTCTCCCTAGTAGATGTTAGGGATCTAATGGCCCAACCAAACCAAGTCAAGAGCCCCCTAACTCTCTATGTTTACTACTATCAATCAAAATATTGAACAATAGGGTCAAACATGCATCCTGAAGATAAAATTGCCAGGGTATTTTTGGGTAATTTCAAAGGGAAAGTCGCCAAACACATATAATGAAGGAATTATAACGTGATTTCAAACATTAAATATCAACAAAATCGTTTAAAGGATATTGAAAGGAAAAAGGTGATGGAAGATAGAAAGTGCCTTACTTAAATGCTCTAAGGATTTTTCAATAGTTGCTCCAAAAGCTTCACTTCAAGGCCCTTCAAGATCGTCTCCAACAACTTCAACAATGTTGCTCCAAAAATATCCTCAAGGTCTTCACAACAAGTTTACTACAAGTTGCTCCAACAATATATTCAATAAGGTCTTCATTGTCAACTCGTCTCTTGTTTGGGTGCCTTAATGTGCAATGACATGTTTCCAGGACTGAATTCAATGCAAGGCATATTTGAAACTCTAACTCTGTCTTCCGGTGTCTTATTAGAAATTATTTCAGTTTTATTTTTTTGTTTTCAAGTTAGATATTGTTTTCAAGTTTTTACATTTATAATTTTATTTCAATGTGGCAGACTGATCAGAGCAGTGCAGGAACAACCCTGAGACGGGATAATCGCGGAAAGAGGCCAGCGGAAGAACATGTAAAGTGCCAGCATTGCTCTATCTTCAGGTATTTTAGTTATTTACATAATTGAAATAATATTAATTTTGTTCAAATATGCAGACACCTAGCCATGGTACGCCTGATGATTCCCTCTTTGAGGAAGAGCTTTCTTCATCCCTATCTCCAATGTTCTTGTTGCAAAAAAAGGCACGAGATGCAAGGTCAGAATTTAATACTTTGATAGACGCGCCTCAAACACCTGAAACAGAAGAGAGGATAAAACATCTTATGATCCAGCTAGAAAGATATCAGGTAATAATAAAAAGTCAAAAGGATATTTTTTTTGTTCTGCATGAGATGAATTGTGATAGTTTTATTTTTAATTTTTACATTGACTAAACTAACAAAAAGTTCTTTTGTATGTAGCGTTTTCTGGCACTTGCTGAATCCGGTGTTGGTGGTAGTGGGACACAAGGGCAAGACATTGCCCAACAACCCTCTTGTACACCTTCTACTCCTTTAGGTGCCAGGCAAGAAACACACCCTGCCCAAGCAGACACCCAGCCAACCGCTGAACGTGTTGGCAATGATGAGGCTGATATGGCCAACTACATTATTGCGTTTCCTGGAGCTACACGTGTCAGCTCCACATGGACCATTAATGGCACGTTGTTGGTGAACGATGAAGGTGTCCCTATAAAGCATGTACAACTCCCAGGTAAATTTTAATATTTTAACTATTTCATGTACTTTATCTAAAACATATTCATCATGATTTTTATTTTTAAATTAATGATAATATCTTCTTCTTCTTTTTTCTGTGTAGGAAACAATGAGTTCTACAGGTTTCTGGAGAGCCATGCGTTGGTAATTTTTGGCCCAACCATACGCACAGGGTGGAATTCCCAGAATTCCAACCTGAAAAAAGAACTTCTAGATTATCTAGAAGCCCTTTTTGGGGTCAGTAAATTTGACAGAACAGCAGTGGCTCGGGTAGCCGGAAAATATTTTAAATATACCAGGGACACCTATAGGATGCAATTTCAATTTAACCCTAGATATGATCTTCCTCTCGCAGTTCCAGAGAGTGAGTGGAGAGCACTCATCCATGACAGAAAAGAGAAAAGGGCAAAGAAAGAAGGAAAAATGCCAACTTGACCCGCAAGGTAAATTACAACTTTAATTCAATAGCTTTAATTTTCTCTATGTCTAAAATAAAAGTGTGCTACATCATATCTGACTTCAATTTTGTTGATGCTAGGTTGCCTGACACCTCAAAGGCAACCAAAGATAGGATTGATAAAAAGGGCCATCACAAGCTAGGCCAGGGCTGGCTACTTGAAATTAGCTGCAAGAATTGTAATTAAGTAGCTAAACATCTTATAATTAATTGTATCACCTTCCAACGTTTTTGTAATCCTATCAAATATGATTAAAAATACACAATCATATGTAATGTAGGGTGATGACTTCGGAACAGAAACTAAAGAGGAAGATAAAATATCACTTTCCATTTCGGCTATCAAGCTGTAGTTGAACGTCGCAGAAGCTTGGGGCAAGTCCCAAGATCCAGAATGCCTGATAAGGTAAAACATTAACCTTTCAATATGTTTTTTTTCATCCATAAATTTAATGTCTAACAACTTTGTTTAAATCAGGGGAGCAGCACTACCGACGAGGCAAATAACCCAGTTTTAGAGCCATATGTAGATGATCCTCACGTGCAACCTGATCATTGTAGTAGGGACCAGGCCGACAATGCTACTATCAGTGAGGGCCGTGACGGTAATTAATTTCCACTTATAATTTTTTCTAATTATACCTTGATGGTTGTCCTTATAAAGTTTTTTGTTTAAATGATAGAGAATGTTTCCCTTGAGGATCTTACCACCAGAGAGGAAGACAGGGCAACAGTCCCAACAGCGACAACTGGTGCACCAGGTAAATAATCTCATTGCAATTTTTATTATTAATATTACCGAACTAGTTCAATGATATTTAAAAACTGACAATTAAAATTTAATATTATCTGTTTTTGTAGGCGATGCCTCATCACTGGATGAGACCAGACATCGTGACTACACAACTAGGTCAGCGCCGACAACTGGTGCACCAGGTAAATAATCTCATTGCAATTTTTTTTTTTATTAATATTACCGAACTAGTTCAATGATATTTAAAAACTGACAATTAAAATTTAATATTATCTGTTTTTGTAGGCGATGCCCCGTCACTGGATGAGCCTAGACATCGTGAATACGCAACTAGGTCAGCAATGCGGGTTGAAAGGCACGAAACAGGAGCAGAGCACGATGATATTGATGATGTAATTAGGAGCTTTAAAAATAGGAAGAAGAAAAAGAAAATTTGACAATGTAAAATATTGTATTATTATAAGACAAACGTTACCATACTTGGAACGTTTTTTGCGTTATATAAAAAACTCATTTATCATGCTATTTTTATGTCAAGCATTAATTGCAATGTTTCCTTGCGTACTTTTTGTTGAATTGTTTTTTTATTAGTTATTGAATATATTTTTTTATGCTAATGAAAGTAAAAAATGAAATATAGATTGGGTATTGGGGAATTGAGAGTGATGTGAGGGGGGGGGGAGAGGCCATAAGAGCTTCCACCTTCACGTGGTTGGCCCTGTTTAGTAGAGAATAATTTATTGGAGCGATTTAATCTTGGAGCAAACCTCCCTTGATCCAGCGTAGCAACAAAAAAGTCACTGTTGACTTAGTTGCCACTCTTTCAGATCGTGGGAGGCTTGTTCCAAGTTCATGCGACTCCAATAAATTGTTCTTGAAACGAAGAGGAGCTTATTCAGGTATGTTTTGACATTTTCAACATATGTTCTAACATTATCATAAGAATGAATCTTAGAGTAAAAAATAATACATCAATTACTTGTATTTATTGTATAGATAATGATGGATTTTGATTGACTTGGCAGTGCAGGTACAAATCCTCTTGCATCATGAGCAATACAACTTGTCAACCGGGGTCATGTCCAAGATATTTTTGCTTGTGCACTTGACCAGGTTCGTAATGTCACATTTTGTAAGTTCCTTTACAGTTCATAATTCAATATTAAGCTTGTTCATGATTATTATCTAGGTTTTTTGTATGTGTTTTTTCATCTATTTGATTGTAAGCAACTCTGCATGTTTCCTGTTGTTCACTATGATTTCTCCCATTACCACTCTCAGGATGAATCCGAATTTATTGTTACATAGGTTACTTTATTGTTACTATGATTTCTCCATTTACAATTTCATAGGTTACATCATGTAAAGTTATCAATCTCAGGTTGGTGATGAGCTTTAGTTCTCCAGATTTGGGGCTTTTCTGATAGTTTCTCCCTCATGTCATTCCTGCATCACCTCGTTGTTTGAGCATGCCAATTGGCACATGTCAATCTCTGAGTGGTGCCACATTTCACCTATTTTCAGTGAGAGTTTAGGGTTTCTCTAACATAGCTTCAGAAATCTGATTCAGTGCCTGCTTGAATATTGTCACATAATACTCATGGTTTGAATTGATGAGCATGTTCTGAATGGTTGGTTGATTCATAAGAACCACCCATATAGTCATCTTGAGATATTTCAGAAGTTTTCTCGGGTTTCCTTTTTCACCGTTTCTAGTGGGTGGGATGGTGTGGGGTGATCCATCAATACTGGTGCTCTTGTAGTAAGGAATTTGTTTTTGGGGATATAAAGGAGAATTTGATGTAGATATCCCATTGGATGCATTCATAGATGGGCACGAGAGGTCAAGAATTTAAATTAAAAATATGCAACCTCTAGCATGGCAACCCGAAGGCCGCGAGAGACACTGGTTAAAGATTGTTTTGTGCTGGCCTTAATATAGTCGTGATTTCTTTCTATTATCTTAATGCAAATATATAATCCGGTCTCATTAAAATGAGGATTGTGGTTGTATTTATCTTTGGTTGTTTCTCTCTTAATGCTCCAGAAGTTTCCAAAAGTTGCAATAGTTGTTTAGTTTGCCTGTTACAACTTAAAAGTGGTTTTTAGCAATGGGAGTCATGTTTTTAAGGTTCATACTAATATGAAGATCTTGTAATTCTATATTCAGCATAAGAGAAGATGGCCTCTGCTTTGGGTAGTATGACAACAATTGCCACATCTACCTCATTGGGTAACAATGGAAAGGTGAAGAAGTTGGGTGCAATGTTTGATAATTATGGCAGACAATTGTCTTCTCTTTCAGTTTTTTCACCCATTTCCTTTAATCGCTCAAGCAGAAGAGGGACTATGAGATTACGTGACAGAGAGAAGGTAGTTAATACAAGAGCTATGGAAAAGGAGTTGTACTTCAACAAGGATGGCTCGGTGACAAAAAAATTGCAGGTCAGAGAAAAAATTATGTTTAAAGGAAGGTCACCTGCACGTGAAACTTCACTGCGGTGGATCTTTCCTTGTCCACTTATATTCGATTTTAATGTGTTATTTTAATTTTTCATGGAGGGTTGTTTTGGCATATGGTCCGGCATTCAATTGCACACTTACTGAAAGCATTGTCAATTTGTCTTGCAGGCGGTGTGAACAAACTTGCTGATCTTGTTGGAGTCACCCTTGGGGCGAAGGGAAAATGTTGTCTTGGAGAGCAAGCATGGTTCTCCGAAAATAGTTAATGATGGTGTGACAGTAGCTAAGGAGGTAATTTGTAGATGTGTGCTCTGGTTTTCTTTTAACGTTGTATTAGTTCCCCCTCTTAAATGTCTTAGATTTGGTAGGCATAATTTGAAAACTCAAAGGTGAAAGGAAACATATTTGTTACCCTGTGGTCTACTTGGCCTATGGACTAGCCACATTAGAGTAATGCATAAAGCTTTTCAAAACAATAAAAGGAAAGGGTTATGGCTGAGTCAAATTTTATTGTTATTGACAGTGTAATGAAATGTATCTCAATGCTATGGTTTTGGCCTTTTTATTAGTTGAATTAGAGGACCCAGTTGAAAATATTGGGGCCAAGTAGGCTGGTTTTCCTTTTTGCTGATGGTTTGGTGTATCTAATTGAATTAGTTGCCTAAGGTATTTTTTGTTGCAAAATCCTTTTCATTTTTCATACAGTATTGGCCTTGTGGAATACATTTGATTGTGTGGTCTTGTTAGATCTACAACATTTGTAGTTGTTTAGTCTTATGGCCGAGGTGCACTTTATTATGGAAATAGTTGATGCAATATTGTCATTTAATCCTTACTGCAGGGTAGCATGGTGAGAAGTTTCTTGTGAAACATTTGGTATTCAAAATGACACTTGATCCTATACAGCATCATGCACTTGACTTCAAAATTCATATTCAAAGTGTGCCAGACAATTCTTACAAAATTTCAAATATTTATGTTGTTTTAAACCATTATCTTTTTCATGTATTGGATGCTGAAAATGTGAAAAAGACTTTGGTATGAAACCAAGTGGTGAATAATTTCCAGCAAAACAACCACTTCCAATACATGATTTAGAAGTAGAACATATGTACTTATGAAGCATAGAAAGATATCCTTGATGCATTGTCAATGTTTGGCTAGGGTTATTTTTGGAGAAAATAACTCCTTATTCTTAGAATAGTGATCTTCAATACAAGTAAATGCCAGAGAAGAGAGATCATCGTGTGACGCAACAAAACTGAAATTGGACCCCTAAGGAGAGCTAGTGTGTCTACAATTGCTCTGTCAGCATTTTCCCTTGGTTTACCCCGTTCTTTTCCTCCAGCCTGAGTCTTAATTGACTTCTTCTTTCTTCGGGTTTATTTATCAAATTCGTAGAAATTCGTAGAATTTGATAAATAAATACTATCCACAATGCTTGGACTTTAATTTATATTCCTGACTTTATATTATCTCCAAGCCTTATAACCAATGTTTAACTTTCAACACTTTGTATTTATACTCCACGTTTATTTTTAAATAAATAACTTGTAATGAACTTTCGGCTCTATATTTCACCACCCAGCCTTACAACAATCACGCTCCAGACTTATGCTAATTATCCGCCAATCGTTTCATTAAACAATTTCATTATACTCCGGCCCCACCTATATATATCAATAACCAATCAAACACTCGTATCGTACCTGGCTATCCTCCGCACACCTTAGTTAACCTCCGGGCAAGTTCAATGTGCGACCACCGTCCGATGGCCCTTCTCCAAATCAACAACTCTTGGCAATTTCGCTCGGCTTCCAACGTCGGGCTTTAACGTGCGATGGCGCGGGTTAAACGGTGGTTTTCCGGGGGTCACTTCGCCACGTGTCGCATTCCCTATGGAATCGCTCGCGAATAGGAAATACCGCCTACTCCGCAAAAGCTGTGCGATATGGGCAACCCGCTTTTGTGATTCCGCTCGTGGTTTTGGTAGAGGGCTTGACCACGGGTGCAAGTCTGGTTCTGCTATCCTTTTGTTTGTTAACTCATGTCCAATCCTTGGGTCAGGTTCCGAAAGCACAACAATTTTGTCTCTTTATTAAGCGGGATTTTTATATTTGAACAATTTTCACGACCCCGGTTCTCTACACAGACCTCGCCTTCGGGTGGGGTGAGTTCACAGGGTTATCCAACAATTTACGGGAATTCAAAGACAGAAGAATGGAATTATCAGTACCCAATCACCTCACAGTTAAACAATTCTTCACAATTAGCAGTTCGAGATAATTCAATGGCAACTAAGCTTGGAAATCATTTAACTGAAACAATTGTTCACACACAGAGGTTTATTGCAGAAATCCCCTCTCTACTCTCCTCTTCCCTCTCTACTTTTATTCATCTGAGGAATTACAATTTATATACATAACATATGGCTCTTCGGTTCCTCTGAGAGGACTGTTCTAGAAATCAAAAGGTATAATTATAATAATTCAACTAACTGAAACTGTTCGACTCCTACAACTCTAACTAGTCTAAGTAATACAGTCAGCTGAGGTATTGACACCTAGCTGTTACAACTCAAATGTTTTCGAACCCTCCTAGCCACAACATGTGGAAAAAACCTCCTACATTGCTAGCTAGTGCCTAATGCCCCTGCATCATCGTCTGACATAAACCTATTAACAAAAGTGAACAGGGAATGATTATTAATTATGGCATACTAAGTTTCTTTTCTAAAGAGTAACATTGTAGATAACCTTAAAAACATGTGTTAACTATTTTTGTTTGACCATTTGATTGTGTTTGATATGTAGAACTCATGGCAGCTAGTGTTTCTCCACTCATATTAAATAATTATTTCCAAAAATTTCTTGTTACTATTACTTTAGGAAAACCATGAAGACTATGAATTTCTTTCACGGACACTTCTGCCACTTGGCTTGTTGTTTATGTACTTTGAGCTCTACAAAAAAAATCTACAAAATTTCTCTATATAAATGACCACAAAAATGTCATACTTACCTTTATATTTCAGTAACCTTGTAATAAAGTCTATTGATATATCTTCTAGTCTTTGAATATGTATGTGGAATGGTTGAAGTAACCCTAGAGATTTTACTATCTCTCTTTTATTTATTATGCAAACTTGACCTTCTCTTACAAAATTTTGAATATCTTTCTTCATTCCTTCCAAAAATATTTTTTTTGATCCTTTGAGATGTTTTAAGGAACCCTGCGTCCTACCATCGGAGAGACATGGGACTCCCTTAATATTTTTTTATTCAAATATGCTTGCGTGCATAAAAATATTCTACATTTGCACGAAAGTATATCCCTCTTTCACTCCCAATGATCCATAGAGTTCATCCCATCCTTTATAAATTTTAGTTTTTGTTTAGTAATATTGTCATTTTTCCATTATGGCAAGCTTCTTCTAGCCACCTAGGAATAGAAAATGTAATTGGATATAAATTTGAGGCCTCTTCTATTTTAGAAAGAGCATCATGTACTATATTTTCCTTACCCTTTTTGCAGATTATCTCAAAATTAAAAATTTGCATTTTTTCTCCTCATTTTTGTTAATCTTCCAATGAAATCCATAGCTTCAAAAAATACTTTATGCTATCATGGTATATCTTGACTTTAAAGTACCTCCTAATGATATACTATCCCCATTTTTTATTGCATGTAATATTGCTTCCATTTATTTTTCATACGTAGATTTCACCAAATATTTTCTTTGAATTCCTTTCTTTTAAAAGCCAATGATATCCCTTATTGTGTTAATGTTATGTAAATTCCTTGTCCTAGTGCCTCACACTCTACTATGAATGTTTTACCAAAAGTAGGTGCAACCGATGTTGGTGTAGAAGACATGGTATCCATTAAAAGAGAGCATGCCAAAGTAGCCTCATCATTCCATATAAATGATATTTTCTTCGAGAGATATGTGAGTGGACTTGAAATGCATGCATAATTCTTAACAAATGATCAATAATATCATGTAAGTCTAAAAAAATCTTCTAAGAACCTTGATTTTCTTAGGAATAGGTCATTTTGTAATAGCTTGCATCTTTTGAGGCTCCAACTTCACTCCTTCCTTTAAAACAATATGAACCAAATACTCGAATTCTTATTTCCCAAAAGCACATTTGGATATTTTTACATAAAAATGATTGTTCTCAATAATTTATATAACTTTTCCACACGTTTAGTGTGGTATTCCCATGATTTATTATAAATATGTGTATTATCAAAGAAAACCAACACAAATTTTATAAGATGGGATCAAACAAAATTGTTCTTAAGTCGAGCCCGCCGGAATTCAAACGACAATAAACCATAATTCAAACCAAATTCGCGTTCCAAAATAGCCTGCTGACGTCGGCCAATTTTGTGATGTGAAAACCAAATGAATTCCGCCCTAATATTTTTCGGGTCCGAAGTTGGGTTGGCGTATGGAGGGAGAGTTGTGACGCGAATTTCTTATCAAATTCTCCCTAATATTTTTCTGGTCTGGATTTCCACTGCACGAGCGGCCCAAACAAAGATCCGCTCCAATCAATTTCTGCCACGTGTCCTTAATAAAAACTTGCCCTGCTCCCGGTTGCGGGTGCATTCCATGGCGTTTAAGGCGATGGGACATGGATGTGGCGATTTCATATCAATCGCATTAAGATTTAACATTGTTCAATTAAATTCCAAGGTTTTCACATCAAATCGCATTAAATTTTAACACTGTTCAAGATCGGACCTCCACTCCCGTTAGCGATTCTGCATGCTCCAATATGATCCGACCTTCAGCTCTCATTAATTATCAGAGATTAATTATGACGAGCATCCTTCGATTGCATTGCATTGATAAAATGGCATTTCGCTATGGTTTTTCAGACGAGCCGGTTGCTGGGTTACACTGCCTGCTCACTGTGATGAGAAGGAGAAGTGGCTAGCTGAACTGCTGCGTAGACCTTGCTGCATATCTGCATTTCTCTCGGTCTAGTCCTTGTCTGTCTTCCTCTGTTTCTTGGAATTCTGCTTCTCCATCTCCTCTTGTGCCCACTGCTAGTGAGACTGCACCCATGCCTCGCGTGCGTCAAAGGATGCGTTGCCGCAGGGGGAGCACTAGAGGTCAACTCCTGCGTGCTCCCTCCAGCCCCTCAACCGAGTTGTCTTCCGGCCAGTCCAGTGATTATGCAGGTCGCTATCCAAATACTAGGAGTGGGCGGGGTCGGGTTGTAGGATCTGGCCACCGTATGGATTCCCCTGCTCCTCGTTTCCCCACCGCTAGTTCACCTTCTCCCATGACGCGCACTGCGCAATTTTCCTTTAATTTCTCTCTCAACCGCCCACGAATTACAGCTTCAGTCACTGTGGTTTTCTGCGAGGAGGCCCAAACGGAGGAAGAATGCACCCGTCCGGCGGGTCTAAGCTCGGAAAAAGCCGGCCAGCATTCGGGCCTTCAGGAGGGGAGCCGTGGCATGAATGTGGAGGTAGCACCTAGCGATCCTGGACCTTCCGAAGGATGGTGCCGAATCGTCGAGGAGCCGGAGGAGTAGTTTGGTTAATTTGTTTTTCTTGCTTCGCGACCCACTTAATTGGGCTGCTTTTAGATTATTTTACTGTGCTGGACCTTTGTAATATTTTTGAATTCTGTAAATTAAACGTTCAAGACTGGTTTCCCCGTATGAGGGCAGTCTTCTTAATTTTTTTATTTTTTGATGACAAATTTGCCATGAGTCTGGGCAATGATTTTGACTTTGGTGTAATTTTATTCCCACTGTTAATAGATTAACTTTACTTAGAAAAAAAATGTTGCCCCATTTCTATTTTAAACCTGTTTTTTGAAATACAGAGCCATGTTTATATGGTCTACATATTATTCTCTTTCTCTGTATATCTACAGGAACCTTTTTGCTATGAACAGGGTGGATGCTGTAGCAGGCTACTAATGGAAACAAGCGAGCCTGAACCTTACATCTTGGATGCAACAGATGGTTACCAATTTTGGAATCAAGCGAGCCTGGGTTTCTGCAGATGGTTATCACACTCCTCACATGATTAGCGTTTTTCTCTGTTCAAGGATTTTGGGTACTTAATTTGTATTTGGAACAATGGACGTCAGTACTCTATCTATTGCTTTACTATTCTACATACTTCTATTTCACTTTCTTATAGATGCCTTGGGCATATTTGGATGCTTTCTCAGATTTGTCGATAATCTCCATGTGGACCGTTACTGGGTTTTATATCATGTCCCTGTATGTGACATGGGGTATTTTTCTATCATTGTCTGGGGTGGGACTTCCACTTTTCTCGATGGATATTTGGGTTCCAATCTTCAGATGTGAAAATTTAATGACTTCATGGACTGTTTTACTTCATATAATATATTCAAAACAGTGTTTTTTCTCTTGTGAAAAAAAAATGATTAATGTTTATCACTCTGCCTTCAAAACTAGCGATGCTGGTCTATGTTGCTGGTTTATTGATATGGTCTGATGGTTTTTTTATATTTTGGACATATCACACTCACATGATTAGCGTTTTTCTCTGTTCAAGGATTTTGGGTACTTTAATTTGTATTTGGAACAATGGACGCCAGTACTCTATCTGTTGTTTTACTATTCTACATACTGCTATTTCACTTTCTTATAGATGCCTCGGGCATATTTGGATGCTTTCTCAGATTTGTCGATAATCTCCATGTGGACCGTTACTGGGTTTTATATCAAGTCCCCGTATGTGACATGGGGTATTTTTCTATCACTGTCTGGGGTGGGACTTCCACTTTTCTGGATGGATATTTGGGTTCCAATCTTCAGATGTGAAAATGTAATGACTTCATGGACTGTTTTACTTCATATAATATATTCAAAACATCGTTTTTCCTCTTTTAAAGTTTCATTTTTTTTTTTTTTTAAATTGAACCTATCGTCGTTATACCGATGCCTTGTAAGCGTTGGAATTGCGAAAGATTAAAAACGTCGAAAGAGTGACAGTATAAAAACGTCGGACGAGCGACGTTCAAAACGTCGGACCACATTTCGTCGGAATTGTGACCGTTTACAAACGTCGGAAGAACGACGTCCAAAAAGTCGGACCACATTTCGTCGGAATTGTGACAGTTTACAACCGTCGAAAAAGCGACGTCCAAAACGTCGGACCACATTGCGTTGGAATTGCGACAGTTTACAAACGTCGGAAGAGCGACGTTCAAAACATCGGACCACATTTCGTCGTAATTGTGACAGTTTACAAATGTCGGAAGAGCGACGTTCAAAACGTCGGACCACATTTCGTCGAAAGTGCGACAGTTTACAGAGGTCGGAAGTGCGACGGATTGGGAAACGTCGGAAGAGTGACGCTTGTTTGGAAGCGACGGAAAAGGTGTTGATAGTGCGACACTTTTTAATTGCGTCGGAACTGCGACGGTATGGTAAACCACATTTTTCCCGCCCTTGAACTGTCGCTCTTGCGACGACTATGTGTCGGAATAGCGACGAATTGGCCGTCGGAATTTCCGCCAAATTTTCTAGTGTGGTTTGGAGTGAGGAAGGTATTTTGTCTAGTAAAAAGGGTCTTGGTTGTCTCAATCTAATTTGAATCTACTAGTGGAAGATTTTGACAGGGTTTTCCCCTTCGTAAGGGTTTTTCCCTAGCTTAGTGCTTACATCTTGTGTTCTCTTGTTATCTTTGAATTTTTGGCAATTGCCTTCATGATAAAAATGTAATAACAAAGAAGAATAAGAAATAACTAATCACGAGAAATTCTCTAGTAAAAGAGAAATTGAATCAATAAGAAGCCATAACTATGTTTCCCAAGATTTATCAACACACCTAGGTGATTAAAGGGGGGAATACATGTGGTAACTAAGGTAGAAATTACACCATTTCTATAGTGCTCCTTGAAGGTTCCATGAAAAGTGAGGGTACTTGCATCGATTAAGCCTATATCAAGATTTTAGGGTAACTACTTTTGTTACCTTTGTTGGTAGGACCTGGGCCTTCATCATCCCAATCTTACCTTCAAAATTCCCTTCTATCCACACTTCTATATTTTGGTTTCAAATCCTAATCACTCAAAGCATAGTTAGAGAATTTTTTATTTTCTTCCTACTTTAGGGACTTTTAGTTACATTATATTTTCTCCTATTGTACCTTGGTGTGTTTAGTGGAATTTTGATTTTATAATTTCAAGGTGGTTGAAAGATAGACTCGTCAATCTAAGAGTCTTCGTGAACTTTCTCCTGAGAATATGGATCCCTCGCCTCAATGGTGTATATTAGTAAATATCAGTTTGTCAGAAATATTTAGACAAAACACTACAAAAGTGAACACTCCCATATAGGGATCCTCGTTAGAGAAAGAACTCGCAGCACGATAGTTTATTCAGGATCTTAGTTGTTTTCCCCTATAAATAGTAGTAATGCTATTGTTGGAACTGGGGGTATGCAATACCTCTCTTTCTCTATTGGTGGAGGAGGAGCCACCCCTCCTTTCTCCACCATCCCTCTGTCTAATTCATATTTCGCGGTTCTTCAGCCAACCCCCACTCCTCGCTCAAGTGAAGGTGCCCAACCTTCTTCCTCTTATGCTAGTGTGTTTGGTTTTGGTATGTCATCAATGGGGATTCCTACAATATCATCTCTATTTGCAACCATTTTTTCCTCATCCATGTTTAACATGGAAAGTTCCTAGACTCATTTACAGGGTTTCCTGTTTATTGGAGGATATGTTCCTCTTTTGATTCCATCGTCAGGAAGTGGGCCTTTCCCATTTCTTGGCTTTTCTATGGGTTAAAATCCTTTTCAAGGGTTTGCAGGGTAGATGGGTGGAATTTTTTCACCTTCTAGTGGATCGATGGGTGGCATCCCATATTCAATATTTGTTTAATGTGCTAGCAATGTCTTCCCTCCCTCTGAGATACCGACAAGCTCCATGTCATAGATGTCATTACATCCACCATCTATCAATAAAACTCAAGAAATGTTCCCTCCCATTGTTAAATCTTTCGTAGTGAATGTGGTCCAATCTTATACTCCCAAAAGAATCCAACAATTCAGAAGGAAGAAGAATAATAGAGGTATTAAAAAGAATGAAAAGGCGAAAAATGATGCAACTAAGGCTAGTAATAATATCAGCGGGGTTAAGAGAGCGGAAGAAAGTGAAGTTCCCTTGTAATTTTTGCAAAGGTAGCAGTATAACTCATCTTTTCCCAAAAATTCAAGATGTTCAACACTTGTTGACACAATAATCTTTGTCAAGTCAACAGGTTGTCCTCAATAAACCTTTATCTCAGGGCCAAGAACTTGTCACCGTGCTACTTCCAACTATGGACCTCAACAAGGTGAAAATGAGAGATATTTGAACGTGGGGGATATATCGTTGAATATTTATATTTTTAAGGCTCAATTGGATCTATCAACTCCAACCCATGATTATGGAGGCCTTGAGTATTTTAAAGGAAATAAGCTCTTGGTCCATAGGAACCTCTTCATATTGAACAGCCTATGATTGAGTCTCTACCTCGTATGCCGAAAGGATCATTAAAATTCCCAGCGCACAACCTAAAAGACGGGCCACCCAAAATTACTCTATCATAGAGGATTTTTCCCAGGATCCCTGTGCCTTGTCAATTTTGGAGGTGCTCTAGTTGTGTCCTACACAAAGGAGAAAATTATTCAATGCTATCAGACTTGTAGATTCAGAGAATTATCAGATGGTTATGTTTGACACTAGCAGTGTCAAACCTCGACTCTCTCATCATGTTGCTTTCCAAATTCAGGTATCTTACCGTGCCAATTCAATTGTTTGAATGGTTGATGACAGTGGTGTTGGAAAGTGTAACTAGGTTCGGTCTTCAAATAAACTATGTAACTATGTATTTATGTAATGAAAAATAAAAATATAATAAAATATATTTTTGGTATGCTTGCTTCATGGGTTTCATGAGAAAGGTTTTATTATAGGTCAAAAGACTTATTCTTTATGTATTTTAGGATTTTTCATCTTTTCATAAATTTACTAATTAAGAGTCATGTTTATGAAGAGTCAAGTCACACTTTTATGCCACAATACCTTGTCACATAAGCCTTGAATTCGTGGCTCAGAATATGGCTCAAGTTCAACGTTGAAGTGACCTCACAAGTTGGCCTCCATACCCATGCACAATTCGGCTCAAAAGTAGGCCTTCACATCGACTCAAAAGGGAGATATTTCATGTATATATAAGGATGGTCTGCGGTTCATTTGAAGCAAGAACTTTAGACTGGTTTGAGGCAGCAATGCGAAGAAAAGGGTGAGATCTCTACAAGAAGTTTTAAGTAAGTGTTGCATTAAAGGGTGAAGGAGGGATTGGAGGTAAGTGTGGAGATAGGACTACACTCAATCGTAAATAAGGATTGTGTCATAGTGAGAATTCAGGATTGCATTCAAGCATGAATAAGGATAGTGTTATAGTACTGATATAAGTATGCGTTCAACCTGAATAAGAACTATGTTAAGATGTGATATTAACACAGAGTATAGTGCGAAGAAAGGATTGTGTGAAACAGTTAGAACGGGATTATGAACAAAGCTATATAAGGGCATATTCATAATATAGGCTGGATTTTTCTATAGAAGGAAAATAAGATAAGTATGTATATTCAACAAGGTAAAGCATAAGGTGAGACAGTTTATGACGTAGTGCTCATATCAAGCAAGAAGAAAGAATACAAGTTGAGACTAAGATCTCTAGTCTTGGTGAAAAAAGGTGCATAATTGTGCAGTACGGTGCAGGAAAGAAGGATCAGCTCAAGGAGTCAATGAAGAAGCAGTGACAAGGTCTTAGAGACATACATAGGTCAATGGTTTGATTCGTGGTCATGGTACTTGTCAACTGAAAGTCGATAAGAATATTTCTCGTGGGTTTTCCTCTCCAAGAGGGAGAGGTTTTGGCCCTGGCTTGAAGAGCCTAAATTTGTGTCTCTTGTGTTTTTGGTAATTGACTTGATGAAACATATAACAAGTTAAGAAGAGAATACATAAGTAAAATAATTAAGCTCACAATTAATTATCAAGAAGAGAATTTGAATTAAACACTGCTCTTCCAAATTCTCAACATGGTATCAGAGCTAAGGTCTTGAAGATGAGGGCTACTTGAAAAAGAGACATTCAAAGAAGAAAGAATCAAATTCTACATTGAAATGTCAATTTAGTTTTCAAGGAAGATTATCAAGCTATTTCAAGAAGACCTTCAATCTCTTTCAAATAATTCACTCATCAAGAAGATAATATTTTTCATCAGATATTTATATTGAAGACATTGTTTGAAGATAAAAAATCAAGTGTCATTCAACATTATCCAACACCTTTGAAGACAACATCATTTTTAAGACATCCTTTATCATCAAGGATCCAAAGTCACCTTCATTGGAGAAATCAATCTAAGAGGGAGTTCCTACCTTCATCTTCATCATTATCAAGGAATATCCTAGAAGAAGGAAGTCGCTCTACTCAAGTAAGAATCTATGACCTCATCTAAATTTTTCAAAATGACTTATTGCAAAGAGAGCAACAAATTGGTTGGGTCATCAAACTTAATGCATGGAAGAAGAGGACAGATTTGAATCTAATTTAAAATGAAGTTATGGGCTACATCGAAGGATATACAACTCCACCTTCAAAATAATACATTCAAGCATATATCAAATACATGAAGGGAGACATAAGAACCTAAAGGATTCTTATAGAATCCATAAAGGACTCTCTCATTCCATATGTATCAAATCTAGAATCCTCAAAAGAAATATATGAAAAATTTGTGGAGCTATTCTCGAAGGGTTCTGTAGGGGAAATAATAACCCTGAGACAATAATTATACAAATTGAGAATGTCAAGAAATGAAGGAATAATTCCATATCTTATGTATATTTTCGCAATACGAAATCAACTACAAAAATTGGGAGAACTAATGATTGATGGAGAAATACTCACTATGGTACAAAATTCTCTACCTAAAGAATGGATAATTTTCACTTCAAGTATTGATGGTAAAGAAGAATCCATGTTGTTCTCACAAAATTGCACTTGATTGGCTGCTAATCAGGCAAATCTATGTAACTATTTCAAACCATCTTGTGACTGAAGCTTAGCCTCTTCAGTCTGAGAGGGCTCTCTCAATAGGGTTTATGATATTAGATAATGATGAAACTAGATGGCTAACTCTATTTGAAAAATAACTTGATTGTGATGTGTGTAGGTTGAAAAGATTACAAGTCTGCAACCATTAGGCTTATGGAGTCAACAAATCATTAGGTTCAGTGGTAAGGTCTCTTGACATGGAAGCTGAGGCAGGTAAGAGTTTTTAGCAAAGGTAAATCACACATGGAACACAAAATAACACAGCCATTTCATCAATAAAGGAAGTCAGATCATACACATATGAATTCTGAGTAATAAAAATGAAATCCACTGAAAGTAGTACACATAAAAATATAGATCATAAAAGCACTAAAAACTCCATGATAATCTCAAGTCTATCAAGAAAAAGTCCTTTGTATTACTGATATCAATCAAATTAAATAAAGCTGCAATATTGCAAAAAATCTCCAACCCCTTACAATTTTGAATAGCTACCCTTTAATAGACCTTGTAACATCAGAGATGATCTGCCTCTTGGCTAGATTCATTGAAATCTTCCTATGACACCCTGCATAATAGGAAAACATGTGCTTTAATGAGAAAATGACAGCTACACTATAAAACAGTCATTTTCCTAATAGGACTCAAACTACTACTTATTACATCAACTACCTTATCTCTTAAAATAGCTAGATATCTGACAACTAATGCTTCACATGTTCTAATAGGCTTTGATCTTATAACTCATCACTACTTGACATCTTAATTACCCTCCTCAACATATGGAAACAAAACCCTATTTTTTAGGAAAACAGGGGCTTATCTTCAACGAATGATTTAGCTAATGAGTTGTCTTCATTTCATGGTATTCAAGTCATGGATGATTGCTGGAAAGGTCCCTTGACCTGTTGAATGTGTCCACCTGTCCAAAAATTCTCTTAAACCTGCTCAGAAACCTTCAAAAGAACTTGCTAAGAAAACATGGCACTTTTGTAGAGTGCAAAAAATGACCTTAGTAATCAAAATTTCTACTTCTTTGCTCTTACATTATGTTTATCATGACCTAACACATCCTCACTACCATTTCCTCTCCTTGAAAGCTACAAAAAATGGTTTTATAAGCAAAAAAAAAGCTACAGAAATTTTCGTAGCGTTTTCCTGGCTTCAAACCTAGGAAACGCTACGAAACTGTGGAAAAATGTGCAATTTCCAGATTTTTACCTTGTGTCAAAAAGGTACCTTCTAGATGTACAAAATTGGTTTTGAACATGCCATTGACCTCTAAAAACATAAACAAACTCAAATTAAGAGCCTTGAGGTGTTTCTTCTTCATTAATGATGAGTTGAGCTATGGGTTCCTCAACTACAGTCATCTTTAAACCCTTCTTCTCCAACTCCTCATGGATCAAATCTAACTTCTCTTGGAGGTCTTTAAATTGCTCCTTCAGTTTTCTGTTGGTATATTTTATGTGAAGGTTCATTCTTCTAACATGTCTCACTTCTTTCCTCAATGGCATAGTCCATTTGATTAATTGTTGTGCATCATCTAAAGTCTTTGATACACTATCAACTTGCTTTTCCCAAATCTCTTTCATCTTCTCAAACTACACTTTTTAGAAATTATGCTTCCTTGCCTCTTTCTTCATGAATGATATTTCATGATTTTCTATCTTCAATTGTTCCTTTAATACCTCAATCTTTGTTTTTTCAATAATTTTCTCCTTTCCTTTCCTTTGCTTGATGACTGGATCTTCTTCTGCAGGTGATGAAAGGTCAATAATGCTTTGTGGTGGTTGGACAGTATCAGTGGCTGGATGAACTTCTTTACTTTTTTCCAAAAATTTTCTAGCATGTCTTGGCATGGGCTTCCTAGCCTGAAACATAAAACCTACATCCTCACCTTCAATCTCTAACTTCTTTGCTGATTTAGCTTTCTTGAGTTTCTTTCCTCCCTCATATATATCCTCAGCTTGGACTATACGGGTCTCTTCAATATCAATAGCATGTAGAATATCTTCTAATTTGCCTTTATCAACTATTTGGCTCCTTGTAATCCTTTTGCTACCATGTTTACTCACAATTGGCTCTTGTTTTGCAGGTTTTCTCATTATTGACTTTTTTTTTGCAAGTGAAACAGTAGGTGTATCAAGTTTCTACAACTGCTATGTTTCCATCAATACTGGTTCACTTTGCTCTACCCCTACTAGTTCACTTTGTTCTACCACTAAAGGTGATGGTATACCTCTAGGTTTATGAGTTATTTTAGGGGTAATGGTATCCACTTCAAAACCACTAAAAAACAGAAAAGGAAACCAATCTCTACCTAGTCTTTGTAACTCATCTAAAACCATCAATTTTATTAAACCATGATGAAAAATTGAGTTTTTCACTTCCTTCAAATTTAGCATGGACTTTATCTGCCATTTTTTCTAAGCTTCGTATATCAAGAGATATTTTACCAACAAAATGTAGAAGAAGCTTGAAGTGGTAAGAATAAACTTTATGATATCTCCCTTCACAAGTGAAATTTTTCTGAATGATAAGCAGTAGCTTTGAGAAATTATCTTTCATGCAGCTCCTTGGAATGGCATTTGTAAGGTCAACCTCACTATTCTCTGGCTTGATAAATTATTTACATTCCTGCATGTTTAATTTGAAAGCTTTGAACCATTTTTCTTGTCCTCTTGGAATCCCTGTTGCTGCTGCAATGGTCTTTGGTGTTATAGTGAGGTTCAGTATTCCTACTTTTGTAGTTATTCCATTGAAATTTAGGGCAATTAGAAACATGTACATGGCATCCTTGCAATCATTGAAAAAACTGCAAACACCCTGTTCTTCTGAAAACTTCTACAGTTGTTGGGTCTTCATTTATCATGTTCATATCTGATGGCTCATATTTGAGACAGTGGCCACCTTTGTTGGTCTTCCTTTTTGCAACCACGGTGCTATAATGTCTTCTCTGCCTCGCTTGAACAATGATACCTGCAAACCTTTGAAAATACCAGCCACATCTTGGGCTCAGTGAAATAACTCTCCAAAGCTCAATAACACGCAAAGAGGGAATGGAGAATGACAAATGACTCAATTTGGAAAGATTTTGAAGTTCGATGAAAACTCATGGCATAATGATGACTCATACATTCTTAAAATAGTGATAATGACTTCAGCCATGACGATTGTACCTGTTATCCCCTTATGAATTCCTTGACAAGCAAGCAAGGGGCTAGAATGTCTTGGGATCCTCCAAGGAATGCATTTCCCTTGAAAACACATCATCCTTGAAGCCTTCCTATGTTCCCCGATTTTGACTGTTTCACCCCTGCTGTACTGATACCAATGATCCTAACTAACGAATAATGATGCTCCAAAAAGGCCATTATCTGCCCCTTGTGCCTCTGCAGAATGCTTCATTTTATCCTTTTTTCCTCTTTTGCCAAAGTCCCCTTTGTTCCCCCTAAATTCCCCCTTACTCTCCTAAATCTTCCCAAAATCCCCATGAAACCCCACCCTTGCCCTTTGTTTCCTCAAATCTCCCCTTTTTCCTCCTATCGTTACCCTCCCTAACCATTAAAATTCATTAAAAATGGGCTAAAACCCACTTTAAACATTATAATAGGGCTTAGCCCCTTTTTCCCGCCATCCGCTTTCAACCACTTCCCCACACATGCCCTCGCGCTAAGACCAATTGCTTAAGTCTTGAGTGCTAATCGCAACTGGAGGTCGTCGGAGGGGCGAATTCCTTTGTTACATTAAAAAGTTCTGAAGCGATTGTTTTATTAACAAGTCCTGCGACTTGTTTTCCACCGTTGATCCACCACATAGATCAAACGACCTGCGCAATATCGCAATCCTTTCAATCGCAACACTTATGTTTTGTCCCCGGATCGGTTCATCGCAATCGTTTCCGATGCGATTGATCGCTTCGACCTCCGATCATCGCAATCGCAATCTACCGCCGATCGCTGCCTCCTCCGATTAATCGCAAGTCCCGATCAAATCCCGACCGTCCATTTTACCCATGATCCGACGGTCATCACTGTCTCCGCCCAATCGCAATCAGAACATTCGTGATGTGCCACTCTTGTTTCCCTCCGATTGCGATTGCTCTGAATAAATCCTCGCCGTTCGTTACCCCCGTTGATCCAACGGCTGTCGCACTCCCCGCCTGATCGCAATCGAAAGTTTTAATATGTGTCACCCCAGTCCCCCTCCGATTGTGATTGCCCGACTCATTCACAGTCGTTCATCTATTTTGGATCAATGGCCCAGATCTTCTCGCTTTGCTCCCGTCGCTTTTCCCCTTCTGCCCTCTGAACAGATCTCCACCGTCAATCTCCTGGTAAATCCAACGATCATCGCTTCCCTTCCTTAATTGCAATCGAAAACTTGTGAATGTGTCACTCCTGCCCTTCCCCGATTGTGATGCTCTGAAGTAATCTCCACCGTCCATTGGGTTTAAGATCTAACGGTTCAAAATGAATCGCCCTCTGCCTCCGGCTGGGTCCCACCTCTTACATTCATCTCTGCGCATTTCACTACATTTTCCTCCATTTCCTGTGTATTTCCGGTTTTAACCAAAGTTGCGGATTTACATTAAAATTAATGTCACATGTTTGTTTCGTCTGTTTTCACAAGGCCATTCCGCTGTGTCAATATCCGCCATTGATTTTTTTCCCCGGACCACGATCTAATGGTCGGTGCTGCATTCTACCACCAAACCCTATTGTTCATTGTTTTCACCATTACAATGCATTTTCGTCGTTTTACATTCAAAAATCACCACCGCCGCGCTATCATTTCTTCCGCCATCCGCTCCATCCACCCTCATGTGCATTGATTTATTCAGTCCAGTTGCATGTTCTGCAGGATGCAAGCATTAAACGCCACCATGATTCACAGTTGTTGAGCTCATTAAGACAAGTTGCAGAGCCCGATAGCGCAGAAAAGGACCTGGGAAGGCAAGGAAGCATGCTTTCATCAAAGTACAGGGCAGATACATCAGCAGAATGTTTTTCCCAGGAAAGGACGGGTTACCCATATTGTTTTCAGTCTATACCATGTTCCTTGAAGAAGTTTCCACCCTGAAGTACAGCCCCGGACTATCAAAGCATTTACTTCAAAAGTATGGCAGACCATTCCGTCATTTATTTACCCTTTTGTTCACATACCAGAGTACAGCAAGTCAAAATGCATCAGAGGCATACCTGGAGCTAATGAAGCCTGACGAAGACCATTCTTTCCTCCAAGAGTGCCAGAGATTAATGCTCAGAGTTTAAAACAGAATGGGCTTCGGCCCTCTTCCTCTTCTGAGTGTTAATGCTACATTAAGTTCTTCACCTACCTCCTCTGCTCATCTTTTTGCTATAAAACTCATGAGAAAATATTGTAAAAGGTTGTTGATGAGATATCAGAGAACTGCAAGCTGTTTCTGTGAGATATAGTTATGTGTAGAGTTGTAAGATAGGCTGAAGAAAGATGTATTCAGGTTGAATGTTCAAGCTGTGGGCAATGTTGTACATGACTGGTGTTGTTTTTTAATATGACAAGTACATTTCTTTGGATCCTGATCTAAAGCAGATGGTGATGTTTTTCTATCTCTGCATTTTATTTCATTTCATTACACTTCTTCTGGCTTGCATCAGAAACCTGGCATAGGATTTGCCCTTGTTAGGCACCCTATGTTTATGCTCTCCTTGCCTTGATGTTTTCTACTAAATGTGTTATCTAAGGTTTGATTTCAATTAATTTAACCATTGTAGTGGTCTGATATATTACTAGCTGATGTATGAATTAATGGAATCTGTCTTTAGATGTTCTTGTTTAGGTTTAATTAAATGAGTTGAGAACACTGGGGGGTTTAGAACTATGTCTCTGCCACACTAGGATCTTTCCATTTCAATTAAAATTTCCAAGTTCCCTCAAGTTGCCTTTGATTATGTCCAAGCAGGCCTGGAGTTAAATGACCTCTGACCTGATCTATAGATAGAATTGGATGGTTTTCCTCTTTTCACTTTCAATCCTTAATGTTCCATGCCACCCAATCATTTTAGGATCCAATGCTTTAGATGACTAGCCCAACTGAAAGCTTGCACATTGAACAACAAGTAAACCCTTTCCTGACTCCATTTCCCAATGGCCTTGATGTTCTCTGAGTTATCTACCTTAGCCTAAAATCCTCTCTGCTCATTGCCTTGTCTTATATTGAAACCTTCATTCCTGAATCCCAACAACCAAACTCAAACAATCAAAAAAACAAACTCTGAGCCTTATAACTAGCCTAACATATTAACATTTGAACTTCAAAGACATAAAACCTTTGCTTATATAGAGAGATCCCTCTCTAGACCCAGGAGGGCTAGATCCTGAGGTCTGAAAGTGGTTTGATGTTGTCTCATATTTTGTTATTTCCAACTTTGGGAACCCCAACATAATGGTGACTCTGTTGGGGACAAATCTGAGTACCATCCATCTTACTACATCATAGGAACCTCAAAAACCTACAATATCTGGTTAGGTTGGTAGTTAAACATTCCTATTCATAGTTCAACCTCTATACCATTTGTTGTGTTCCCCCGTACTATTAGATAGAGTCTGGAAAGGGCCAGGTAGCCTCCAAATATCACACTCTTTAGAGGTGACATATCTGGTAAATGCCCTCCCAGTCAATCTCTAGTTAGACTTTGTTGTGTTTTCGAGATATCCTTGAAATGGGACGTCCCATAAGCACTGTGGTGGACAGTGTACCCTCCAAAAAAATCCTAAACCTTTCCACCTGGCGACTCCATATTCCCTAAACGTTTTAAAGACTCCACTGGTGATCAGTAGGCCTACTGATTATCTTGGTTCACATTAGACTCCACTGGGAGACCAGCCTCCTTAACAACATCAACCACAGTAGAAGTAACAAGTAGGGTTAAGATGCTTGGTTAGAAAACAACATTCTGGCTTCAAGAACCATTCACACAAGAGCTTATCCTAACCCAAACCCACCGGAAATAGTTGACAACCCCAAGAGCATCCTCAAGGGAGCTCCTACACCTAAAATACCAACTATTTCCAGCCACATCCATAGAGCTAACTCTGCACCAGAAGATCTTACAGCTCTATCACACTTTCACCTTGACCTAGACCTACCTAACAGATTACCTAGAACTAGGTCATTCAGTGTCCTAGACCAGCCTGACCTTGAGCTCCTTGGTTCACCACCTCAAAGTGGTAAGCACCTTGGGATTATACAAACCCCTCCATCTACACCTTTTAATATACACTTCATTCAAAACTTGGGGCTCAGTCACCCTAGATCTACTCATCAGTCTTCTGCTAGTCACAGTATCCCTGTCATCCATATACTTGCTTCCCAATTCAATCCTTTACCCCATCAAAACATCATCATGGCAGCCTGGTATGCACCTTTGGTGTTACCCTAGCCTCTAGTGCCCTTACCAAATGATTATCAATCAAAGATCCCACATTTCACTGCCAAAGAGTCCATCACAACTCAGCAACATGTAGATAAGGTGGAAGATTCTTTTGACTACATGGAGATAGATGATGATATAGTCAAAATGAGAATCTTTGCCCAGAGCTTAGGAGGTGATGTGAAGAAATGGTTTAAGGGCCTACCTCCGGGTAGCATAAATGACCTCCCAGCTCTATATCAGACCTTCATAAACAAATGGGAATTTAAGGCCAACCCTCGCCAACTCCTAGCAGAATATATGAGCCTTAAAAGAAACGTAGGAGAGAGTGTCCACGATTACACAACGAGATTTAACAGCATTTACAATGCTCTCCCTCCACACATGAAACCTCCCCAAGGTATGGCTCTAGCGAAATACCCCGAAGGCTTTGATGCTGACATGGCCTATCAGCTTAGGGATAAATAATACAACACATTAGAGGACATGCAGAAAGGAGTAGTGAATATAGAAGCAAATATGATTGAGAAAAGAGCGAGATTAAGAGCTGAGAAAAGGGTAACATATAGAGATAACAATGTAGCTTCCACATCTGATCCCAATTATGATAGATTATCTAAAAATGTGGAAAGACTACAGCAAATGATGGAAAAAATGGCTGTCACAGTTAGAAATCAGAACAAAAACCAAACCAAAACTTTAGAAGAAACAATAACACCCCCAACAGACAAAGAGAATCAGATCAACAAGTTATTCCCCCATTCCAAGAGAATTTTCTTGATGAAGATGAGAGAATCATAGAAGAGTATGAAGGAAACACAATTAATATTTTTGAAATAGAAGATTCAATCCATAATTGTTACTCAGAAGAAGATCAACCCTCACCCTCTTGTTGGGATGAGGAATGGTTAGAATCTGAAGATTACAGGTTAGGATTCGAAAATGCCATGATGCAGGTCAGAGAACAATATGAACTTAGAAGCAAAAAGAGCCAAGAAACTGCCAAACCAAAAGCCTCTGAGGTCACCGTTAAGAAAAGACCTGAGAAAACTTCTAAAGTGACTACTGAAAGTAACAAATCAGCAACTGAGAGTTCTGGAAAGAAGAAATAAAAATACAACCAAAACACAGATACACAAGGTGAACCAACTAGCAGCACTAGCATTGCAGTTAGTGCTCCTGATAAAACTGTCACAAACTTTGTACATAACGAAAATCAGCCCACTGATTCTACCACCAAGGTGGTGATTAACAAAACAGAGTCGAGCATTCCAAAGAGTCAGTCTACTTTCAATCTAGAAAGTGAGATTGTGAAGATTAAAATCTCTATACCACTCTCTGAGCTGGCCACTCAGGATGTATATAAAGGCCAAATTTTGAAAGCTTTGAACCTAGGTGAAAATAGTGATACTGTAAATCTGAGTGATGATCAACCAGCCCTTCTGTTTGGCCCAAAGATTGAAGGGAAGTTTTAGGAGGGGGTAGTTCCACCTTTTTATATCAGTCTCAATATTCATGATAAGATTCTTCATAATGCAATGCATGATTCTGGAGCATCACACAACCTAATTCCTAAGGTAGCCATGGAAAGGCTAGGCCTAGAGATAGCCCGTCCTTACAAAGATTTATATTCTTTCGACTCTAGCAGGGTAAAATGCCTTGGCCTAATTAAGGACCTGTGTGTGAGTCTTACTCAGATTCCTGCTAAATGTATGGTCATGGATGTTGTGGTGGCATATGTACCACCCAAGTATGGCATGTTATTATCAATATCATGGGGAGCCAAGCTGCAAGGAACAATGCAGATGGATGGGGCTTATGCCATAATCCCAATCTTTGGCCAACTTAGAAGACTGTACAGGGAAGCACAAATGAAATTTCTGGTTAGTAGCCCCGAAAAGCCTGAGAATTCTCCTTTATACTCTGTGCACACAGACCTGGACTATTTCATCTTCTACAATGATGAATCCTTGGGAGAAACAGCACCAGAAAGCATAGATATAAACAGGGGAGTTGAAACCATGGATTTTAACATAATGGCTACCCTGGACTCAGAGGATGAAGATGTAGAAAACTTGGAGCAGTGCACTGAAACAACAACGCAAAATGAACCAGAAGCAGAATGCAATCATCCAACTAGTCACCTCTCTGACTTCCACGCCCATAACGAAAAACTAAACAGCCCACAGCCTAGTGCCGACCCTATAATGCGACATAATGGCGAACCCAGCTATAGGGAAAGAAATGATAGCAAAAACAAGAGTGATCCCCTGTGGGAGATGAGTTTCGATGGGTCCTGCACAAGAAGAACCGTCGGGGCTGGGGTATGGCTATGTAACACAGAGAGCGAATACATGGAGAGTCATGCCTACAATCTGCATTTCAAATGTACCAATAATATTGCAGAGTATGAGACCCTTATCCTGGGTTTAAATCTGTTGAAGAAAATAGGAGCCCGTAGAATAACCGTGCAGGGAGACTCTGAATTGGTTATAAAATAGGTGAACGGCGAATACACGGCCAAACACCCGAGGTTGAGAGCATATAGGAACGATGTTGTGGATATATTGAAAACATTTGTTGAATATGAATTAGTGTTTGTTCCTAGAAATCAGAACACCATTGCAAATCGATTAGCTTTCCTAGCCAGTTCATACCCTAAGACTCCAAATGACCAGCGGATCATCATATAGACCAAATTCAGACCTGCGGTGCCAGACAACGAAAAGTATTGGCAGGTATTCGAGGGGGATAAGAAAATTGAAGATTTCCTGACAGGCATAAACGAGTTTGAGTTTTTTGATTCAGACTCTACGTCCAATGATAACTGCCTAAGCAAGGAACCCTCAGACGAGGAAGAAACTCCACTCCATGATATAGAAATAAAAGCTTTAAACGAAAAAAACTGGAAATTCGACCACAGAATGTGAAAAAACAGACAGTGAAGATGTAGAGGTGTTGCAGGCCAAAGATAAGAACATACCTCAGGGTCTGGCGCCGTTAGAAGACCTTTTTGACTTTGATGATGTGGCGAAAAAGCCCACCATCGAGCACGCAGACTCCGACGTAGAAGAATGCAATAGAGGCACAGAAGACAATCCCAAAATGATTAAATTGGCTAAGTCTTTACCCACGAAAATGAAAAGGAAATACATTGACTTATTCAAAGAATTTATTGATGTGTTTGCATGGAGTTATGAAGATTTAAAGGCTTATGACAATATCATACAGCACAAAATACCCTTAAAATAAAATCAGAAACCCTTTAGGCGGAAACTTCGTAGGATAAACCCAAAATAATTGCCTGCAGTTGAAAAATAGGTTAAAAAGATGTATGAGGCAGGTATAATAGTTCCGGTGAGGTTCTCTGATTGGGTATCAAAATTAGTGGCTGTGAGAAAGAAAACAGGGGAAATCAGGTTGTGTATTGACTTCAGAAATCTCAATAGAGCCTCACTTAAAGACAATTACTCATTGCCAAAAATGGAACACATTCTACAGCGGGTAGTAGGCTCAAAAAGGATTTCTCTGTTAGATGGTTTTTTAGGTTACAACCAAGTCTTGGTAATCCCAGAAGACCAACTCAAGACAGCCTTTACCACTCCATGGGGCACCTTTATGTATATAAAAATTCCCTTTGGACTGATGAACGTTGTTGCAACCTTCCAAAGAGAAATGGATATAGCTTTTTCAGATGAAATAGGACACTTCATTGTTATTTACTTAGATGACATAACAGTGTATTCTAAGACTGAAGAAGAACACCTAAAACATCTGAGGAAAGTGTTTGAAAGATGTAGAAGGTTTGGTCTGTCACTGAATCCTAAAAAGACTGTATTTGGGTTGCAAGAAGGAAAAATTCTTGGCCACATTATATCTGAAAAGGGAATTAGGATAGACCCACAAAGAGTTGAGGGAATACTACAAATCACACACCCAAGAAACATCAAAGAATTACAGTCCTTCGTTGGGAAAATCAACTTCCTTAGGAGATTTATCCCCAACCTAGTTGAACACCTTAGGAATATGACTAACATGCTGAAGAAAGGCGAAGGAGTTAAATGGACTGTTGGAGCTAAACAATCTTTTGAATCAGTAAAACTTGCACTCACCCAAGCTCCTATTCTGATCAGCCCAGACTTCTCTAAAGATTTCCTGATCTTTTCATTTTCCTCTGAGCATACAATGGCTGCAATCTTACTGCAAAAAAATCCAAAAGGGATGGAATAGCCAATTTCCTTTTTCAGCAAAGCACTAAGGGATGCACCCTTGAAATACAACATAATGGAAAAATAGGCCTACGCTCTCGTTAAGGCTTTAAAGGAATTTAGGGTGTACATATTGCATTCCCACACCATAGCTTATGTGCCTAACATAATAGTCAAAGATATTCTATCTCAAGACCCAAATGGGAAGAGGGGCAAATGGATTGTTGTGATTTTATAATATGATCTTGAGATTAAACCCACCAAACTGATCAAAGGTCAGGGCTTAGCTAAATTAATGGCTGAATCAAATCTGCAAGCTCTTGACATTAACATGGTTGCTGCCTTGGATGAGCAAGAAGGACTGCCTGATCCCACTGTTGAGGAGAAGTTTCATAACTCCCCTTGGTACTCCGATATCCTTTATGTGCTCACCAACCTCTATGCTCCACCTAAACTGTCAAAAACTAAGGCCAGATTCCTAAAACTAAAAGCCAGAAACTACTGCATTTTGAATGAAAACTTATACTAGAAAAATCCAAATGGCTTATTGCTTAAATGTTTGCTAGAAACTGAAGCTGAGGGAGTTAAACAAGAGTTCCATGCTGGAGAGTGTGGAGGCCACTTGAGTTGGAAAGCCACTGTGAATAAAATACTCAGGGCTGGTTATTATTGGCCTACACTCTTCAATGATATCCATAAGATGATAATTGCTTGCCACAAATGCCAGATCTTTGAAGGCAAGAGAAAACTCCTTCCCCTCCCTTTACAACCCATCATTGTTGAAGGTCCTTTCATGCAGTGGGGCCTAGATTTTATTGGAGAAATCCACCCTGCTTCTTTTGCACAACACAAATGGATCTTAACAGCCACAGACTACTTCACTAAGTGGATAGAGGCCATACCTACTAGGAATGCCACAGTTTCAGTCATCATTAGGTTCCTAGAAGGTCATATTCTCTCTCGGTTTGGTTGCCCAAGGAAAATAATCACCGATAATGCTGCTGCTTTTGGATCCAAGAAAATGGTTGATTTTTGTCACAGGTTTCAAATAGCACTTGGTCATTCAACTGCCTATTACCCACAAGGTAATGGCTTGGCTGAATCATCAAACAAGAGCCTGGTGGCCATCATCAAAAAGCTGCTAGAAGAGAACAAAAATTCATGGCATAACAAGTTGGTACATGCCTTGTGGGCTGACAGGCTTACAAAAAAGAAGTCCATTGGCATGTCACCTTTTCAACTTGTCTATGGTGCAGAAGCATTTTTTCCTACCAGCCTTGGGGTACCAGTGATTAAGCTGGTCCAAGAGATTCAGTCAGAAGAAGACAGCATGGTGAGAAGAAAAAACCAAACAATTCATCTCCAGCAAACAAGGGAGGAGGTTTATAACAGAGCTATCAAAGTTCAGGAAAACATAAAGAGGTTGTTTGACAAGAGAACCAAAGCTGCTGATTTCAAAATTAGGGATAAAATTCTGAATTGGGACTCAAGAAGAGAGGACAAAGGAAAGCACGGCAAGTTTGATAGCTTGTGGCAAGGTCCATACATCATCCAGGCCACCATGGGTCCAAATGCCTTTTTCTACGGGAATTAGATGGTACAGAGCTGTTTGGGGGTCTTGTCAATGGCAGGATGATCAAACACTACTTCTGCTGATTTACAATTTCCAGTGTCCATTTCATTGTACATACCATTGCAGTTTTTTGTTTTCAAGAAAAAGAGAAATGTTCCAAAAAACGGAGAGAAAGGAGAGGTTCAAACATGCTTAAAACATGAACCTCTGATGTGCAAAATATTGGCTCTAATATGCTCAAAACCTGAGCTAAATAAAGTAAAACAGCTGGTCCTAACATGCTCAAAATCTACACCAGCAAAGAAGAAAGAAGAATCAACTCTAACATGCCCAAAACCAGAGCTGTAATGAAGAAAAGAAGTGACTCTAACATGCTCAGAACTTGAGTCACAAAAAGAAAAGAAGCATACTTCAAGCTTCAGATATCAAGCCTTCAAAGTTTTGTTTCAGTTTTCTGCAAATTTTTGTCCATGTGCAACTGTCTTTATGCCTTGGATCTACAACAAACTAGATTTTTTAATCCTAGTTTGACTATTTTTAAATTTCTGTTGTAGAATGTAGAGAAGAAATCTGTTGGACAGTCTAATCCCAGCAAATATTAGATTATGTATAGAAACATATGAGGCCAACAGTCTAATCTTGCCTCATGGAGTAATAAGGGTAGATTTAGAATAGGTTTATTTTCTGTTATAAAAATAAATGATGTAAAGGGTCTGCTAGTTCAAATGCACCCTAGAAGAAAAAATGCTAGGACTGTAGGAGGGGTAGGTAGATTGTTGGGAATGTTTTGTTGATCTATCATATTTGTGGAAGTTGAAAATTAAAGAATAAAGGTGACTTAAGCAGAAGGCATCTAGTCTACACCAAAGATCATTTTCTGAATTCTTGACTCCTTCAAGAAGAAGACATCCCCATGTGGAGCCACTGTTAGCCCCTTATGAATTCCTTGACAAGCAAGCAAGGGGCTAGAATGTCTTGGGATCCTCCAAGGAATGCATTTCCCTTGAAAACACATCATCCTTGAAGCCTTCCTATGTTCCCCGCTTTTGACTATTTCACCCCTGCTGTACTGATGCCAATGAGCCTAACTGATGAAGAATGATGCTCCAAAAGGGCCATTATCTGCCCCTTGTGCCTCTGCAGAATGCTTCATTTTATCCTTTTTTCCTCTTTTTCCAAAGTCCCCTTTGTTCCCCCTAAATTCCCCCTTACTCTCCTAAATCTTCCTAAAATCCCCATGAAACCCCACCCTTGCCCTTTGTTTCCTCAAATCTCCCCTTTGTCCTCCTATCGTTACCCTCCCTAACCATTAAAATTCATTAAAAATGGGCTAAAACCCACTTTAAACATTATAATAGGGCTTAGCCCCTTTTTCCTGCCATCCCCTTTCAACCACTTTCCCACACATGCCCTCGTGCTAAGACCAAGTGCTTAAGTCTTGAGCACTAATCGCATTTGGAGGTCGTCGGAGGGGCGAATTCCTTTGTTACATTAAAAAGTTCCAATGCGATTGTTTTATTAACAAGTCCCACGACTTGTTTTCCACCGTTGATCCACCACATAGATCGGACGGCCCACGCAATATCGCAATCCTTTCAATTGCAACACTTATGTTTTGTCCCCGGATCGGTTCATCGCAATCGTTTCCGATGCGATTGATCGCTTCGACCTCCGATCATCGCAATCACAATCTACTGCCGATCGCTGCCTCCTCCGATTAATCACAGGTCCCGATCCGATCCCGACCGTCCATTTTACCCATGATCCGACGGTCATCGTTGTCTCCGCCCAATCGCAATCAGAACATTCGTGATGTGCCACTCCTGTTTCCCTCTGATTGCGATTGCTCCGAATAAATCCTCGTCGTCTGTTACACCTGCTGATCCAACGGCTGCCGCACTCCTCGCCTGATCACAATCGGAAGTTTTAATATGTGTCACCCCAGTCCCCCTTCGATTGTGATTGCCTGACTCATTCACAGTCGTTCATCTATTTCAGATCAATGGCCCAGATCTTCTCGCTTCGCTCCCGTCACTTTTCCCCTTCTGCCCTCCGAACAGATCTCCACCGTCGATCTCCGGGTAAATCCAACGATCATCGCTTCCCTTCCTTAATCGCAATCGGAAACTTGTGAATGTGTCACTCCTGCCCTTCCCCGATTGCGATGCTCCGAAGTAATCTCCACCGTCCGTTGGGTTTAAGATCTAACGGTTCAAAATGAATCGCCCTCCGCCTCCGGCTGGGTCCCACCTCGTACATTCATCTCCGTGCTTTTCACTACATTTTCCTCCATTTCCTGTGTATTTCTGGTTTTAACCAAAGTTCTGAATTAACATTAAAATTAATGTCACATGTTTGTTTCGTCCGTTTTCACAAGGCCATTCCGTTGTGTCAATCTCCACCGTTGATTTTTGTCCCCGAACCACGATCTAATTGTCTGCGCTGCATTCTACCACCAAACCCTATTGTTCATTGTTTTCACCATTATAATGCATTTTCGTCATTTTACATTTAAAAATCACCACCACTGCGCTATCATTTCTTTCGCCCTCCGCTCCATCCACCCTCATGTGCATTGATTTCTTCAGTCCAGTTGCGTGTTCTGCAGGATGAAGGCATTAAACGCCACCATGATTCACAGTTGTTGAGCTCATTGAGACAGGTTGCAGAGCCCGATAGCGTAGAAAAGGACCTGGGAAGGCAAGGAAGCCTGCTTTCATCAAAGTACAGGGCAGATACATCAGCAGAATTTTTTTCCCAGGAAAGGACGGGTTTCCCATATTGTTTTCAGTCTATACCATATTCCTTGAAGAAGTTTCCACCCTGAAGTATAGCCCCGGACTATCAAAGCATTTACTTCACAAGTATGGCAGACCATTCTGTCATTTATTTACCTTTTTGTTCACACACCAGAGTACAGCAAGTCAGAAACGCATCAGAGACATACCTGGACCTAATGAAGCATGACGAAGACCATTCTTTCCTCCAAGAGTGCCAGAGATTAATGCTCAAAGTTTAAAACAAAATGGGCTTCGACCCTCTTCCTCTTCTGAGTGTTAATGCTACTTTAAGTTCTTCACCTACCTCCTATGTTCATCTTTCTGCTATAAAACTCATGAGAAAATATTGTAAAAGGTTGTTGATGAGATATTAGAGAACTGCAAGTTGTTTCTGTGAGATATAGTTCTGTGTAGAGTTGTAATATAGGCTGAAGAAAGATGTATTCAGGCTGAATGTTCAAGTTGTGGGAAATTTTTTACATGATTGGTGTTGTTTTTTAATATGACAAGCACATTTCTTTGGATCCTGATCTAAAGCAGTTGGTGATGTTTTTCTATCTCTACGTTTTATTCCATTTCATTACACTTCTTCTGGCTTGCATCAGAAACCTGGCATAAGATTTTCCCTTGTTAGGCACCCTATGTTTCTGCTCTCCTTGCCTTGATGTTTTCTACTAAATGTGTTATCTAAGGTTTGATTTCAATTAATTTAACCAGTGTAGTGATCTGATATATTGCTATTTGATGTATGAATTAATGGAATCTATCTTTAGATGTTCTTGTTTAGGTTTAATTAAATGAGTTGAGAACACTGGGGGGTTTAGAACTCTGTCTCTGCCACACTAGGATCTTTCCATTTCAATTAAAATTTCCAAGTTCCCTCAAGTTTCCTTTGATTATGTCCAAGCAGGCCTGGAGTTAAATGACCTCTGACCTGATCTATAGACAGAATTGGATGGTTTTACTCTTTTCACTTTCAATCCTTAATGTTCCATGCCACCCAATCATTTTAGGATCCAATGCTTTAGATGACTAGCCCAACTGAAAGCTTGCACATTGAACAGCAAGTAAACCCTTTCCTGACTCCATTTCCCAATGGCCTTGATGTTCTCTGAGTTATCTACCTTATCCTAAAATCCTCTCTTCTCATTGCCTTGTCCTATATTGAACCCTTCATTCTTGAATCCCAACAACCAAACTCAAACAATAAAAAAAACAAACTCCGAGCCTTATAACTAGCCTAACAACTTAACATTTGAACTTCAAAGACATAAAACCTTTGCTTATATAGAGAGATCCCTCTCTGGACCCAGGAGGGCTAGATCTTGAGGTCTAAAAGTGGTTTGATGTTGTCTCATCTTTTGGTATTTCCAACCTTGCCAAAACATGGGAACCCCAACAGTACCTTGATCTTAACCCTAACTGACTCAAATGGCATCTACCCTATCCTTTTCAATCATTTACTAACACCTAGCAGCTATTTTGACAAGGCAGATAGGAATCCTTACTTTCGTAGTGTACCTAGTGTATTTCTAGGAAGTTTTGCTACGAAAGTATTAGTAGTTTTGAGCGAAAAGTGTGTTTTCTCTGTGTATTTCACTACGAAAGTAGGGATTGTTGGCTAAAATGACTCTTTCGGTGCTATAAACTTGGGAAATGAAAAATGTCAGAAAATAATGACTGATGTGACATGAAAAGATTTGAATGAAGGTGAGTTTTTGACGTTAGGATAAGGTAATAAGAAAATTTTAAAATTTTCCTTAACCAAGTAATGAAAAATGAATTCTATGGCCCTACCTTTGACACATGAACCTCTAAGACTTTTTCAAATGATGTTTCATTTTTTTTGAGTGATAACAGTGGCTCCACTTGGGATGGTGAGCCCCTGTGGTACACCAAAGAACCTATAGTTCCAGTGCTGCTATCCATCTTCTTGAAAACAAAAACTCTGAAATTTGCCAAGCTTTCCTTCAAAATCTAATGCCCTTCACCTCAGGCTCAAACTTGATGATTATTTTGTCCTTATTAGCAGAAAAATATATAAAATGGAATATATACAATGGAATAATGCTTCAAAAACTTGCCATTGACAGGCCCTCTAGCACATGGTTATCCATCCATCTCCTGCAAAATTTAAGTGTTGTTCCCATGAAATGCAGCTACTCTGAATGGACCTTTCCAAATATTCTCAAACTTACCATGTTTCCCCTTTTCTTAAATCATGTCCTCCCATTTCAAAACCACATCTTGGATTTGAAATTTTTCCTCCTTAACCTTCCTGTCAAAATTCTTCTTAATTCTATTTTGAGAGTGTTGATTATTGTTATAGACTTCCTCCCTTTTCTCTTGCAAGGCTATCGATTCATTAATCCTCCTCTGAATTTCATTTCTCTCTTCCTCTAATCCTTGCAGCAACTTCATGACAGGAACTCCCAAGGATGTAGGAAAAATGGCTTCAACTCCATATACCAACTCATAACGTGAAGTTCCAATTGATCTCTTTGTGCACACTCTATCAGTCCACAGAGCATACTGTAGCTTCAAATGCCATGAATTCTTATTTTCCTGCAACACCTTCTTAATAATCCTCACAATGCTCTTGTTAGAAGATTCAACAAGATCATTACCTTGTGGACAATATGTAGTAGAATGCCCAAGTGTAATGTGAAATTGATGACAAAAACTGATCAACTTCTTAGATTTTAATGCTTGTGCATTATCATTGATGATCTTCATAGGGCAGCTAAACCTAGACAATATATTATTTTCCAAAAATGAAATGATAACTGAATCATTTGCTTCCCTAGTTGGGATTGCTTCAATCCACTTGGTGAAATAATTAGTTGCTGTCAGAATCCAGCGATGCTGACCTGAAGATGATGGATGAATCTCACCAATAAAATCTCGCCCCCACTGTTGAAATGGTGCCTCAACATAGATAGGCATCAAGGGTAAAGGAACAAGCTTCTTCTTACCATCAAAAATCTGGCATTCATGGCAAGCAGCAATCTTTTTGTAGACATCTTTAAACATAGTAGGCCAATAATACCCTGCTCTGAGAATCTTATTTGCTGTAGACTTCCAATAATGATGATCTCCATAGTCTCCTTTGTGAAACTCCTCAATCACTTTTTTAGCCTCCTTTTCCAGAAAACAAATCAAAATAATACCACCAATATCTTTCCAATACTGATTTTTATCAATGATGCAGTACCTAAAAGACTTTATCTTCACAAATATTGCCTTGGACTTTGTCAACTCAGCAGGTGCTCTATGATGATGTAAGACAAAAAAAATGTCTTTGTGCTAATCTTAAATGATGTACTTTTCTTCAATGGGAATCAGCTCTTCATCTTCATTTGATAATTCTGAAATTTCTGCAATTAAGTTCATGTCAAGACAGTCAAAGTTAGATTGTGCCATCAAATTTTATAGGCCTTGACCTTTGACCAAATTTGTGGGCTTGATCTCTATATCATATTCCATCAAGTTAGCTATCCATTTCCCTCTCTTACCATCAGGATCAAATTGAGTTAGAATGTCTTTCACAACAGCATTAGGAACAAAAGCTATAACATGAGAATGCAGAAAGTAAATTCTGAAATCTTTGATGGCCTTGAACAAGGCATAAGCTTGCTTCTCTAACATGTTGTTCTTTAAATCTGAATTAGCTAATTTCCTACTAAAAAATGAAATGGATTGTTGAGTAACTTGTTGTCCTTTCTGCAACAAAACTCCAACAACTGTATTTTCTGATGCAAATGTAAAAACAAGAAATTCTTTTGAAAAATCTGGGCTGATCAACACTGGTGCTTGAGTGAGTGCCTTCTTAATCTCCTCAAATGAGTGCTTTCCTTCTACTATCCACTTGATGTCATCCCCTTTCTTCAGTATCTTTGTTATGTCTTTTACAATATCAAAAAAATTAGGAATAAACCTCCTCACAAAATTTACCTTTCCAAGGAAAGATTGAATTTCCTTTATGCTTCTAGGTAGATCCACTGTCTAAATTGCATTGACCCTGTTTGGATCAATCTTAATACCATCTTTAGAAATAATATGCCCAAGTAACTTCCCTGAAGTTAGAGAAAAAATGCTTTTAGTGGGTTTGAGAGAAATACCAAACCTTCTACACTTCAACAGAATCTTTTCTAGATGCTTCAAGTGATCTTCTTCTCTCCTTGAGAAGACTGTTATGTCATCTAGATATAAAACCACCATCTTGTCCTTCTCCTCAGAAAAATCAATGTCCATTGCTCTTTGAAATGTAGCTCCTGCATTCATCAGACCAAAAGGCATCTTGACATACATGAATGTGCCCCATGTTGTGGTAAAGGATTTTTTCTCCTAATCTTTTGGATGCACAAGTATCTGATTATACCCTGAAAAACCATCAAGCATAGACATCATTTGGGAACCAACAATGTTCTGAAAAATTTGGTCCATCTTTGGGAAAGGGTAGTTGTCCTTCAGAGAGTATTTATTCAAGTTTCTGAAGTCAATGCATATTCTGATTTCTCCACTCTTTTTTCTGACTGGAACCAAGTTTCCAAGCCACTTTAAAAATATGATTGGAACAATAATTTTAGCATCAAAGAGTTTTTTATTTCCTTCTCAATCAGAGGCAGATAAGTGTATTAATCCTCCTCAGCTTCTGCTTGAAAGTCTTTTCATTTTCTTTAATGGGAATGGTATGTTGAATGATAGTAGGATCATACTTCTTCAAATCAGCATAACTCCATGCAAAAACATCTATGAACCTTTTCATCATCTCAATATATTTATGTTTCATGTCAACTAAAAGAAACTTTGAAAGCTTAATCATTTTTGGCATTGCTATTGTACCAAGGTTACAACTCTCTACCTCTTCATCATCATCTTGTATCCTAGGAGACTTGAACACATCATTCTGATCAAAAAATTTCTCAAGGGGTATGAGACCTTTGGGTATAGAGTTATTCTTCAGCTGTAACACTTCAAAATTTCCCTTTGTTTCAGCAAGCATGTTTTGCTGATCTAGTTGTGTACTTTCAAACTCCTCTTCTATTCTATAAATTTTTTGACATGCTGGTCATCCTAAAAAACTTGCCAATGGATAATGTTATCAGGGATAGCAAGTCTATGGTGAACTTCAACCTCATATATTTCAGTGGAATGTGCAGGGATGATAAATAGACTTGCAGAGAGAGCTAGGGAGTCAGCTACTGAGTTTTGGTCCCTAGTCTTCACAATAAATGAATATTCTTGGAAATTATCTAACATCTCCATGATCAAATTTTTGTATGCCTTAATTCTCACATCCTTATTTTGATATACACCCTCAACTTGCTTAATAACTAATTCAGAATCTCCATAAACAGAAATATTTTGGGCACCCATTCTTTTCAAAATTTCTAAACCCAAAAATAAAGATTCATACTTAGCCATCAAAATTTAGTTTTTAATAAAAGAACTTACTTTCATCTTCTGGAGTTGTGATCCAAATTCCTGCTCCAGCCCCCTCTCTTCCTGTTGATCCATCAAAGTGTAACAACCACCAACCTTCCATCTTCTCCTCACTGATTTGTTGACTTTCTGTCTGTTGATTTTCAATTCATTGATTTTCTGCTTTCTTTTTATCTTCTGCTTCATTACTAAATTAATTGAAAAGAATAGTAGATCCTAGTTCAGTATCAACAACATATATTGGAAATTTATGAGGTTTATCTTTACTACTTACCATGTAAGCCATCCTTGTTTCTCTATAAAGTATCATTTCCTTACCAAAAATAGGAATGGTGGCATAAGTTAGGTCCATCTGCATTGTACCTTTGATTTTTGTTGCTTGTGACCTTGATAAAAACATGTCAAACTTAGGTGGAATGTCTACTACCACAATGTCCATTACCACTATCTTGGCAGGGACTTGTGTAAGACCAACAACAACATCTTTTATTAAACCAATGCACTGAACTCTTTTTGAATCAAAGGAAAACAAATCCTTATATGGTCTAGTAATTTCCAATGTGATTGATCCGGATTTATGCAGGAACACAACAGAATAAACATATAACCATAAATACAGAGATGCAGCAGAAATAACACTTCATTTCATTAATATCAAAGAACTGAAATTTGCTTACAGACGGAATGGAAATAAAACTAGCTAGGGCGCTGGTAGCTATCTCTGAGAAGAGATTTGGCAGCTACAGGCCTCTGAACTGAGTTACAATGAGGCTCAAGGGCCTATTTATCATTTAAAAACAATGGGAAATCCTAAACAGCCAAAACCATAACCCTAGGAGATGAAGCGCCAAAACTATGGGCCCCGTTTGGGTAAATTGGTGTTTCAACTTCCCAGGGGCGTAAATTTGGCATACGATCTCTGTTTGACGCGTACCATACCTCGTTAGGAAGATATATCCGAGGAATACAAATTTGGAACAAGAAACATCGGTCCATGGACCCATGTAGCTCTCCGTTTTCCCAAAAAACGTCGTTTAGGGCCTCAAAACGGCTCCGGAAGTTTAGGACCCAAAAAACTGCTAAAAATAGTAAACTGTGCCGAAACTGAAAAACTGAAATAGATAATGGTGGAGCCCCAAGTGGAATAGGCGGGTGACCACCAATATCTGCCTGGATCATTCCTCCCCCCTTAGGAAGCAATGGTCCCCATTGTGTTAAGTTCCTCCATGAGATGAGGAAATTTTTGCTGAACTTGGTCCCTGGTGAACCACTTTCCTTGGTGCAGGAGTTGGCCAGCTTTGACAACCCGATATAGTTGGATCTTCTGCTGGCGAGTGTTCTTGATTTGTATGTCCATGATACAATCTGTGGTGGCCTGTTCCATGCAGTCTGGATTTAACTCTGTTGGTGTGAGTTGTTTTGCAATGTCCGAGGTGTCCAGTAGAGGTGGGAAGTAAGGACGAAGGCGATCCACATTGAAGACTAGGTGCAGACCAAGGAATGGTGGAATACTGAGCTCGAATGCATTGTTCCCTACAGCCTTGGTGATGGTGTACGGCCCGTATCGGAGCGGGCAAAGCTTGCGGTGGGGTCCAATGAGGCGCTCCTTCTGCAAATGTAGCCATACTTTGTCACCCACCTGGAAGTTGTGTGGCACCCGGTGTTGATCATGGCGTTGCTTGTACTTGGCATTGGCTCTGTCCAATATATCATGAACCTGTTGGCGGATGTGTTGAATTCGCTCGATGAAGCTACTGGCTTTGTCAACTTCAGACTGGACATGAGCTGAATTGGCCTGAGCAGCTGCAAATGGCATGGCTACGTCAATGGGGCATAGTGGCTGGAATCCCAAGCCCACCTGAAAGGGGCTATGGCCGATTGAACTATGGAGAGCTCGATTATAACTATGTTGTACATAAGGGAGGCTCTCGTCCCATGTGCGTGGATGCTTTGAATTGTACATGCGCAGAATGTGTACAATCATTCTGTTGACGACCTCTGTCTGGCCATCTGTTTGGGGATGGAAAGTTGTGGACTTGGTGAGCTTGGCATCCAACATCGACCAGAGGCTGGACCAAAATGTGATGAGGAACCTGCTATGCCGATCTGATATGATAGACTGTGGGATCCCAAAGTGCACCCACACTCGTTCAAAGAAGAGTTTAGCAGTGGCTTCTGCTGTGATATTCTTCTTGCAGGCCGCCATAATGGCCATCTTCGAGAATCTGTCGACGACCACAAAAACACAATCATTTCCCTGCTTAGTAGAAGGCAGGCCCAACATGTAATCCATGGAGATGGATTCCCAAGGTCGACTAGGGGTAGGTAGAGGAGTATATAGGCCTTGCTTCTGGATGGTCGGTTTGGCAATGGCACAAGCAGTGCAGGATCTGATGTGCTTCTCGACATCCTTTCGAAGGTTCGGCCAATAGAAATACTTCTGCAGGATTGCTACTGTTTTCTCGACCCCAAAATGCCCAGCGACTCGACTGTAGTGTGCTTCCCATATCAACTTGGCATGCTCGCTTGAAGGAACAAAAAGGTGTCCCATGTGACATAAAAGTGCATCTTGGAGGTGAAAAATTGGAACTTGCGGACCCCCCAAGAGTGCCTTGTAAGTTTGGCCGAAGTATGGGTCACTCTCATAGAGAAGCGGCCAATCAAAAGTCTCGTGCCCACAAGAGTTGAGCACAGTGGTGAGCGCCACGATCGGTGGTCGGCTGAGGCAGTCTGCAACATGATTGGTGCTACCCTTCTTGTACTTGATGTTCAAATGAAACTGTTGCAGATATGATCCAGGTGGATATTGGTGGCCACCCGCCTATTCCACTTGGGCCCCCACCATTGTCTCTTTCAGTTTTTCCGTTTTGGCATAACTTACTATTTTTAGCAGTTTTTTGGGTCCTGAACTTCCGGGAGTCAGCTTTGGAGGCCCCAAACGACGTTGGGTACGACAGCGCGCGAATTTTCTCGATAAAATTCGTCCCATTGTACCGTAGTCCCTGACAGCTTTCTAATGATGTATCATATGCGTCAAACGGAATAGGTACCCAATCCCACGGATTGATGACCTTCTGGACCAACTCCAAGGTGCAAAATATTTCAGTAAGATCGACCTGAAGTCCGGGGTATCACCAGGTACCCAATCAACCTCCGATGTCTGGGTATCACCCGGTACCAATTGAACCCTCTGATGTGTGGAAGACTGCCTTCAAAGCTAAGGAAGGCCTTTTTGAATGGCTGGTCATGCCTTTCGGGTTGACTAATGCTCCCGCAACCTTCATGAGGATGATGGACGACATCTTGCGGCCATTCACCAACTCATTCGTAGTGGTGTACTTGGATGACATTCTGATCTTCAGCAAGACTTGGGAAGAGCACCTTCATCACATGCGACAAGTCCTCCAAACACTGCGGCAACACAAGTTGTGTGCCAATTTGGAGAAGTGCACGTTTGGCATGACCCAGGTTCAATATCTGGGATACATTATTGATGAAAAGGGGGTGCATGTGGATCCGGCCAAGATCCAAGTCATTCGGGATTGGCCAGCCCCGACTACTATAACAGAGCTTCGCAGCTTTCTGGGTCTTGCTAATTTCTACCGTAGATTCGTCTTGGGATTCTCTCATATCACTTGGCCCTTGAGTCAAGTCACCAAAGGAGGAGCGAGAGCAAAATTCTTTTGGTCGGAACCTCAACAGAAGGCGTTCAAAGAATTGAAAAATCGCCTCTGTTCTGCCCCCGTGCTCACCTTACCAGACTTGCAGCAGCCATTTGAGATCGAGACAGATGCCTCTGACTATGCTATTGGGGCAGTTCTTACTCAACAGGGACATCCAGTGGCATATCACGGTGAGACATTGTCTGAGACAGTTCGCAAGTATCCCACCTATGACAAAGAAATGTATTCCATTGTGCAAGCCTGTCGACAATGGAAGCATTACATTTTGGGGAAGGAAACAATCATCCACACGGACCACCGGCCCTTGCAGTTCATACAGACACAAGGGAAGTTGCAGAATGATCGCCATCAGAAGTGGTCCACATATCTGCAACAGTTTCATTTGAACATCAAGTACAAGAAGGGTAGCACCAATAATGTTGCAGACTGCCTCAGCCGACCACCGATCGTGGCGCTCACCACTGTGCTCAACTCTTGTGGGCATGAGACTTTTGATTGGCCGCTTCTCTATGAGAGTGACCCAGAATTCGGCCACACTTACAAGGCACTCTTGGGGGGCACGCAAGTTCCAAATTTTCACCTCCAAGATGCACTTTTGTGTCACCTGGGACACCTTTGTGTTCCTTCAAGCGAGCGTGCCAAGATGATATGGGAAGCACACTACAGTCAATTCGCTGGGCATTTCGGGGTCGAGAAAACGGTAGCAATACTACAGAAGTATTTCTATTGGCCGAACCTTCGAAAGGATGTCGAGAAGCACATCAGATCCTGCACTGCTTGTGCCATTGCCAAACCGACCATCAAGAAGCAAGGCCTATATACTCCACTACCTACCCCTAGTCGACCGTGAGAATCCATCTCCATGGATTACATGTCGGGCCTGCCTTCTACTAAGAATGGAAATGACTGTGTTTTCGTGGTCGTTGACAGATTCTCGAAGATGGCCATCATGGCGGCATGTAAGAAGAATATCACAGCAGAAGCCACTGCTAAACTCTTCTTTGAACGAGTGTGGGTGCACTTTGGGATCCCACAGTCTATCATATCAGATCGAGATAGCAGGTTCCTCAGCACATTTTGGTCCAGCCTCTGGTCAATGTTGGACACACAGCTCACCAAGTCCACAGCTTTCCATCCCCAAACAGATGGCCAGACAGAGGTCGTCAACAGAATGATTGTACACATTCTGCGCATGTACAACTCAAAGCATCCACGCACATGGGACGAGAGCCTCCCCTGTGTACAACACAGTTATAACCGGGCTCTCCATAGTTCAATTGGCCATAGCCCTTTCGGAGTGGGCCAGGATTCCGGAAACCACTATGTCCCCGTGGCATAGCCATCACCGTTCTGCTACTCGAGCCGATTTGACTCATGTCCGGTCGAAGTGGACAAAGCGGATGCTTCATCGACGCATTCATCACACCTTCACTTAACGGACAACGATATATTGAATGAGAGCCAATGCGAAGTACAAGCGACGCCGTAATCGACACTTGGGTGCCACACCAATATCGGAGTGGGCGACAAAGTATGGCTACATTTTGCGGAAGGAGCGCCTCCTTTGGACACTCACCTGCAACTTGGCCGCTCCGTCCCCATTTCATCACCAGGCGCAGAGGTAACAATGCCTTGAGCTTAGTGTTCACATTCCTTGAGAGTGCACCCCGGTCTTCAATGTGGATCGCCTTCGTCGCCTTTCCACTGCTTTGGGCCACCTCGGACATTGCGAGACAACTCCCCTGTGATTAAACCCGAGGCCCCGTGGGCCGGGCCACCACAGGTTGTATCATGGACATGCAAATCAAGAACACTCGTCAACAGCAGATCCAACTGTATCGGGTTGTCAAAGCTGGCCAACTCCTGCACCAAGGAAAGTGGTTCACCGGGGACCAAGTTCAGCAGAAATTTCCTCATCTCATGGAGGAACTTAACGCAATGGGGACCATTGCTTCCTAAGGGGGGAGGAATGATCCAGGTGGATATTGGTGGCCACCCACCTATTCCACTTGGCCCCCCACCATTGTCTCTTTCAGTTTTCCAGTTTCGGCATAACTTACTATTTTTAGCAGTTTTTCGGGTCCTGAACTTCCGGAGCCGTTTTGAGGCCCTAAACGACGTTTTTTGGGTATGAAAGCGCCAGCGAATTTTCTGATAAAATTCGTCCTGACAGCTGTAGTCCTCGGA